>OY757021.1:72440388-73040388 GCA_963580285.1 Lucinisca nassula
ATGCGAGTCGGACTGCTCCATAAACACTAGCGGTTATATGGGTGGTAGGGCTTGAGATGTCATTTCATCTCAGTGTCGGGTAAAAGTCCCACAAAATTGGAAACCACGTCCCCAAAATGACCTAAATAGTGTTGAAAGGGACTTAAAACCTCAACTCAAACAAAGAAACAAAAGCAGATCAAAGTGGTACATTCTGAGGTATAAACCCTTATCTGGCTGGATATTCATTTTAGCCACACCCATTTCTGACTTTGAACCAATCAGATTACTTGATGTAATTTATTCCTGCAAATCCATAAACTGAATGTCAAACAGTGTGGGTCCTGATCAGATGGCTTATTCAGTTTGGTGATCAAAGGATGTAGCAGTTGGTTGGGGTTAGACTGTTACTGAGTAGCACATCCACTCCAAAGTCTAATCAATATTGAAATCGGTAATAAATCACAGTTTGTCGGTCTGTTGTAAGTAGACAAACCACTATGGTATACAATCGTGATTTGATCTGCTTTACACCCGACCTCCAAACTGTGATTTATTATGCCCCCAACTTCGAAGAAGTTGTGGGGGCATATTGGTTTTGCCCTGTTCGTCCGTCCGTCCTTCCGTCCTTATGTCCGTCCCACTTTTTACTGCATAGCATAACTTTAGAACCATGGGTGCTAGGTTTTTGAAATTTCATATATGGATTCCTCATGAAAAAATAATTGACCCGTGTTTTTTTTCTCGTCAGGATTATGCCCCTTTTTTGAGTTATGCCCCTTTGCAAAAAATACTATGAAATCTTGTAAGCAAGATATCTCAAAAATTGTTTGAGCTATTGCCCTGAAACTTTACATGCTGGTTGGGGATGATGAGTAGATGAACTGATTAACTTTTGAAAAAAATCCGAAATTTTTTTCTTGAGTTATGGCCCTTTGAAATTTTTCGCGTTTTAAGTTTGTAAGCAAGATATCTAAAAAAACTATTTGAGGTTTTTCCCCGAAACTTCACAGACTTGTCGGGGATGATGAGTAGATGAACTGATCAACTTTTGAAAAAAATCCGATTTTTTTTTCTTGAGTTATGGCCCTTAGATTTTTTTCGTGTTTTCAGCTTGTAAGCAAGATATCTCAATAATTGTTTGAGCGATTGCCCTGCAACTTTACAAGCTGGTTTGGGATGATGTGTAGATGAACTGATTAACTGTTGAAAAAAAATCCTATATTTTTTTCTTGAGTTATGGCCCTTTGAAATTTTTCGCGTTTTAAGTTTGTAAGCAAGATATCTCAAAAACTATATGAGGTTTTTCCCCAAAACTTCACAGACTGGTTGGGTATGATGAGTAGATGAACTGATTAACTTTTGAAAAAAATCCAATTTTTTTTTCTTGAGTTATGGCCCTTTGATTTTTTTCGTGTTTTCAGCTTGTAAGCAAGATATCTCAAAAATTGTTTGAGCTATTGCCCTGAAACTTTACAGGCTGGTTGGGGATGATGAGTAGATGAACTGATTAACTTTTGAAAAAAATCCGAAATTTCATCAGCCTAAATTTCTTATGTCAGAACCAATTAATGGAGTTTTGCATATGTTTCAACATTGGCAAGTTCTAAATTCTAATTCTTAAATGTTGATTTTAATTTTCGTGCATATATTTTATAACAGAGATAAGTATAAGAAAAGTTATCACCCTTCATTTTCATATAAATATTATGTTTCAAAGACTGACAAAGCCTCCTTGTAATTTTCTTGTGAGTGAGCTTTCAAGCGAAATTTGTACACGTGCAAGCTTCATTATTCCTGCAATCAAAATATTTCCAGTCTCTAGATGTTGGGAGAACACTATCTATGGGATAGATATCAATTCCAAAGCCATTACATACCACACTAAAATCATTTACAATGCAAAGTGACGAAAGTTCGAAAAGCTCATGGTGTTTCGAGAGGAGAGAAAGAACCCAATCACAGTGAAACTGTCCTCCACATGCAAGGGTTCGATTCCAAATCCAGATGAGATCCTGCAACGCATTTCTGAAGGAGAACTCATTGCTCCATATCCACTATACTACGGTTTAGGATTTGATTCAACGATGACCACATACAAATTTGGACCCATAGTTCATGAACAGTATCTTAGAGCATTACAGTTACATGAAAAACACTGGATAAAAGATGCAAGGTATTATGCTTCTTTGTTTTTCGCGGAAGAATAGTTTGTGGAACTTAATGCATGCTTGCTTAAGACAGGTTGCTCGCTTAATAAAGGTGGCCACTAAGACAAGTTTGACTGTATCTCTAAAACTGTATGAGCTATTATCCTGTAACTTAAAAAACTAGTAGGGGGTGATAAATAAACGACCTGATTAACTACAGCTTTTCTTGTGTAATTTCAGCATTACAGCCACATAAAAACAAGATATCTCAATTACTGTTAGGGACAAGCAGTGTTAGGGTCAAGCAGTTGGGGGCATTGTGTTTCATAAACACTGGCTCTAGTTCTGACTTGAAACATCATTCAATGTATCCCAACATCCTATCAACAGAAATAAATTCAAAACACAAGGTGGTGTACATTTCATTGCTGACTCCTGCACTGTCCAAACAAAATACATCTCAAATTTCAATCAGATATTGTTTTCCAAAATGAGACCAATCAATGGCTTGATCTAGTTTTAGAATTGTTTGATGAATGACATTTGCTTGTCAAACTAACTTGATGCAAAGAGATTCATTGAAAGTTATTTCATAGGAGTTTGAACGCTTTTGTGTCCACAATGCTTGTCGTTAATTAATCAAATAGCGTAACGTATAATTAAAGCAACCATTAAAATAGTTAAAGTTTGGATTAACCTCGCGGAATGAAATGGTTAAAGGAGATTAACCGCTGATTACTGATTAAATTAGAAGTGAAGACAATGATCAACAATCGACCCAATTAACCCACAGCTCCCAGCAGTGACACCAAAGGAAAAGAAACGCAAATATGAAATAACTAGACCCTAATGGAAACATCAACAGCGGAAAGCCAAAAGTACACTTACTTTCACACAAAATGGCCAACTGGGTATCCAAAACAAAATAATATAAGCGAAACTCACACTCAAAGACAAACCACAACAAAAACAAACCGTGACAGAAGATCCACCTTGGAACGGTCAGTGAAACGAATTCCACTGTGTGTGTGGGGGGGGGGGGGGGGTGCTTAAATCGATTTTATGCTGATAGATAGATAGATAGATAGATAGATAGATAGATAGATAGATAGATAGATAGATAGATACTTTAACGATCTCACCGACATCTGCATTTAAGGATTTTTATTAATCAGATACAGACCAATAAATGTATTAATAGTTGTTGTGTCTGACTATTATAATAAATGTATTAACTGTTGCTGTGTCTGACTATTATAGGCTGAGAGGTTTTCCAAAGTTAGGGTGATTTGGGCCAAATTGCCTTAAACATGATGCCCATGGGCCACTATGCTCACCAGAGCTCGGGTAGGTGGGGTGGGGGGGGGGGCACTGCCCACTGACAGCCATGTATTTTAATTAACCAAGGACGCTACAGATAAAACTTGGACCCAATCAGCCTAGTGGTTTCAGAGGTCTGCTGTCGCTTGAATGTATTGTTGCAAGACAACAGGCGACAATTTACAACCATCTGTGGCAAATAATAGACATAGAATCATATGGCAGATAGAACATTGTTTAAGGAGCATTTCTATAAAAGTTTTTAAAATATCTTGACATTTTTCATTTTCCCCTGTTATAAGTCTATGGAAACTCTTAACTTAAAATAGCAACCAAACTAAAGAGCCAAATTTCACACACACACACACACACGCACACACACACGCACACACACACACACACACGCGCTCGCGAGCGCGCGCACACACACACAAACACACAAGTGACAACATGTAAAGGCAAATTTGGTGAATATTTCCATAAAGTCTCAGCCTCAGACAGCGTTTGATTTATTTATCTACTTTTTTCATCTTTCCATATTTATTTCAATTGTGTTTACATACATACATACCATACAAATTATATTAAATAGATGTACTACATACACCAATAAGGAACTATTAATAGACATCCTCGAACTTTCAATTGGTACAGTTAACCCTCTCACACCGACATTCGTTATGGAAAAAACTATTTTAACGTCAACCCGAGTGGAACGAACACCCAGCCAAAGGCTCAGCCTCGGAGTGGCGTTTGATTTATGAGGAGATGATTGTTTTTAGTATTTATTTATTTATTTTTATTATTATTATTTTGGTTTCCAATGGTAACCAATAAAAACGAGCAGTAGGCCTAAAATCATATGGCAGAAACAGGATTGTTTAAAAATATTTCTATGTATGTTTTGGCTTGGCAGTAAATGCAAATTTTGAATTTTCTCCATTACAAATGTATGGGAACCCTAAGTTGCCATAGCAACCAAAAGTCTCAGCCTCATAGAGCATATGGGTTTTGAGAACCATTAGAGATTGGAATGCCCTTCCCGATTCTATTATTTTGACGGCTGAAGGTGCTGAGGATTGTGTAGCTAAGTTTACATCTTTGGTTAGAGCTAGGGACTAACTTCCCATATCACAGGTCCTGGTGTACGAATGTCATTTGACGTGTCACCAGTAACAATTCTGATTCTGATTCTGATTCTGATTCTGAGAAGATATATTTAAGTGTGTTTTATTCTATTTTTGGACGTATTTTGGTTTCCATGGCAACCCAATAAAAGTAAGCAGTTGGCCTAAAATCATGCGGCAGATTGACGATTGCTTTAAAAAATAATTCTACGAAAGTGGGCACAGTTGCCCCGGGCCGAATTGTCTTTGGGTCGAGCTGTCGGAATTCGTTTTGTGAAAGCCACGACTTGTTTTCTTCAAGGGACGCAACTATGCGAGGTTTCTATGTAAATATGGCTTCGGTGTTGACATTTGAGCGTGGATAATTTCACTAATTTCCTGGCTGAAATATAGTATTTATAATGATTAAGATTTCAAACAAATGCTTTTTGGATTATTACATCCGTATAAAATGCGACTAGCGTTTATAATGTCAGGAGTAGGGAAAGGTTAGTGCACTCTTTGGTCCCTGGACATTTCGGCCCATTCACCTTATTTGCATTATCTGCTGCTTCCTAGTCTGAAGGTTATCGGTGTTGGAAAAACAGGTATCCAGACCCCCCTGACCTTGAAAGGTCAGGGGGGTCTGGTTACCTGTTTTTCCAATATTGAAAAATGTGCAAGCTGGGAGCCAGCAAATAATGCAAATATGGTGAATAACAAAATCGGCCCATAGCAAAATCGGCCCATAGCAATTTCGATCCACAATTTTAATGATGGTATAATTACTATGTTTGCATATAATTGGTTTGCTTGCAGGCCAAATCACTCATGAGTGTGATAGCTCAGTGGTTAGTGCACTAACGTCTTGCCTCTGATGCTAGAGGTCCCGGGTTCGATCCCTGGCAGCGGCGATAAAATTTCGGTGTCCGAACACGCTCCATTGACATCATTTGCAGAGATTAAGGTATATGCAAATGTCAACCAGACACGTGAGCTAAAATTTACGGTTGTTTATAATGTCGACAAGTTTCTAGAAAAGCAACTCATAATGTTCCAAATTATATGAATAATCATAAAATATGCTTATTAAAAAGTGTATTTCTGTTTTTAGAAGAAAAAATAATAAATTACTTTATTAGAAAATTACCTTTCAAAATGGTCAATTTTTGAACATCGGTTTCTCCATTGTCCTTCCTCGGAAACATTCAGTTTTTACATTAACATAAAGTATATTCCATGTCCTAGCAAGGACGAGAAGTAGTTTTTCCAAAAACTTCCACAATAACAATATATCCATTCTTTTAAACACCCATCGAACGGTCATTTTGACAGCCATTACTGTATACATGGTTGGTAAATTCTCCAGGTAAAACAGGGGTATAAACATGCTAATCGTGGGTAAAAATATCCTGTACAACGGATTTTATTCTAAATATTTTTATGACTAGATCATAATTTCCTTTATTCTTCCGTTAAGTTGGTAAGTATTATTATGCATTAAATAAATACAAGAGGGGGAAATTGTTTGATTTGTCCAAAAGCCATAATAACGATTTGACAGAATTTTTATTATCGCTACGCTTATTTACCCCAGTGCTAAATTTAATCCGTGCGTCATACTGTGTACATGGATGACAATGTATAGTGAACTCTACATGTTGATAGGGGTTCTATCGGCATGGATATAATGTTATAATGCCAGTTTTTGGAAAAATCACGTCTCGTCGTTGCTAGTACACACACTAAAGTATATTTTGGTGCAAAAATGGTATGTTTCTAATGAAGGACAATGGAGAAACATACGTTCAAAGATGGACCATTTTTAAATGTAATTTTCTTACAAAGTGAATATTTATTTTTTTCTTCCAACATCAAAAATACATTTTTTAATATGCATGTTTTATATTTATTCTTTTAATTTGGAACATCATTGGTTGTTTTTCTAGAAATATGTCAACATGCTAAACACCCATGAATTTTAGCCCACGTGCCAGGAAGACATTTTCATAGTCCTTAATGTCATAAAGTGCACCGTCTTTCAGATCAGGACGTTTACTGGAGGCCCCCTGTGCAGGGAGAACCATCCCCTGTGCAGGTTAAAGTTCCCTACCGTAATTACATGATTACTGTGTAGGCTTTCATCCTGCAAACCTGGAGTGTATGTAATGTACACCTGCGGTAATGGTCAAATGTGATGACGCAGTATCAGTATATAGTAGCATGTAAGTGGAACAATGGGATAAAGTGAAAAATATGTTCAGTTTGAGAAATTAATATTATTTCCTCAAATGATAAAAAAAATCACATCATGTTAACAAGTCTGAGAAAATAATACCGCTCTAACCCCAACTTAATATAGGGAAATTTGGAGTATAAAGGGGTATATGACCATATGTTATTATGCTAATTTCTGATCCAAGACATAGGCTGGGGGTACTCTTTACGACTTTAGAACCACCACACTGAGGCGGTTCTATAGAGCAAAGACAACGTTCGCTCGGAGTATAAATAAGACAACTGTCACTTTTTTGTCGGAAAAGTAATCATTTTGGAGAAAATGAAAGAATGCACTATGTCACGGGTGTGTTATCATAATGGTTGTATATGAAAGACAATGCATTCCTAAGAATTTTGAAAATGCTTCAGGGTTTATGATATGGCTACTTCACGAGCCCATCATACACACCTGGACTTGCACAGCTGCACAGTATGGTCATAATGGCTGGAGTAATGAGGAAGCTTTGACTACTTTACGATTCATAGTTACATACAAATCAGACTGCGGGCATGCACAGACTGATGAGTCTTCATTAATTGGGCCCCGGTGCTAGGCCCACATATAGCTATCTATGCGCCTCTGCCCAATAATAACATGCATAAAACGAAACCGAGAAAGTATTAAAGACACACATTAGAGACATAAACTAATGGATGATTGGCACGTGTCCCAATAATGACTGAGGTTTGAGTAATATGATAATCGTTCACTTAAGGCACATGACGATAAAGGTAGCAACGATCATTTTGCATACCGATGTGCCAACAATATCAACAAATAAACAAACGACCCCCAGAACTACACTTTCCAAGTTCATAAATACACATTATTTTTCTAAATACAGTAAAACCTGCCATAGTGGCCACCTCTATTAAGCAAGCAACCTGTCTTAAGCAAGCATGCTTTTAGTTCCCGAAAAAGGCAAATACATTAAAATTCACCTGTATTAAGCAAGCACCTGTCTTAAGCAAGCATATTTTGGTTATCCCTTAGGTGCTTGCTTAATACAGGTTGGACTGTAAACATTATTTTTATTTCATATCTATTCAATTACAAAGTTTGCATTGCGAGAAGACTCACATCTGAGGGAGGTAATTATTGAAAATAATGATACAAATGCTGAGCAGGGAAAAGGGGTAAAAATAAAATGTATATACATGTACATGTATTTTATCATAAGTTAACTATATATTTCATTGTTTTATATTTTGACTGATAATTGGCCCCCATAACGGCGCTGAAGTCATTTATGGACCGAAATTGCTATGGGCCGATTTTGACATGGGCCGAAATGACCCAGAACCCACTGTTTTGATAGGATAGGGTCAAAGCTAATACTTGTTTGTAGCAATTTTTCGGAATCAGAATCAGAATTGTTACTGGTGACACGTCAAATGACATTCATACACCAGGACCTGTGATGTGGGAAACAATGTTTGAAGATTCATTGATGTCTTTGTATACATGTATTTAAAAGTATCTGCAACACCTGTAAATTGCTGTCAAAAGAGACTAACCCATGCCACTGCAGTGGGTGTGGCAAAGATCTACTTGCCAAATTGCCATTAACATATCCCTAATAGGGGTATTATAAACTGACACCAGGCTTTATTCCTAATGTGTGAAGTTTGGATTTATATGCAATCTAGACAGTATTATTCTGTTCTGTTCTGTGTATAACTTCTGCCAATTTAGGCACACACTCCACTTGGAGTTGGATCTTCTTGGATGTATATACAGGGACTAAAATGACTGGCTTCTTCTGTCACTCTATTTACAAGCTAAAAAGTACTTGATAAAAAATGTTAAATTCACTTCTACGGGCTTGTGCTGCGGCCAATTCCCCTAAACTTTAGTAGGCCTCTTTTTCTTATTCGGTATATGTGAGAGTCTTTTGTAACGCTCAGTATGTAGTCTATGACACAGGCACTTGCTGGCTTTCTCTATATCTGCCCGTAATTGCGAGAAGATGACGTTTTCCCCTGTGAGCAAAGCTCCACTATCCAGAATGAACTGGAGCAAGACCTCTGAGTCTGGCTGTCGGTTGAATAGATCTACAAACATGTCTACCACCCCTTTTAGTACCGGTTCCATGACAGCTGCTAACGCTGAACAGTGCAGAATGAAATGCTCTATAGTTTCGTCTTCTTGCCGGCACAATAAGCAGGTTCGGCTTATTTCATTCTGGTTGAAGACGGCCCTATTCACTTGTAGAATATAGTCCCAGTGATCAGCTTTGTTTTGATACCAACACTTGGGATGTCCCTTGCACCTGTTAAGGACTGTAGTCACTATACTGAGGGGTGCTTGTTCCCTGGATAGTACTCATCTGCAAACATAAACAGAAGACTCGAATATAGGATAGCCTGCCACTTGATATACTCAGACCAGTAGTGGTCAACCCTCTGCCTAACCATCCGTTTCCATCTGTATTTTGAGGGCGGTTCATTCAAGATGTCCGAGGCAGGGGGTAGCCCATACCTAATCAACAGCTTCCTGACCTCAATATACCAGCTGCTTTCACTGTACCCCTTCACTGTCAAAGCTCTCCTTGCAAGTTGCTTCTCTGTTGCTTTGTAATCAAGTCGCAAATGTTGCGGTATAGAGTCAGGGCCCTCTTATGGACTATACACTCAACAGGGGTTGAACCCGACAGCACATACACAAGAGGGCCCACAACTGTATCCGGGAGCGACAAAATCATTTTCAGGAACTTTTTGTGTAGTCTATCGAGCCTCTCCAACAGTGTCCTCCTAGGAAGGAGAACCTCCAGACCATAGACGAGGACTGGAACAACATATGTCTGTAATAAGTGGATCGAGGTCTCTGGGTCAAGTCCGTTGTTACCGTGGAACCCGGCTGCCATAAGGCTATATACAGCAAGTCTAGCTTTCTCAACATTGTGGGACACAGCAGACTCTTGACTGTCCTCCGATCTTAAGATACCCATATGCATAGCCTCCTTCAGTACTGGCATTTTCTCTCCATTCATAGTTATGGTAATATCTTCAGCCTTCAGTACATGGTGATTCTTGCACTGGCTCAGGATAGCTAATATAACACTCTTAACATGCTGCAACAGGTATCTTTCCATCTGACTGAAGTCGACTAATGAAAACACGATCTTCTGTAAGGATGATAAACTTGACGCTGCAACTGCCAGGTCATCAGCCACTGTTGGGGCGACAGAACAAACCTCACCAATGTGACATCCCTCTCCTGATAAAGTAAGCTTGTCCAATAACCCATTTCCATACACTTTATATTGGTCCATGCTAAGTATACCACCCTGTCTTACTCCTGCTTAACCTCGAACTTATCCGACACCGCTCCCTCCCATTTGACCACAGACTGTGCACCCTGATGCATAGAGTTCACGAGCGTCCAATCTGCTCCATCTACACCGATGTGGAATAACTTTCACATCAAGCTGTTGTCTTATCACTTTGAGCCAGAGACCAAAAGACAATCCATGCATTGGAAGCACCCTGGCTCACCCCCTCCAAAGAAGGCAAAGGTCGTCTCCTCTGCAGGGAAGGTGATGGCTTCATTGTTCTGGGATGCCAAGGGTATAAGGGTATAATATTCATAGATTACCTTCAAAAGGGCAGAACAATTAATGGGGAGTACTATGCAGATCTGCTAAAACAATTGCGAAAAGCAATTAAGGCTTAACAACCCGGAAAATTGACAACTGCTCATAAATCGGTTGTCGCAATGGCTGCTGTGCATTACTATGGCTTCACACTTGTTGATCACTCTCCGTATTCACCTGATCTAGCTCTCTCAGATTCTTTCCTGTTTCCAAACATGAAAAAGCACTTGGCTGGGCAGCATTATTGGTCAGACGAGGAGGTGATAGCTGCTGTGGAGGAGTTTTTCAGGGACCAAGGTGAGACCTTCTATACCACTGGGATCCAAGGACTTCAGCATCGCTGGAGGAAGTGTGTGGACAGGAAGGGAGACTATGTTGAAAAATAAGGCACTTTCAGCATGGGCAAACCATTGGATCTTGGTCAGGCTCAGAACTTTTCAGCCTACCTTCGTATGTGCTCCAGTGACCTTGACACAGTTTACGTTGACATTCGATATCTCCTCAAATATACATGTAAGGCCTACAACGTCATACCTTGCAGTGCTTTTCCTCAATGTACTGACTTAGCAGATTCTTTGACACTGTGACCTTGACCTGTATTTTGTAATCCATTGACTTTTACACATTTTAGGTGGAAGTTGCATATCTTCTCAACTACGAGGCCTACGACCATCAAATGCTGCTCTCCTCGATTAACTGACTAGACAGATACCTTGACCCAGTGACCTTGACCTATATTATGCACTCCAGTAACTGACACATTTTACTTCGACATTCAGTATCTCCTCAAATATAAGGCTTACAACCACCAAATCTTGCATTGCTTGTACTCAATGTACTGACTCAGCAGATTGTTTGACCCGGTGACCTTGACCTATTTTTTGGACTCCACTGAATTTTACTATGTTTACACATTTTACGTTGACATTTCATATCTTCTCAACTTTAAGGCCTACAACCACCACACCTTGCATATTGCTTCTCCTTGATGGATGGTAGCGGCAGGTACCTCAACCTGATAGCCTATATTTTGCGGTCCATTGACTTTGACACATTTTGTCATTTTCAGCCATCAACTGCTTAGAATCAAATAGACTTATTATACCCCCAGCATACGGAGTATGCCATGGGGGTATATAGTTTTCGTCTTTTCTGTGTGTGTGTGTGTAAACTTTTTTTTGTGTCAAAGATTTCTCAGGAACTACTATACCTAGAAACTTGAAATTTGGTACAAACAACATGCATAACTAGTTGTATTGTGGGAAAGAAAATTGGGGCTGTGGGGCCAGGTTCTTTAGAGTTATTCCCCTTTGTTATATTTGCTACTGAGATGTGCATTTTGTGACTTACCTTAAATTTTGTGTCAAAGATTTCTCAAGAGCTACTGTACCTAGAAACTTGAAATTTGGTACAAGCAACATGCATAACTAGTTGTATTGTGGGAAAGAAAATTGGGGCTGTGGGGCCAGGTTCTTTAGAGTTATTCCCCTTTGTTATATTTTTATTTTGTGTCAAAGATTTCTCAATAACTACTGTACATAGAAACTTGAAATTTTGCAAACATGATCAGTATGACTAGTTGTATTGTGGGAAAGAAAATAAGGGCCAAGGGGTCAGGCCTTTTAGAGTTATTTCCCTTTGTAGTTCTTGTAAACAATTATTTTGTGTCAAAGATATCTCAGGAACTGCTTCACATAGAAACTTGAAATTTTGCACACATGATCAGTATGACTACTTGTATTGTGGGAAAGAAAATGAGGTCCAAGGGGTCAGGCCTTTTAGAGTTATTTCCCTTTGTAGTTCTTGCTGTTTAATAGTGTATATTTTTATTTTGTGTCAAAGATTTCTCAATAACTACTGTACATAGAAACTTGAAATTTTGCAAACATGATCAGTATGACTAGTTGTATTGTGGGAAAGAAAATAAGGGCCAAGGGGTCAGGCCTTTTAGAGTTATTTCCCTTTGTAGTTCTTGTAAACAATTATTTTGTGTCAAAGATATCTCAGGAACTGCTTCACATAGAAACTTGAAATTTTGCACACATGATCAGTATGACTACTTGTATTGTGGGAAAGAAAATAAGGTCCAAGGGGTCAGGCCTTTTAGAGTTATTTCCCTTTGTAGTTCTTGCTGTTTAATAGTGTATATTTTTATTTTGTGTCAAAGATTTCTCAATAACTACTGTACATAGAAACTTGAAATTTTGCAAACATGATCAGTATGACTAGTTGTATTGTGGGAAAGAAAATAAGGGCCAAGGGGTCAGGCCTTTTAGAGTTATTTCCCTTTGTAGTTCTTGCTGTTTAATAGTGTATATTTTTATTATTTTGTGTCAAAGATTTCTCAATAACTACTGTACATAGAGACTTAAAATTTGGTAGCAACAACCAGTATGACTACTTGTATGGAATGTGGCCTGTATATGCAAAGAACCTTTTGCTATTGCCATTTTCAACTCAGGCGATGGCACTGGCCGGGGGTATACGTGCCCCACTGGGCACTTTGTCTAGTTTAACCCTTGTCCTGCTGAGTCTGGATATGTCATATCTTCAAACAATTTAGATCCAGATCAGATGGCTTCTGAAGAAGCCATCTGATCAGGATCTACATTGTTTGTCATTCAGATTGTGAATTTGTTGCAATAATTTGTATCAAGTGATCTAATTGGCTGATAATCTGTAGAGGGTATGGCAGATTAAAATATTCAGCAGGACAAGGGTAAATAGCCACATTCTGATTGTAGCTCCTGTGACTTTTGTCAGAGCAGGTGCAATGTCGCCTTCTGCAGAATTCTTGATTGACCCATTTTGTGCCGGAAACCCCAAAACGGGTACCCTGGCAAACAGTGCAGGCCCAGATCAGAGGCCGCAGAATGCAGCGTCTGAAAAGGGCCTACACCGTTGGCAAAAAGTTCAGCTATTTTCGCACTAGTTTTTGTAGAAAACACAACCCGACACTCCTAAATTTTGAAATGGACTCATGCTAGATATAAGGCGAAAGATTCCATTTTGGTACTAAAATGGTTAAGGAACTTAATATTGGAGGAGCAGGGTCTATACTGTTTGCCATTCCGTCTGCAACGTTTGGACTCCTTGCTGGATTGTGAAACAAATTTGTTGGAACAGGATAATAACAGCAAGTCATAGAGGCTTCTGAGTTTTTTAGGATTTTTACAGTAATCATGTGTATACATTTTATATGTTTCTCTTACAGCCAAGCCTCCAGTGCCTCAGAGAGTGCCATCAGGCAACAACAGGCTGAAACCAAAAGGGGCACCATTACGAGCTTTCCATCCAAACAGTAGTCCAGTCTACAAGACCCAGTCTGACTCCGCCCTCACTGCCAGCATCCGAAACTTGACAGTTAATGACAGCCAACAGGGCAGTGCATCGAAGTATGTTGAGGTTTATTTCAGTCACACTAGTAAGAGATATGCAGGAAACAAGGATAATGTTTGGGACAATTTTCTTACACATAAACATGTTTTTAACACATCATTATAACATGGTTTTTGATATAACATATTTTAACCCTTATCCTGCTGTTCACGACAACCCCAACCTTTGCAAACAGTGTAGATCCAGATCAGATGGCTTCTGAAGAAGCAATATGATCTGGATCTACACTGTTTGACATTCAGTTTGTCAATTTGTAGAAATAAATTGCATCAAATAATCTGATAAGGTGAAAGCCAGAAAAAAGGGTGTTGCTAAATTAGCCCTTTTTGTACCAAATGGAATCTGCCTTCTTATATACAACAGGAGTCCATTTCAAAATTTAGACGTGACAGGTTGTCTTTTCTTCAAAATTTAATCATCACGAAGCCTTTGTGGTGTAGCGGCTATGCTACTCGCCTTGTAAACCAGGGGTCGCAGGATCGATCCCCGGATTCTCCAGACATTAGGTTGAGTCTTTAAACCGAGGTCCTGTCTCCATGTGACCTTAGCTGTTGGTGAGACGTAAAACACAAACACCCACACACTCAAAATTTAATCAGAAAATGTCTGAACTTTTTGCAAACAGTGTAGGCCCTGATCAGATGCCGCATTCTGCCATGTCTGATCTGGGCCTGTACTGTTTGCCAACTACCTGTTTTGGGGTTTCCGGTGCAAAATGGGTTAAGCACTGATTCCAAAAATGGATTCCAAAAATGTATTGCGCACCCGCTCATAGGGGCTTGAAGAAATATATGGGCTGCATGATGCTTCCACTCAGAGCTGAATCCGACCCGCACACTAGTACTGGTAAACCGCTTAGAGGATCTAAGCCTGTCCAGGAACCGCGGTGCAAGGCGGACCGTCCATGCTAATAAACCCTATTGGTTTCATTGGGCGACAGGGCTTGAGATGTCATTTCATCTCAATGTCGAGCAAAAGTCCCACAAAATTGGAAGCAACGTCTCCAAAATGACCTTTACATGGTTGACGGGGACGTTAAACCACAAATCAACCAACCAACCAAAAATGTATAGAATAAATAGAAAAAATGTTTTATGATCACTTTTGTATATAATCTACACATTTATTGGGATATAACAGAACACTTTCTGCTTTGTACCGCAACAAGAGTGTTATATTGAGGTTTTTCGGTTTTCTTTTTCTATTTTTGACAGAAAATCCTGTAAGCAAACAGGACACATTCTGCGGTGTCTGATCTGAGTGTGCACTGTTTGCCAAGGAACGCCTTTAGGGGTTTCCCACATGCAAGGGGTTAATGAGCTCACAGACAAGTACCCACAACATGTTTTGATCAAGAAATAATGAAATCATTCCTTGATTGTGCTTATTCATCACAGTGTTTTCTTCTTTAACCCATTGTATGCTAGTGGACTCTACCATTGCTATACATGTATGTTGGACATGTCCATTTGTCATATAAGGGGTGTCAGGCCTATTTTTAGCTCACTTGCTCAAGGTGAGCTATTGTGATCGGTCTTTGTCCATCTTCAGTCGTCCGTCCATCCCTGCATGCGTCCGTCCGTCGTCAACTTTTCTTTAAAAGACTTCTTCTCCAAAACTGCTGGACAGATTTTGAAATAATTTCACAGGAACGTTCCTTGGATGACCCTCTACCAAAATTGATCAAATTGTTCCGCACAGGTGAACAAGATGGCCAGAGCTAAAAAAGAAAAACCTTTAAATAACTTCTCCTCCTTAACCAGTGCATAGATTTTGAAATAATTTCACAGGAAGGTTCCTTGGATGACCAGAGTTCCGCTCAGATGAACAAGATGGCCACCAGAGCTAAAAATAGAAAAAACCTTTAAATAACTTTTTCTCCTTAACCAGTGAATGAATTTCAAAATAATTTTACAGCAGTGTTCCTTGGATGACCCTAACAAAATTGCTCAAACTGTTCTGCTTGGATGAACAAGATGGCCGCCAGAGCTAAAAATATAAAAAAAAAATGTTTAAATGACTTCTTCTCCTTAACCAGTGGATGGATTTCTAAATAATTTTACAGGAGTGTTCCTTGGGTGACCCTCAACCAAAATTGCTCAAAGTGTCTCACTCGGATGAACAAGATGGCCACCAGAGCTAAAAATATAAAAACCTTTAAAAACTTCTCTCCCTTAACCATTGGATGAATTTTGAAATAACTGCACAAGAATGTTCCTTGGGTGACCCTTTACCAAAATTACAAAAACTGCTCTGCTCAGATAAACAAGATGGCCTCCAGGGCTAAAAATAGAAAAAAATAAATGATGGATGGATTTCGAGATAAAATATCACAGGAATGGTCCTTGAGAGACCCCCCTCTACCAAAACTGCTTAAACCATTGAGCTCTGATGAACAAGATGGTCACCAGAGCTAAAAATACAAAACATTTAAATTACATCTGCTCCTTAACCAGTGGATGGATTTTGAAATAATTTCACAGGAATATTTCTAAGTGACCTCATACCAAATTTGCTCAAAGCCTTCTGCTCGGATGACCAAGATGGCCTCCAGAGCTAAAAATAGAAAAACCCTTAAAAGTCTTCTCCTCCTTAACCATTGAATTGCTTTTGAAATAATTTCACAGGAATGTTCCTTGGGTGACCCTCTACCAAAATTTCTTTAACCATTCAGCTCTGATGAGCAAGATGGCCACCAGAGCTAAAAATACAAAGACATTTAAATTACATCTGCTCCTTAGCCAGTGGATGAATTTTGAAATAATTTCACAGGAATATTTCTAAGGCGACCTCATACGAAAATTGCTCAAAGCGTCCGCTCGGATGACCAAGATGGCCTCCAGAGCTAAAAATAGAAAAATCTTTAAACAACTTCTTCTCCTTAACCAGTGGATGGATTTCAAAAAAATTTCACAGGAATGTTTCTTGGGTGACTTTCTATTAAAATGGTTCAAACAATTCTGCTGGGATGAAAAAGGTGGCAGCCAGAGCTAATAATAGTAAAACTTTTAAATAACTTCATCTGTAAACCAGTGGATGGATTTCGAATTAATTTCACAGGAATGTTCCTTGGGTGACCCTCTTCTGAAATTGCTCGAACCGTTATGCTTGGATGAACAAGATGGCCCCAGAGCTAAAATTATAAAAACCTCCTTGGGTCAACCAAAATTTCTTCAAACCCTCTACCCCACCATATATTACCTACAATTTCATTTGTACAAAATGGATCAGGTGAGTGATCCAGGGCCATCATGGCCCTTTTGTTTCATTCTTATTCTATTTTTGATGGAAAATTCTGTTAGCAAACAATGGAGGCCCTGATCAGACACTGCATTCTGTGGCGTCTCATCTGGGCCTGCTCTGTTTGCCAAGGTACCCCTACAAGGGTTTCCCACATGCAGTGGGTTAGTCTAGAAAGTTTGGAGCAAAAACGGTTGCATGTAAAAGTATTAAGATAGCATTTGGAGTTTTGTAGGAGAAAATAGTAGTCTGTACCAAGCTGGGGAGGGATGATTTTGAAAGGCTGCTTGCTGTTTAGGAATATGGTTTGCAGCACCTCCAGCAGAATTTGAACTTGGTTCCCTGGCTTAGCATGTGAGCAGACCTCGCCTGAGCACTTTACCACTGAGAAACGTCTACCAAAGTTGCTGAATCAAAATATGTATGCACTAAGAAGATGGTCAAAGTGGCAAACATAAAGGATCTTACATGAGTGATCATTTCATTGAAATTTATGAAACGAGTCTATGGCAAGTTTCACACCCCAGCTCAATGGGGTTTGGAGAAATAGATTGGGCTGCATGATAATTCCACACAGAGCTGAAACTGACTTTACACAACAGCTAAGAAGATCTAAGCCTGCCGAGGCAAAGTGGTGCATGTCGGAGCATCCATGCACATAAACCCTATTGGTTCACTCGGTGGCAGGGCTTGAGAAATCATTACATCCCAGTGTCGGGTAAAAGCCACACAAAATTGGAAGCAACATCTCTAAAATGACCGAAATAGTGTTGACAAAATGAAAAACCTCAAACAAACAATTTCATAAATTTCATATGCTATGACCACTCATGTATGATTCTGTTTATCATATAACAGTTTTCTGTCCTGTTATGGTTATTTATATATCATTCATCGTGGAAAACGGTCTCTGAATGGTTTATACTTTCAAAGTTTTTAAAAAGTCGTCAATAGAGACGTTATTATCGGTCCGTTTTTTGCCACCATTCAAGATTTGCCAGTACTCTTTTGGGTCGTTAGATTTTTATCTGCAAAGTTTCGTTGTAGTTTAATTATTGTGTTGTCAAACATTCTTTGATATGACAAGTTTGTAGTCCTTAGTGACTACTTTAGGTTTGTTTTGTAAGTTTTACCCCTGTAAACCGCAGTTTTACTACATGTATATAAAATATGGGGTCAAAACGGTCCGCATTATATAGGCCTGTTTTCGTGATGTGTTTAATTTAAGGGGAATGCTATTTGAAATAATTGCAAATTATTCTTTTTTCTTCGTTATAGACGGACATATTTTGGTAGAGGAAGTGGAAACCAGTCTGTGAAATCACTGACAGATGTAGCCAGTCTGCTTCAGAATGAGGCTGTGAAGAATGTTGTTGTTGTTGCTGGTGCTGGAATCAGTACACCAAGTGGTATACCAGACTTTAGGTATGTATACCACAAAACGTAAGGGTTCAAAAAGTAATTTAGTTCAGATAAACTCCTGCCGGTATTATGCTAGACGTTTGAGCTTCTTTAGGGAATGAGGAAATAGGACTGCTTACATGTGTTATCTCTGTAGTACATCACATGAGCAAGTCTGTGAAATGAACACCCCTTAAACCCCACTTTATATAGAGAAAACTGGGGTTTACTGGGGTATACATTATTTTACTTA
The DNA here is from genome assembly GCA_963580285.1 of Lucinisca nassula. Lineage (NCBI taxonomy): Eukaryota > Metazoa > Mollusca > Bivalvia > Lucinida > Lucinidae > Lucinisca > Lucinisca nassula. The sequence goes on from OY757021.1 coordinate 72,459,113, forward strand.
TTTCTGCTCCAAGACATAGGTTGTGGGTTGTCGTTAGAACTGCCTCATTGAGCACACACAACCTATGTTTGCAGTATAAATAGGAAAAATATCACAGATTTTCACTAGAAAAGTAGCCATTTTGGAGATAAGAAAAATACACTATGCCGCACGTGTGTGTTATCGTAATGAACAACAAACAACTTACATTTGTGAGTACAGTATGTACAACTGTGTACTTTTATGCAGGCTTTTATGTCTCCTTTGAAGTTTTATATTTTCATCTTATCTTGCTTAAAGTTTGTTTACACTTAACATTGCTGTATTTGTACATTCTTAACACTTCTAGTTGGAACTCATTGACAAACACACTGTTTAAACAGTCATTTGTTACAGAGGGTTAAGTTTACTAACAATGTATATGTACAAGCTGGCCCTTGCCCATCTGGGCTTGAAGAAATAAATTGGCTGCATGATGCTTCCATGCAGAGCTGAAACCGACCCGCACACGAGGACTGGTAAACCGCTTAGAGAATCTAAACCTGCCCAGGCAAAGCGGTGTGAGTCTGCCCGTCCATGCTTATAAACCCGATTGGTTTCATTGGGCGGCAGGGCTTGAGATGTCATTTCATCTCAGTGTCGGGTAAAAGTCCCACAAAATTGGAAGCAACGTCTCCAAAATGACCTTTACAATGTTGATGGAGACGTTAAACCTCAAATCAAACAAACAAACATGTACATGTACAAGCTGTCTTTGTTCTCTCCTCAAAACTTACATTTAATGAAAACAAACAAGCAACAACAAAAAAAAAAAAAAAAAAAAAGAAAAACATTAAAATAGGTTTCTGCAGTAAAAGCATTTACATGTACTTGCATAGCTTGAGAAAACTTGATGCACATAAGAATGGCATTGTTGGATTGTCAGAATAATTTAAAGGTAGTTTTGGCCAGTTAGGCATCATTAGTGACCTCTGCTTATGATAAATTTTCTTTAACCCTTTTTGTACCAAATGGAATCTTCCTCCTTATATATAGCAAGAGTCCATTCCAAAATTTAGGGGTGTCAGTTTGTGTTTTGCCTCAAAATTTGTTTGGAAAATGGCTGAACTTATAGCAAACAGTGGAGGCTCTGATCAGACGCGGCGTTCTGCGGCGTCTGATCTGGACCTGCACTGTTTGCCCGGGTACCCGTTTTGGGTTTTCTGGTACAGAATGGGTTAAATCTGAAATGGACTCATTATTCACAAAGGACCTAATATGAATTTTGTGTACAAAGCTGACACTAATTTTAATGTTTTCCAAGGTACAAATCATTTTCAGAATGATTTTGTTGTCGCGCCTGCTATTAGCATGGCGCGATATAGGCGCCCGGTTTTCCGTCCCTTCGTTCGTCCGTTCGTCCGTTTGTCAAGGGGCCAACATTTGCGACCACCCTAGCGTTCACCCTGAGGTTCAAGTTTATTTCTCAAGAACTATAAGAGCTTCATTAATGATACTTGGTACAAGCTTGTATCTGGGGATGACAACTTACATGCAAGCATCCATATTTGACCTTGACCTACATTTCATGGTTCACTGACTTTGTAAAATATTGCGACCACCCTAGCGTTCACCCTGAGGTTCAAGTTTATTTCTCAAGAACTATAAGAGCTTCATTAATGATACTTGGTACAAACTTGTATCTGGGGATAACAACTTACATGCAAGCATCCATATTTGACCTTGACCTACATTTCATGGTTCACTGACTTTGTAAAATATTGCGACCACCCTAGCGTTCACCCTGAGGTTCAAGTTTATTTCTCAAGAACTATAAGAGCTTCATTAATGATACTTGGTACAAACTTGTATCTGGGTATGACAAATTACATGCAAGCATCCATATTTGACCTTGACCTACATTTCATGGTTCACTGACTTTGTAAAATATTGCGACCACCCTAGCGTTCACCCTAATGGTTAAGTTCATTTCTCTAGAATTATTAGAGCTAAATGATACTTCTATAAGCTTGCATTTAAGAATGGAAACTTTTGTGCAAGCATCTATGTTTGACCTTGACCTACATATCATGTTGGCTGACTTTGCACCCCCACAGGCACGACATAGCCTTCGGCGGAATTCTTGTTTGTTTATTTATTTATTTTCTTTATTTCATCATCAATCATCAACGGATTTTTGATTAACATGCAGGTACAGGGGTAACATCCACATAAGTGGGCCCACTTCCAGGTAGCTGGATAAATTTCTTTATCATTGGAACATATTGACTAGGCAAAGAATCCCTTGTTTTCAGACCAGGAAATCATGATATAATACATATACATATAATTCTTTTTTTATACCCCTGGCATACGAAGTATGTCAGGGGGTATATAGTTTTCGTCTTTCCATTGGTTCGTTTGTATGTTCATTTGTTTGTACGTTTGGTCGTCAACCTTTACGTCAAAGTTTTGCGTTAAACCTTTTTGATTGCTCATATCTCTGTAACCACAGGTTGGATTCTCTTCATATTTGGTAAAGGATATCTCTATAGCATTACCTTTCATATGGAATATCCAAGCCCCTGGGTCAAGCCCCTGGGTGGGTTGTCCGTCTGTCTGTTCATCTACTTTTACGTCAAAGTTTTGTGTTAAACCTTTTTCATTGCTGATATCTCTGTAACCACATGTTAGATTCTCTTCATGTTTGGTAAAGGATATCTCTATAGCATTACCTTTCATATGGAATATCTAAGCCCCAGGGTCAAGCCCCTGGGTCAAGCCCCTGGGTGGGCTGTCTGTCTGTCTGTTCATCTAATTTTACGTCAAAGTTTTGTGTTAAACCTTTTTCATTGCTGATATCTCTGTAACCACACGTTAGATTCTCTTCATGTTTGGTAAAGGATATCTCTATAGCATTACCTTTCATATGGAATATCTAAGCCTCTGGGTCAAGCCCCTGGGTGGGCTGTCTGTCTGTCTGTTCATCTACTTTTACGTCAAAGTTTTGTGTTAAACCTTTTTCATGGCTGATAACCACATGTTAGATTCTCTTCATGTTTGATAAATGATTTCATGATGCATGTCCCTTCCCTCAACCACGGTGACCTTGACCTCAAGGTCACGAACTTTTACATTTGGTTAAAGTTTTATGTCAAAGTTTATAGATGCCTGTATGTTCAATTTGATGCCCTCACTCCCTTGGTCCATTTAGAAATTTTATGTTTGGTTTAGCTTTTACAAGCACATTTATAGACACTTATAGCTTCTTGACTTCATTCATATTACATACAAGCTCAAAAGATATATCAGAGGGTGATGCTGGCCGGGGGTATACGTGACCCACTGGTCGTTTTTTCTAGTTTCACATGTAGTTAATTAGTTATTTATGTTCATGTATAAAGTTCATCTTTCCATGGGAACATTTTTACTGAGCAAAGAATTCCTATGTTTTCAGATCAGGAAAGCATGATATTAGACATTTAATGTAAGCCTGTTGTATAGGTTAGTGTTGTGATAGATGTTTTATCATATGATGTCGCGTCTGAGAGTGTAATAACGCCATGTATTATTTTCGATAATCCACTTGTGGATTAAATATGCAAATTAGCTAGATACATGTACGTCCCGTAACGTTACATGTACGACGTCCTTAGTGATGTCCCGTTTACTAATGGCGGAATATTGACATTTTTGTAAACAATCGTGAATAAAATGCGTTTTAAATGTCATATGATAAATAGAATCTTGCATTCATGCTCATGCATTATTGAATTTATTAAACTCGTTGAGGAAAAGGTATAAAATGCTCGGCAAAGCCTCACATTTTATCCCTTTTCCTCAACTCGTTTAATAAATTCAATAATACAAGAACAATCATGTAAGATCCTCTATATATCATATGATATAAGTGGTAAATATGTGTTCAGTATATCATAGTTTAAGATAAGGGAGAGTAATGTGGATGATAAAGAGATAATTCTCCATAATCCTCTTCAGAAACCGGTGTTGTGGGTACTTGTTAGAATTGCCTCAAGAGGTGATTCTAACAAGTACCCACGACACAAAATTTTTATGAAGAAATAAGAGAGAATTATCCTACAATTATCCTTGATGCATCTCCTTATATGGAACTATGGAAATGGAAATTAGTTTTAAAAAATCGATTTGATTTTGATTTGATGTTTAACGTCCTCGTCAACACTGTATAAGTCATTTTGGGGACATTGCTTCCAATTTTGTGGGACTTTTACCCGACATTGAAATGAAATGACATCCCAAGCCCTGTCACCCAATGAAACCAATAGGGTTATAAGCATGGATAGTCTGATGTGCACTGCTTTCCCTGAGTGGGCTTAGATCCTCTAAGCGGTTTGCCAGTACTCCTGTGCAGTCGGATTCAACTCTGCGTGGAAGCATCGTGCAGCCCATCTATTTCTTTCAGCCCCAATGGGCGGGGGCCAAAGCCATGAAAAATATGTTTACTGTAAAAATCCAGAAAATTCGGACACCTTAAGGATTTGCTGTAATTCTCTTAACATTTTATTAAGTTTTAATTAAGCCTGTTTCGCGATCCAGCAAGGAGTCCAAAAAGTGGAGACTGAATGGCAAATTGTGTAGACCCAGATTCAGGAGCAGTTTAATCTGTATTTGCACTATTTGCTTAGGCCTGTCTGTCCCAGTACATGTACTTAGGATCATTACAGATATGCTGTAAAGTGTCTATGGGCATGTGTGCAAAGACAAAGATATGGTAGTATCATGCAGTATGTGATGTAAGTGGTACATGTAAGTGTATAAAATTTATGCAAAGAAAACAGTTGCAATAAGCAAAAGGAAGCCTCTGCATTTAAGTGGTTTAGCTACATGTGCATGATTGTACTCACCTCCATGACCAGAGGTTGTGGGTTCATTTCTGGACTTGTCAATTTTTTTTATGAGTCTTTAAATCTTAGTACCACCTCTATTTACCTTAGTTGGTGTTTGGGGCATAGAAACGCAAAAAAAAAAAAAAAAAACAAGAAAAAAATGTCTTCAGGCGTGCACTTAGCAAATGTTCAGATCAGCATTACATCCATGCAGTCTGAACAGTCTTTTGTGCATGGTGCATTTACATTTTATGTATTCCCGATGAGCCAAAACTTCTTCGTGCACACAGGAAAGACTGTACAGTACAGCCCTCGTTTTAACGTCAGTATTAAATTTTGTTCCCTTACTTTTACCATAATAAAGAATTTGCAATTAAAAAGAATTCTGCTTAGGAGTAGTAAATTTGGAATTAAATTAAGTGTTGTTTTCCCCTTAGTTACTCCAAGAAACAAATGTTTTGGATATTTGTAGAAACAAATGCTGTGGACATTTGTTAGAAACAAATGTTGTGGACATTTGTTAGAATCGCCTATCAAGGCGATTCTAACAAATATTCACAACATTTGTTTTCTGGAGTAACAAATATGATAATTCTTGACTACATGTATCTCCATAAGCCCAACCCATCTTGAGTTAAGGTTTCATTTTATCGAAATTGTCGTAACATATTTTGTCCTTGTATCAAATGTCGGTATAAAGAGGGTTATCTGTAAAAAATGTCACACAAGCCACCTCTATTAAACAGGCAACCTGTTTTAAGTAAGCCTGTTTTCAGTTCCCGAAAAACGCGAATGCATTAAAACTCACCTGTTTTAAGCAAGCACCTGGCTTGACTTGACTTGATAGATTTTGTAAGGTAAACGGGCGCTAAAAGCACATAGGGGCTACCCCTGGCTTATACAAATACATTAAGTCATTCTTATTATCTCATAGGTGCTTGATTAATACAGGTTAGACTTCATTTTGACTGAATGGGTCTAATTTGATTTGTTTGATTTGAGGTTTAACGTCCCCGTCAACACTGTAAAGGTCATTTTGAAGACGTTGCTTCCAATTTTGTGGGACTTTTACCCGACACTGAGATGAAATGACATCTCAAGCCCTGTCGCCCAATGAAACCAATAGGGTTTATTAGCATGGACGGTCCGCTCGCACCGCCGTTCCTGGACGGGCTTAGATCCTCTAAGCGGTTTACCAGTACTAGTGTGCGGGCCGGATTCAGCTCTGCGTGGAAGCATCATGCAGCCCATATATTTCTTCAAGCCCCTATGGGCGGGGGCTTGGGGTCTAATTTGAGTCAAGTTACATTGTATATATATTAACCCTTTTTGTACCAAATTGAATTTCCTCCGTATATATTGGCAGGAGTCCATTTCAAAATTAAGGGATGTCAGGTTGTGTTATCTTCAAAATTGATTTAGGAAATGGCTTAACTTTTAGCAAACAGTGGAGGCCCTGATCAGGCGCTGTGTTCTGCGGTGGCACTGTTTGCCCGAGTACCCGTTTTGGGGTTTCCGGTACAAAATGGGTTAAAGAGGAACATTGGCATCCATTATGCTGATTTGTGAAGGTCAGTTGTTTGTTTCTGGCCAAAAAATGCCTACTGCACTGTCAACTGCTTTTAAGTATGTGTAAGCCTGCCCAGGAAAAGAGTGGCCAGGTAAACTGAAGGCTTTATATGCCTAAATAGTGTTGACTGGGCTGTTAAACTCAAAACCAATGCAAAGGTATTTCTGCAATTTTCTTATGGTGAAATGCATACAAAATTTTGTGTTTCAGTAAATTAAGCAGGATATTAGCATGTCACAGAGTACATTTCAAGGCAGATCAGCTGATATTTTTCCTCGCTTTGTCCTCACATTGTCAAGATGTTGTATACATTATTGTGTACCTTACAATCAGTTGTGGGCACTGAATGCTAATTGTTATACGTTAAATAAGATATATTGAAAAGACCTATTGAAGGCCTATCAAATTAAATGGTAATTGGAACAAAATATGGCACATATTGATATTTTGTTATTGATACAATGAACCATAATTTCCATAAATATTGTGCAACTTTAATTGTCATAAATATAAAGCATGTTAATTTTACTGTTTAACAAGCTCTCAAAACTGTGTTGCAAAAAGGTAAATAGTGTAGATCATGTTCTGTCTGCTCTGTTGGAGCAGTCGAATCTTGGTTTGCACTGCTTGCTAGATATGCCTGCCTGAATTATTTTGTTATCTAGGGTACCACCTTTGACAATGTATTAGGTGACTTGCGACTTCAGATGTCTGTTTATAAAGTACATGAGTATGGAATATGATCATGTTGATGTAAAAAGTACACGGAAGATGTTTTTATGAAGAATGACATTCTGTGTTAAAAAAATATCAGAATCCAAAACCAAGATCTTTTGACTATTTTAAAAATACTGACTGAAAAAAAGACCAAAAGGGAAAAAAGGCTATTATAAATATATATACTACATTGACAGTATAACCATTTTACTTCTGAGTTTCTGAATTTGAGCACTTCCATTCCTGTAAATAAAGGACTTTAACTTCACTGCAGCTGGTGTCTGGGAATGTGTGGCGGCCGTACAAAGACTCCCTGCCCTATATCATAGTGTAGTTTATATTTTCTTGTCCTTTGGAATCATTGATTCCATTGTGGAATTTTGAAAATATTTGAGGGTCACTGATGAGGCCCAATTGGCCGAAACTAGCTAGTCTGGCCCAGGAAACATGTACACTTCATATTTTCCAGTTCTGTGGTGTATTCCTTGCTTCCAAAGGATAAACCTTTCTAGAACATATTTAGTTAAAATTGTTATCAGAATGGCAAACAGTGTAGATCCTGATGAGATGGCTCATTACGAGCCATCTCATCTGGATCTACCCTGTTTGCATATTTATCTATACTTGTCTACAGGGTTGAAAGGGTTTTTCTATTTTTCAGATCTCCTGGCACTGGTTTATATGACAATCTTCAGCAGTACAATATTCCATATCCAGAAGCCATCTTTGACATTGACTATTTCCACCAGAACCCACGGCCTTTCTTTACCCTTGCCAAAGAACTATATCCCTCGGGAAAATACAGACCAAATTATATCCACTATTTCGTACGACTTCTGTATAACAAGGAGATGTTGCTCAGAATGTACACGCAAAATATTGATGGTTTAGAGAGATGTAAGTATAATTCATAAGATAAATATTTTGGGTAACTGATTTTTGTGATAATAAGAATTTCAGCTAGATTTGAGGGCAGAGGGGTCTCGGGTAGAGCACTTTGTGTCATTATAATGCATAAAAAGTACGTAAAATTTTCCAGCGATGCTCTTCGTTACGCGTAACAAAGGGATTATATAGGGAAAAAACACTGCACCTCATTTTGAACGTAATGAGGATATTCTTGGACATGTCTTCGTTGCGTAACGAGCAAAAATCTGGGGCACATTTTCTCCCCTCATTACGTAACAAAACTGAAGGAAGGAAATATATAGGGAAAAAACACTCTGCACCTCATTTGGACCGTAACGTGCGTAACAAGGATATTTATGGACATGTCTTCGTTACGTAACTAGCGTAACAAGCAAAAATCGGGTGCACATTTTCTCCCTACATAGCGTAACAAACGTATCGAAGGAAATATATAGGGAAAAAACACTCTGCACCTCATTTGGACCCTAACGAGGATATTCTTGGACATGTCTTTGTTACATAACTAGTGTAATGAGCAAAAATCGGGGGCACATTTTCTCCCAACGTAACGTAACAAACGAAAGGAAGGAAATATATAGGGAATAAACACTCTGCACCTCTTTTGGACCTTAACAAGTGCAACAAGGATATTCTTTGACATGTCTTTGTTACATAACGAGCTTAACGAGCAAAAGTCTGGGGCACATTTTCTCCCAATGCAGGCCCTTTGGTTTTACACTGGCTTATACAGGGAAAATCTTTAAAAATCTTCTTCTCCAAAACCGCTTGGCCCAGTTCTTTGATATTTGGTGTTTAGCTTCATCTAGTGGACTTCTACCAAGATTGTTCAAATCATAGCCCTTGGGCCAAAAATGCCCCCGCCCGGGGGCCCTTCGGTTTTACATTGACTTGTATAGGGAAATTTAAAAAAATATTCTGCTCTGAGACCACAAGGCCCAGGTCTTTGATATTTGGTGTGAAGCTTGATCAAGTGGACCTGTATCAAAATTTTTCAAATTATAGCCCTAGGAAATAGAAGTCAAGGCAATGAAAACCTTTGAAAATCTTCTTGTCTTAAAGCAGAAGGCCAAAGTCTTTGAAATTTGGTATGAAGCTTCATCTTGTGGATTTCTAGCAAGGTTGTTCAAATTATAGCCCTGGGGCCAAAAATGGCCTGCCCCAGGGACCCCCAGGTTTATATAGACTTATATAAGGAAAATCTTTTAAAATCTTCTTGTCTGAAACCAGAAGGGTCCGGTCTTTGATATTTGGTATGAAGCTTCACCTTTTAGACCACTACCAAGATTATTCAAATTATAGCCGGGGCCAATAATGGCTCTCCTCTGGGCCCTCTTGTTTATAAGGCTAGCTGGAGTAGGATTATACTGGTATTTTCTCATATTTTGGACAAATTGGCATTTTAATACAGACAACCCTCTTTATACCAACATTTAAGGGGAATGGGTACACCTTCAGGGGAGGCAACTCCTGCAAGTTTTTTGGTCTCACATGTTAATAGGGGTCAACTCTTAAAGGAAAGAATTTGCTCCTCCTTTCCTTTAAGAGTAGACCCCTTTTTTGGTGGGACTCGTCCTATAGAAAAGTGAACAGGAAGTCCCGAAAGTTGTCTCCCTTTGAAAAATGGTGGAAAAATGTGCTTCGTGATCCCATTCCCCTTGATATAGAAACAAAACTCGGTACAACGACAATTTAAATGACACGAATTCTGAGCTAAAGGTGGGACTGGGTACTGGAGATATTCAAGAATAGTGAATTTGTTACTCAAAAAAAAAAAAAAATTGTGGATATTTGTAAGAATTGCCTCGGTGAGGCGATTCTAACAAATATCCACAGCATTTGTTTATTTGAGTGATTGAGGGAAAAAGACGTTGTATTACCTATCATACTACTCCTTATTGAGATTCTTTACAGCTGCAAATTCTTTATATTGTAAAACTTGGGTTAACAGGGGTAAACCTTATTTTTAGCTCACCTGTCACGTAGTGACGAGGTGAGCTTTTGAGATCACTTTTTGTCCGTCGTGCGTGTGTAAACTTTTTCTTCAAATGACATCTCCTCCTAAACCACTGGTTGGATTTTAACCAAACTTCACAGGAATGATCCTTAGCAGGTCCCCTTTCAAAGATGTTCAAATGGTTCCGGTCCATTGCACATCTAGGTCACAGGAGCTAAAAATAGATTTTTTAAATGAACTCTTTAAAAATCTTCTTCTCTGAAACCGCAAGGCCCAGGTCTTTGATATTTGGTATGAAGCTTCATCTAGTGGACCTCTACCAAGATTGTTCAAATAATGGCCCTTGGGCCAGAAATGCCCCCGCCCCGGGGGCCTTTGGGTTTACATAGGCTTATATAGGGAAAATCTTTAAAAATCTTCTTCTCTGAAACCACAAGGCCCAGGTCTTTGATATTTGGTGTGAAGCTTCACCTAGTGGACCTCTACCAAGATTGTTAAAATTATAGCCCTAGGGCCAAAAATGCCCCCGCCCCGGGGGCCTTTGCTTTTACATAGGCTTATACAGGGAAAATCTTTAAAAATCTTCTCCTCTGAAACCACAAGGCCCAGGTCTTTGATATTTGGTGTGAAGCTTCATCTAGTGGACCTCTACCAAGATTGTTCAAATTATGGCCCTTTGGCCAGAAATGCCCCCGCCCCGGGGGCCTTTGTTTTTACATAGGCTTATACAGGGAAAATCTTTAAAAATCTTCTTCTCTGAATTCACAAGGCTCAGATCTTTGATATTTGGTGTGAAGCTTCATCTAGTAGACCTCTACCAAGATTGTTCAAATTAAAGCCCTAGGGCCAAAAATGCCCCTGCCCAAGGGGCCTTTGGGTTTACATAGGCTTATATAGGGAAAATCTTTAAAAATCTGCTTCTCTGACACCACAAGGCCCAGGTCTTTGATATTTTGTGTGAAGCTTCACCTAGTGGACCTCTACCAAGATTTTTCAAATTATAGCCCTAGGACCAAAAATGCCCCCACCCCCGGGGGCCTTTGGTTTTACATAGGCTTATACAGGGAAAATCTTTAAAAATCTTCTTTTCTGAAACCGAAAGGCCCAGGTCTTCGATATTTGGTATGAATCCTCATCTAGTGGACCTCTACCAAGATTGTTCAAATTATGGCCCTTGGGCCAGAAATGCCCCTGCCCCTGGGGCCTTCGTGTTTACATAGGCTTATATAGGGAAAATCTTTAAAAATGTTCTTCTCTAAAACCACAAGGCCCAGGTCTTTGATATTTGGTGTGAAGCTTCACCTAGTGGACCTCTACCAACATTGTTCAAATTATAGTGCTGGGGCCAAAAATGCCCCCGCCCGGGGCCCTTTGGTTTTACATAGTCTTATACAGGGAAAATCTTTAAAAATCTTCTTCTCTGAAACCGCAAGGCTCATATCTTTTATATTTGGTGTGAAGCTTCATCTAGTGGACCTCTACCAAGATTGTTCAAATTATAGCCCTAGGGCCAAAAATGCCCCCACCCCGGGGGCCTTTGGTTTTACATAGGCTTATACAGGGAAAATCTTTAAAAATCTTCTTCTCTGAAACCGAAAGGCCCAGGTCTTCGATATTTGGATGAATTCTCATCTAGTGGACCTCTACCAAGATTGTTCAAATTATGGCCCTTGGACCAGAAATGCCCCGCCCCTGGGGCCTTTGTGTTTACATAGGCTTATATAGGGAAAATCTTTAAAAATGTTCTTCTCTAAAACCACAAGGCCCAGGTCTTTGATATTTGGTGTGAAGCTTCACCTAGTGGACCTCTACCAACATTGTTCAAATTATAGCCCGAGAGCCAAACATTCCCCCTCCTCGGGGGCCTTTGGTTTTACATAGGCTTATACAGGGAAAATCTTTAAAAATCTTCTTCTCTGAAACCACAAGGCCCAGGTCTTTGATATTTGGTGTGAAGCTTCACCTAGTGGACCTCTACCAACATTGTTCAAATTATAGTGCTGGGGCCAAAAATGCCCCCGCCCGGGGCCCTTTGGTTTTACATAGTCTTATACAGGGAAAATCTTTAAAAATCTTCTTCTCTGAAACTGCAAGGCTCATATCTTTTATATTTGGTGTGAAGCTTCATGTAGTGGACCTCTACCAAGATTGTTCAAATTATAGCCCTGGGGCCAAAAATGCCCCCATCCCCGGGGCCCTTTGGTTTTGCATAGGCTTATATAAGGAAAATATTTAAAAATCTTCATCTCTGAAACCACAAGGCTCAGGTCTTTGATATTTGGTATGAAGCTTCACCTAGTATAGCCCTTGAGCCAAGAATGTACTAAGAAACATTGATTCTCAGGTGAGCATTTCAGAGCCCACTGGGCCCTCTTGTTCTTATTTCTGCTCTGAAATATAGATTGTGGGTACTCGTTAAAACAGCCTCGATGAGGCGGTTCTAATGAATACCCACAATCTATATTTTTTTTGGTTTGGGTTTTACGGCCCTTTCAAGGTTATTTCACTCATATCGAGCTGATCGTTAATCAGAGGTGGGCGAAAACCGGAGTACCCGAAGAAAAACCACCTGACCTTCTGTTGCAGACCTTGGCGTCTCACAGCGAGGCTCGTACCTACGGCGGTGAGAGACCTAATGACTAAGAGTCAGCGCTCTTATCCACTAGGCCACGGAGGCCCACGATCTATATTTTGAGCAGAAATAGGAAAAATATCACAATTTTTCATCTTTAAATTTTCGTTTCTTTCGGCCACGAAGTTTACAGTGCATTTGTATAGGTGTGTTTTCGTAATGTTATATCGAGGTTCCTCTGTATCCACCAGTGCCTAAAACACATTTCACTGTATTTTGTATTTATCCATAAACATGATGGAAATATTTTCAGGAGCCATATTCATACTTTTTCAATGGCAATTATGTTTGTTTGTTTGATTTGAGGTTTAACATCCCCGTCAACACTGTAAAGGTCATTTTGGAGACATTGCTTCCAATTTTGTAGGACTTTTGTGTGCGCGTCGGTTTCAGCTCTGTGTGTAAGCATCATGCAGCCCATCTATTTCTTCAAGCCCCAATGGGCGGGGGCGCTATTATCTAATTGATAATGTTTTCTTCAGTGGCAGGTATCCCGGCAGAAAAGTTAGTGGAGGCTCATGGGACATTTGCCACAGCAACATGTACAATTTGTCGTAACAAGGTGGAGGGATCGGAAATAAAGGTAATTATGAGACCCAGTCAGTCTATATTTTCAGCCAGTTTTGTAAGAGAGACAAAATACCACTTCAACTCTCTGCATGCTGGGTATTTTTTTCAGCAGACAACATTTTGAAATATTTTTCTATTCTTCCCTGAAAACAGGATTTGACATCTCATGCAAATTGTATGGAGACAATTTGCATGAGATGTCAAGTCCAGTTTCTGGGAAAAATAAGAAAAAAATATCAACAATTTGTCATCTGAATTAGCCCAGAGAGTGGTAAAGGTTAATAACATTCTGCTTATTGTCTAGAACATAGTGTCTACTCTTAAAGGTCATATACAAAGGTATAGAAATCCATTAAATTTAAAAAGACATTGATTCAAGAAATTGAAGGGCGAAAACTGCATCAAATTATCTGTATTAGTTTCCAAGATATTACAGTTTGAATTGTGAAATATTTCATGGCAACAGAGCAACTTCAGACTGCCTCATTAATATTCATGAGGTATTCTACGATGTCATAGATGCACATTAAAAATTTTAAACTTTTTAAATATGAAATACCTTGTATTTTATTGTCCTCACGTAATGTATAATCACATATTTGAATTACTGAAACTCATCTCAACTGAAATGCTTAACCAGTTTTCTCCTATTTTCAATTGCAAACCTTAAATTCAAACTTTAAATATTTTTTTAAAAGAATTTAAATTCCAGTTTCTGTATTTGTAAGGGGATGAAATAACGTACCGAACTTACTGATCCGTTTAAAGCCATGTAAAAATACTTTCATTAACTAATTTAAATGAAATCTTGAATGAAATGATAGTTTTAATTATTTAAAAAATACTTTAAATGTAAATTTAAGTTTGAATTTTAAATTCATATTTCTCATTTCTATCCTAAATTATGAACAACATACACTAATCAAAGGGCATCAGAAAACTGCATTAGGCAACAGCAAAATGGAAACTATGGCAGTTTAAAATTATTTTAAAAAAGTTTAAAGCTACTATGACATCACAGAATATTGCATTGTGGGTTAAAATCAAAGAAAATGCAGGGGAAGTTACTCTTAGAGGAAAAAAGGTATGTATCAAATATAAATGAGCATAACTTCAGAACGAATGGAAATTTTTTCGTGCAGTTTTCAATAAAATGGCCCTCTTTGCATCTACTTCCACCATGCTTCATACTAAAAAAAATAAATTTCTTTGTAATTGCTCTTTAAGTGAATGAATTTTCTCCACCCCTTTTGATGAGGGAGAAAAAATATTCTGAAAGAGTTGTCTGATCTGAAAGTTTAACCATTCCCTTTAAGACTCTGAAATTCTATGGCATTTGATTGGCTCTACTGTATTTAAGAAAAAGATCAGTTCTAGCTGTGATTTTTTGAGTAATAAATCACAGCTTGGAAGTCAGTTCTAAAGTAGATAAAATCACGAACACATAGCATGAGTGATTTGTCCACTTACAACTGACCGACTCAATAAATCACACATAAGATCTGATCAATTTCGATTCTAACACACTGAAAATCGACAATTATTTTGTTGTTTCCTTCAAATTCTCCCAACCCTCCATCATTGTTAGAAGAAATCCCGCCAACATTATTGACTGATCACACACATTTATGTCCTTGCGTAATGTTTTTGATGCAAGAAAATACGAGGACTGTTGAAATATGAATGCAAGTAGAACATTTTCTCATGCACTAATGCAAAAATCACCTGGAAATAAATATCGGAGCGTAGAAAAACATTTTACCTATACATTGATACCAAACCTGTTAAAATCTGTGCACTTTAGCCATGTATAACGTTCGATAAACACTGTCTACTCTTGTATACTAATACAAAACATGGTTGGAAGAAGGTCAGAGTACGCCGTTGAAATACGGTCCTATATTAAGAATCGTTGTATTCTTGGTATGAGGTGCAAAGACATTTTTGATGAAATATGTTCGGTTTATGGGCATAATGAAATGTCTTTTCCGACAGTTTTTCGTTGGTGTAAGAAATTCAGCTGTGGGCTAGGCTAAACAGAAGATGCACCACATGATCGTCGGCCGAAAAGAGGAACATCTGCCAAGATGGTTGCTAGAGTGAAAAAAATAGTTGCTACCGATGCACGATACACCACTAGGCAAATAGCTAGTATGGTTGGCATCTCATTAGGAGCAGCTCATAAAATTCTGAAACGGGATTTGAAAATGAGAAAGATCTGTGCTAGATGGATTCCCCATCTGTTGACAGATGAGCAGAAAAAGACACGCATTCAGTGCGCCAAGAATTTGCTTAAAAAGTTTCCAAATTACAATGCATGGTCTTTCGCTAATGTCGTCACAGGTGACGAGACATGGGTTCACTTTTTTGAGCCAAAACGAAAGATTCAGAACAAAATATGGGCAACAAAGTATTGCAAAAGACCATGCATTGCAAAGCGGACCATGAGCGTCAAGAAGGTAATGTATGCCATATTCTTTTCAAATCAGGGCCCTGCTATTCAGGTTGCTGTGCCTAAAGGCAAATCTGTAAATGCGAAGTTTTACAAGAATAAAGTTCTTCGAAAATTGAAGAAATATTTCAAAGAACGAAGACCCGCAACTGCTTTGGCCAATGTCAGATTGCTACATGACAATGCGTCATCGCACAAGGCGTTCATTGTGCAAGACTATCTGAAGCAGGAAAAGGTTGTCGAAATCCCTAACCCCTTGTATTCCCCTGACCTTGCCCCGTGTGACTGTTTTTTTGTTCCCACGGCTGAAAAAATACCTTTCTTGTCGAAAATTTGTACAGCGCAAACACCTCGGTTCTGCAATATTCCAGTGCCTTCATAGTATACCTGGAAAAGACTACCAAAATGCATTCAATGATTGGATCAGAAGACTGAAAGTTTGTATATCTGTTAAAGGGGAATACTTTGAGGGGACAAAATAAATTTTTCATCGAAATCTATCACGGAATCATTTTTATGTGCTTAGTTGCATTCATATTTGAACAGTCCTCGTAATGTTTCACCAACTTACGTCAAGAAATCTTCGAGTGACATCATAAAACATGGACTTGTAACCCATTTAGAAACCCCAAAACGTGTAGTTAGCAAACAGTACAGGGCTAGATCAGACGCCACAGAATGCGGGGTCTACCCTTTTTGCAAAACATTCAGTCAATTTCCAAGTAGGTTTTGGAGAAAACACAACCTAACACCCCTAAATTTTGAAATGAACTCATGCTATTTATTAGGAGGAAGATTCCATTTGGTTTTTGTTTTGTTTGATTTGAGGTTTAACGTCCCCGTCATACTGTATAGGTCATTTTGGAGACATTTCTTCCAATTTGTGGGACTTTTAGCCGACATTGAGATGAAATGACATCTCAAGCCCTGCCACCCAATGAAACCAATAGGGTTTATAAGCATGGACGGGCCAACTCGCACCGCTTTGCCTGGGCAGGCTAAGATCCTCTAAGCAGTTTACCAGTACTCGTGTGCGGGTCGGTTTCAGCTCTGGGTAGAAGCATCATGCAGCCCATCTATTTCTTCAAGCCCAGATGGGCGGGGGCAAAGATTCCATTTGGTACAAAATAGGTTAATACTGATGTCACTCAGCATTTTCTTTCGATTAGTGATTTGTTGTATGATAAATCGCAGTTCCTTTCCATTGTCTATATAGGTGCACTGGTTAGAATGAGGCTTAAACTGTTTCAACATAAAAATTAAAAAAATTCAGACTCCTTGAGAACTTGCTGCAGTTCTTTTAAAATTTAACAAATTTGTTTCATGATCCAGCAAGGTGTCCAAAAAGTACAAATGGAACGGCAAACAGTGTAGATTGTGATCAGACTGCTCCTTAGGCATGTCTGTCACAATTCTTAGGATCATTATGGTAGATTGTACTCGGTGCACTTTTCAGTATTGTCAAGGAGAAGGTGGGTTTTCAACTTTTGGGAAGTTAATGTGCAATGAGAGTTTTCGGGCTTTCCAGTGATCCCCTTAGAAACAAAAAGCTGTATGAATTTCTTTGTACATTGAACTTAAGGGGAACGGGAACACCTATCACATTTTTCTGCCATTTTTCAAAGGGGGACAACTTTTGGGACTTTCTGCTCGCTTTTCTATAGGCCATGTTACACTGAAAAAGGGGTCTACTCTTAAAGGAAAGAATTTGCTCCTCAGGAGCAAATTCTTTCCTTTAAGAGTTGACCCCTATTGACATTGGAGACAAAAATAATTTTGCAGGAGATACCTCCCCTGAAAGTGTTATCTATTCCTCTTAACACCATCATAATACAATTTCCGTATTTAATAATTACAAACTTCAATAACTCAGATACCTTTGGGACCATGAAAATTTCATTGAAATATAGAGATTTCTCAGTGAAATCGAAATCGATATAGTCACTGTTTCAAACAGTGAAAATGCGATTTTTATTTTCACTGTCTGTGAATTCTATTTATCATCGAAAAATAATATATACATGTATTTTCTAATTGTTTGATGTCAATTAGCTAAATGTTATAAATGTCTGTCAGACATTACATCACATGTCACTTTTAGCACCTACCCACCCACCTACCTTAAATAATGCACACGTTGACAGACAAACTTAGCAACTGCGGACATTATTTGAATGTAAATTTCTAGTGAACGATTTGATAAAGTAATATTCCAAGCTGTTTTCCAGGTGCAAACTTTCAGTTTTGCACCCAATATTACACCCAGTTAACATGCTGAACACCTCTAAATCCATGTGAAATCCCATTGAAAAAGTTTGTTACCCCATGTTGTGGCTGAGGCTTTAAAATTGCTTAAATAATTACAGTTTAAAGCAAATAAGAAACAGAAAATTTGATGTTTTTTATCAGTATAAGATCAATTTTGTTTTCACTCAAGAACACCACTCTTGAAAATACTTCTTTTTGTGTACATTTGGTGAAATCAAATTCATACATACACTGAAAAAAATCAAATATCCTTTATTTGTTCGATAGGGGTAGTTCAAACTACGGAGGTTTAATAATGGCACCAAGTCATGAGGCCAAATGGGTATCTATTTAGGGTAACTATACTATCTTCTATTAATGAAAGGTATGTTGTGTGTACTCATTAGAATCGCCTCATCGAGATGATTCTAATGAGTACACACAGCATACCTTTTCAAGATAAAACCAAACAAATCTCTATTATTCTTCTATAAATGAAAGGTATGCTATGTGTACTCATTAGAATCACCTCAATGAGGCGATTCTAATGAGTACACACACTAACTGAGTACACACAGCATAACCTCTTCAAGGTAAAATCAAACAAATATCCATGAATTATCCTTCTTGCATAAATACCTATGCGCATGGCTGTTTGAAGCCATTGTCAAATGGACCGAAAGCCGTGCTCAAACTGCAAAAAACATGTTCAAATCATGAAATTCGCGTGCTGTTTGAACATGGATTTTGAGCTTTTGATATGACAAGACGGGCCTTGCTTTGTTTGCGTTACGTTGAGTGACGTAACGTTATCGCCCTGAATGTAGCGTTTTAGGGTTCTATGATGACGTCACTGCATGACAACGTCATTGTAAACAACATTCTGAACTGGCCGCCATTTTCGTTTGCCTGTCGCATTTGAAGAGTTTATATGGAATTTATATGGAGCTTTTGGGCGTTTTCGTCAAAATTTGCTGTCGGATTCGTATAAGTTATGCAAGAACAACGATCATCCATGGTTATTTCATTGCATTAACATTTGCCGGATCCCTTGGAAGATATTTGAACATTCGGCCTGGCGGCCTCATGTTCAAACAGCTTCCTCGGGATCCGGCAAATGTTAATGCATGAAAAACCATGGTTGATCCCTATAATATTACATATGGATATCTGGACTAACGTGAAGAATTCTCAAGGGACTCCAGAACGAGTTCACATTAGCCATAGTACACAAGCCATGCATATTCGAGTTTATCAAAGTTTCACTGTATAAACCGTTAATAGTCACTATTTAAAGGAAAGGGATACACCTGACTTTACCCTCGCCCCCCGCCCATAGGGGCTTGGAGAAATAGATGGGCTGCAGGATGCTTCCACGCAGAGCTGAAACCGACCCGCACACGAGTACTGGTAAAATGCTTAGAGGATCTTAGCCTGCCCAGGCAAAGCGGTGAGAGTGTCGGACCGTCCGTGCTCATAAACCCTATTGGTTTCATTGGGCGACAGGGCTTGAGATGTCATTTTATCTCAATGTTGGGTAAAAGTCCCAACGTCTCCAAAATGACCTTTACAGTGTTGACGGGGACGTTAAACCTCAAATCAAACAAACCGACTTGACCCTTGTCCTGCTGAGCCTGGATATGTCTTCTCTTTCAAACAATGTAGATCCAGATCAGATGGCTTCTGAAGAAGCCATCTGATCTGGATCTTCATTGTTTGTTATTCAGTTTCTGAATTTGTTGCAATAATTTTGCATCAACTAATCTGATTGGTTGATATTCAGTAGTGGGTGTGGCATATTCAAATATTCAGCAGGTCAAGGGTTAACAGTAGTGCCACTATTTTACAAGGGAAATAACTTTAGTGATTTCTTGTCCTTTTTGTCCCCCACTGAAGGGAATGGGGACTTTTGTCCCCCACTGAGGGGACTGGGGACATTGATTTTGGTGTGGATCCTGTTCACATCAGCAGTGGCTGTCTAAAGCATTTTATCTCCTTAAGACCTTAACTGATTGATGATTCTTATCAAACTTGCATGGTTACCTCAGTAGGATGGGGGAAAACAGTGAATAGATTTTGGTGACCTTTACCTCATTTTCAAGGTCATAGAAGTCCAAAATTTGGGCTAGAAATTGATTGTCTGCTTTCTTATCGTTAGAAAAAATTTATGAATTGTCAAACATAGTACAATTATATCATTGCAACTTACAATAACTTAATTAGATTCTGGTAACAGATTATCAAATTTTACTTTCTCTGCACTAAGCTCCAGAAACAATTCTGTTCGGCCATATTTGAGGTAATATATCAGGTATATCATATCAGTAGCTGAACCTCTAGTCAGGGGAAAGAATGATTTTTGAAATAATTGTCTCCCCCAAAACTGTAGTTATTCCCCTTAAGACTGATTTCTTTTGTAATTTCAGGAGAAGATATTTTCTGACAAATTGCCAAGATGTCCAACAAGAGGCTGTATAGTACGTATCACTTCTATAGATGTGGGAGGCTGGGCCGGTGCAAAGGGACCATGTCGTTTTCAGTGCTGGGGCATTCTACTGCTTTGGCTTTAGTAGGGCAATGGCTGATGTGCTTGCTGCAGGTGCACCATGGGGGCTGTTTTTTTTTGTGTTTTTTTAAGTTTTTTGTTCGTATCTTTCCTTATTCTAATGTCCCATCTCTTATGAGATTGCTTGAGATGGATGGTGGCATGAGAACTTGGCCATTGACCCACCAGCAGTTTCTGTCTTCAGCTACTGGTGGTGGTGGTGGTTGGGGGGCGATGAGTGGAAAACTGTAAACCCTGATGAGTTGCCGGATTATGCGGTGTCTAAGACTGCGGCATCTCATCTGGGTCTTCTCTGTCAGCTCATGCCTGTCTGTCCGAATACATACGATAAATACGATATTTACGCCAGCTTCTGTGTATATAAACAGTACTGTTCTATGAGAAATACTAACCCATAAGATCTGAAAATGTTGTCTGCTTATGTCCTCTGCTCAATATTTTTGCAAACCTTTTAAAAATATTTTTGCATACAGGCAACCAGTGTGGACCCAAATCAGACTGCTCCTAGAGGAGCAGTCTGATATGGGTCCACACTGTTAGCAAAAAAGACTTCTAAATTAACCGGCAGACGACAGTTGTTGTGATTGGCATTTTATTGGCTAACATGGGCTCAATGATTCTCAAGGACTTTTGTTTGTGGTGTTTTGACTTTATTGGCCCAGTCAACACTATATATGTCATATCGAACTAGTCAGTTTACCTAACCACACTTTGCTTTTACATAAGGGGTTAACCAGTATAGTGCACATGCTTTAGCCAGAAACTGACAACTGCTTTTCTTGAATCAGCAGAAGAGAGAGAATGACCTGAGGAAAGATTTTATGATCAATCTCCACAAAAGAATGTTGCCAACCTGACAGGTATCAAACCTGCAACCTCCTGATCACCAGTAAAGTAGAAGTAAAACAAAGATCAGGAATCGATACAATTAACTTACTCCACCCATCAAAGACACCAAAGGGAAAGAAACACAAACATTAAGCGACCAGACCATAATGGAAACCTAAACAAAGGAAGGCCATAAGGACAGTCACTTTCCCACAAAATGGCCATTTGGCCATCCAAAATAAAAAGACACAAGTGATACACACAGTAAGTGACAGAAGAACCGCCACAGAAGAACCGCCTTGAAGATGTCCATCTGACTGAGCTACTGAGACCAACATTAAAGAAAAACTGCACTGTCATCAAAAAGTGGTTCACCACTTCAAACAGTGTGACATTTCAAACATTTACAGCTATACTTTAATTAACTTATTGAGTTCATTTTGCAGTTATGCACAGCCTGCAACCAATGAAAACAGAGATTTTCTATAGAATATAGAATTGATTAATAACTGGATGTTTCTTCAAAATCGATAAAAGGTCGGCTTTATTATAGAGCACTTAGCAAAACTGGCCATATTACCCAACATTGATGGGCCTTGCAATTCTGTACTTCAGGGTATAATGAAACCAGACATTGTGTTCTTTGGCGAAGATCTACCTCGGAAATTCTATAGTTACATGAAAGACATGTTACAGACAGATCTTGTTCTAGTCATGGGAACTTCATTAGAGGTATGTGGATTTGGAGTATTTATCATATGACGCCACGTAGGAGAATGTAATAATGCCCTGTATTAAATTTGGTAATCCACTAGTGGATTAAATTAGATAGGTCCTGTAATGTTAAATGTACAGCATCCTTTATGATGTGGCGTTTACTATTGTACAAAAGTCGTGAATTAAATTCATTTTAAATGTCTTATGATAAATAGAAGCTTGCATTCGTGCTCATGTATTATTGAATTTATTAAACTCGTCATGCAAAAGGGATAAAATGCTTGGCAAAGCATCACATTTATCCCTTTTTCTCAACTCGTTTAATAAATTCAATAATACATGAACACATGTAAGATCCTCTATATCTCCAGCTAAGGAGGAGAAAAAAGCATAACATCACATGAACAAGTCCGTGAAATGAATACCACCCTAAACCCCACTTTATATAGAGAAAACTGGGGTTTATGGGGGTATTCATTATTTTTCTTATTTCTTCTCCAAGACATAGGTTGTGGGTACTTGTTAGAACTGCCTCAATGAGGCAGTTCTAACGAGCACACACAACCTATGTTATGAGCAATTATAAGAATAATATCAAGGATTTCATCAGAAAAGTAGCCATTTTGGAGATGTGAAAAATGCACTATGTTGCACGGGTATGTTATCGTAATGATTTAGGCATAATTTTCTCTGTTCTTGTTAGACACATAATTATGTTGGGGTTTTTTTAAGAATCATCTTAATGAGGTGATTCTAAGAAATACCCACAGCATAGTTTTACATTGTATTGGAGAAATAAGAAAAATTATCAGGTCACACTCGCATTACAACAAGTTTTTAGCTCACCTGATCAATGCTCAAGGTGAGCTGTTGTAATCACCACCTGTCCGTCATATGTGCATCATCAACATTTACCTTGTTCACCCTCTAGAGGTCACAGTTTTGTTTCAATCTTCATGAAACTTTACCAGAATGTTTTTCTTGATGATATCTGGATCAAAGTAGAAGTAAAACAAAGATCAGGAATGGATACAATTAACTTACTCCACCCACCAAAGACACCAAAGGGAAAGAAATACAAACATTAAGCGACCAGACCATAATGGAAACCTAAACAAAGGAAGGCCATAAGGACAGTTACTTTCCCACAAAATGGCCATATGGCCATCCAAAATTAAAAGACACAAGTGATACACACAGTAAGTAACAAACAACAACATAAATAAATCGCCTCAGAAGAAGCGCCTTGGAACGGTCAGTGGAAAGATTTCCACTGGGGGGCTTAAATCGATTTTACGTGGCCACAATCCTCGCCCTTACTTCCGCCGCGATTTAGACAAATAATTTGTTCAGTTCGCATGAAGGCCTCCTAACTCATCAGTGCAACATCTCCGTGAACACAAATAATCAAAGAACTACAGAGGTGAGACAACGGTGAGGACTCGACAGCAAGAAACCACTGAAATGCTGGAGCAAAAGAAAACCAACAGTTAAACTCCGATGGGCCAGACCAGAGACAGAGCATCAGGCACCAACCAACATTACCAAGAATTAGATCTCTCTAATTCTCAATAAGCCTTTACGTTGGAGCCGTCATAGAATCTGAGGCCTGACCCACTGGCGTGCAATTAAAGAGGGAAGCAAAGTTGCCAACCGTGATTGGGTTAACTACCATGCATGCAGACTGTCGTATAACATCCATCAAGTTCGATTTGGGTCATGTAAGATCAAAAACTAGGTCACTAGGTCAAATTTCTTGAAAACCTTGTTCACCCTCTTGAGACTAAAGTCATGAAACTTTACCAGAATGTTTGCCTTGATAATATCAAGGTTAAGTTCCAATATGGGAATATATGTCAGGTCAAAAACTAGGTCACTTGTTCATATTTCTTTAAAACCTTGTTCACCCTCTAGAAGTCACAATTTTGCTTCAATGTTTGTCTTGATGATATCTGGTTAAAGTTATAATATGGATTATGTTGGGTTGAAAACTAGGTCTCCCGGTCAAGTTGCATTAAAACCTTGTTCACCCTCTAGAGGCCTAAGTTGATATCAAGGTCAAGTTCGAATCTATATAATGTGAGGTCAAAAACTAGGTCACTAGGTCAAATCTCTTTGAGACCTTGTTCACCCTCTCGAAGCCATAATTTTGCTTCAATCTGCATGAAACTTTACCAGAATATTGGCCTTGATGATATCAAAATCAAGTTTGAATTTGGGTCATGTCAGGTCAAAAACTGTGTCACTAGGTCAGATTTCTTTAAAACTTTGTTCACCCTAGAGGCCTAAGTTTTGCTTCAATCTTCATGGAAATTTACAAGAATGTTTGCCTTGATGATATCTGGGTCAAGTTCTAATTTGGATCATGTCGCCTCAAAAGCGAGGTTACTAGGTCAAATTGCGTTAAATCCTTGTTCACCCTCTAGTGGCCATTATTTTGCTTCAATCTTCATGAAATTTTACCAAAATATTTTCTCTTGATGATATCAAGGTCAGAGTCAAATATGGGTCAGTCAGGTCAAAAACTAGGTCACTAGGTCAAATTTCTTTAAAACCTTCAACTTGTTACCTTTTTCACCCTCTAAAAAGCCAGCATTTTGCTTCAATCTTCATGAAACTTTACCAGCATGTTTGCCTTGATGATATCTAGGCCGAATTGGAAAATGGGTCATGTCAGATGAAAAGACTAGGTCACGAGGTAAAATTGCATTGAAACCTTGTTCACCCTCTGGAGACCATAATTTGGCTTCAGTCTTCATGAAACTTAACCAGAATGTTTGCCTTGAAAATATCGGGGTCAAGTTTGAATATGGGCCAAGTCAGATCAAAAACTAAGTCACTTGGTGACTAGATCAAATTGAGTTAAAACCTTGTTCACCCTCTAGAGGCCATAAATTTTGCTTCAATGTTCATGAAACTTTACCAGAATGTCTGCCTTGATGATAGCTGGGTCATGTCGGATGAAAAGCTAGCACTAGGTCAATTTTCTCTAAAACCTTGTTCTCAGTAACCACTTGCCAGACCCCTATTCTATTTGGAATATAATAATTTATAGCATAAACATCTATTCTGTTGCACCAGTCCCCACGGTCAGGCCCAGGGCTTGGGCTTAGAGGTAAAAAAAGTGGGTCACTAGCACTTGTGGTTTTTACAACAAAGGTTTTCAAAGGCTGTTCCTCAGCAACTCTGGCCAGAAACCTCTTCCTATCTGGAATACAATAATAAAATTGGGTAAACTTCTGTATCAACAGACCCCAGGGTCATACCCTGGGGTAGCCCTGGGTATGGGTAGGATTCAGGGGTCAAAAATTGGTCACTTGCAATTTTAAGTTTTACAACAAACTTCATATCTAAGTGACCACTAGCCTTAACCCATTCCTATTTGAAATTTAATCATTCAATGCTAGGTTCATACTGTCTTATGATTCGTTACAAACACCATGATTGGCCATTCATAGCTGATCTTGTAATTTTTTCTATTATATCAGGTTTGGATACAAGGTGATGCAAGTCGATACATTCTGATATGATTTGTTGCACTCGGATGCGATCCAATCATGATTTGTCAAGTTCAGGTGTCACAATCAGTCAGGATCTGATCTCCCGTTCAGATACGATCTTGTACATTCCAATGCGATTGAGTCTACGATTAGGTCTCAATCTGACATGATCATCACCATCGGGTTCCCCGAATTGGGACGATCTGATAGGTGTAGGTACGTTCCGATACTTTCATCACGAACCGATGCAAACTGTTACGATAGCATACAATTATGGTCTTGATGTTTTTTTACGATCATGATCGAGGGTGATCACTATTTGAGCTACGACTCGACCCCAACGGGTATATATACAGCAGGACTGACCTTGGACTTCATTGTTTCTTGAACTTTTACAGCATTGATGATGGCAGGAGTTGCGGATGATGACTCTGGCTGGACTGGTTCAGGCTCCTGGGATGGGACAGTCTTGCCTCTAGTACCATTGGGTGGCATCTCCCAAATGCTCTAAAAGTACTTGCAAAGGCCTGTTACTAGACATACTCTTTTCAAGAGTATATCACTAAATAAGACGCATTAAACACATGGGCACGAAAACATATTAACTGCTCGTGAGCATTCCTATAAAAACGTAACTACTCCGTATCTATTTGCATTTACTCGGATCTTCTCCTATCAACTCATATCTGATTGTGAGTAATTTGTGTCAGGTCTTGAGCAATGGGACCCGACAGAGGGTAACAAATCGTGATAGATTGTGGGAGATCGCAACACAACTCAACAGAAAGTGGTGTTTGTCTTGTCCAAGATCGATCCTGATCACCACGATTTGGAAGCATGATTAGATGCGATCTGTCATGCTTTGTTAAGATGCAATTCTATCTGATACGATGATCCTGATTTTACAATTGATCGTAGAAAAATTTTGAACCATTCAAAAAGTTTCAACAATTAACACAATTGCCACGACTGACCTCAAGACCTGATAAGATCTGATAGGATCACCGCGATAAGTCCACGATTAAGGCCATGATTTCAATCGTGCCGCGAATCGTGATAGTGAGAACATAACTTCCTGTTCCTTAACACTAGAGCCTAGTGGTAGGCTTAGGGTAAAAAATAAGTGGCTTTTACTTTAAAGATTTACAACAAAGTTTATAAAAGCTCAAAGTATGATAAAGAAGTTGCAGTGTTTGACACATTTTAAGCTTTATTAATGTTATTTTTTCAGTTATCAGTTCATTGTTATATTTCCGTCCCCGCCCATCGGGGCTTGAAGAAATATATGCGCTGCATGATGTTCCATGCAGAGCTGAAACCGACTCGCACACGAGTACTGGTAAATCGCTTAGAGGGTCTAAGCCTGCCCAGACAAAGCGGTGCGAGTCAGCCCGTCCATGTTTATAACCCCTACTGGTTTCATTGGGTGGCAGGGCTTGAGATGTCATTTCATCTCAATGTTGGGTAAAAGTCCCACAAAATTGGAAGCAACGTCTCCAAAATGACCTTTACATTGTTGACAGGGATGTTAAACCTCAAATCAAACAAATCATTATTATATTTTCAGGTTCAGCCTTTTGCCGGTATTATTGACACTGTACGTTTCCAGGTACCACGAGTACTGTTTAATAGAGACCCCGTTGGCCCTTTCAGATACAGCAGAAGGACAAATGATGTTATATCAACAGGTACACAATATTAACCCTTATCTTGCTGAATATTCATTTAAGCCACAACCATTTCTGTCTATCAACCAATCAAATTACTTGATGTAATTATGTCTCGCCTGAAATTTTTTTTTTCGGAGAGACATATTGTTTTTCCCCCGGGCGTCTGTCTGTCCGTCTGTCACACATTCGTGTCCGCTCTATAACTTTAAAACCGTTCGAGCTATCTTCACGAAACTTCATATAAATATTAATCAGCATTAGACGACGTGCAATGCGCAAGAACTATAACTCTCGCATTTATACTTTTTGAATTATCTTCCTTGGAAGTTTGTCGGTATGTATATCTGTATGGGCAAATAGTGTCCGGTCAGTAACTTTCTTATTTTCAGATGGATTTTAAAATTATTTGGCAGAAATATTAACAACCATGAGACGACGTGTGGTGCGTATGAAGCAGGTCAGTACCTCAAAGGTCACGGTCATACTGAGAGGTCAAAGGTAAAAAAAGGGGCATTTTTTTCGTGTTCGGTCAATAACTTTCTTATTTTGAGATGGATTTTAAAATTACTTGGCAGAAATATAAACAACCATGAGACGATGTGTGGTGCGCATGAAGCAGGTCGGTACCTCAAAGGTCAATTTCATACTAAGAGGTCAAAGGTCAAAAAAGGGGCCTTTTTTTCGTGTTTGGTCAATAACTTTGTTATTTTGAGATGAATTTTGAAATCACTTGGCAGAAATGTTAACCGATATAAGACAATGTGTTGCATGCATGACCCAGGTTGGTACCTCAAAGGTCAAGGTCATACTTAGAGGTCAAAGGTAAAAAAAAGGGGCCTTATTTGTGTTTGTCAATAACTTTCTTATTTTTAGATGGATTTCGAAATTGCTTGGCAGAAATGTTAACCACCATGAGATGATTTGTTGCACGCATGACACAGTTTGGTACCTGAAAGGTCAAGGTCATACATAGAGGTTAAAGGTGAAAAAAAGGGGCCTTTTTTGTGTTCTGTCAATAACTTCCTTATTTTTAGATGGATTTGAAATTACCTGGCAGAAATGTTAACCACCATTAGACGATGTGTTGCGTGCATGACTCAAGTTGGTACCTGAAATGTCAAGGTCGTACTAAGAGGTCAAAGGACAAAAAGGGGCCGTTTTTTTAGAGTTCAGTCAATAACTTTCTTATTCCTGGATAGATTGTGAAATTACTTGGCAGAAATGTTAACCACCATGAGACGACGTGGTGCACGCTAGACCCAGGTCGTTACCTCCAAGATCAAGGTCATACTAAGAGGTCAGAGGAAAAAAAAATTATTTATTTTTATGTCCAGTCAATAACTTTTTTTAGCTCACCGTCACGTAGCTTTTGGGATCACTTTTTGTCCGTCGTGCGTCCGTCCGTGCGTAAACAATTTCTTCAAACGACATCTCCTCCTAAACCACTGAGCGGATTTTGACCAAACTTCACAGGAATGATCCTTAGGTGGTCCCCTTTCAAAGTTGTTCAAATGGTTCCGGTCCGTTGCACATATAGGTCACAGGAGCCAAAAATAGATTTTTTTCACCGAAAACTTAAAAAATCTTCTTCTCTGAAACTGCAAGGCCCAGGTATATTTGGTATGAAGCTTCATCTAGTGGACCCCTACCAAGATTGTTCAAATTATAGTGCTGGGGCCAAAAATGCCCCCGCCCCGGGGCCCTTTGGTTTTACATGGGCTTATATAGGGAAAATCTTTAAAAATCTTCTTCTCTGAAACTGCAAGGCCCAGGTCTTTGATATTTGGTATGAATCTTCATCTGTTCGACCCCTACCAAGATTGTTCAAATTATAGTGCTGGGGCCAAAGATGCCCCCGCCCTGGGGCCTTTTGGTTTTACATAGGCTTATATAGGGAAAATCTTTAAAAATCTTCTTCTCTGAAACTGCAAGGCCCAGGTCTTTGATATTTGGTATGAAGCTTCATCTAAAGGACCCCTACCAAGATTGTTCAAATTATAGTGCTGGGGCCAAAAATGCCCCCGCCCCGGGGCCCTTTGGTTTAACATGGGCTTATATAGGGAAAATCTTTAAAAATCTTCTTCTCTGAAACTGCAAGGCCCTGGTCTTTGATATTTGGTATGAATCTTCATCTTATGGACCCCTACCAAGATTGTTCAAATTAAAGTGCTGGGGCCAAAAATGCCCCCGCCCTGGGGCCCTTTGGTTTTACACAGGCTTATATAGGGAAAACCTTAAAAAATCTTCTTCTCTAAAACCGTAAGGCCCAGGTCTTTGATATTTGGTATGAAGCTTCATCTAAAGGACCCATACCAAGATTGTTCAAATTATAGTGCTGTGGCCAAAAATGCCCCCGCCCCAGGGCCCTTTGGTTTTACATGGGCTTATATTGGGAAAATCTTTAAAAATCTTCTTCTCTGAAACTGCAAGGCCCTGGTCTTTGATATTTGGTATGAAGCTTCATCCTATGGACCCCTACCAAGATTGTTCAAATTAAAGTGCTGGGGCCAAAAATGCCCCCGCCCTGGGGCCCTTTGGTTTTACATAGGCTTATATAGGGAAAACCTTTAAAAATCTTCTTCTCTGAAACCGCTAGGCCATGGTCTTTGATATTTGGTATGAAGCTTCATCTAAAGGACCCCTACCAAGATTGTTCAATTTATAGTGCTGGGGCCAAAAATGCCCCCGCCCCAGGGCCCTTTGGTTTTACATGGGCTTATTTTGGGAAAATCTTTAAAAAAACTTCTTCTCTGAAACTGCAGGGCCGAGGTCTTTGCTATTTGGTATGAAGCTTCATCTAGTGGACCCCTACCAAGACTGTTCAAATTATAGTGCTGGGGCCAAAAATGCCCCCGCCCCGGGGTCCTTTGGTTTTACATAGGCTTATATAGGGAAAATCTTTAAAAATCTTCTTCTCTGAAACTGCAGGGCCCAGGTCTTTGATATTTGGTATGAAGCTTCATCTTGTGGACCTCTATCAAGATTGCTCAAATTATAGCCCTGGGGCCAAAAAAGCCCCCGCCCCTGGGCCCTTTGGTTTTTCATAGACTTATATAGAAAAAATCTTGAAAAATCTTCTACTCTGAAACCACGAGGCCTAGATCTTTGACATTTGGTATGAAGCTTCAGCTAGTAGACCTCTACCAAGATTGTTAAAATTATAGCCCTGGGGCCACAAATGCCCCCGCCCCAGGGCCCTTTGGTTTTACATAGACTTATAATAGAGATAATCTTTGAAAATCTTCAACTCTGAAACAACAAGGCCCAGGTCTTTGATATTTGGTGTGAAGCTTCATCTAGTGGACCTCTATCAAGATTGTTTAAATTATAGCCCTGAGGCCAAAAATGCCCCTGCCCCGGGGCCATTTGGTTTTACATAGGCTTATGTAAGGAATATCTTAAAAAAAATCTTCTTCTCTGAAACCGCAAGGCCCAGGTCTTTGATATTTGTTGTGTAGGTTCATCTAGTAGACCTTTGCCAAGATTGTTCAAATTATAGCCTTTGTTGATATTTGGTATGAAGCTTCATCTTTTTAGACCTCCCACAACATTATGCACATTATAACCCTGGGGTCAATAATGGCCCTCCCCGGGGCCCACTTGTTACTCTATGGATCAGGTGAGCGATCCAGGGCCATCATGGTCCTCTTGTTTTATTTCTGGATGGACTTTATAAAGAAACCATGCAGAAATGTTCACCGTCATTAGACCATGAGTCATGTGCAAGACCAAGGTCTATACCTCCAATGTCAAGGTCATACCTAGAGGTCAAAGGTAGAAAAAGGGACAGCCAATAACTTCCTTATTCTTTGATGGATTATGAAATTACTTGGCAGAAATGTTAACCATCATGAGACGATGTGTTGACCTCAAAGGTGAAGGCCATACTTAGAGGTCAAAGGTAAAAAAGGGCTTTTTAGCTCACCAGAGCCGAAGGCTCCGGGGGAGCTTATAGGATAGGCAGTTGTCCGTCGTCGTCTGTGTCTGCGTCAACATTTTCAAACGACATCTCCTCTGAAGCCACTGGGCCGATTCAGCCCAAATTTCATCTGTAGCATCCTTGGGCAGGGGGATTGAAAGTTTGTGTTTTTAATGAAAATTGGTTCATTAGTTTGGTTGCTATGGCAACTTAGATTTTCCATAGACTTATAATGGGGAAAATAGAAAAATGGCATTTACTACCAAGCCTCTGCAGATATTTTGTCAAAACTTTCATAGAAATGTTCCATAGGTAATCTACTATCTGCCGTATGATTTTAGGCCTTCTGCTCATTTTTAGCTCGCCTTACAAAAGTAAGGGGGAGCTATTGCCATACCCCCGGGCGTCCGGCGTCAGCGTCGGCGTCAGCGTCGGCGTCCGCATTTGGTTAAAGTTTACCTGCAAGCTCTTATATGTGATGTTTTACAACTTTATTTTGAATATATAATTAATAATTGTTAAAAAAAAAATTAACATTATCATTGTACTTCATTTTACAGGTTTTTTGGCTTAAATTGGACTTTTTGAGAAGTTAATATTTTCCTCTGTATTACCTCCCTTACTTCTCTGTGTTAAAGTTTACCTGCAAGCTGCGTGAGTTCAAATCCCGGGGGAGGAACGGTTTTTTTTTTTGGTTTTTTTTTTTCTTTTCTTTTTTCTTTTTTTTTTTCTTAGCGGGGTCTGGGGCTCAAGGTCAAGGTCACTGTGGCTATTTTTAGAAAAACATTGTCATCGCTCTAGCGCCTTCATTTATTGATGGATTTTAATATAACTTCACCCAAATGTTGGGTATAATGATATCTCGAGTGACTTTGACTTTCAGGGTCCGGGGCTTACGGTCAAGGTCACTACTTTCAGGGTCACGGGGTCAAGGTCACTGTTTCTATTTTTAGAAAAACATTGTCATCGTTCTTGCACCTTAATTTATTGATGGATTTTAATATAACTTCACACAAATGTTGGGTATGATGATATCTCTAGCAAGTTCGACTTTCAGGTTCCGGGGCTGAAGGTCAAGGTCACTGTGGCTATTTTTAGAAAAAACTTTGTGATCGCTCTAGTGCCTACATTTATGGATGGATTTTAATATAACTTCACAAAAATGTTGGCAATGATGATATCTTGAGCGAGTTCGACTTTCAGGGTCTGGGGCTGAAGGTCAAGGTCACTGTGGCTATTTTTAG
The DNA here is from genome assembly GCA_963580285.1 of Lucinisca nassula. NCBI lineage: Eukaryota > Metazoa > Mollusca > Bivalvia > Lucinida > Lucinidae > Lucinisca > Lucinisca nassula. The sequence continues at coordinate 72,491,455 of OY757021.1, forward strand.
AAAAACTTTGTAATCGCTCTTGCGCCTTCATTTATTGATGGATTTTAATATACCTTGACACAAATGTTTGGTATGATGATATCTTGAGTGACTTTGACTTTCCGGGTCAGGGGCTGAAGGTCAAGGTCACTATGGCTATTTTTTAGAAAAACTTGATCATTGCTCTAGTGTCCAGATTTATTGATGGATTTTAAGATAACATCATACAAATGTTGGGTATGAAGTTCAACTTTCAGGGCCTGGGGCTCAAAGTCAAGGTCACTGTGGGTATTTTTCGAAAAACTTTGTCATCACTCTTAAGTACCTACATTTATTGATGGATATAATGTAATTTTACACAAATGCTAGGCTAAACTTTTTTTATTTTGTCTTGCTCGAGGGGATTTGTATCGTCTGTGATGCCTTGTTATTACTTGGTAGTTTGTAGATTTTTTTTATCAAATATAGATTTCTTTTTCATTTTTTTTTTTTTTTTTTTTGCAGTGGAAAGGCTTGAAAACAGGTTGATTAGGGATACATTTTGGTTCTCTTTCATTTCCTGCAGTCTATTGGGCTGTTTGACAGAAGAAAATTTTTTTGGATAACTTGCCCTCATCCATCTTAGGCCCCCAAAGGCGAGCTATGTTGTCTTCTGACAACTCTTGTTATTGGTTACCATGGAAACCAAAATGCAAAAAATAGACAAAAAATTACTTAAAAAATCATCTCCTCAGAAACCATATGCTCTAGGAGGCTGAGACTTTATGAAAATATTCACCATATTTGCCTTTATAGGTTTTGTGTTTTTTTATGAAATTTGGCCTTTTAGTTTTGTTGCTATGGCAACTTAGAGTTTCCATTGACTTATAATGGGGAAAACTGAAAAATGGCATTTACTGCCAAGTCATTGCAGATATTTTGACAAAACTTACATAAACATGTTCCTTGTGTAAACTTCTCTCAGCCATATGCTTTTATGTCAACCTGGGGGTCCCCTAGGTTGTGCCGGGGCCATGCCCTGCCCCCTCCACTTCATAAAATGCCTTATATCTCAGAAACCTTAAAGATCCCAACCCCTAGACCATATATATTCTTGTTCCTTATGATAAGATGCATTGAGTGACACCAACCTGGGGGTCCCCCGGGATGTGCCAGGGACATGCCCTGCCCCCTCTTTTCCATAAAATGCCATTTATCTTAGAAACCATTCAGATCCCCACCCCTAAACTATATATATTCTTGTTCCTTATGCTAAGATGCATTAAGTGACACCAACCTGGGGGTCCCCCGGGATGTGCCGGGGACATGCCCCACCCCCTCCACTTCATAAAATGCCATTTATCTCAGAAACCATACAGATCCCCACCCCTAAACTATACCGGCCCCGATAGCTCAGTTGGTAGAGTGTCCGCTCCGGGGAACGGGAGGTCACGGGTTCGATCCCGGGCCGCGACATACCAAAGTCGTTAACAATGGTACTAGCTGCTCCTCGCTTGGCACTCAGATTTACGGGGTAGAGCTAGGACTGGTTGACCCAGTGTCAGGATAATGTGACTGGGTGTGGTATCATGTAATGTGTCTGGGACATGATACTTCAGTGAGACAGCACCAGACACCGTCGTGATATGACTGAAAAATTGTTGAAAGCGACGTTAAACCCGAATTCACACACACACACACACACACACACCCCTAAACTATATATATTCTTGTTCCTTATGATAAGACACATTAAGTGACACCAACCTGGGGGTCCCCCGGGATGTGCCGGGACCATGCCCAACCCCCCTCAACTTCATAAAAGGCCAAATATTCCAGAAACCTTTCAGATCCCCTGCCCTAAACCATATATATTCTTGTTCCTTATGATAAGACACATTCAGTGACACCAACCTAGGGGTCACCCAGGGTGTTCCCGGGCCATGCTTCACCCCTTGACTTCACAAAAGACCATATATCTGAGAAACTGTTCAGAGCCCCACCCCTAAACCATATATAATATATTCTTGTTCCTACGATAAGATGCAATCAGTGACACCAGCATGCAGGTCCACCCTGGGTGCCATGGGCCATGCCCCACCCCTTTACTTCATTAAAATCCATATATCTCAGAAACCATACAGATCCCCACCCCTAAACAATATATATTCTTGTTCCTTATGATAAGATGCATTAAGTGACACCAACTTGGGGGTCCCCCGGGATATGCCCTGACCCCTCCACTTCATAAAAGGCCATTTATCTCAGAAACCATTCAGATCCCCACCCCTAAACCATATATACTCTCATTCCTTATGATAAGTTGCATTCAGTGACACCAAATTTGGGGTCCCCTGGGATGTGCCCGGACCATGCCCAACCCCCTCCTCTTCGTAAAATGCCAAATATTCCAGAAACCTTACAGATACCCACCCCTAAACCATATACATTCTTGTTCCTTATGATAAGACACATTCAGTGGCACCAACTTAGGGGTCACCCAGTGTGCGCCCGGGCCATGCTCCACCCCTTGACTTCACAAAAGACAATATATCTGAGAAACTGTTCAGAGCCCCACCCCTAAACCATATATATTCTTGTTCCTTATGATAACACCCAATCAATGACACCAGCATGCAGGTCCCCTCGGGGTACACAGGCCATGCCCCACCCCTTTACTTCATTAAAATCCATATATCTCAGAAACCGTTCAGATCCCCACCCCTAAACCATATATATTCTTGTTCCTTATGATAAGACGCAATCAGTGACACAAGCATGCAGGTCCCCCGGGATGCCACAGGCCATGCCCCACCCCTTTACTTCATTAAAATCCATATATCTCAGAAACCGTTCAGATCCCCACCCCATAACTATATTTATTCTTGTTCCTTATGATAAGACTCAACTTCATAATAGGCCATATATCTCATAAACCATTCAAATCCCCATCCTATAATCATATATATTCTTGCTCATTGTTATTAGACACATTCAGTCACCCCCTCTTTGGGGATCGCAGGGGCCATTTCTCTCCCTGCCACTTCATAAAAGTGCCTCATATCTCAGAAACCATTCAGATCCCCACCGTTTAACCGTATATACTCTTGGTCCTTATGATAAGACTTATTCATTGACAACAATCTTGGGCTTTTCTGGGATCTGCCATGCCTGATTCCCTCCATTGCTTAAAAGGCCTTACATCTCAGGAACCATACATATTCCCACTGATAAACCATATATGTCTTTGTTCCTTTTGATAAGACGCATTTAGTGACACCAACCAGGGCTCCATTGGGTCCATGCCCTGATCTCTCTACGTTATAAAACACCTAATATTTCAGATACAGTCCACATGGGTGCTCATTTGGGTATGGGGTTTGTTTGGGAGACTTTATAATTGTTATAATAAAATCATATCATGTTATAATACATGGCTGCCATTGGGCAGTGTCCACCTGAGCACTGGTCTATGAACTTTGGCTCTTTGGTTTGTTTGCTATGCCAAGCTATGAGTTTCCATTGTCTTATAATGAGGAAAATTGAAAAATGACATTAATGCCTTTCAAGATATTTTGTCACACTTTCATGGCAATGTTCCTTTAATAATGTTCTTTTTTGGCCTATTTGTTGCCACAGATGGGAAATTGTCAATTGTCATCCGTTGTCCTGCAACAACACATTCATGCAACATCGAATCTAAAGCCACGAGGCTTATTGGGTCCAAATTTTATCTGTAGCATCCTAGGGCACAGGGCTTCCATGGTTAATTAAAATACATTGCTGCCAGTGGGCAGTGGCCCCCTTGAGCTCTGGTGAGCATTGTAGCCCATGGGCCTCTTGTTTTGTGTACGGCCAATAATTTTTTTTTATTTCTCTATGAACATTTTTAAAGTTACTTTGCAGAAATGTTCATCTTCATTAGATGATGTGTTGCACACAAGACCCAGCTCGATACCTCCAATGTCAAGGTCATACTTAGAGGTCAAAACCTGGGGAGACATCTGTGTTTTGTAGAAAAACAAATTCTAGTTTATTGCTATAAATTCATAAACTGAATGCCAAACAATGTAGATCCTGATCAGATGGCTTCTGATCTGGATTTACACTGTTTGCAAAGATAGGGGTTGTCGTGAACAGCAAGATAAGGGTTAAATCTTCTGGCCCCCACCAATCGGGGCTTGGAGAAATAGGTTAGGCTGCATGATGCTTCCATGCAGAGCTGAAACCGACCACACATGAGTAATGGTAAATGGCTTAGAAGGTCTAAGCCTGCCTAGGCAAATTGGTTCGATCAGACTGTCCCTGCATGTAAAATAGAAGTAGAGGCAATGATCAGGAATCAATACAATTAACCCACAGCTCCCATCGGAGACCCCATTAGTTTGTTTGGACGGTAGTGCTTGAGATGTCATTTCATCTCAGTGTTGGGTAAAAGTCTCACAAAATGGAAAGCAACATCTCCAGAATGACCTGAATAGTGTTGACAGGGATACGTTTGGGTCCATGAAAATTTGTTCGAGACAGGGATAGCTAGAGCCATTGAGGATAAATATAGTCACAAGGTCAGTGGGCAGAAGAGGGATATCCTTCCAATTTTCCTTAAAATAAAGATATGTCGTGTGTACTTAATAGAATCGCCTCATTGAGGCAATTCCAGTGAGTACTCACAACATACATTTTATGTTGTGAGTACTCATTACAATTGCCTCCTTGAGGTGATTCTTATAAGTACACACTACATACATTTTCAATATAAAAAATAACAAAAAATATCTTAGATATATTTATATATGCACTTATGGGAATATGTCCTAAGGACTCAAGTACTAGTTTGAAACAGCCTTAACACATTTAGTACCAGGAACCCCTAAACAGATACCCTGGCAAACAGTGCAGGCCCAGATCAGACGTCCCATAACGCGGTGTCTGATCATGGCCTCCACTGTTTGCTAAAAGTTCATTCATTTTCCAGATAAGTTTTAATGAAAACACAACCTGACACCCGTTAATTTTGAAATGGGCTTCTGCTATATATAAGGAGGAAGATTCCATTTGGTCCAAAAAGGGTTAATAAACAAGCCATCAGTGTTCGAGCCATCGAAGTTTCACTGCAGTTTGTGTCTTCACTGAGTGCACTTGTGCAGAGACATGTTTTTTATGCCCCCACCACAAAGCAGGGAGGGGCATGTAGTTTTGTGCTTGTCCGTACATACACCAAAACCTCTTTATAATACTATTTATGGGATCCAAAAGGAGAAACTGTGTTAGTTAAACAACTGTTAAATGGTCATTTTTCTATATAATCTATACATTTTTGGGATCCATCTTGAAACAGTGTTATATCCATAACCCTGTTAAAATGAACCGTGTTATAATGAGGTTGTGGTGTATGTACAGCTGTCTGGTATGTCACTTTTTGTAGTACTGTTCTTGTCTCCACAATTCCTCCTACAGTATTTGATGCAGGGCATTGAAACTTGCAACACAGTTCAGAAATGCATTGAACATGTGCATAAAGGAAACAAGATTCAGATCCAGCCCCTTATTGCAGAATTATGTCCCTTTGAACAACTTAAACATTTTGGCCATATGTGTCGCATAGGAGGTAAATAGTACTGTTTGTGTCTCCACAACGCCTCCTGCAGTACTTAATGCAGGACATTGAAACTTGCAACACAGTTCAGACATGCATTGAACATGTGCATTGAGGAAACAGAATTCTGATCCTGCCCCTTATTGCAGAAATATGTCCCTTTGAATGACTTAAACATTTTGGCTATATGTGTAGCATAGGAGGTTAGATATCTCTTAGTACTGTTCGTGACTCCGCAACGCCTCCTACAGTATTTGATGCAGGACATTGAAACTTGCAGCACAGTTCAGACATGCATTGAACATGTGTATAAAGGAAACAGGATTCTGATCCAGCCCCTTATTGCAGAATTATGTCCCCTTGAATGACTACATCAAACAAATTACTCATCTAGTGAGGCATATGGCGGGGGCATTCATCACCTTTAGTGATTGTCTGTCTTTTATCAACCTTTGTCCATTCATCACCTTTAGTGATTGTCTGTCTTTTATCAACCTTTGTCAGTGAGTCTTGTCAAGCAAACACTTGTCGTAGTATCTTGAACCATATGATTCATGATATGGCTTTCTTAATTTTGTGAAAAAACAATGGGAAGAATTCTGTAGGGACTAAAGCTCAAGCAGGAGTTTGAATTAGCCATGGCAAACAAGCCATCTGTGTTTGAGTTATTGAAGTTGTCTGTATGTAATAAATAAAGGATCTTACATGAGTGTTCATGTATTATTGAATTTATTAAACGAGTTGAGAAAAAGGGATAAAATTAGGCTTTGCCGAGATTTTATTTATCATATGACATTTAAAATGCATTCACGATTTGTTTGCAAAAATGTCAATATTCCGCCATTAGAAAATGCGACGTCCTTAAGGACGTCGTTCATCTAAACTTTATTGGGCTTCCCTAAATTGCATATTTAATCCACTAGTGGATCATCTAATTTATTACATGACCTTATTACACCCTCAGACGCGACGTCATACATACACCACAACTTCTTTATAACACTATTAATGGGATCCAAAAGGAGAAACTTTATTAGTTAAACAACTGTGTTATATCCTAACAAAAATGTATAGATTATATGGAAAAATGACCATTTATGGTCATTTTTCTATATAATCTATACATTTTTGGGATTCATTTTTCTATATAATCTATACATTTTTGGGATCCATCTTGAAACCGTGGTATATCCAAAACCATGTTATAACGAACAGTGTTATAAGGAAGTTGTGGTGTATGTGAAACATGGCATGTTTCTAGTTAGATACATACGTTGTTTGCTGATCGAGGTGATTCTAACAATTGCCCAGAACATATGGTTTCATTAAGGAGTAAGAGTTACCCTACTCGCTTCTTATAATTTATAGCTATACTTATTAGCTCACCTGAGCCGAAGGCTCTATCTATCTATCTTCTTATACTGAGTCGGTCATATCTGGCCATTACCTCAGTTGATTGGGTGGCTAAATTTAGAATTTAGCTGAAAAAAAAAAAAAAAAAAAAAAAAAGAGAGGCACTGGATGCGTCCTTAAAACTATTTACAATCTGCATAACAGAGGTATCCTAAAACGCATACCTCTGAGACCCAATCTTACACTGTGCGGGCTTTGAACTCTTCTGCGGACTTGGCATTCACCGCAGAGGAGGGAAGACTATTCCATTGGGGAATAGTTCTAGGAAAGAACGAGTTCTTCAGGGCATCACTATAGGACTGGTATCTACGATATTGTGAGTCGTTTAATTTTGATGCCCTTGTTTGGGTCGACAGTGTTACAGGGGTCAAGTACCTATCTTTATCAATAGACACTGAATCAGAGTGTATCTTGTAGAAGAAGGTTAAAGAGGACTGCTCACGACGGGCCTCCAGGGACGGCCACTCTAGCTCATTAAGCATGTCACCGACGCTACTTCTATTTCGCCATCGCCTACAGGTCCATCGAGCAGCTGTCCTCTGCACCTTCTCCACCTGCTGAGTCTGAGTTTTAACATAGGGGTGCCAAATGGGTGATGCATATTCGAGTTGAGGGCGAACCAATGTTTTATATGCAACATCCTTTGTCTGCCTAGGTGCAAAAGCCAAGTTCCGTCTAAGGAATCCCAAAGTCCTAGTTGCTTTAGATGTAATCTCTGAGATATGTTGACCCCAATCAAGATCGTCAGTGATGGTGATACCAAGATATTTGGCGGATTGAACATGCTCCAAAACTTGCTGGTGAAGAGTATAGTCAAACTTAATTTGCTTGTCTGGAGGGTGTCGTGACACTCTCATTGAGTGACATTTGGCCACATTGAACTTCATTTGCCAATCGGCCTCCCACTGTGCAAGTTGATCCAGGTCATCTTGTAAAATAAGACAGTCAGAAGGAGAATATATGTTCCTATACAGGACACAATCATCAGCAAACAAACGGACCGATGACCTGATATTATCGGGGAGATCATTAATGAAAACCAAGAAAAGGACCGGTCCAAGGACCGAACCTTGGGGGACTCCAGATAAAACAGGGACTGGATCAGACGCTTGGCCATCAAGTACAACTTGTTGTGAGCGCCCAGAGAGCCATGAGCTAATCCACCTATGCGTGGATCCTCTTATCCCATAGTACTCCAGTTTATGTAATAGCCTTCTGTGAGGTACCTTGTCAAAGGCCTTAGCAAAGTCCATGATGATCAAGTCAGTCTGTTTGTGGCCACGATTTATGGCCCCATCCAGATTGCTCACAATGTCATGGTAAAATTGAACAAGCTGCGTTTCGCAAGACCTTTGACTCCGGAAACCATGTTGACAGTCAGCAAGAATGCTCTCAAAGGCTAAGTGCTTGTTGATGTTGCTTACTAATATATGCTCCAAGGTTTTGCAACAGATGCATGTTAGCGACACTGGTCTATAATTTGCTGCATCATATTTTTCCCCTTTTTTATAGACCGGGGTTACATTTGCTTGTCGCCAGTCATCTGGTACAGTGCCCTGGGCAAGTGATTGATTGAAGATAAAGGCCAACACAGGAGATATTTCAGCACTACATTCCTTAAGTACCCTGGCATTCAGGTCATCGGGCCCAGATGCCTTATGTATCTTGAGCTTACCTAACAGTTTAGCGACCCCATTGGGGTCAACTGTTATGTCCCCCATAGAGGGGAACGGACTTGCACCTTTAGATGGTAGCTCACCATCAGTTTCACGCGTAAATGCTGATTGAAACTGTTTATTGCAAATATTAGCCTTATCGCGCGCATCTGTTTTTAGAATTCCATTTTCCCTTAGCGAAGTGATCCCAAATGCATCCTTTTTCAGGGACTTTACGAATGACCAAAACTTTTTAACTTTACCATTCTTTTGGGGACTATCGGGATCTATATTGTCATCTTCAAAGGTAAAGATGCTAGAAACATGCTTCCAATATGCATCTCTTATAACCTTTTGCACATGTGCTCTGAACCGTTTGTAATGGTTCTTAACGTCAGGGCTGCTAGACTTGCGAGCACGAAAATACATTCTATTCCGTCTTCTGATGAGATGCTTGATCGTGTTATCGATCCATGGTGCCCTATATTTTGTTTTGGTCATTTTAGTTGGTATAAACCTTTCCATTGCCGTGGTTAATTCGGACTTAAAACTGACCCACAGGTCATTGACTGACATGTGTGAGAGGTCAGAGGAAAGGAACGAATCCTTAAATCGCGCCATATGGTCTCGCAGACCATCCATATCCGCACGTTTGTATAGAAAAACTTTACGCGGGTGAGCATATAGTATGGCAAGGGTCTTTTGTCTGTCAACATTTTCAAACATCTCCTCCGAAACCAGTGGGCTGATTAAAGTAAAATTTCATGTGGAGCATCCATGGGATGGGGGAACGAAAGTTTGTTCGCGGTGTTCAGGTCACATGACCAAGATGCCGGTTATGCCCTTATAAAGTAAAAACCCTTCAGAAATCTTCTTCGCCGGAAATACTGGACTAAAACTTGGTATGTTGCATTGGGGACTAGGGCCCATCATAGTTTGTTCTTCGCCGGAAATACTGGACTGAAACTTGGTATGTTGCATTGGGTACTAGGGCCCATCATAGTTTGTTCAAATGATGACCCTCAGATGACCTTGACCTATTTTAGGTCAAGGTCAAATTTGGTTACATAGACTTTTGCCTGGGAAAAGTAAAAACTGAATAGTTTTCTGGAAGCTATTGCAGCTTTCGATCTGAAAATTGGCAGATGCAGTTAGCTAATTGAGTGGATGAAACTACAGGAGTATTCAAGGTCAAGGTCATTCCTTGACCTTGGCCCAAGATCATTCAGATTTATAAAACTTGTTTTTCCACAGAAACCACTGGGCTATTTATAAAAAAAATGCACATGAAAGCTTTTAGGAGCAAGGATATGAAAAGTGATTAATTTGTGTTTGGTCACATGACCAAGATGGCCACCATGCCCATATAAGGTAAAAACCCATATTAGGTAAAAACCTTCAAAATCTTCTTCTCCAGAACCATTAGGCAGATTGTCATGAAACTTGGTATGTAGTATTGGGGACTTAGGATCATCATAGTTTGTTCAAATGATGATCTTGACCTGTTTTATGCCAAGGTCAAATTTGGGCGCATAGACTTTGTATGGGAAAAGTCAAAACCATATATTTTTTGGAAACTATTGCAGCTGTGATCTAAAAGTTGTTTGATGCAGTTAACTAAATGAGTGGATGAAAGAGCATGGGTTTTAGTTCAAGGTCATTCTTTGACCTTGGCCAAATGTCATTTAGATATGTGAATATTAAAACTTATTTTCTCAGAAACAACTGGGCCATTTGTAACCAGCTTTTAGGAATGAAGAAATGAATATGAGTTTTGTCACATTACCACTAAGGCAGAAGTCTTCTTCTGAACCAATGGGCCGATTATCACCGAACTTGGTATGTAGCATGGGGACTCAAGCCAGTCGTAGTTTGTTTAAATGATGACTCTCGGATGACAGTGACCAATTTTGTGCCAAGGTCAAATTTGGTCACATAGGCTTTTGTATGGGAAAAAGTCAATACCATGTATTTTGCAGAAACTATTGCAGCCTGTGATCTGAAAATTGGTAGATGCAGTTAACTAAATGGGTGAATTAAACTACATGAGTATTCATGGTCAAGGTAATTCCTTGACCATGGCCTAAGGTCATGCAGAAATGAAAATTAAAACTTATATTCCACACAGGCCTCCTAGCAAAACCTATATAACCTATAATAACCTATAATTTTGTGCCAAACCTATAAAACCTTTATTTTGTTTATACAACCTATAAAAAGCCTGTATTTTCATGAAAAAAACTATATTTTTCACTTTTTGAACCTTCTTGCGACTCAACCCTAACTTTTCTTCAAAATGCACTACTATTTGTTACTTTTTAGTCCCATAAAAAGTGATGAAAACTGTCAAGAAATTGTGTTTTTTTTCCTCGCTCGCTCGCTCTGACTTTGTAAAATTTAGATCAACTTTATCTGAGTAATTGTGGCACAAAAATTCATCAAATATTTTTTCTTCAGTTTTAAATCTTTATGTAAGTTTGGAAGACTCTTTTTTGTAACCTGTATTTTTATTGAAAAACCTGTAAATAACCTATATTTTGAGTAAAGAAGAACCTATATAAAAACCTATATTTTCAAAGTGGGCCACTAGGAGGCCTGTCCACAGGAACCACTGGGCCATTTGTAACCAAATTTCATATGAAAGCTTTTAGAAACAGGGAAATGAGAATTGATTAATATGAGTTTGGTCACATGACCAATATGGCTACCATGCCCATATAAAGTAAAAAACCTTCAGAAATAGAACCAGTTGGTTGATTTTCCTGAAACTTGGTATGTAGCATTGGGGACGGGAGCCAATCATAGTTTGTTCGGATGATGATCCCTGGATGACCTTGACCTATTTTAGGCCCAAGTTGGTTACATAGTCCTTTGTATGGGAAAAAGTCAAAGCTGTATTTTCTGCCATGGTAAAATCCCTTCAAAAAACATATGGGCCCCGTCAAGCGATTTTGGTACTTATCGCCTATGGGAGCAGCGAAGGTTCAGGCGAGCCTGAGCATCCGCGCAGTCTCGCCAGAACCTTCGCTGCTCGCTCATACAAGCAGTGAATCAAGAGGAACCTTCAGACAAAAAGCCATATCCCTGGCTCCTCTGAATGGCTGGGCATGCGCAGTTAAAACTTGTCATGATGGAATGCTAGAAGACCCAAATTCGCTTGGCGGGGCTCAATTATCATAAACCAGATGGCTCCAAATAAATTCAGCACTCAGGTGAGTGGTACAGGACCGTTGGTCTTCTGGTTAGTTTCTTTGGTATAAGGGAGAGTTGTTGCTTCATAAAAATCTTGTCATTTTAGGTGACTTGATAACAGGCATGCAGAAGTTTGTCACCTCTATTGGTTGGAAGACTGAAATGGTGGACCTTATCACAAAAGAAGAAGGAGAATTTAAGATAGTAAGTCTCATTACAAACACATGCCTATACAAATACATTATAAACTTTACCGCCAAATAAATGGAAATTTTTAGATGTAAAATTGTGATTTTTTTTTTTTTTTTTTTTTATTTCTGCTCAAAATATAGATTGTTGGTACTCGTTAGAACTGCCACATTGAGGCAGTTCTAATGAGAACTGCCACATTGAGGCAGTTCTAATGAGTACCCACAATCTATATTTTTGAGCAGAAATAAGAAAAATAAGGTTTACCCCTGTAAACCCCAGTTTTACTGTACAAACCTGAGGTTCAAGGGATCAAAATTATATAGGCCTGTTTTTAGCTTACCTGTCACTTAGTGACAAGGTGAGCTTTTGTGATCACATTTTGTCCGTTGTGCGTCCGTGTGTGCGTCTGTAAACAATTTCAAATAAGTATATCTCTAATACCATATGACCAATCTTGATCAAATTTCATGAGGAGCATCATCAGGCAGAGGGAAAAGCTCCATAAGGTTTTTGGGCTGATCAGATTGGAATTCTGGTTGCCATGGAAACAAAAAGGTTCCATAGATTAGACTTATAATGGGGAAAACAACGTCTCCACTTTTTCTCGGCCATTTCTTATTCGATCTTCATCAAACTTGCAGATAACCAGGAGGGGTTAGAGTCTACTTCGAGTTCAAATTTGGGCTGCACGGAACAAACAGGTTTGGAGTTACCTGCCGTTGAGCATAAATATAAGTGAAAAATGTTGTCACCAGCTTTTCTCAGCCATTTATGATCTGATCTTTTTGTAACTTTTCATAAAGGTGAACAAGCATAAAATCTCTGACGAGGTCGAATTTGGTTTGAATCTGTCTAGCGGTTTTCCAGTTACATCCCCTTGAGCGTGAAAAAATTTTCCCATAGACTTATAATGGGGAATACGACGTCTCCACATTTTCTCAGCCATTTCTGATCCGATCTTCATCAAACTTGCAGATAACCAGGAGGGGTTTACAGTCTATGTCGAGTTAGAATTTGGGCTGCAAGGGACAAACAGCTTTGGAGTTACCTGCCCTTGAGCATAAATATAAGTGAAAAATGTTGTCTCCCGCCTTTCTCAGCCGTTTATGACCTGATCGATTTGTAACTTTACATAAACGAGAATAAGCATAAAATCTCGGAAGAGTTCGAATTTGGTTTGAATCTGACCAGAGGTTTTCCAGTGACATCCCCTTGGGCGTGAAAACTTTTCCCATAGACTTATAATGGGGAAAATGACGTCTCCACATTTTCTCAGCCATTTCTGATCCGATCTTCATCCAACCTTCCAGATAACCAGGAGGGGCTTACAGTCTAAGTCGAGTTCGAATTTGGACAAACAGTTTTGGAGTTACCTGCCCTTGAGCATAAATATAAATGAAAAATAGTGTCTCCAGCGTTTCTCATCCGTTTATGCTCTTATCTTTTTAGCTCACCTGAGCCAAAGGCTCACAAGGTGAGCTTATAGTATAGGTAGGCATCCGCCGTTGTCCGTCCGTAGTCCACACCTTTGAACTTGAATATCTAATTGACTAGCTGGCCAATCCCAATCAAATTTTATATGCAGCATCACTTGGTTGGGGGATTGAATGCATTAGGTTTTGGACCAGTTTTGATCAGAACTGTGGTTGCTATGGAAACAAAAAGGTTCCATAGACTTTTAAGGGGGAAAACGACGTCTCCACTTTTTCTCGGCAATTTCTGATCCGATCTTCATCAAACTTGCAGATAACCAGGAGGGGCTTACAGTCAACGTCGAGTTCGAATTTGGGCTGCACAGGACAAACAGCTTTGGAGTTACCTGACCTTGAGCATAAATATAAGTGAAAAATGGTGTCTCCAGCTTTTCTCAGCCGTCTATGATCTGATCTTTTTGTAACTTTTCATAAACGAGGACAAGCATAAAATCTCGGATGAGTATGAATTTGGTTTGAATCTGACCAGCCGTTTTCCAGTTACATCCCCTTGAGCGTGCAAAATTTTCCCATAGACTTATAATGCGGAAAACGACGTCTCCACTTTTTCTCAGCCATTTCTGATCCGATCATCATCAAACTTGCAGATAACCAGGAGGGGCTTACAGTCTACGTCGAGTTTATATTTGGGATGCATGGGACAAACAGCTTTGGAGTTACCTGCCCTTGAGCATAAATATAAGTGCAAAATGGTGTCTCCAGCTTTTCTCAGCCTTTTATGATCTGATTTTTTTGTAACTTTTCATAAACGAGAACAGGCATAAAATCTTGACGATTTTAAATTTGGCTTGATTCTGACAAGCGTTTTTTTCAGTGTAACATCCCCTTGAGCGTGAAAAAATTTTCCCATAGATTTATTATGGGGAAAAAGACGTCTCCACTTTTTCTCCGCCATTTCTGATCAGATCTTCATCAAACTTGCAGATAACCAGGAGGGGCTTACAATCTACGTTGAGTTCAAATTTGGGCTGCACAGGACAAACAGCTTCTGAGTTACCTGCCCTTGAGCATAAATGTAAGTGAAAGTAAGTCTCAGCCGTTTTTGATTGGATCATTTTGTAACTTTTGGTGAAGAAGACAAACATCAAATCTCGAGCGAGTTGGAAGTTGACTTGAAACTGACCAGTGGTTTTCCAGTTACATCTCCTTGAGTGTGAAAGATTTTCCCATAGACTTACAATGGGAAAACGACGTCTCCAGCTTTTCTCGACCATTTCAAATCAGATCTTGCAGATAACCAGGAGGGGCATACAGTCTATGTTGAGTTTGAATTTGGGCCACGCAGGTCAAATGACTTCTGAGATACCTGCCCTTGAGCATAAATATTAGCGAAAAATGGTGTATCCAGCTTTCCGCAACCGTTTTTGATCTGATCTTTTTGTTACTTTTGGTAAACCAGGATAAGCATAAAATCTCTAATGAGTTCGATTAAGGCTTGAATTTGACCACTGGATTTCCAGTTACATCCCCTTGAGGGTGAAAAAAATTTTCCCATAGACTTACAATGGGAAAACGAAGTCACCAACTTTGCTTGGCTTTTTCTAACCTTACCTTCATCAAACTTCCAGATAACCAGAAGGAGCTTACAGTCTAGGTTTAGTTCGAATTTGGGCTGCAAGAGACAAAAGGCTTTTAAATTGCCTGCCCTTGAGCATAAATATTAGTGAAAAATAGTGTCTCCACCTTTTCTCAGCCGCTTCTAATCTGATCTTTTTGAAACTTTCAGTAAAAGAGAACAAGCATAAAACCTCAGATGAGTTTGAATTTGGCTTGAATCTGACATTCAGATTTGCAGTTACAGCCCTTAGAGCGCGAACAATTTTCCCATAGACTTACAATGGAAAAACGACTTTACCAACTTTTCTCCGCCATTTCTGATCTGATTTTCATCAAACTTGCAGATAACCAGGAGGGACATACAGTCTACATAGAGTTTGAATTTCGGCTGCATAAGACAAACAACTTTGGAGTTACCTGCCCTTGTTTATTGATTTGAGGTTTAACATCCCTGTCAGCACAGTGTAGGTCATTTTGGAGACGTTCTTCTAGTTTTGTGGGACTTTTGCCCGACATCGAGATGAAATTATATCTTAAGCCCTTTCCACCCAATGAAACCAATAGGGTCACTATGCATGGACGGTCCAACTGGCACCACTTTTCCTGGGAAAGCTTAGAACCTGTTTACCAGTACTCATGTGTGGTCGGTTCCAGCTTTGCATAGAAGCACCATGTAGCCCAGTCTATTTCTTCAAGCCCCGATGGGCATTCTTAAAACATCATTAATGATTTTCTGGTAGACAGGTGAACGATATAGGGCCATTTGGCCCTGTTGTTGTGATTATTAGGAAAACATGTCCATGTGGAATAATGGCCTCCAACATGGTCTCAGAAATGACACAAATATTAGGTAATAAATGTAACGTCTTATTTATTTCTGCTTTCAACATAGATTGTGGGTGCTCGTTAGAGTACAAGTACCCACAATTATGTTTTGAGCAAAAGTAAGGCAGGTAATGTATACACCCTTACACCCCACTTTCTCTATATAAAGTGGGGTTTAGAGGGGTCTCTGTTTTCGGGACTTGCTATCGTGATGTCATCCATATGTTACTTGTGCATAAGCAGTCTTTTGTTGTTAAACAACTTCCTCCCCTTAGTTTCTAAAGTGAACACTTTAATCTTTGAATTTGGGAATTAACCTTTTTTTTACCAAATGGAATCTTCCTTCTTATATATACCAGGACTCCATTTCAAAATTAAGGGGTGTCAGGATGTGTTTTCTTCAAGATCTATTTGGAAAATAGCTGAACATTTTACAAAAAATACAAAGGCTGCTCGCAATAAAGACAGTATTTGTTCCCTAACAGTTTGCCACTATAGCCAACATGCCGCTACATGTATAAAGAATCTCAATAAAGAGACCACCACAACCTCGTTATAACCTGGTTCATTATAACACGGTTTTGGATATAACACGTTTCAAGATGGATCCCAAAAATGTATAGAGTATATAGAAAAATGACCATATATGGTCATTTTTCTATATAATCTATACATTTTTGTTTGGAGATAACACATTTGTTTAACTAACACGGTTTCTGCTTTGGACCCCAACAACAGTGTTATAAAGAGGTTGAGGTGTAATATAATATGTAATAAAGGACTTCCTTAATTACTCCAAGAAACAAATGTTGTGGACATCTGTTAGAATCGCCTCATAGACAACATTAAATTTTTGTTTCTTGGAGTATTAAAAAATTACAATATTCTTGAATATTTCCATAAATCATCTTATCTTGAGCTAAAGAGTTGTTCCATTGCAATTGTGGTTATAACAGAAATTGTGGTTGTAACAAGGTTTGTCATTATATCGAATGACAGTATAAAGAGGCTTGAATGTTCCTGTTAAATTGGAATTAAATCAAAATTTTGACTACCTGTTAATTTGGAATTCAATCAAAATTTGACTTAATTTGGAATTTAATCAAAATTTTAACTACCTGTTTATTTGGAATTTAATCAGAATTTTGTAGATAGGGGATCTTTAGTCAGAATCATTAACAGGATGTGAAACTGTACAGATCCTGATGAGAATTGAAAATTTTTGTACACATTCTGTTTGTGGCTAACTTCTCCTGCAGGTAACATTTGATCTAGCAAAATCTTGATATTAAGTTTGATTATGATGTGAAGCAGTGCATACTGTTTAGTGTGAATGGTCCACCAAATATTTATATAAGTATTACACTTCGAAAATATCTGTACACATTTTCATTTCCGGCTAACTCCTCCTACAATTTAGATCCAATCAAGCTGAAACTTGGTATGTAGGTAGACCATGATATGGAGCAGCTCCTGTTTCAAGGTTTCAGTCCAACAAATATTAACTGGCTATGGGTGTATAATGCCCCGCTTGCAGAGCTCTTGGTATATTGCTATAATACAGTGTTTTAACTAGCACAGTCTCTGCTTGGACCCCAACATTTAGTGTTATAAAGAGGTTGTGGTGTATTTAAAATTTCAGAATCTTCATATGTTTTTTCTTGCACACCAGACAAGGAAATCCGTGATTTTATAGAAATTTATGTTCTGACCCTGATGTTCCAACCCCAAATTGAATATAATCGCGAGTTTGATAAATGCACTGGTTGATCACAACCTCATGTGCGGCGGCGTTATGCCTGACATCACTAAACATTCCTGTTGTGTCATCACAAAATGGTGGGCGTCGGTAACCGAAGTGACAGCAGCATAAAAAATTCGCAGTAGAAATGGAAGGTATGCAAGAAAAAGAATCCAATATGAGTGTGAGGAGTGGATAGAAAAATCTGTCCCTTGGGATCAGTGTCCGGCATCACTCGGCAAGCCTTGTGATGCCGGACAGTGTCCCTTGGGACGGATTTTTCAATCCACCCCTCACACCCATATAAGATTCTTATAATCTGCTCAAACCCTCATTTTGTTCTTTCAGCCACCACCAAATAGCAGCAATGGCCAGAACGGCAATACAGCACAGAAAAACAACCAGAAAAATTACAATAACATTGTTTATGGGCAGAATTCAAGAATCCAGTATTACAGGTTCCGAGACTCTGACTCTTCCAGTACAGAATCTGAAACTGAGAGTGAATCATCATCAAGTGACTCTTCTATTGAGGTAAAGAAAAATCGCAAACCAGTTATCAAAAGAGGAAGTTCAAACTCCTTGAATAATAGTGGACAGAAAGGTGGTAATTTGAGAAATGGGTTTAGAAGTAAAAGTGCAAAACCAGATCCAAATAATAGAAAAATACATACTGGTGCTAATAAGACAGCTAAAGGTGCCAGTGATTATGGAAACTTGACTGGAAGAAGTGTGAAGTCTGAAAGTGGAATACATGGGGATATAACAAAGCGTAGAATTGAGAAGTTGAAGCCTATCAATAGTAAAACAAATATTAAATCAGATACCGATGAAGTAGAAAAGATAGAAAGAGATAAAGTGTTAAGAAAGTATGGGATAAATCCTAATTCAAAATCACCATATGCTAACATTGATAAGAGCATTGTTAAGCCAGATAAAACTTTTAATATCACAAAAACTTATGTGAAAAAGCTAAGCCCTGAAGAAGAACATAAATTAATAACTGAACAAAATGTTGAAACACAGATCGAAAAAGATAAACTTGTAGAAAGTGGTCTGGTATTGACAAGAGAAAAGCCTTTAGAAGTTTTCTCTGATTCACAGAAAAATTCCCCTGTCAAATCTGAAGAAACACCTACATTTTATATTGGAGATCTGAGTGAAGCTGAAAATGATATTGTAAGTGAGAAAGAAAGCACAAAGCAAGATGAAGGAAAACAAGATGAAACATTGCAATCTCAAAATGGTGAATGTAATGTTTTTGAAGAAATGGCACTACCTGTGACAGAGGATAGTACAAAAGATTTAGAAAATCTGAAAGAAGAAGTAGATTTTAAAATGGAGAAAGTCACTAAAATGTTAAATGATGCTGTTAAAAGTAAAATTGTATGTGAGTCATTTAGTCATAATCTACCACCTCCCATAGATTACAAAAACAAAATAGCTCAACTGAGAAAATTGGCTGCACGACAGAGAGATCAGGATAGAATTCAAAGAATGAAAAAATTAGGCAACCCAGGCAAATCTAAAGTATTGAATACATTAAACACAAAACCATATGGTTTCTCAGTACAACTTAAACGCCCATTGCATCAAGGTGTTGGGCCATTTCAAAGGACTAATGTCCGAACTTTAAACAGCTCCCTAGATCGCTCAGACACAGTGCATAGATCAGGATCTGCAGATTTACCAAAGATTAACTACAGACACAGGTTACAGCCATCAGGAACTGCCAAGTATGAACCTCGTATTATTGGATTTAAAGCTCCAGATGATCAGAGTTCTGATGAAACCGAGCCATCCTCTGAAGACTGTAGGTGATGACCGCGTGCAGTAACCAAGGACTGTGAATGTCACGCTGACTTGAAAAAGGTCATCTAGATGAGCTTACTGATAAGTTTTGACACACAAAGTTGAGACTGACTATGTTTTACTGAAAATAAACTTCTTAACGATGTAACAAATTTATAACAAGGGATCCTAAACCGCTTTTATAACACTCTTCAACATAACACGGTTTTGACTAAAATTCAATTTTAAGATGGATCCCAAAAATATATAGATTATATATAAAAAAAACAAACATTTTTATCCAAAAAAGTATATACATTTTTGTATGGATATAACACGGTTGACTAACTAACACGATTTTCTGTTTAGGACCCTTAAAACAGTGTTATAAAGAGGTTGCGGTATACTACAAGAGGGTTGGGGTGCATCATTTGAAAAAAATTTGGGACAAATGTGCCCTGTTATTTAGTATGGTGAATTATCCCCTCTTATTAAAGAGGCAGAAGGAGGAAATAGTAAGAGTTTGACCCTTAAAGCAGTAAGCATCACGAAAGCACGCCTATATAATTTTGACCCCCTCAGACCCGTCTTTTATACAGTAAAACTGGGATTTACAGGGGTTTACATCATTTTTCTTATTTCTGCTCAAAAACAAAGATGGCTTGCACTTGTTAGAACCACCTGCCGAGGCAGTTCTAACGAGGACCCACAATCTATGTTTAGAGCGGAAATATCAGAATTTTTAGCTCTCCAGAGTTGGTTGCTATGGCAACCTCATAGACTTATAATGGGGAAAATTGAAAAATGTCATTTACTGCCAAGCCTTTGCAGATATTTTGACAAAACTTTTATAGAAATGTTCCTTGAGTTAACTTCTCTCAGCCATATGTTTTTATGCCAACCTGGGGGCCCCCCAGGTTGTGCCGGGGCCATGCTCCATACCCTCCACTTCATAAAAGGCCATATAGCTCAGAAACCATTCAGATCCCCACTCCTAAACCATATATATTCTTGATTCTTATGATAAGACACATTCTGTGATACCAACCTGGGTCCCCCAGGATGTGCCCGGGCCATTCCTCTCCCCTCCACTTCATATAAGGGCCTCATATCTCAGAAACCTCGCAGATCCCCACCACATAACCATATATATTCTTGGTCCTTATGTTAAGACACATTCAGTGTCAACAATCTTGGGTTTTCTTGGGATCAGCTGGGGCCATACCCAAACCCCTCCACTGCTTAAAATGCCTTATCCTAAATCATAGATATTGTTCCTTATGATAAAACACATTTGGTGATAATAATAATGATAAAGACTTTATTTTAAGTGGGTGACACAATTAGCTACAAGCTACTCTTCCTTGAGGCCATTTCGTCACAATAACAGGTCTGCGCAACTAACATCCCTGCAAAGCCCACCTCATATACAGAAAAATGGGGGCTTACAGAGGTATACACTATTTCTCCTTCTCCTGCCCCAACACTCAGGTTGTGGGCACCTGTTAGAACTGCCTCAACGAGGCGTTCCAATGAGCACACACAACCCATGTTTGGAGCACATGTAAGAAAAATATCACAGTTTTCAGCAGTAAAATGACAGTTTAGGAGAACTGAAATAGTGTACTATATCACACAGATGAGCCACCGCAATGGTAGGCCTGATTGCCACTGCACTTCCACTTTGGAAAAGAAAGTGCATAATACTAATGAGGTCCAAGACAAAATAAATGTAATGAATCTCAGCTACGTAACCCAGCTTTACCAAAAAAAAAAAAAAAGGAAATGCCAGAACAAGCTCCGCTTCCTGAACATTGCATGTATAAGCTTTACACGCATATGGTCAAGCATATAATAGATACACTTATACTCGGAGACACTCACACAAGCTAGGATTTTGCAAAAGATCTCGTTTTCACAAACGAGACAAAAATCTCGTTTTCACAAACGAGACAAAACGACATAAAACAGTACTGACTTTTCATCCATTTGATGCATTGATTGTGAAAAGTTGAAACATTATTTGACAATTTTATATATTCAGGTAAGATATTCCAAATCAATGTACCTGAGTAAGATATGCTAAATTTGAATAATTCTTTGTTTGGTTTCGGAATCACGAAATCGTTATTCGAGGATGACCTTAAAATGCAAGCTTCATTATTAACAACTGTTGGCTCGAACATATTTTGACTGTATAAAGCTGCTTCCTGGATAAAAACTTTAATCATAAATTTAGCCTTCCTTAAGAATATCAATTCATAAATTGTTAATACTTCTCTGGAGTCTGTAAATTACAACCAGGGCTCCATTGGGTCCATGCCCCAGCCCCTCTGCTTCATAAAAGACCTAATATTCAGATACAGAGTTCACATGGGTGCTCTTATGGGTAAGGGGGTTCATTTGGGAGACTTTATAATTGGTAGATTAAAATCATATCTTGTTACAATGTATGGCTGCCATTTGGCAGTGCCTACCTGAGCTCTGGTGAGCATAGTGGCCTATGGGCCTCTTGTTTATTGGAAAACTTTCATTTTTTGGTGACAAAATTCTCAATGTATTGGAACAGGCATGATTTGGTAATGAGCAGATGTCAGTCTAATTTTATCATTATTTTACCGAAGAAATATAGCTTGACAGTGCAATTGCATATGAATTTGATGTGCAAGGTGACAATTCACACATGTAATGTCAAGCGTTATTTTTTTACTGAAAAAAGAAGTAAGAAACACTTAGAAAATGAGGTCTGCTTGTTGTAATTGACACTTTAAGAGTTAAAAAAATAACTCATTGTTTAACAAATAAATGTCTTTTCTTACAACAATAATTTCCAGTCAGCTCAGCATCGGGTAAACAAAATAGAAGTGGAGGCAGTGATCAGGAATCGATACAATCAACCCACAGCTCCCATCAGAGACACCAAAGGGAAAGAAACACAAACATGAAACAACAGACCCTAAAGGAAATATCAATAGCGGAAAGTCGAAAGGACAGTTACTTTCCCACAAAATGGCCAATTGGCTATCCAAAACAAAATAATATAAGCGACACAAACACTCAAAGACAAACCATAACAAAAACAGACCGCAACAGAAGAACCGCCTTGTCTGTGTTCAAGTCTGTGTAATAAATTGAGAAAACTGGGGCTTATTGGGGTGTTGATTATTTTTGCTCATAAATACATTGTGGGTACTTTTTAGAACCGCCTCGACAAGGTGATTCTAAGGAGTACACACAATCTCTATTTGAACTAGATAAGAAAATATCAAGCATTTTCATCTATGTTAGTTCTAGTGATAATGGAGATGCCATTTTTGCACATGGTTGTAATTGTAATGGATTGGACATCACGAAAACATGCCTTTATAATTCTGACCCAGTTGAACTCCACTTTTGTGTAGTAAAACTTGGGTTTGCAGGGGTAAACTTTATTTTTGGTCTAAAATATAGATTGTGGATACTCATTTGAACTGCCTCGATGAGGCGGTTATGATGAGTACCCACAATCTATATTTTGAACAGAAATAAGAAAAATATCACAATTTTTCATCCTAAAATTTTCCTTTTTTTGGCGATAAAGGTTATAAGGTATTTGTATAGGCATGTTTTCGTAATGATTGTATACAAATGTGTAATTGTAAAGGATTGGAATATTGAATACTACTATAAAATGAGCCAGTGCTCGACAAAACCTACAATAAGACGTGTGTGCCCAATGAAGACTCAGATCAGCCTGCGCATCCATGCAGTCTGATCAGTCTTCGCTGTGCACTCTAAGGATAGCTAGCTATGGGCCCATTGCTCCTTCATGCAGCAAGTGAAGTCTCTGGTTAGACTATAGGGATGCGGAGGCTGATCTGAGTCTTTGATGGGCGCACATGTCTTATTGTAGGTTTTGTCGTGCGCTGGCTCAAATGTTATATCAAGGATTGTTACTTTGTTAATATTATATTCAACATGGTTACGGGAATGTTTTTTTTCTTCTTCTTTTTGTCTTCAATGAAATAGTTTTACAGAGTCTATATACATTTCATGGTGCTTGTAATATGTTCAGCTTTTTATCTTACAAATTATTTGCTATTTTAATCCATTTTGTACGGGAAAACCCAAAAGGAATAATTGGCAAATAGTGCTGGCCCATTATGTGCCACTGATCAGGGCCTACACTGTTTGCAAAAAGTTCAGCCATTTTCTAAATAAATTTTGAAGAAAACACAACCTGTCACCCCTAAATTTTGAAATGGTCTCCTGCTATATATCAGGAGGAAGATTCCATTTGGTACAAAGTGGGTTAACCCTTAAGATGCCAGGAAAAACAACATTTGAAAATGTTGTCTGCTTATATCGTCTGCTGACTTTTTTGCAAACTTTTTGAAAATATTTTTGCACACAGGCAAACAGTTTGGGCCCAGATCAGACTGCTCCTACAGAAGTAGTCTTGTCTGGGTCCAGACTGTTTGCAAAAAATTAGTTTTAAAGTAACGAGCAGATGGCAAAGCAGACGACAAATGTCGTGATTGGCATTTTATGGGTCTGTTTGCATGCACTTGGCCCTGTCTTGGCCCTGTCTGACCATAGGACCACAGTCGATAAATTGATGATATTTTTCTTTTTTCCCTGAAAACAAGTTTTGACATTTCATGCAAATTGTCATTGGAGACAATTTGCATGACGTGACAAATCCTGTTAAAATAAGTTTTGACATTTCATGCAAATTGTCTCCATTGGAGACAATTTGCATGACATGTCAAATCCTGTTTTCTGGGAAAATACAAAAAATATTTCAAAATATCGTCTGCTGATATAAAAATACCCAGTATGCCCAGCTTTAATATTTACTTTGTAGATTTGTCTTCCCTTGTAGCTCCCTAGGGTATACATGTAAATTTTATTATGTTTTTTTTTTTTTTTTTATCTCTGACAGACAGCTAGGTAAATGGAGATAGAACCTTGATATATATTAGCCCATTGAGTACCAGAAATCCCAAAACGGGTAATTGGCAAACAGTGCAGGCCCAGATCAGACGCCGCAGAACGCGGCGTCTGATCAGGGCCTACACTGATTGCAAAAAGTTAAGCCATTTTCCAAATAAATCTTGAAGGAAAACACAAACTGACAACCCTACATTTTGAAATGGACTCCTGCTATATATATAAGGAGAAAGACTCCATTTGGTACAAAAAGGGTTAGAAAAGAAATGAAGGCAATGAGCAGAAATTAATACAGTTACCTTCCGCCGTCCATCCAAGACACCAAAGGGAAAGAAGAGAAGCATAAAGCAATGGCACCGTTATTATATAACATTACAAGTAGAAAGCCAAAACAACATTTTTTTTTTTCACCAAAATCATCACGTGAACTCGTTTGTGAAATGAAGACCCCCTTACACCCCACTATATATAGAGAAAACTGGGGTTTACGGGGGTAATCAATATTTTTCTTATTTTTACTCCAGGACACAGGTTGTGGATACTCATTAGAACCGCCTCAATAAGGCGGTTCTAACGAGCACCCGCAACCTATGTTTGCAGTATAAATAAGAAAAGTATCATGGATTTCATTAGCCATTTTGGAGATGTGCAAAAACTCACTATATCGCACGGGTGTGTTATCGTAATGATGACTAAACGGCTATCCAAAATAAAAGACAATGACAATACTATGATGTTATTAATCAAGTAATTTTGTATTGGCCAGGATTCAGGTACAAGGCCTTCTGCATTGGCCTGAGTACCTGTAACTTCGCCAATACGAAATAACTTGATTATTGACAATTTTGTTAATTGACACAATTAAAATCATGATAACTGATCTCAGCCTAATATCACTTGACCTCTGGTTAATATTGGTTGACCTGGTGTTAATACGGATGACCTCTGATCAATACAGGATAGTCAATAAATAATAAACCTCAGAAGAAGCACTGCCTTCGAATGGTCAGTAAAAACTTTACTAGTGGAGCTTAAATCTATTTTGTATAGCCACAACCCTCGCCCTTAATTCTGCTGTGCTTTACAGCAAGTAATTGGTTCAGTCCATGTGGGGGTTTTCTAATTCATCAGTGCGACATTTTTGCGAACATAAAAATGAAATACAGTCGAACTTCAATGGCCCGAACACCTTTGGGACCTCAAAAATCTATTCGAGACAGGGGTAGTTCAAGCCACTGAGGTTACTGTCAGGAGGCATAACGAGATACTTTTAGACATCTTTTCGGTGTTCTATAATGAAAATGCATGCTGTGTGTACTCATTAGAATCGCCTCATCGAGGCGATTCTAATGAGTACACACAGCATACATTTGCAAGATAAAAGACTAAAATCTCCTTAATTATCCCCCACTATTTCTTATATAGAGGATTTCGCTAGGGGCTCAAGAATGGGTTCGACACATCCATGGTGAACGAGCCATCGGTGTTCGAGCCATCGCAGTTCTACTGTAAATTCAGGTATGAAACAAGGATAAGGACTCAACAGCATGAAAAAACTGAAATGCTCAAGCAAATAAAACCAACACTTGGATTCCCGAAAGACAGAGCGAAAAGCACAAGCTGACTTACTTAAAAGTCTTTAGGCAGGAGCTATCATAGAGTCCGAGTGCAGGCCTCCTTAGCCTAGTGAATAATAGGGCTGACTCGTAATCATTAAGTCTCTCACTGCTGTGGGCTCGAGCCTGGCTAGGGTCATGTGAGACGCCAAGTTCTGCAACAGATGGTCAGGACGGTTTTCGCCCACTTTTGATTAACAATTAGCTCCATATAATGTGAAATAATCTTGAAAGGGCCATAAAACCAACAAAAATATCACAGAGTCTGAGGCCCCACCCACTCTGTGATGTGGTTGACTTCCATGGAAAAGCTCAGAATAAAAGGTTAGTAGCTTAACTATTATGCCACCGAAACTTATGCCTTTGGTGCATAATTTTGAATCAAGGAGGATTATTTACTAACATTACTGTTCTAGTGCATTCTGTTTAATGTTAACCCTTAAGATTCCAAGGAAAAGTGTATCTAAAAATGTTATCTTTAAATCATCTACAGCATCTTCTTCAAAACTTTACAAACATATTTTTGCAGAAAGGAAAACAGTGTGGACTTAAAAGTAACTAATGGACAACAAAGAAGATAACATAACCCTTATCTTGCTGAATATTCATTTAAGCCACACTCATTTCTGTCTATCAACCAATCAACTTCCTTGATGTAATTTATTGCTACAAATTCATAAACTGAACGCCAAACAGAAGCCATCTGATCTGGATCTACACTGTTTGCAAAGATAGGGGTTGTTGTGAACAGCAAGATAAGGGTTAAGGTTTAAATCGATGTAATTTTAAATTGTCAGAATGGTGAGTTTTAGAAATATTTTTGTTCATATGCAGAATAAATGTAAAAATATTATGTTAATTTTTATGCAATTACAAAGTCTTGTTCATGTTGATTGTTTCATATTTGTTGAGCTTTACACAGATAGGTTTGCCTTGATGGGCAAACAGGTTTTGAAATTATGTTGAGGGGTACTGTCTTTGAACATTTAATTACATGCATGGTTTCTGCTTGACCATTACGAAAACACGCCTATATAATTTTGACCCCCTTGAACCCAACTTTTATATAGTAAAACTGGGGTTTCCGGGGGTATACCTTATTTTTCTTATTTCAGCTCTAAAATATAGATTGTGGGTACTCGTTAGAACCGATGAGGCGGTTCTAACGAGTGCCCACAATCTATATTTGGAGCAGAAATAAGAAAAAATATCACAATTTTTTGTCTTAAAAATTTTAATTTTTTCGGTGATAAAGGTGGTAATGTATTTGTATAGGCGTGTTTGAGTAATGTATATGAAAGTTCCATTGCCTTCAACACTGGTGTCCGCAAAATTTTGGAACTTTTCTTCAACCTTTACCCCTCATCTGCATCACGAAAGCATGCCTATATAATTTTGACCCCCTTGAACCCCACTTTTATATAGTAAAATTGGGGTTTCCTGGGGTATACCTTATTTTTCTTATTTCTGCTCTAAAATATAGATTGTGGGTACACGATGAGGCGGTTCTAACGAGTGCCCACAATCTATAATTGGAGCAGAAATAAGAAAAATATCCCAATCATAAAATTTTCATTTTTTCGGCAATAAAGGTGGCAATGTATTTGTATAGGCGTGTTTGCGTAATGTGGGCGAGTTCAGCAGATGACAAATTGTTGATACTTTACTCATTTTGCAAATTGTGTCCACAGGAGACAGGTTATTTTGTCTCAAAAGTCCCACAAAATCGGAAATGACCCAAATAGTGTTGACGGGGCATAAAATCTCATCACAGATAAACCAACAAGCAAGTGCCAGCACTGAAAAGGGCCTAATTTGGGCACTGTAAATATAACCATGTCTTTCATTAAAAGTTACAAGACAGTACATAGATTGTATTTTTCAATTTGATAACGGAAGCTGGAATTCTGTGGGTTCCTCAATACACGTGACATTTTCCTCTATATAACACTATTTTGTATAGATCTATACCATAGCATTATAAAGGGATGGCACTGAATATAGGAAACTGATCAGAGATGGTCATTTTTTGCTTGTATAAAATTACAAGAAGAGCCATTGTTTCACCCTGCTCTGCTGTTCGTACTCAGCTTTAACCCATTTGTACCAGAAACCCCAAAACGGGTACCCTGGCAATCAGTGCAAAAAAAAAAAAAAATCAGTGCAGGTCCAGATCAGACGCCGCAGAACGCGGCGTCTCATCAGGGCCTCCACTGTTTGCTAAAAGTTCAGTCATGTAAGTCATGGTAAACCCCACTTTTCTTTATATAAAGTGTTTTTTTAGCTCACCTGTCACGTAGTGACAAGGTGAGCTTTTGTGATCACTTTTTGTCCGTCGTGCGTCCGTGCGTCAGTGCGTCCGTCCGTAAACAATTTCAAATAAGTATATCTCTAATACCCCATGGTCAATCTTGATCAAATTTCATGAGAAGCATCATCAGGTAGGGGGAAAGGCTGCATAAGGTTTTTGGGCTGATCAGATTGGAATTCTGGTTGCCATGGCAACATATAGCTCCCATAGACTTACAATGGGAAAAAATTAAAATATCTTCTTCTCTGAAACCACAGGGCCCAGAGCTTAGATATTTACCATGTATTAACGGCCAGTGGTCACCTACATAATTCCTGCCATTCATGCCCCTGGGGTCCAAATTGGCCACGCCCCGGGGCCCCTTTGCTCCCATAGACTCATATTGGAACAAAAAGCTTCAAAAATCTTCTTCTCGGAAACCACAGGGCCCAGAGCTTAGATATTTAGCATGTAGCAATGGCAAGTGGTCACCTACATAATTCCTGCCAATCATGCCCCTGGGTTCCAAACGGGCCACGCCCCGGGGCCCTTTAGCTCCTATAGACTCATAATGGAAAAAAAGCTTCAAAAATCTTCTTCTCTGAAACCACAGGGCCCAGAGCTGAGATATTTAGCATGTAGCAACAGAAAGTGGTCACCTACATTATTCCTGCCAATCATGCCCCTGGGGTCCAAATTGGCCACACCCCGGGGCCCCTTAGCTCCCAAAGACTCATAATGAAAAAAAAGCTTAAAAAATCTTCTTCTCTGAAACCATAGGGCCCAGAGCTTAGATATTTAGCATGTAGCACAGCCAGTAGTCACCTACATAATTCCTGCCAATCATGCCCCTGGGTTCCAAATGGGCGACGCCCCAGGGCCCCTTCGCTCCCATAGACTCATAATGGAACAAAAAGCTTCAAAAATCTTCTTCTTGGAAACCACAGGGCCCAGAGTTTAGATATTAAGCAGGTAGCAACGGCAAGTTGTCACCTATATAATTCCTGCCAATCTTGCCCCTGGGGTCCAAACGGGCCACGCCCCGGGGCCCTTTAGCTCCTTTAGACTCATAATGGAAAAAAGCTTCAAAAATCTTCTTCTCTGAAACCACAGGGCCCAGAGCTGAGGTATATGGCATGTAGCAACGGCAAGTGGTCACCTACATAAATCCTGCCAATCATGTCCCTAGGGTCCAAATGGGCCACGCCCTGGGGCCCCTTAGCTCACATAGACTCATAATGGAAAAAAAAGCTTCAAAAATCTTCTTCTCAAAAACCACTGGGCCGAGAACTTAGATATTTAGCATGTAGCAGCAGCAAGTGGTCACCTACATAATTCCTGCCAATCATGCCCCTGGGGTCC
This sequence comes from Lucinisca nassula, assembly GCA_963580285.1. NCBI lineage: Eukaryota > Metazoa > Mollusca > Bivalvia > Lucinida > Lucinidae > Lucinisca > Lucinisca nassula. The sequence continues at coordinate 72,521,068 of OY757021.1, forward strand.
AAACGGGCCACGCCCCGGGGCCCTTTAGCACCTATAGACTCATAATGGAACAAAAAGCTTCAAAAATCTTCTTCTCTGAAATCACGGGGCCAAGAGCTGAGATATTTGGCATGTAGCAACGGCAAGTGGTCACCTACATAATTCCTGCCAATCACGCCCCGGGGCCCCTTTGCTCCCATAGACTCATAATGGAACAAAAAGCTTCAAAAATCTTCTTCTCTGAAATCTGGGGCCAAGAGCTGAGATATTTGGCATGTAGCAACGGCAAGTGGTCACCTACATAATTCCTGCCAATCATGCCCCTGGGGTCCAAATTGGCCACACCCCGGGGCCCCTTAGCTCCCAAAGACGCATAATGAAAAAAGAAAAAAACTTCAAAAATCTTCTTCTCTGAAACCACAGGGCCCAGAGCTTACATATTTAGTATGTAGCAACGGCCAGTGGTCACCTTCATAATTCCTGCCAATCATGCCCCTGGGTTCCAAATGGGCCACGCCCGGGGCCCCTTCGCTCCCATAGACTCATTATTGAACAAAAAGCTTCAAAAATCTTCTTTCGGGAACCACACAACCCAGAGCTTAGATATTTAGCATGTAGCAGCGGCAAGTGGTCACCTACAGTATTCCTGCCAATCATGCCCCTGGGGTCCAAACGGGCCACCCCCCGGGGCCCTTTAGCTCCTATAGACTCATAATGGAAAAAAGCTTCAAAAATCTTCTTCTCTAAAACCAAAGGGCCCAGAGCTGAGGTATTTGGCATGTAGCAACGGCAAGTGGTCACCTACATAAACCCTGCCAATCATGCCCCTAGGGTCCAAATGGGCCATGCCCCGGGGCCCCTTAGCTCACATAGACTAATAATTGAAAAAAAAAAGCTTCATTAATCTTCTTCTCTGAAACCACAGGGCCCAGAGTTTAGATATTTAGCATGTACCAACGGCAAGTGGTCACCTACATAATTCCTGCCAATCATGCCCCTGGGGTCCAAATGGGCCACGCGCCGGGGCCCCTTTGCTCCCATAGACTCATATTTAAAAAAAGCTAAAAAAATCTTCTTCTCTGAAACCACAGCACGCAGAGCTTAGATATTAAGCAGGTAGCAACGGCAAGTGGTCACCTACATAATTCCTGCAAATCATGCCCCTGGGGTCCAAATGGGCCACACCCCGGTGCCCCTTAGCTCCTATAGGCTCATAATGGAAAAAAAAAAACTTCAAAAATCTTCTTCTCTGAAACCACAGGCCCAGAGCTTAGATATTTAGCATGTAGCAATGGCAAGTGGTCACCTACATAAATCCTGCCAATCATGCCTGTGGGATCCAAATGGGCCAAGCCCGGGGCCCCTTAGCTCCCATAGACTCATAATGGAAAAAAGCTTCAAAAATCTTCTTCTCTGAAAACACGGGGCCCAGAGCTTAGTTATTTACCATGTAGCAATGACAAGTGGTCACCTACATAAATCCTGCCAATCATGCCGCTGGGGTCCAAATGGGCCACACCCTGGGACCCCCTTAGCTCCCATAGACTCATAATGGAAAAAAAAACTTCAAAAATCTTCTTCTCTGAAACAACAGGGCCCAGAGCTTAGATATTTAGCATGTAGCAACGGCAAGTGGTCACCTACATATTTCCTGCTAATCATGCCCCTGGGGTCCAGATGGGCCACGCCCCGGGGCCCCTTAGCTCCCATAGACTCATAATGGAAAAAAGCTTCAAAAATCTTCTTCTCAGAAACTGTGAAGCACAGAACTTAGATATTTAGTATCTAGCAACATAAAATAGGCATCTACATAAATCCTGTTAACCCTGCCCCTGGGGTCAAAATTGGCCACGCCTGAGCTCATCACCTCCAAAAGACTTATAATGGAAAAAAACTTAAAAAATCTCCTTCTATGAAACCATAAGGCCCAGAGCTTAGATTTTTAGTATGTAGCAGTGTCAAGTGGCCACCTACATAAATCCTGCCAGTTATGCCCCTGGGAACCAAATTGGCCCCACCCCAGGGTTCTTTAGCTTCCATAGACTTACAATTGGAGAAACTTCAAAAATCTTCTTCTCTGAAACCACAGGGCCCTAATAATGAAAACAAAAGAAAAAAGAAAAAAAAAAAACAACTTAAAATGGGGAAAAAAATCTTCAAAAATCTTTTCTCTGAAACTGTAAGTCCCAGAGCTTAGGTATTTAGCATGTAGCAATGTCGAGTGGTCGCCTACACGAATCCTGCCAATCATGCCCCTGGGGTCCAAATCCTGTGGCCCCTTAACTCCAACAAACTTATAATGGAAAAAGCTTCAAACATCTTCGTTGAAACCATGAAGTACAGACCTTAGAAATTTAGTATATAGCAACACAAAATGGTCGGCTACATAAATCCTGCCAACCGTGCCCTTTGGGTCAAGATTGGCCAAGCCCCAGGGCTCATTAGCTTCTATAGACTTGTACTGGAAAAAACTTAAAAAAATCTTTCTCTCCAAAACCATAAGGCACAGATTTTGTTTGATTTGAGGTTTTACATCCCCGACAACACTGTATAGGTCATTTTGGAGATGTCTCTTCCAATTTTGTGGGACTTTTACCAGACATTGAGATGAAATTACATCTCAAGCCCTGGACACCGCTTTGCCTGAGCTCAGATATTTAGTATGTAGCAATGTCAAGTGGTCTCCTACACTAATGATTTTCTTGTACACAGGTGAGCGATATAGGGCCATTGGGCCCTCTTGTTTTATTATTTCAAGGATCTTCATCTCATGTTAACATGATGAATGTAACCATTGCTTAGCTTGTTAATAGCCTGTGATATAATAAATCTATTTATAATTGTTATTGCTTAAAAAGTAATTAGTTTACTGCAAACAAGAAATAGATGGGAGAAACTGCCTCAGTTTTTCATTGTTTTTAATTCATCCATAATTTATTTGCCCCAGTTTGCCCATAGCAACTTTAAAAACCTTTTGAACAGGATCAAAGACAAAGCTATCATCATAGACGCATCAATCATCCATGGAGAGAGAAAGAACCATGTTGGTTTTCAAGGTCAAAGGTCAAGGTCACAATGGACGACATTAAAAATTTTGTGATCTGGATATAAGACAAAGCTATCATCATAGAAGCATCAAACCTTCCACAAATGTTCCCCATGGAGAGAAGATGAACCCTATTGATTTTCAAGGTCAAGGATCAAAGGTCAAGGTCACAATGGAGGACATTAATAAAAACCTTGGATAGACGACAAAGGTATCATCACAGAAGCAAACAATTCCACAAATGTTTGCCATGGAGAGGATGAACCCTATTGATTTTCAATTTCAAAGGTCAAGGTTACAATGGACTTGGCATTAAAAGCTTGTGAACTGGATAGAAGAGACAGCTATCATCACAGAAGCATCAAACCTTCTACAAATGTTCCCATGGAGAGAGGATGAACCTACTGAATTTCAAGGTCAAGGTCACAATGGCAAAATTAAAAACTTCGTGAACAGGATGGAAGACAAAGCTTTCATCACTGAAGCACTAAGCCTTCCACAAATGTTTCCCATGGATAGAGGATGAACCCTGTTGATTTTCTAGGTTAAGGGTCAAATGACAAGGCCACAATGGACTTAAAATTAAAAATCTTGTAAACAAAATAGAAGATAAAGCTATGATCACAGAAACATCAAACTGTCCACATATTTTCCCCATGAGTTTTTTTTTCCACCAGTTTCAACAAAATAATACTTAAAGACAAGCACACCACTTTCTCTTTGAAAACTTTTCCCTCCAGTTTTCGAAAAACTAGAAGCGATCATGGGATTACTTCCAAGATGCTTTCTGGGAAATTTTCAATAAGCAAAATACTAAAAGAAACACCAGGCATAAGTGAAACACAAATAAACCACTATTTTGACACAGTAAGTGCAACAATGGGCTATCAATACATTTAAAATTTAACTAAGTAAAACAAATTTCTCACAAGGTACTATTATAAATCAAAGCGCCAAAGGCACTGAAATGACAGATTCTATGAGAAAATCAAAACACTGTGAAAACTTACAGACAACCTTTCTAAAAAGATCTTAAAATTTAGAAAAGTAGTTCTGCAATTCCATTGTATGATATGTTTGCAGTTGTCTATACACCTGTGGTATCATGAAATGCCATTCGATGTTTCAAATTTTGGAAAGAAACTATTTACGTTTTCAAAACCAAACATTAAAATTCAAGTTTTAACAATACTACTGGCAATTAGTAGTAACATTTTTGTCTGGTCGGTTGTGGATACCTCCCCCAAAAGATACTCTATTTTTCAGAAAGAGATCGGAGGAGAAAGGCTGGTCAGTCCAGTACATGAATTCCATTGGCTTGAAGACATTTTTGAGTAAGAACAGCACTATAAACACGCGCGTAATCCTGCTGGACCAGATATCCCGGATTCTGAACGTAAACAAATAAATGGATTCACGTGAGGCCGACTCACTTGATTGATGTCACGTCTCGCTGTTCAGTTAACGTCTCAGCCATGATCTTGAATGTTCTTAATGTCGCTAGCTACAATAGCTCGACATACCATTTCGCTTATTCCATCCGATATGCCATGCTCTATTACGCACGCGTCGCCTCGGCATACCTTACACCTATGTGTCGAAACATCCCGAAACGACAATCGGCGTGATTCACGCTGAAATGCGATGTGTCACTGAAACGCATATCACGCTTGTCGCTTAGACGCCATTATACATGTACGTATTTCATGCACCAGCGTAAGTGTTCCATACTGTGTCGACGTCTTAATTTTGGTCACGACGAGGGCCATCTAGCTATCAAAAGTGCATCGCATAAGGGCGACGAACAGTGTCAGTGCTTATTAGTCGGTAGTTGAAACCCTTTGTTTATCTACAGGTACAGTGTAGCAGATGCCATTGGAAATCTGCTTCGCATATGCGTCTGTCGGATGAATCGATCTTGACGTACTGACGTCGGCCTTCCGCTACGCAGACGTCCACTAGCGTCTTCTGTTGATAGTAAGATGTCGCTCCAACAGACAAATAGATCACACACATGTGGCACCCAAAATAAGAGTCAACGCCATCCGCTTTCCGACCAGCTTCTAATTGTCCATTAGAAGCCTCCGTGGTGTAGTGGTTATGCTACTCGCCTTGTAAACCAGGGATCGCAGGATCGATCCCGGACTTCTCCAGACTTTCGGATGTGTCTTTAAACCGAAGTATTGTCTCCGTATGACCTTAGCTGTTGGTGGGACGTAAAACTCAAACACTCACTCACTCACTCTAACTGTCCATAACTGTCCAGGGTTCAGAAGCATCCGTGGTGCAGTGGTTACGCTACTCGCCTTGTAAACCAGGGGTCGCAGGATCGATCCCGGGCTTCTCCAGACTTTCGGATGAGTCTTTAAACCGAGGTCCCGTCTCCGTATGACCTTAGCTGTTGGTGGGACGTAAAACTGAAAAACTCACTGTCCAGGGTTCAATGAAAAATGTTGCAATACGTTCTCACTTGATGCTTTTTGAGAACAAAATACAATTTCTTCTTTTCTAGGCACGACCTTACATCACACATCAAAAGTTTGATCCTGAACATGTGGTTTCTATCAGTGCTGGTGTGAAGGTGGTACACAGGATCGTTGGCCCCCGCCAATCGGGGCTTAAAGAAATAAATGGGCTGCATGATGCTTCCACGCAGAGCTGGAACCGACCCGCACACGAGTACTGGTAATCTGCTTAGAGGATCTAAGCCTGCCCAGGCAAAGAGGTGCGAGTCGGACCGTCCATGCATATAAACCCTATTGGTTTTGATTGGGCGGCAGCAGGGCTTGAGATGTCATTTCATCTCAGTGTCGGGTAAAAGTTCCACAAAATTGGAAGCAACGTCTCCAAAATGACCTATACAGTGTTGACGGGGACGTTAAACCTCAAATCAAACAATACAAAACACAGGATCGCGGCCGGACTGGTAACCATACGTCACGGTTGATTGATTTAACCTTTTTAGCATAAGGGCATGGTGCCTAAGCGTGTTGTAATCGTGCAATCGTTTGGTTTCAAAATCAAAGCACCGAAAGTGTTGGTGGGATGTAGGTTGGGGTAAAAGTCCTGGGCTGAGAATAAACTGTTTAATTTAACTCTGAAGTTCCAAACAAATAGTGAAGATTTTGATAGGAAGCGCGTTCTACAGCGTCCGAACTTGGTCTACACTGTTTGCGAAGCTCACCCTATGATTCCAGGATGACCCTCTTCAGTCTTATGGAATACCCTGATCTCACTGCGGCTATTTTCTGTAAGAAAAAGGTGATTCTGAAAAGTCAGTGATAGTCACGTAGACGTTAGCTCTGAATCGCTTTTTTTATTAGTAACTTCGGGTCGAATGCCAAACAATCAACCCAAACATAGCCGGGTCGTTTGTCAGTCTTGGTTACATGTAAGTGTTATCTGTAAAATCTGCACTTGAAAAAATGTTCGATCTGGCAAACAATGTAGACTAAGATCAAACGCCACAGAACACGGGGGCTGATCTTGTTCTACATTTTTGCATCAGTTACTAAACTTCCGTTAAGTTTAAACGGATCAGTCCAAGTCCTCGTTCATGACCAGCCTGCATTTAGAGACAATCGGCATGAGTGTTGTCAGTGCTTTGATTTATTCACTGCCTTGAGTTTTTGGAGTGTACTCTTCCATCACTGAAGTTGGGCTCGTCCATTCTGCTAAATATGGCACCTAGAATTATATCACAGGACCTACACTGTTTGCATAGGTATCTGTACCATATTCCAGGGTTGAAAGGGACAGCCTTTCTCGCAAAGTCTGATATACACCTAGTTGTAACTAACCTAGACTTGACCTCGAATGTCGGAAAACCCATTAATATTCTGGTCTGCAGCCGACCGGCTGGTCTTTAAGGATTAAATATTGACAGCACTGTTAGAAAACAGTGTAAAACCTGAGCAGACGTCTAAGCAGATGCCGCATTGATCTAGGTATGCAGTCTCGCATGATGCAGCTGATTCATATGAAGTGCTGAATATATTCTCTGAAAGGTAAGATAAAATCGTCATGTCGTCTGCTTCAAAAGTTAGTATTGCCATTATAGGATGTACAATTTTGATAACTGCGCCTAACCGGACTACATTTTTGTGCGGACTCATATTTCTTTGGCGGTCAAAGCCGGAAGAAAGTCGTAAGAAAGCCGGAACTACTTTACAACACGCAGGATAGCTAGAGATGACAGATAGAATCTGTCATTAAAAACTAAGAAAAACAAAATGCTATCAATGTGTTTTTTCAAGTTGCATTTTGAAAGTGTTTTGCGCATTGGAATAGCGCATTCCAACAATCCACTGTAACAAGATGCAAAATAGCATATTGATAGCGCATTATAATATTATAGTCATTATATGCGTTTTGCTTCATTTCTTTTTCATATGGCCTTTGGGTCCTTGAGATAGAGGGGGATAAGAGATAAAAGAGAAAGTAGAGGAGAAGAAAGAGAGGGACAGGGAAGGAAGAGAAAATGAAAATGAATAGAAAAAACAAGGCAACACTGGTATAGCAACCCCTCGCAACTCCATACAACTCATCAACATCTAAATCAAATCTGAATATTTTAGACTTTTTAAGCGTTATAGAGTACCTTCGATGCTTCTATGATGATCACTTTGTCTTCTATCCTGTTCACAAAATTCAAGTCCATTGTGAACTTGACAATTGCCCCTTGACCTTGAAAATCAGTAGGGTTCATCCTTTATCCATGGGGAACATTAGGGGAAGGTCTGATAATTCCAACATGATTGCTTTCTCTTCTATCCTGTTCAAAAGGTTTTTAATGTCAAGTCCATTGTCACCTTGACCTTTGATTCTTGACAACGGGGATCAATAGGATTCATCCTCACTCCATGGGGAACGACCCCCGCCAATCGGGGCTTGAAGAAACAGATGGGCTGCATGATGCTTTCACGCAGAGCTGAAAGTGACCGCACACGAGTACTGGTAAACCGCTTAGAGCATCTAAAATAGAAGTGGAGGCAATGATCAGGAATCGATACAATCAACCCACAGCTCCCATCAGAAACACCAAAGGGAAAGAAACACAAACATGTAACAACAGACCTAATGGAAACGTCAATAGCGGAAAGCCAAAAGGACAGTTACTTTCCCACAAAATGGCCGATAGGCTATACAAAATAAAATAATATAAGCGACACAAACACCCAAAGACAAACCATAACAAAAATAAACCGCGACAGAAGATCCGCCTTGGAACAGTCAGCGGAAACGAATTCCACTGGGGGGCTTGAATCGATTTTACATGGCCACAATCCTTGCCCTTACTTCCGTCACGATTTAGACAAATAATTTGTTCAGTCCGCATGAAGGCCTCTTAACTCATCAGTGCAACATCTCCTTGAACACAAATAATCAAACAACCATAGAGATGAAACAACGGTGAGGACTCGACAGCAAGAAACCACTGAAATGCTGGGGCAAAAGAAAACCAACAGTTAGATTCCGATGGTTAAGCCTGCCCAGGCAAAGTGGTGCGAGTCGGACCGTCCATGCTTATAAACCCTATTGGTTTCATTGACTGACAAGGATTGGGATGTCATTTCATCTCAATGTCGGGTAAAAGTCCCACAAAATTGGAAGCAACGTCTCCAAAATGACCTATACAGTGTTGACGGGGATGATAAACGACAAATCAAACAAAACAATCTCTCCATGGGGAACATTTGTGGAAGGTGTGCTGCTACTATTATGATTGCTTAGTCTATTATCCTGCTCACAAGGTTTTTAATGTCAAGTCCATTGTGACATTGACCTTCGACCCTTGACCTTGAAATCAATAGGATTCATCCTCTCCGCATATGGAACATTTGTGGAAGGTTTGATGCTTTGCCTGTTTGTTTGATTTGATGTTTAACGTCCCCGTCAACACTGTAAAGGTCATTTCGGAAACGTTGCTTCCAATTTTGTGGGACTTTTGGGTAGAAAATTGGCAATTTTGTGGGAAAATAACTGTCCTTTTGGCTTTGCGCTGGTGATGTTTCCATTGGGGTCTGGTTGCTTCGTGTTTGTGTTTCTTTCCCTTTTTGTCTCTGATGGGAGCTGTGGGTTAATTGTATCGATTCCTGATCATTGCCTTCACTTCTATTTTCCTGTCAGATTTAATAGTTTTGATTCATTTGCTGTATTGGTTAAGTATGATTTAAACCAAAGTAAACTATTTGAGTCACATTTATAAAGTGCAAGGTTTTGTTGTTGTTTTTTTCAGTAAAATTTTATGATCAACCAGATCAAAAGCCTTACGGAAATCGACCATTACACAACCTATTAGTTTTCCATCATTGACAGCTTTTAACCAGAATTAAAGTCGATTCGGTTGAATGTCCACTTTTAAAGCCACTTTGCGTTTGATGAAGTGGTTTGTGGTTTTTGAGAAATGTCATGAAATTGTAACTGAAAGATGTACTCATTTTTCTATTATTTTAGAAATAGTAGGAAGAATCGAAATTGGTCTGCAATTATTTACATCATCTTTTGGCCCCGATTTGTGAATTGGGCATACTTTTTCATTTTTCCAAACAGACGGGAAGATGCTGTTTTGTTACGAGAGTATATGAGTGATATTTTAACGTATGTCGTGAGCTATCTTTAACACTTTAGGTCCAATGCAGTCGATGGGGCTTGAAGAAATAAATTCGCTGCACGATGCTTCCACGCAGGGCTGAAACCGAGCAGGGCTGAAACCGACCTCACACGAGTACTGGTAAACCACTTAGAGCATCTTGGCTAATCCAGGCAAAGCGGTGTCAGTCGGTCCGTCCATGCTTATAAACCCTATTGGTTTCATTGGGCGACAGGGCTTGCGGTGTCATTTCATCTCAGTGCCGGGTAAAAGTCCCGCAAAATTGGAAGCTACGTCTCCAAAATGACCTATACAGTGATGAAGGGGACGTTAAACATCGAATCAAACAAACAAAACCAGTGCAGTCGAAACCCGTCAAAATTGAATAAGTATTTTCTAATGCAGTTTTAATTTATTTCTGGAATGCTGAAGGAAATACCCGACTTAACCATTGACCTGCTGAAAATTTAAATATGCCACACCCACTACCGATTATCAACCAATCAGATGACTTGATGCAAATTATTGCGATAAATTCATAAACTGAATGACAAACAATGAAGATCCTGATCAGATGGCTTCTTCAGAAACCATCTGATCTGGATCTGCATTGTTTGAAAGATAAAGTAGAAGTAAAACAAAGATCAGGAATCGATACAATTAACTTACTCCACCCTATCGCCCCCGTCCATAGGGGCTTGGAGAAATATATGGGCTGCACGATGCTTCCACGCAGAGCTGATACCGACCGCACATTAGTACTGGTAATCTGCTTAGGTCTAAGCCTGCCCAGAAAAAACTGCTGCAAGTCGGCCCGTCCATGCATATAAACTCTATTGGTTTTATTGGGCGGCAGGTATTGAGATGTCATTTCATCTCAATGTCGGGTAAAAGTCCCACAAAATTGGAAGCAACGTCTCCAAAATGACCTAAATAGTGTTGACGGGGACGTTAAACCTCAAATCAAACAAACAAAAACTTACTCCACCCATCAAAGACACCAAAGGGAAAGAAACACAAACATTAAGCGACCAGACCATAATGGAAACCTAAACAAAGGAATGCCATAAGGACAGTCACTTTCCCACAAAATGGCCATATGGCCATCCAAAATAAAAAGACACAAGTGATACACACAGCAAGTAACAAACAACAACATAAATAAACCGCCACAGAAGAACCGCTTTGGAACGGTCAGTGGAAAGATTTCCACTGGGGGTGGGGGGGGGGGCTTAAATCGATTTTACGTGGCCACAATCCTCGCCCTTACTTCTGTCGCGATTTAGACAAATAATTTGTTCAGTCCGCATGAAGGCCTCCTAACTCATCTGTGCAACATCTCCGTGAAGACAAATAATCAAAGAACCACAGCGGTGAGACAACGGCGAGGACTCGACAGCAAGAAACCACTGAAATGCTGGAGCAAAAGAAAACCAACAGACTCCGATGGGCCCGACCAGAGACAGAGCATCAGGCACCAACCAACATTACCTTGAATTAGATCTGTTTGAAAAAATGAAAAAGTATGCCCAATTCACAACATTACCTTGAATTAGATCTCTCTAATTCTCAATAAGCCTTTACGTTGGAACCGTCATATCCGGGCTCACTTTCGAATCAACACGGTTTTTAATATGTTCAAAATTTGAGAATTGGATCGGTTCTTTCAGCTGCGAAGCAACACCAACGAAATATTGGTTGAACTCATTTGCCACATCAAAGTCACTAGATACAAAATCATAGTTTATAGTTAAGCCAAATATGTTATGTTTTTAGTCTGATTTTCCACCAGCACCTAGCTCCCTGAACAATTTCCAAATAAAACGTGGGTCGCCTTTGTCCTCTTAATGTAGTTTAGCCTTTAATACATTTCTTTTATTGCTGATTGTATCACTGATGGTACCTTATTTCGTAAATATACATGTATATACTCATCTGTTTAACCGTTGATCTCTCTTTTAATGTTATCAAGTAGTTCTGGCGAAACCCAATCTGGATGACGTAATCTCTATTAACTCTATGCTGCACAGCATTGGCGTGCTTATTCACTACTTCGAAAAATAAGGAGTTCCAGACCATAATCATTTCATTAAGATCGTCAAAGGGCTAAACAATTTCCCATGAGACTTGGAGTAACTCATTTCTAAATTTATTAACATCGAAGTGTTGAAACGATCGATAATAAATAGTATGATGAGAAGTTTTATGCATAGGATTATTAGGTTTACGATTTCCGAAAACTGCATAATGGTCGCTTAAAGTTAGTTTCGAAACGCTAACGCTGGATAGATGAAGTCAACAAATGTACAACTGCTGCTGGACACTCTTCTTGGTTGGGATACCATCTTATTTAACCCCAAAGACACATATAAGTCAACCATTCTCTGTCATAAGTATCGCAAAAGTAAATTTTTGTTAAAGTTGCCAATTAAAATTATCTCCTTTTCTTCCCATGAAGTCTTCAAATCTGTCCGATAGAGGTTTCCTATTTAAAAGGATTTACTCTATTACTGCATTATTTCCAACCAAATACATGAAATTTTGTTTGTTTCTAAATCTTCCCTACACTTAACATTTATACCATTTTTAATATAAACCATTAACCTCCTTCCCCCACAAAACCGCCATTTGTGAGGTTATTTTTCCTAAAGGGTTCTTGGAAAACTTCAATGCTGAATGCTTTTGTACGCTTATATACTTTCAACTTAGTTTCACTGAGACCAGGTAAGTGTATATTATTATTAACTGGACTTGAGAAAAGTGATTTTAATTCTTTAAATTTTGCCATACCTTTACCACAGATACCTAGTATATTCAAATGACCAAGGTTAAAACCCTTGTCAGATAAATTAAACGTCAATATATCATCAGTACAACTATGAGCACGAGTCGTAGAACCATTATCAAGAACAAAATTGAATTTTGACAAATTCTTAGATTTATCAATACTGACAGTTCTTCCAGAATCCACATTAAGGCTATGTCCATGTTCATTAGATTTTATTCCTTGCACACTTTCTTCCACACTTTTATCGAATGTTTCTTCACAGCTAGTAAAAGAATGCTTATTAACACAGGCGCATGAACATTAAAAAGAGAAACGACCAGGAACTGATACAATCAGACCCCAAATTCTTGAAAGTCCATTACATGTAGAGCAAATACTTCCAAGTATAGAAAATGAATAATAGTGATTAATATTTGAGCCTTCCTCTGAAGTTGCAGCTATTGGTTTAGATTCTAGCAGTCAGCTATATAATGTCCTGTCATGTGACAACCATGACACTGTTCCCAAAAGAAAACCAACTGTCAAGTCATAAATCGAAATGTCCTGTATCAGTTCAGATAATGTTGCGCCCCAACGTGAATGTTTCTGTGTACCTTTAACAAGACCCTTTGGATTTATAGCGTGAAACAAGAGCTCCGCAAGCGGGGCATTATACGCCCGTGGCAAATTCGTATTTGGTAGACTGAAATCTGAAAACAGTATTCATTGCTTATTCATGGTGGAACTATTTTTCAAGTTTCAATGGGTGACAGCAAAATGCAAGAAGAGCATGCACAGTGCGAATCCAGAGCTAGGGCATCACAAACAGAGCTTTCTTCCTTTTCCCTGTATTGCTGCATCCACAGCAAACAGCTTAGAGCTAGAATTAATCTGATTAGCAATTTAGAACACATAAAAAAGAGCACTTATAGCATTTGCTTAGCCTTTAACACCCAAATCTGACTTTGAACCAATCAGATTACTCGATGCAGTTTATTTCTACATGTTCATTTACTGAATGTCAGTGTAGATCCTGATCAGATGACTTCTTCAGAAGCCATCTGATCTGGATCTACAATGTTTGCAAAGATAGGGCTTGTCGCCTACAGCAGGATAAAGGTTAAGACTGGTCATTGCAGTAGTAAACATACTATCAATATTATAACACATAAGGGAAGTAACAAGGGCAATTAAGCAACAACATTTCCTTAATACTCTTCAAAAATGAATATTTTTGGTACTTCTTTAAATCACCTCATGAAGGTTATTCTAACAAGTACCCACAACTGTTTTTTTTTAAAGAAAAAATTTTTTACTGAAAAAATTCAAAATTTATCTACCAATTGTCAGGTTGATCGAATGAAAACTGACAGAGGCGTTATCCTGAAAAGAAGAAGATTTTGGGCAGATGGGCGGAAAGGCGGACGGAAGCGGTCCTAACGGACGCCAACTCAATAACATAATGCGACGTTTTTTATCAAAATGTCCGGAAACGAAAATGTTTACAAAAATTTCAAAGGGATATAACTGTTAATATTTGGCGGACGTTAATACTCGAAACTTTACGAACATCTATACATCAAGGTTTATCTACCTACCAAGTTTCAGCTTGATCTGATGAAAACTCTAGGAGTAATCCGGAAATGAAAATACTTACAAAAATTTCAAAGGGGCATAACTCTTTTAATATTTGAAGGATGTTAATTCTCGAAACTTTACCCACATCTACACATCATGGTCTTACTACCTCCCAAGTTTCAGCTTGATCGGATGAAAACTGTAGGAGGAGTTATCCGGAAACGAAAATGTTTACAAAAATTTCAAAGGGGCATAACTCTGTTAATATTTGGCGGATGTTAATTCTCGAAACTTTACGCACATCTACACATCATGGTCTTACTACCTACCAAGTTTCAGCTTGATCGGATGAAAACTGTAGGAGGAGTTATATGGAAACGAAAATGTTTACAAAAATTTCAAAGGGACATAACTCTGTTAATCTTTGGCGAACGTTAATTCTCGAAACTTTACGCACATCTACACATCATGGTCTTACTACCTACCAAGTTTCAGCTTGATCGGATGAAAACTGTAGGAGGAGTTATCCGGAAACGAAAATGTTTACAAAAATTTCAAAGGGGCATAACTCTGTTAATATTTGGCGGATGTTAATTCTCGAAACTTTACGCACATCTACACATCATGGTCTTACCACCTACCAAGTTTCAGCTTGATCGGATGAAAACTGTAGGAGGAGTTATCCGGAAACGAAAATGTTTACAAAAATTTCAAAGGGACATAACTCTGTTAATATTTGGCGAACGTTAATACTCGAAACTTTACGCACATCTACACATCATGGTCTTACTACCTACCAAGTTTCAACTTGATCGGATGAAAACTGTAGGAGGAGTTATCCGGAAACGAAAATGTTTACAAAAATTTCAAAGGGACATAACTCTGTTAATATTTGGCGAACGTTAATTCTCGAAACTTTACGCACATCTACACATCATGGTCTTACTACCTACCAAGTTTCAGCTTGATCGGATGAAAACTGTAGGAGGAGTTATCCGGAAACGAAAATGTTTACAAAATTTTCAAAGGGGCATAACTCTGTTAATATTTGGCGAACGTTAATTCTTGAAACTTTACGCACATCTACACATCATGGTCTTACTACCTACCAAGTTTCAACTTGATCGGATGAAAACTGTAGGAGGAGTTATCCGGAAACGAAAAGTTTACGGACGGACGGACGGACGGACGGACAGACGCGGACCCCATAACATAATACGTCCCGTTGTTTCAAAACGGGCGTATAAAAAGGAGTCGCCGATCAGCCGAGTTTTACTTCCTTCTCATCAGCTCCACTTGTATTTTGAGGCCCGGATTGATGGAGAATATCATTTCTATCATTTTCCACAGAAATATGTGACACAGTATTTCTGTTTATGTGTTGTCTACTTGCCATTATAACAGGAATCGTTTGCCCAGCAGTTTCCGTGTTATTGACTGTATTTACTTTCGTTGTCATGTTTGTCATCGCAGGAATATTTGCCCTCGGCTGCTCAGGAATATTTGCCCTCAGCTGTTCAGGAATATTTGTCCTCGACTGTTCAAGAGTCCTTTCATTCGGTTGTCGCAACATTAGCAAATCTCTTCATAAGTAAGGAATTCTTAAAAAGTCTGATCAATGTCAGTCTCATGTTATTCAGCTTATGGTCCACTCTTGTAATAAAAGCTTCTTTGATGTTTTTAATTTCTAATTCCATTTTTGTCATATTTCTGTACAGTACATGTCGACTACTGCGGTTTCATTTTATCCTATTGTGTTGCCTGTAGCTGATTTATGGGTGTGCTGGTAAACGCCGGTGGATAACCACTTAGCTGAGATGATACCAGTTCTAACGTCTGTGATTGTCTGTTAATTAACTAGCATATTCTTCGTGCTACAAGTAAATAGCTGAGAATCTGTGTATGCCGTTTGCTCGTCGGTACAGCGTTTGTGTATGTAATCTCCAACCGCGCTGTTTAGTTCTTTACTGCCGCAACCAAGGTCCGCATAACCAGTGCCAACATGTCCACCTTTGGACAGTGAAAGTAGTGATAAATCATCATTGAGTCAACAACTCCTTATGATTACAAGGGTCTTCACTGTTTTCTTTAAATCTGCACGTGGTTGTATTCTTAAAACTGCCTAAATGAGATGGTTCTAACCAGCATTCACACTCTATAAAAGAAATCTTTCTCCAAATGGTTTCTCTAGCATTTCCTATCTGCTTCACTATTGGGCTCTTTGCCAGGAATGGGTAGTCTCACACTGGGATAATACATGTGATATACTGCTTATTGATGTGAGTAGTGACTGTTGTGACTGAACTGACATATCTCGTACGATACTTTGTTTTATTAATTTTCTGCCTCAAACATAGTTTGTGACACCCAGTACAACTGTTCACTCATTAGAACGGCCTCACTGAGATGGTTCTATCAAGTACCATATTCTATTTTTGAGCTCGAATAAGGAATATAGCCATCACTTAAACAAGTCTGTGTAATGAATATCCCCCTAAACCCCACTTTTTATATTTCTTTATTTCTGTTCCATTACATAGGTTGTTGGTACTCGTTAGAACCACCTCGATGTGGCAGAGTTCACGAGCACCCTCAACCAATGTTTGGTGTAAAAATATGAAAAATATCACAACTGTTCGTAAGAAAAAAGTCCGTTTGTGAAATTGGAAAATGCACTGTGCCTCACTGATGTGTTATCGTAATGGTTTTCCCTTGTGAATGTGATTTTTTTTTATTCTGTACGTATATAGAATATTCATTTTACAGACTTGGTAATGTGATCCAAATGATTAAGAGTAATTATGTTCATAAGTTCATATACTGCTAGGTTTTAACAAGATTTAGCCGATGAGCTGCTTACAAAATACCATTTAACAGCCATTTGACATTTTCTGGTGCTAAGCCGAGGCAAAATTTGAAAATGTGAAAAAAGTCAGTAAAATTTGAAATTGGGCCCCGTCAAGCGATTTTGGTACTTATCGCCTATGCGAGCAGCGAAGGTTCAGGCGAGCCTGCGCATCCGCGCAGTCTCGCCAGAACCTTCGCTGCTCGCTTATACAAGCAGTGAATCAAGAGGAACCTTCAGACAGAATTCCATATCCGTGGCCCGTCTGAATGGCTGGGCATGCGCAGTTAAAATTTGTCATGAAGGAATGCTCGAAGACACAAATTCGCTTGGCGGGGCTCAATTATCCTTGGAACATGCAGTTAGGTATGTTTTGGATGTTCTTCACATGGGTAGATTTCGATAGGATCTAGCAATGAAATTACTATGACATGATTAACATTTGATGTTGTTAAAGGCTAAGCCGTTGCAAAAATGAAAATAGCCAGTCTGCAATTACTCTGGAAGTATCAGGAATATACTGATGATTTATCAAACGCAAATGTAGCCACAGAGTGAGTGAGTGAGTTTTAGTTTTACGTCCCACCAACAGCTAAGGTCATACGGAGACGGGACCTCGGTTTAAAGACTCATCCGAAAGTCATGTAACCACAGAACTGGCTACAAAATGTCATTCGATATTTTCTGAGGCTTAGCTAATGCAAATACATACAGAATTGTTTTAAGTCTAAAAACATTACAACATATTTTATTTCTTAAATTAAGTGTGGTAAGTACCTGCATTTAAAAGTACAGCCATCACGAAAACACGCCCATATAATTCTGACCCCTTGAACCCCACCTTTATACGAGTAAAATTGGGGTTTTACAGGGGTAAACCTTATTTTTCTTATTTCTGCTCTAAAATATAGATTGTGGGTACTCGTAACGAGTACCCACGATCTATATTTTGAGCCGAAATAAGAAATATATCACACTTTTTTCATCTTAAAATTTTCCGTTTTTCCCGCGGTACAATGTATTAGTATATAGGCATGTTATCGGAATGATTCTCATTTCCAAGGCTAAGCTGAAACAAAATATCTAGAAATATGAAATAACCATAATTATTATAAGGTTTGAGCAACTGAAAATAAGAAAATGGCTACCGGTATGTCTGGAATAGTATTTGATAAGTCAATCAATTTTTTAAAATGAAACCGCTTGTAAGTTTTGCACCGTGTTTGTATTTACTCATGGTCTAGATGCAACTTCCATGCACACTAAAATCCCTTCCTCACATGCAAATGTATGAAATTAACAGTAAGAGATGTTTGGAACATGCTATGAAAAAAAAAAGATCAATAGCTCCCTTGACTTGCAAAATACAATCTGACATCTTGATATAGCATCATTTCAAATCATTGGCCCCCGCTCATCGGGGCTTGGAAAAATAGTTTGGGCTGCATGATGCTTCTACACAAAGCTGAAACCGACCGCACATGAGTACTGGTAAACCGCTTAGAATGTCTAAAGTAGAAGTAAAACAAAGATCAGGAATCGATACAATTAACTTACTCCACCCATCAAAGACACCAAAGGGAAAGAAACACAAACATGAAGCGACCAGACCATAATGGACACCTAAACAAAGGAAGGCCACAAGGACAGTTACTTTCCCACAAAATGGCCAAATGGCCATCCAAAATAAAAAGACACAAGTGATACACATAGTAAGTAATAAACAACATAAATAAACCGCCAAAGAAGAACCGCCTTGGAACGGTCAGTGGAAAGAATTCCACCGGGGGCGGCTTAAATCGATTTTACATGGCCATAATCCTTGCCCTTACCTCTGTCGCTGTATACACTAGTTTTGTTTAGTCTGCATGAAGGCTTCCTAACTCATTAGTGTAACATCTCCGAGAACATACAAATCAAAAACTACAGAGATGAAACAAGGTTGAGGACTCGACAGCATGCAACAACGTGCAACCGCAGTAGTCGGACCGTCAAAGCATATAAACCCTGTTGGTTTCACTGGGCGGCAGAGATTGAGATGTAATCTCATCTCCGTGTCGGGTAAAAGTCCCACAAAATTGGAAGCAACGACTTCAAAATGGCCTAAATAGTGTTGATGGGGACGTTAAACCTCAAATCAAACAAACAAACAAACACCTCAAATCAGCATCTGTCAGAGCATAGCCATTGCTATGTTATTCCCCAAATTGGTTTTGTACATAGTATTATCTTGTCAAAATTACAAACATGCTCATCGACTTCTAAGTTCTATCTCTGCATTTGCACAGTCTGGTCAGTGTTTGCTGATCAGTCTATGAAAATATCTTTTCTAGTGATATGCTAAAACAACTCTCAGTTCCAGCTCTGCATTTGCACACTCTGGTCAGTGTCTGCTAATCAATCTTTGGAAATGTCTTTTCTAGTGATCGGCTTACAATAAAGTATTTTTGAAAGCAGAGGTGAAGCAATTCTTGGCATTAGTAAAATGCGCGCCCGATGTTCTGTCTCTGGTAGGGACCACCGGTGTCCAACTGTTGGTTTTCTTTCCTCCAGCATTTCAGTTATTTCATGCTGTCGAGTGTTCATCATTATTTCATCTCTGTATTCGTTTGACTTGTATGTTCTCGGAGATGTTGCACTGATTAATTAGAAGTCCTTCATGCGGACTCAACAAATTATTTGTCTTAACCGCGACGGAACCAAGGTTGAAGATTGTGGTAACGTAAAATAGATTTAAGCCCCCCCCCCCCCCCCCCCTCATCCCCCACGCCCACAGTAAAAAAAAATTACTGGCCGTTCCAATACGGTTCTTCTGTTGTTGTTTATTACTGTTATAGTTCATCTTTGCATGTATGTTTTTATTTTGGACGGCCGTTTAGTCATTTTGTGGGAAACTCAAAGTTACTGTCCGTCAGTTGGCTTGCCGCTAAGTGTGACGAAGCTGTTTTGTGTTTGTGCTTGTTTTCCTTTTGAGTCTTGGATGGGAGGTGTGATGTCCTGATCATTGCCTTCACTTCCATTTCACTTCACAAAATCTGCACATTCATCAGCTTGTTACTGTTTTTGCCGCTTATATGAATGTTTATCATCGTTTGGTTTGGAAAACTTCATATTTTGATACAACATTATAAAAAATTTGAACAAGGGTGCAGCAGTCCCTCATAACTATATGCGCACCAAACAAAGACTTCTATTTCATTTCTAAAGATCAAACCTAAGTTATCATGAGAGGGCGTTAAATTTAAGAAAGGAATCTTATTTTTCTGCTGTTCATGAAAGTATATATGAGCGCAGTGGGTCGCGTGCAAAGTAAATGAATCCCAAAGGGGTTCATGTAAACTTTGCTAGCGACCCGCTGTCGTTCGTACTTTCATGAAAAGCAGAAAAAGTAAGTTTATATTTTATATTTACATTCTCATCACTAGGCGAAAAAAAAATGCTTTTAGGGCAAATATATAATTTCTTTAAAAGGGTTATCCTTCATGTCCTTTGGAAGCAAGGAATACGCCACAGAAGTGAAAAATATGGAGTGTACATGTTTTCTGGACCAGACTAGCTAGTTTCGGCCAATTAGGCCTCATCAGTGACCCTCAGATATTTTCAAAATTCCACAATGGAATCAATGATCCCAAAGGACAAGAAAATATAATCTACACTATGATCTACACTAAGCTGTTTTTCTACAAAGTGCGGAACAGCGTTGACGTCACCAACGCCCGTAAAGTATGGGGCGCCCTTTTACTATTTATTCTCTATTTATAAATATCCATAAATATTTATGGATATCCATAATTCGAATTATGGACATCCATAATTATTATTAATTCGAATTGATGATATGCATAATTCGCATTATGGATATCCATAAATCGATCTAAATTATGGATATCCATAAATCAAATTATGGATATCCATTATTCGATTTGTGGATATCAATAAATCAGTCAAATTGACTGGGACAATGCGAAGATACTTGATTAATGACAAGTTTATGAATTGACACCATTGATAACAAAATTATTGACTTTTTTTACCTCAGTGTTAATACGGATGACCTCCGAACAATACACGATAATCAATTAATATTATGGTGTAATTAATCAATAAGATAGGGCTCTTGACCGTAATTATCGCCGTGTGTCTCTGATTTGTGTTCTGTGTAAATTGCTTGAACATATAGACTGCTCAAACACCCACTTGGATGAACATAAACTTTTGTCAAATAGACAACATGCATTTAGGAAATGGCATAGTCGTGAAACTCAGTTGAGCACAGTTATTAATGACTGGGCAAAAATCTTGGACAAAGGGGAACATGTAAACACATTTATTCTGGACTTCTAGAAAGCCTCTGACATCCCACCACATGGACTACATGTATTTAAATCTAAGTTATTTGGTAGTGGAATCAGGAGAAATACTCTCAAATGGATAGATTCCTTTCTTTGCTACAGGAAACAGCGCGTTGTTTTTAATGGTGAATCTTCAGAGTGGGCACCAGTTTTGTCTGGAGTCCAACAAGGGACAGTTCTTTAGTCCACTGTTATTCTCCCTGTACAACAATGTTATTTCCACTGACATTGACTTACACATAAGACTGTTCGCAGACGACTATGTTTGCTACCGGGAAATTAGAGATACAGAGGACTCTCTGAAACTTCAGAATGATATAGATTATGATGTTTGGCACGAAAAAGCCCGTTAAATACAATATTATGCAAATAACTAGGAAGAGAACAAATAAAATTGAGGCTTCTTACACCTTAGAGGGAACGGTCCTTGTGAACGCGGATTCCATATAATACCTAGGTGTGACACAAACACACAAATTGAGATGGAATACACATATTCGCAACATGTGTACTAAGGCATTTCCTAAGGCGAAATCTTCATCAGTGTCCTCAGGATGTAAACGAGGCAGCATATAATGGTCTTGTTGGGCCAATCTTGGAATATGATAGTTGTAGGTGGGACCCAGCGATAGTGTTCCTTAATGAAGAAATTGAAAAAGATCAGAATAGAGCTGCTAGATTTGTAACAAGCAATTTCTGCTTTGAAACTGGGAGCATGACTGGAATGCTAGGAAAATTAAATTTGGAGTCTCTCAAGAAAAGGAGAAAAGACAGTAGGCTCATTCTTTTATACAAAAGTCCAAAGGGTTCTGCCAGTATTCCAACAGATGACCTTTTTCCCCCAGCTAGGCACTGTAGAAATCATCATTCACTAGCGTTTCAGACCCTACTGCAAGAACTGACATTTATAAAAAAAATCGTTCTTCCCCCGAACCATTAGAGATTGGAATGCCCTTCCCGATTCGATTATTTCAGCAGCTGAAAGTGCTGAGGATTGTGTAGCTAAGTATACATCTTTATTGAGAGATAGGGTCTAACTTCCCATCACAGGTCCTGGTGTATGAATGTAACTTGACGTGCCGCCAGTAACAATTCTGATTCTGATCAAGTAGTTTCATATTGGCCGGGTTACAGGTCCGAGGTCTTTGAGGTGCCGTTTTACTATTTAATCGAATTTCAAGATATCTATAAAATTAATGATATCTATAATAAAAATATGGGATATCAATAAATATTATTAGATATCTATAAATAATATTAGATATATATTATTTATTTTATGATATCCGTAATATGTTAAGGCGAATCTATAATTCCAATTATAGATATCTGTTATTCGATAGATAGATATCAAATATTGAAGAACATTTAGGATATCAATAATAACATTTATTGACAGGCATAATTTATATTTTATGATATTTATTATTGAAAATTATGATATCTATAATTCAGCCTATTAAATGATATATATAATTTTGATTTTTAGATATCAATATATGCAAAGGAATAATGGATATCATAAAACAAATTTATAGGTATCCAGAAGTATATATTACATAGATCATTGAGATTACATTTTATGATATCAAAAAAAATATTGATAATTATAGATATCTATAAGTTGATTTATAGGCTAGATATCTATAATTTGATTTATAGATATCTATACTGAAATTATAGATATCTCGAAATTTGTGCTGTATTGGCCAGAGGCCGAAGGCTGGCCGAGGGCCTGTAACTGGGACAATACGAAATTAAGTTGGATTAATGACAATTTTATTATATAATAATTATTGATACCATTTAAAACATGATTAGATTGCAGTCATGTAGGCTAATTCTGCGCATCTGCTAATTCGGCGCATTGGGATTATTTCAAAATTAAATGAACCAGATTAAATGTTTTCATTTTTCTTTGACAGGTATCAAAACAAAGCTTCAAATATTATTTTGGATGAAACTTGGGCTGTAAACTGGAGGAAAGAAATGCATTGTTTGTTTTTACCTGAATCAGGCTTAATGAGCGCCACAGGCCCTTACTTAATTTTGATTTTTTTACCGACATCTGTTTTTTTTTTTCAACCAACTGGACCATTAGCTTTTAATAAACACGTGACAAATCAAGTATAACAACAAAACATCTTTCCTTGTCTAAAGTATTGTATCTTGACTGGATATTATTGTTCGGGTGCGCGGAATTAGCAGACACAATTGATGGCGTCTTTACATGGGGGTGTGTCTTTTTAAAGACAGACCACATCATAACTGCACCAGAGAAATTAATGGTTGCTATTGTCTTTTAACAAGCTTAGACAACTGTATAGCATAGTCCTGCAAAATAGGTTTTTGATCCCTGGAATGGATGAAACAAAAGCTCAAAATCTTAAGTGCGCAGAATTAGCCTACAGCACTGTGATTTTTTTTTTATATCACTGCACATATTTATTTTTGTTGGTTCGACCCACAAGAGCTTGAAGTTGTTTCTCGTTTATTTTTTAAAATCTTATTTCACGATTTCGAAAATCGTAAATACAACAAAAACTGTAAATATTTACTTCAAGCACAGCACAGTTTTTTTTTAAAGAGAAACTTGTCTTTTTCTCAATACAGTTGCCGCCCTTGAGTACTCTTCCCTAACCTCCACCATTATCCGCCATACTTTCACTTGTTTTGGATCAATGAAATCGAGAATTATTGGGCTTTTGTTGCCAACTCGATGCATACCCCATAACTTCCAAGCTGGACAGGCTACCTGAGTATCTAAGAGATACCATGGATTGGCTCATGGGGTAAGTAAAGTCCTTATTTTGATCCTGGAATAGGAAATACCAAATTCAGAAACATCCATCGTCTGCAGTTTATTTTAAGTAATTCAAGAAGTAACAGGATTTCTGGTGAATTTGCTATTTACAATTGCTTCAAGTTAATTTAGATTTTCTAAAGTGCGACAGGATGATACCAACACGTTGTGGATGGTGCCTAGGGATTGTGGAAACAAAGGCTGACTGACATTGTCAGGCAAGCTCTGACATCAGACTTCGGGATGTTGTGTCATCGCCGTCTATAAACTGTTTTAAAAACGGTCTCGACAGATACATGGGAAACACGAAATACACAATTATACCGGATAAAGGCTGGGTTAAAAACCGGGAGGGGGTTATATGAGATATTAATCTCGCGACCCTACAAGAAGATGTAAGATGTAAGATGTAAGAGGTTCAATCAGAACCCATAAAGTAGTTAAAAAATCACCCAATATGCCCCAAACATCTCCATACCAGCTGCACAACCATATGTGGCGCCCCATATGCACTAATAGGGAGTTTAGCCCATTTTCTTGGGTGCGTAAATTTACCGGAAAGGACCTAATTACTGGAACAGACCAATTTCAGCTCGGTATCCAACATATTTTAGGACATTTATACAAAATCTTTTGTCAAAATAACACTAACTTCATCTTTTACCACATTGTGCATGCCCTTTGTCACAAATAAATTAGTCAACTGTGCAATATTTGTCGTTCACAAATAATCTCACCCAGTGCGTCTGAGCCACTACAATCACTTTCCCAAGGGTAACAAGACGTTTCGCCCCCAAGACATTCCCCCCCTGGTCGTTTCGCCTCCTTTTTTGGACCCTAGTCATTTCGCCCCCCAAACCCTAGTCGTTTCGCCCCCAATTTTTTTCCTAATTTTTATATATAAAAGATTGATATATGAGACCGAGAGAAAGAAAGAGAGAGATAAAGAAGAACATGTTCTTTGAATGGGAATGATAATTAGGAATTATGATAATTATTATATTATTATGTTTTGTTCACTGCCGTTAATCACATTGTTTATTTGGTTTGTCACATTAATCACGCAATTAATGCGATTACTGATGAGGTGTGAAAACACGCGCTCTGTGCAAAGTTAAACGTATTTAATTATCGCTTAAGCACCTATACCAATGTTCTTTTAAATTGGTCCGTTGGTTCATTAACAGAGTCTGCAAACAAAGATTAATGGTGAGTTGTTAAAAATTAATTGTCTTGAATTATCGTATTTTTCAATTTAAATTGGTCGGCTGTTTTCTTGAAGAGTGTCGGCAAGCAACAGTTGAAAAGGTAAAATTTCCATAATTGGTGTATCTTTTATTTAAAGAAAATCTTTCATACGCCGAAAGATCCCAGCATCATTCATCTTTGAATTCGTTACATACGTTTAAAGTGGAATAATGTCTGTTTTGTGCATTGCATGTGAGAAGCAAGTAGATGGCCGCCGCTATTCTATTTCTTGTGATGTATGTGAGCGGTGGCAGCATCGCCTATGTGGGACAGGTAAGATTTATTTATTTATTAAAATATTTATTTATTTATTTATTTATTTATAGCTTGTTTTGTTCATTGCGTACGGTTTTCTCATCATTACCCATGACATTGTGAGCAATCTGGATGGGGCCATAAATCGTGGCCACAAACAGACTGACTTGATCATCATGGACTTTGCTAAGGCCTTTGACAAGGTACCTCACAGAAGGCTATTACATAAACTGGAGTACTATGGGATAAGAGGATCCACGCATAGGTGGATTAGCTCATGGCTCTCTGGGCGCTCACAACAAGTTGTACTTGATGGCCAAGCGTCTGATCCAGTCCCTGTTTTATCTGGAGTCCCCCAAGGTTCGGTCCTTGGACCGGTCCTTTTCTTGGTTTTCATTAATGATCTCCCCGATAATATCAGGTCATCGGTCCGTTTGTTTGCTGATGATTGTGTCCTGTATAGGAACATATATTCTCCTTCTGACTGTCTTATTTTACAAGATGACCTGGATCAACTTGCACAGTGGGAGGCCGATTGGCAAATGAAGTTCAATGTGGCCAAATGTCACTCAATGAGAGTGTCACGACACCCTCCAGACAAGCAAATTAAGTTTGACTATACTCTTCACCAGCAAGTTTTGGAGCATGTTCAATCCGCCAAATATCTTGGTATCACCATCACTGACGATCTTGATTGGGGTCAACATATCTCAGAGATTACATCTAAAGCAACTAGGACTTTGGGATTCCTTAGACGGAACTTGGCTTTTGCACCTAGGCAGACAAAGGATGTTGCATATAAAACATTGGTTCGCCCTCAACTCGAATATGCATCACCCATTTGGCACCCCTATGTTAAAACTCAGACTCAGCAGGTGGAGAAGGTGCAGAGGACAGCTGCTCGATGGACCTGTAGGCGATGGCGAAATAGAAGTAGCGTCGGTGACATGCTTAATGAGCTAGAGTGGCCGTCCCTGGAGGCCCGTCGTGAGCAGTCCTCTTTAACCTTCTTCTACAAGATACACTCTGATTCAGTGTCTATTGATAAAGATAGGTACTTGACCCCTGTAACACTGTCGACCCAAACAAGGGCATCAAAATTAAACGACTCACAATATCGTAGATACCAGTCCTATAGTGATGCCCTGAAGAACTCGTTCTTTCCTAGAACTATTCCCCAATGGAATAGTCTTCCCTCCTCTGCGGTGAATGCCAAGTCCGCAGAAGAGTTCAAAGCCCGCACAGTGTAAGATTGGGTCTCAGAGGTATGCGTTTTAGGATACCTCTGTTATGCAGATTGTAAATAGTTTTAAGGACGCATCCAGTGCCTCTCTTTTTTTTTTTTTTTTTTTTTTCTTTTTTTTCAGCTAAATTCTAAATTTAGCCACCCAATCAACTGAGGTAATGGCCAGATATGACCGACTCAGTATAAGAAGATAGATAGATAGATACTCATAACGCTTGACTTCACTTGTTTTCCAGTTAGAATGAAATATAAGTCAAGCTACACATTCATGGTTTTTAATCTTAATGTTGGTGTTTACTTTATCTTTCTGTGAATATTATTTATTTATTTATTTATTTATTTATTTTTTCGTTTTGTTTTTACATTTTTTATTTTCAGTCCAGATAAAGTACCCGTGAAGCTTTATATCATCACGAAAACATACTTATATAATTTTGACCCCCTTGAACCCCACTTTTATATAGTAAAACTTGAGTTTCCGGGGGTATACCTTTATTTTTCTTATTTCTGCTCTAAAATATAGATTGTGGGTACTCGTTAGAACCGCCTCGAAGACCAGTCATGATGCAGTGTGAAATAAATGTACAGCTAATGAACAAAAATGAAAAAAAAAAAAAAAAAAAAAATGAAAAAAAAAATGTAAAAAAAAATGAAAAAAAAGAAAAGATAATAGAGAACAAAAACACAAAAAATAGTAAGAAATAAAAAAAAAAAATGAATAAATAACATAAACAAAAGGAATTAAAAAAAAAATGGCCGGTAAATGGTAACACTAAAATTATGAAGCAACAGGAACAGGCCTCAATAATTTTAGTGTAACAAGTCCTAGTCACACCTCCCCAAGTGGCCACTTTTAAGGCCCGGTGCCGGCCGGTAACTAAGGATAAGTTATCCTTGGGCTCTAAGGATAAGTTATCCTTAGGCTGACGTGACAGGGCGATGATGCTACTTAAATATTTGCCTCTTAACAATGTTAATAAAAGTGAAAATTAGTCTAGACATTGAGAAGTGGGCAAAACGACTAGGGGGCGAAACGACTAGGGGGACGAAACGACTAGGTGGGCGAAACGACTAGGGGGGAAACGTCTTGGGGACGAAACGACTAGGGGAGGAAATGGTTTGGGGGCGAAACGTCCCGGATTCTTCCCAAGTGGCATTTGGAGCAGAAATAAGATGGAATGAAATTGACCCAAGGGTCTAGGAGGAGCTGTCATTTAAAGATTTTTCTGTTTTTAGCTTAGGCAGACATGTTGTTCATCAGAGCAAAATCATTTTAGCTATTTTGGCAGATGGTCACCTAAACAACATTCCTATGCAGTTTGACTGAAATTGGCCAATGGGTATAGGAGAAGTTGTTGTTAAAGATTTTTCTATTTTTATACCACCGGCATACAAAGTATGCTATGGGGATATACTGTTTTCGTCCTGCCGTTCATTCGTCTGTCCGTCCATCCTTGTGTCCGTCTTTCCGTCCATTAACATTTTGGTTAAAGTTTTGCGTCAAAGTTTCTGAGAGATTGTATCTTCTGAGCCCTTTGATAGATTTAGTTGATACCTACACTGAAGTTAGATACTGGTCTAAAAATTTCATTTATGCATGTCCCACCCCCCACAGTGACCTTGAGGTCAAGGCTACAGACTTAGAAATTTTACTTTTGGTTAAAGTTTTGCGTCAAAGTTTCTAAGAGATTGTATCTTCTGAACCCTTTGATAGATTTAGTTGATACTTACACTGAAGTTACATACTGGTCTAAAGATTTCATTGATGCATGTCCCACCCCCATCAAGGTCACAGACTGAGAAATTTTACATTTGGTTTAAGTTTTATGACAAAGTTTATAGATGCCTGTATGTTCTTAACGCTAAGACAAATTCAGTTGATACTTGCATCAATGTACCAGCAGAGCTCTCACTAGGATTTTGGAAACAGGATTCCAGGAATCCTTCCTTGTTAAAAGTTGGATTCACAGATAAAAAGTTGCATTCCCACATAAAAAAGTTGGAGTTCTGATCTTGATCGCGCATAGAACATAGACAAAAACTTCTTATTATCAGGCTACACGTCCATATGAAAAACTGTATACTTTCATGGCTCCCAAACTTTTTTTTCTGATAAATGCATTTAATAACTTCGTTCCAAACATGTAGATTGTGGTTTCTAGTTAGAAATATTTCACTGATGTGTCTACCCCCCCCCCCCCCCCCACAATGCAGTTGCTCAGATTTATTCTCACACTTCTAGTCAAATAATGCCACATAAAAATAAGGTAGTATTAGGATAACAGCAGATATAATGTATTCCCAGATCAAAAGAGCAGCATTCTATTTAGCTATATTTGTGCTTTCAAATTCGGACGTATATGTAGGTGACAGTAGCTCAATTATTTTTAATTGGTGAAAACAAATACGTAGGGGAAGCATCTTAACCACGTCTGACTTCCTGTAATTGTTAAAAGTGATTGTTTTTTTGAAGAATTACATACATTTTTGTCACCAGTAAACGTCGAAACACACTTTGACCCAGCGATAAAAAGTACGATCGTGTAGTCGCGAAAATACATGACATTGGTAATTCGTCAATTATATCGTCTTCGCCGTAACCCTGGTTTAACTAAACGTGAAATTTTACCGAATCATGCTAATCCGTTGATGATGTGAGCTTACATCAATTAGTAAACTAATTAATTGTAATCCGTAATAACACGGGGATTAGCGCGGCGAGATTAAACAGGTACAATCATTTTTAACACGTGCCGCAAACCGACCACTTTCCAATATCGTCTCCCCCACTGACAGGTGCAAAAATACCTGTCAATATAGGTTACGCCTACTGGTTTGTGGCACGTGCGCTTTCAACATAAAAAGCGGCGCCGCATTTGATCTTTTATTGGTATTGCATAAGCGGCCTAAATTAGCTTATGAATTTACCGCTTCTGTACATAACTCCTATGCTACGGTTCTGTAATTTTGGACGCGTGTCGCAATAAAAACATGCGTACACAAGAATCGCCGGTTGTGAATTTTACGCGTACAACGGCAAAAGTTGGCATAAAATACGCAGAATCCTGCGTTTCCGAGAGCTCTGACCAGTCCAAACATTTCGTGATGTATGTCCCTTCCCCCACCCACAGTGACCTTGACCTCAAGGTCACGGACTTAGAAATTTTACATTTGGTTAAAGTTTTATGACAAAGTTTATAGATGCCTGTATGTTCTAAACTCTAAGACAAATTCAATTGATACTTGCATCGATGTGGCATACCAGTCAAAAGATTACATTGATGCATACCCCACCCTGCTGCTTCAGTAACATTGATACCCCAACCCCTTCAGTAACTTTGTTGCCCTCACTCCCATGGTCCATTTAGAAATTTTATGTTTGGTTCAGCTTTTACAAGCACATTTATAGATTCTTATAGCTTCTTGACATCTTCATTCATATTACATACAAGCTCAAAAGATACATCAGAGTATGGCCCTGGCCGGGGGTATACGTGACCCACAGGTCGCTTTCTCTAGTTAGCTCTGGGGGCCATCATGTTAAAGCTATTTTGATAGAGGGTCATCTAGGCAACATTCTTATGAAGTTTGATTGAAATTGGTCCAAGGGTTTAGGAGGAGATGGGTAGTCATGATCTCAAAAAAGGAATATTAACTAGATGACGCAGTCAATGGTATACCATCGCAAATACCCGCTTTTTCTATGAATACCAAAAAGTCCTACTTTTTGACCTTTAACCCTGGGGCCATTTTGGGGTCAAGGTCAGACGAAAAGTATTCCAATATGTTCTACATTCCAAGGATTATCCAATAATCAAGTTTCGGAAGTGCAATCCCAACAGTTTAGAAGATATGATAATGTCCTACTTTCTGACCTTTGACCTTGGGGCCATGTTGGGGTCAAGGTCACAAAAAAGTAGCCCATTGCCATCTACATACCATATACTATCCACATGCAAAGTTTCAAATATGGCAAAGTAATACTTTTTGACCTTTGACCTTGGGGCCATATTGGGGTGGAGGTCACAAAAAGGTAGCCCACTGCCATCTACATACCATGTGCTAGTCTATCCACACGCAAAGTTTCAAAAGTGTAGCTTCAGTGGTTGCAGAGGAGATCCATTTACAGAACAGTGACAGACAGACAGTCGGACGGACTGACGACCACTCAACTCTGGTACAAAAACAATATACCCGATTTTTAGCTCACCTGAGCCAAAGGCTCAGGGTGAGCTATTGTGATCATTCTCCGTCGGTCGTTGTCGTTGTCCGTCCGTTCACAGTTTCTTTAAACAACATCTCCTCCTAAACCACTGAACAGATTTTGACAAAACTTGGTAGAAATGATTCTTTGGTGGTCCTCTCCCAAAGTTGTTCAAAGAATTCAATTCCATGCAGAACTCTGGTTGCCATGGCAACGAAAAGGGGAAAATAAGAGAAAACCTTAAAAAATCTTCTTGTATGAAACCAGAAGGCCAAGGTCTTTGATATTTGGTATGAAGCTTCTTCTAGTGGACCTCTACCAAGATTGTTCAAATTATAGCCCTGGGGCAAAAAATGCCTGTGCTATGAGTCACAATGAGCAAGACCACGACCCGACCAGTCCAAGTCGTCAGCCACACACCTCCAGCTTTATATCGGAAAAACCTTTAAAAATCTTCTTGTCTGAAACCAGAAGGCCCAGGTCTTTGATATTTGGTATGAAGCTTCATCTTGTGGACCTCTACCAATATTGTTCAAATTATAGCCCTGTGGCCAAAAATAACCCCACGCCGGGGCCCACTGATTTTACATAGGCTTATATATGGAAAACCTTAAAAAATCTTCTTGTCTGAAACCAGAAGGCCCAGGTCTTTGATATTTGGTATGAAGGTTCATCTAGTAGACCCCTCCCAAGATTGTTCAAATTATGGCCCTGGGGCTAAAAATGCCACTGCGTCGAGGCCCACTGGTTTTACATAGGCTTATATAGGGAAAACCTTCAAAAATCATATTGTCTGAAACCAGAAGGCCCATTTCTTTGATATTTGGTATGAAGCTTCATGTACATGTAGTGGACCTCTACCAAGATTGTTCAAATTTTAACCCTGGGGCCAAAAAGGAACCCCCCTCCCTGCCGGGGCCCACTGGTATTACATAGGCTTATATAGGGAAAACATTTAAAAATCTTCTTGTCTGAAACCAGAAGGCCCAGGTCTTTGGTATTTGGTATGAAGCTTCATCTAGTGGACCTCTACCAAGATTGTTCAAATTATAGCCCTGGGGCCAAAAATGCCCACGTGGCGGGTAGGCGTGAAACGATTCATTGAAATCGTATCGTGATACTTTTGCTGACGATACGCATATCGTATCGTGGGGCTAATATCGCGATACCTGACGATATGCCAAAAAGTACAATTTCCAAAGAAAATGACAGCTTTAACATATTTCAAGACCATTTTCATAACATATTACAAAGATCGTAATTGTTACTGAGATACATTGATCACTTCTATGACAAATATGGGCATCTTACAGAGGCTTTGTTACACAAGATTGAACTCTGAGATGGTTTTGAGCCAGTTCGAAAATTTTCGAGCTGTGATTTAAGCAAGAAAGTAGTATCGTGATATGTATCGTATCATGAGGCAAGTATCGCAATACTTATCGTATCGTGGGGTGACTATTGTTACAGCCCACCAAGTGGCGGAGCCCACTGATTTTACATAGGCTTATATAGGGAAAACCTTGGGAATCTTCTTATCTGAAACCAGAAGGCCCGGGTCATTGATATTTGGTATGAAGCTCCATATAATGGACCTCTACCAAGATTGTTCAAATGATAGCCCTGGGGCCAAAAATGCCCAAGCGCAAAGGCCGACTGTTTTACATAGGCTTAAATAGAGAAAACCTTTGAGAAATTTCTTGTCAGAAACCAGAAGGCCCAGGTCTTTGATAATTGGTATGAAGCTTCATCTAGTGGACCTTTACCAAGATTGTTCAAATTATAGCCTGGGGACAAAAATTGCCCCACCCTGGGACTCACATGCATATCTCTTAGCTCAGGTGAGCGAATTAGGACCATCATGGTCCTCATGTTCTTCGAAAAAGCGGGTATAATAATAATATTAATAACAATAAACAAGGCACACAATAATTTGTCCGTCGGTTTAAATTCCGCCAGTTCAAAGCGAGTAAAATATATTATAGTAATAATTTTTGTATTAAAACAAACCGATAAACCTGAAAGTGTGCTTTAGTAAGCTACATACCTTAGGTGTGGATATTCTAATTATACCCCTGGCATATGAAGTATGCTATGGGGGTACATGTATATAGTTTTCGTCCTGCCGTTCGTCCGTTCGTGTATCCGTCTTTCCATCTGTCCATCCATCTGTCTGTCTGTCTGTCCGTCTGTTAACATTTTGGTTAAAGTTTTGCGTCAAAGTTTCTAGGAGATTGTATCTTCTGAACCGTTTGATAGATTTAGTTGATACTTACACTGAAGTTACATACTGGTCTAAAGATTTCATTGATGCATGTCCCACCCCCACAGTGACCTTGATGTCAAGGTCACAGACTTAGAAATTTTACATTTGGTTAAAGTTTTGCATCAAAGTTTCTGAGAGATAGTATCTTCTGAACCCTTTGATAGATTTAGTTGATACTTTACATTTGGTTAAAGTTTTATGGCAAAGTTTATAGATGCCCGTATGTTCTAAAATCTAAGACAAATTCAGTTGATACTTGCATCAATGTACCAGTTCCAACATTTCGTGATGTATGTCCCTTCCCCCACCCAGGGTGACCTTGACCTCAAGGTCACAGACTTAGAAATTTTACATTTGGTTAAAGTTTTATGACAAAGTTTATAGATGCCTGTATGTTCTAAACTCTAAGACAAATTCACTTGATTGCATCGATGTTGCATACCAGCCCAAAGAATTTATTGATGCATATCCACCCTGCTGCTTCGGTAACATTGATACCCCCACTCCTTCAGTAACATTGATGCCCTCCGCTGACTCTTAGTCATAAGGTCTCTCACCGCCGAGGGTTCGGCCCTCACTCGGGTCACATGTGAGACGCCAAGTTCTGCAACGGAAGGTCCGGTGGTTATTCTCCGGGTACTCCGGTTTTCGCACACCTATGATTAACGATCGGCTCGATATGAGTGAAATAATCTTGAAAGGACCGTAAAACCCAAACCAAAAAAAACAAAAAACTTTGATGCCCTCACTCCCTTGTTCCATTTAGAAATTTTATGTTTAGTTTAGCTTTTACAAGCAAATTTATAGATTCTTATAGCTTCTTGAAATCTTCATTCATATTACATACAAGCTTGAAAGCTATATCAGAGTATGGCCCTGGCCGGGGATATTTGTGACCCACTAGTCGCTTTCTCGAGTTATCTTAGGTGTTAATATGACAATGTGAATGTCTTTTAATAAGGTGCGAAGGAGGTGTAAATGGTCGAAATAACAGTAGGCATGTCCTATATTGACAGGTATTTTTGCACCAGCCAGTGGGAGAGACGATATTGGAAAGTGGTCAGTTTACGGCACATGTTAAAAATGATTGTACCTTTTTAACCCTTATCTTGCTGAATATTCATTTAAGCCACACCCATTTCTGTCTATAAACCAATCAAATTACTTGATTTAATTTATTGCTACAAATTCATAAACTAAATGCCAAACAGTGTAGATCCTGATCAGATGGCTTCTTCAGAATCTGATCTGGATCTACACTGTTTGCAAAGATAGGGGTTGTCGTGAACAGCAAGATAAGGATTAATCTCGCCACGCTAATCTCTGTGTTATTACGGATTACAGTTAATTAGTTTACTGATTGCTGTAACCATGAATCATCAACTGATTAACATAAGTCGGTAAAATACATGTATCACTTTTATTTAAACCAGGGTTATGGTGATTTGTTTGTTTGATTTGAGGTTTAACGTCCCCGTCAATACTGTAAAGGTCATTTTGGAGACGTTGCTTCCAATTTTGTGGGACTTTTACCCGACATTGAGATGAAATGACATCTCAAGCCCTGTCGCCCAATGAAACCTATAGGGGTTATTAGCATGGACGGTCCGCTTCGCACCGCAATTCCTGGACAGGCTTAGATCCTCTAAGCGGTTTACCACTACTAGTGTGCGGGCAGGATTCAGCTCTGCGTGGAAGCATCGTGCAGCCCATATATTTCTTCAAGCCCCTATGGGCGGGGGCCGTGGGTTATGGTGAAGACAATATAATTGTCGAATTATCAATGTCATGTATTTTTCGCGACTACATGATCATTGTTTTATTGATAATGAAAATTAGTAAAACATGTAAATGAAAATGGCTAATAACAATAATAAAAGGTAAGATATTACAAGACCATGCGCCACCATGCACAAACTCTTTTTGCAGTCTAATTTTTACTTTCTCTTTCATTTTAATTAATTTCCAGTACTTTCCATAGGTACCTGTAATGACTGATTT
This sequence comes from Lucinisca nassula, assembly GCA_963580285.1. Taxonomy (NCBI): domain Eukaryota; kingdom Metazoa; phylum Mollusca; class Bivalvia; order Lucinida; family Lucinidae; genus Lucinisca; species Lucinisca nassula. Next base: position 72,556,250 of record OY757021.1, read on the forward strand.
GTCGCATTTCAAATTTGTATGGAGTGCTTTCGTCCCTGTAGGTCTTGTTTCTAGAGATTTCTGCGTAGCTTTTCCTACTTAATTCAAGACCGGTCCTGAGAATAATATCCCATACAACTATTTGTAATTGAATATGTTTTTGTAATCATGCATTTATTGAGCAGAAACAACTGGCATGAAAATGCATTGGAATGAATCTGCCTCGGGTGCGCAATAATTTATTTACAATTAAGGCTGACACGATTAATCGACCATGCGCCACCATGCACAAACTCTTTTTGCAGTCTAATTTTTACTTTCTCTTTCATTTTAATTAATTTCCAGTACTTTCCATAGGTACCTGTAATGACTGATTTGTCGCATTTCAAATTTGTATGGAGTGCTTTCGTCCCTGTAGGTCTTGTTTCTAGAGATTTCTGCGTAGCTTTTCCTGCTTAATTCAAGACCGGTCCTGAGAATAATATCCCATACAACTATTTGTAATTGAATATGTTTTTGTAATCATGCATTTATTGAGCAGAAACAACTGGCATGAAAATGCGTTGGAATGAATCTGCCTCGGGTGCGCAATAATTTATTTACAATTAAGGCTGACACGATTAATCGTATAAGCGATTAATCGATCGATAAACTCCACAAAAAGATTATCATTCCTGATTTGCTTTTATTCGATTACTTGATAGGTACAATTTACTACCCAAAGTTATGCATAAAATAACTGGATGAGTGGCAAACAGTGCAGACCCTGATGAGACGCCGCATTATGCGGCGTCTCATCTGGGTCTACACTGTTTGCTCATGCCTGTCTGTTCAAATATACATATGGTTAAGTGCAACATATAGTAAGAGTCATGCTCAGACAGAAAGTCAGACAGGTAAAATAATGACACAAACCACAGCGATTACTAATCGAGTATCGATCGTAATGACAGTACGGATAATCGATTAGCTTTTCAGCTCCGAATAGCCAGCCCTATTTACAATCTGTAGTTCCGGTGTAACAGTTTATCTTTACCCCCTGGGTAGCTTTACCCCCGGGGGTAAAGATATCCCGGGATATCTTTACCCCCACCCTGGATATCTTCACCCCCGGGGGTAAAGCTATCCCAGCCGGGATATCTTTACCCCCACCCCAACTTTTGGGTATAAACTATTTTCTTAATGCCCAATTTCTCCTTATATATAAGTGAAGCAAGATAGTGGACTCGATGTTTCACTTTAACATTTTTTCGTTTCAATCATGACTCGGACTAATAGAACTACCCTTAGTAAGAAATATGACCATATTATAGAGGCAAATGATTATTTAATAACTTCTTTTTTGTATATTTTCTTATTGAAAATGTTGCTCATGACAATCTTTCATAATCTTGCATTATCCCTGTCAGTCGTGAAATGGGTGGTGGTGGTGAATGGAAAGGCGGGGGTAAAGATATCCCGGCTGGGATATCTTTACCCCCGGGGGTAAAGCTAAACTGGCCAGGATATCTTTACCCCCACCCCATCTTTTGAGTGTAAACTATTTTATAAATGCCCAATTTCTTCTTATATGTAAGAGAAGCAAGATAATGGACACGATGTTTCACTTTAACATTTTTCGTTTCAATTGTGACTCGGACTTATAGAACCACCCTTAGAAAAAATTATGACCATATTAAAGAGGCAAATGATTATTTTATAACTTCTTTTTGTATAATTTCTTATTCAAAATGTCCCTTATGACAATCTTGGATTATCCCCGTCAGTTGTGAAATGGGTGGTGGTGGTGAGTGGAAAGGCAGGGGTAAAGATATCCCGGCCGGGATATCTTTACCCCCGGGGGTAAAGCTACCCCCGCCTTTGCACTCACCACCACCACCCATTTCACAACTGACAGGGATAATGCAAGATTATGAAAGATTGTCATAAGGGACATTTTGAATAAGAAAATATACAAAAAGAAGTTATTAAATAATCATTTGCCTCTTTAATATGGTCATATTTCTTACTAAGGGTAGTGCTATTGGTCTGAGTCATGATTGAAACTAAAAATGTTAAAGTGAAACATCGAGTCCACTATCTTGCTTCTCTTACATATAAGATGAAATTGGGTATTAAGAAAATAGTTTATACCCAAAAGTTGGGGTGGGGGTAAAGATATCCTGGCCAGTTTAGCTTTACCCCCGGGGGTAAAGATATCCTGGCCAGTTTAGCTTTACCCCCGGGGGTGAAGATATCCAGGGTGGGGGTAAAGATATCCCGGGATATCCTTACCCCCGGGGGTAAAGCTACCCCTGAGTAGCTTTACCCCCGGGGGTAAAGCTACCCAGGGGTCAAGATAAACTGGGACACCGGTTTTGGAAACATGATGTGCAAAAAATATTCACAATTCATGCATTTTGCTTCACATTCAACATTTATTTACTGTAATTTGATGGTTTTGAAAAACGGTTTCTCTGAACGGCATCATTAGACATTTTCATGGTGGAAAACTCACTCGTTTTGCAGGGCAAGCCAGTAACAATTTTCACTCGTCCTTACCGAGAAACTACTCATAAATACGAGCGGACGAGTGTTAATTTCGACCCCTAATTTACATAATTTTTATGATGTGGCATTATTTGGCTAGAAGTGTGAGAATAAATCGGAGCAACTGCATGTTTTTTGTGTGGGGGGAGGGGGGAGAGTGGGTTTTACTGGGGTATACATTATTTTCATAATATTTCTACAAAATGTCATTTTGGGTGCTTCATAGACATATCAATGGAATGGTTCTAACTAGTACCCACAATTTACAAGTTTGGAACAAAGTTATTAAATGCATTTATCAGAAAAAGAGAGTTTGGGAGCCATGAGAGTATACAATTATTCATATGGATGTGTAGCCTGAAAATAAGAAATTTTTGTCTATGCTCTTTGCATGATCAAGATCAGAACTCCAAATTATTATGTGGGAATCCAACTTTTTACCTGTGAATCCAACTTTTTACAAGGAAGGATTCCTGGAATCCTGTTTTCAAAATCCTAGTGAGAGCTCTGCACTTAAAAGACTAAAAATCTTATAAATAAATAAATAAATAAATAAATACAAACAGAGTATAGATTAAAAGAAAAAAAGGCCGCCACATGGCTATTGGCTTTTCAGATGTGATTTTGGAATGTGTTCCTTATCAACACAGATTGTGGGTGCTGGTTAGGAAGCCCAGATGAGGTTCTAGTGAGTACTCACAATCTATTATCAACAACAGAAATAAGAAAAAAATGTGTATCCCAAAAAGTAACCATGCAAGTTCACAGCATTAGACCATGAGTCATGTGCAAGACCAAGGTCCATACCTCCAATGTCAAGGTCATACCTAGAGGTCAAAGGTAAAAAAAGGGACAGTCAATAACTTCCTTATTCTTTGATGGATTATGAAATTACTTGGCAGAAATGTTAACCATCATGAGACGATGTGTTGTACCTAAAATGTCAAGGTCATACATAGAGGTCAAAGGTAAAAAGGGGGCCTTTTTTCATGTTTGGTCAATAACTTTCTTATTTTTAGATGGATTTTGAAATTGTTTGGCAGAAATGTTAACCACCATGAGATGATGTGTTGCACGCATGACCCAGTTTGGTACCTGAAAGGTCAAGGTCATACATAAAGGTTAAAGGTAAAGAAGGGGCCTTTTTGTGTTCTGTCAATAACTTTCTTATTTTAGATGGATTTTGAAATTACTTGGCAGAAATGTTAACCACCATGAGATGATGTGTTGTGTGCATGACCCAAGTTGGTACCTCAAATGTCAAGGTCGTACTAAGAGGTCAAAGGACAAAAAGGGGCCTTTTTTAGTGTTCAGTCAGTAACTTTCTTCTTCCTGGATAGATTGTGAAATTACTTGGCAGAAATGTTAACCATCATGAGACGCTGTGGTGCACGCTAGACCCAGGTCGGTACCTCCAAGATCAAGGTCATACTAAGAGGTCAGAGGTAAAAAAAAGTTGTTGTTTTTTTGTGTTCGAGTCATTAACTTTTTTATTTCTGGATGGACTTTATAAAGTAACCATGCAAGTTCACAGCATTAGACCATGAGTCATGTGCAAGACCAAGGTCCATACCTCCAATGTCAAGGTCATACCTAGAGGTCAAAGGTAAAAAAAGGGACAGTCAATAACTTCCTTATTCTTTGATGGATTATGAAATTACTTGGCAGAAATGTTAACCATCACGAGACGATGTGTTGTACCTCAAAGGTCAAGGCCATACTTAGAGGTCAAAGGTAAAAAAGTGCTTTTTTTTGTGTACGGCCAATAACTTTTATTTTTCTATGAACATTTTTAAAGTTACTATGCAGAAATGTTCATCTTCATTAGATGATGTGTTGCACACAAGACCCAGCTCAATACCTCCAATGTCTAGGTTATACTTAGCCGTCAAAAACGGGGGAGCCATCTGTGTTTTTGTAGAAAAACAAATTCTAGTTGCAACCTACCAATGATTTGTATAGATTTTGGTGACCTTGACCTGATTTTCTAGGTCACAAGCTCCCGAAAAACTGTCAATTTTGGACCAGAAATGACCTGTCTGCACCCTATCTAGTGAACGAATTGATGAAATTTGGTCGAATTTAGTACAATATACATGTATCATTGCACTCTTCAAAGATTCCATTAGAATTTGTTGACCATGACCTTATTTTCAAGGTCACAGGCTCCCCAAAACTGTCAATTTTGTGCCAAAAATGCATATATTGCACAAAATCTACACAGCCCAATCTAGGAGTGCGTAGATTTTGTGCGGTATCTAAAAAATGTGGTACATGTAATTCTAACAAGTACCCACAACATTATGTTCATGAGATGGAGTAGTTGTTGTGGATACTTGATAGAATTGACACATTTTTGGCGATTCTCAAAGGTACCCACAGCATATGTTTTGATGGAGAAAAAGAGGAATTGAAATTATTACTGTACTGCTTCAGTCTGCAGTTACTCACCCCCGCCCATCGGGGCTTGGAGAAATAGATTGGACTGCATGATGCTTCCACGCAGAGCTGAATCTGACCACACATGAGTACTGGTAAACCGCTTAGAAGGACTAAGCCTGCCAAGGCAAAGCAGTGTTAGTCAGATCGTCCAATGCATATAAGCCTTCTGGTTTCACTTGGCGTCAGTGCTTGAGATGTCATTTCACCTTAATGTCGGGTAAAATTACCACAAAATTGGAAGCGACGTCTCCAAAATGACCTAAATAGTGTTGACGGGGATGTTAAACCCCAATTCAAACAAACAAATCAATCTGCAGTTACAGAGGGTGTTACAGTTATAGTCTCAGAGGCTAACCGATAATTCCATTATCTGTTATTCAGTAAATTGCATTTGATCCAAAGAAAGCTAAGTACCAGTACAGAAGTACATGTATATTGATCAGGAATTGATTTGTACATATAACTTGGAAAATAATGCTAAATAGGTTGATTTGTAAGCGGTAGAGCATATTTCATAGCTGTATATTTCTTCCTCATGCCAGAAAGTGTTATCACAATACGTACACAAATATGATGTGTATATCACATCCTGGAGTAACTTTATTGTTGCAGCCCTATGAGAGAGCACATTATATAGCTCCAAATATAATAGGGAGTACATACTGTATTCGCTGTAACAGTAGAAAAATTCTGCTCAGATATTTCATTCTGGTCATAAAAACAAGCCCTAGATTGATTGATTGTGTTGGGGTTAAACGACATGTCAAGCCTTATAGGTCATTTTGTGTCTTCTCCCAGAAAAAAGGAGAAATGAAAGTGAGGGACAATGGACAAAGAAAAAAAATGGATGTAAGTGTAGCAACAGAAGAAATAACATTCCCCCTGTAGGCCTTGTCCAACTGTAAGTCAATATCAGTATGACCCCCCAGTGACCCAACATACTTGACACCTAACAAGCCCTAGAAAATCCTTCTATTAAACACACAGTCATGTGCCTTGTGCCAACTTCGGTTACGTTTGTTTGAACCAAATATGTCCAAAGTTGGCATTATAATATATTAATACAACATGGGTTCCTTCAAAAGTAAACACAAGTCAGAAATCCGGCCCCTGCCCATTGGGTCTTGAAAAAACATATGGGCTGCATGATGCTTCCAAGCAGAGCTGAAACTGGCCCACACACAAGTACTGGTAAACAGCTTAGAGGATCCAAGCCTGCCCAGGTAAAGTGGTGCGAGTTGGCCCGTCCATGCTTATAAACCCTATTTCTTTCATTGGGCGACAGGGCTTGAAATGTCATTTCATCTCAGTGTCGGGTAAGAGTCCCACAAAATTGGAAGCAACGTCTCCAAAATGACCTTTACAGTGTTGATGGGGACGTTAAACCTCAAATCAATCAATCAATCAAGTCAGAAATCACAAAAAGGATAATAAAAATGTCACCACATAAACACTTAGTATTTCCTACGATACTTGCAAGTACAATTTTAATACCTGATATTGAGCCTAAAAATAGCATGGTTCATATTTGGTACATGTATGTTGACAGATATAGGTCCAAAGTTTTATTCAGCAAAACTCCCAACCATGCTCACGACCTCAAGGTCAAGGTCAGGGACTTAGAATCTTTTAATGTTAAAGACTCGGTAGAGCCTTACTATTTAAGAGCTCATAGCTTCCAAACCATTTGATGGCTTTGGTACATATTTGGTACCATGAAAGTTTTATTCAGCAATACCCATACCTATGACCTCAAGGTTAAGGCCATGGACTTTGAAATTTTTAATGATAAAGACTCAGGTTAAGGTATTTGTTTGTTTGTTTGTTTGAGGTTAAGCATCCCTGTCAACACTGTATAGGTGATTTTGGAGACTTTGCTTCCAATTTTGTGGGACTTTTAACCGACATTGAGATGAAATGACATCTCAAGCCCTGTCGGCCAATCAAACTGAAAGGGTTTATAAGCATGGGCACCATTGGGAGGTCCGACTTGCACCACTTTGCCTGGGCAGGCAGTACTTGTGTGCATTCGGTTTCAGCTCTGCGTGGAAGCATCATACAGCCCATCTATTTCTTCAAACCCCGATGTGCGGGGGTGATTAAGGAATTTGTACCAGGTAGAACCTAACCTTTTATGATTTATTTGGTTCATTTTTGGCATGATGATAGATATAGGACCAAGGTTTTATTCAGCTATACTTACCCCACATGCCAATGACTTGAAGATCAAAGTTACAGACTTAGAAATTTTTAATTTTAAAAGTTTTAAAGAGCTCATATTTTTCAAACCATATGATGGATCAAGTTTAAATTTGCTATGGTGATATATACAGGTCCAAAGGTTTATTTGGCATTACCCCCACCTATGCTGAAGACTTCAAGGTCAACGTCACAGACTTTAATGTTAATTTAAGTGTTCATGTTTGTCAAACCATATGATGGATTGTATTTATATTTGGTAGGATGATAGATACAGGTCCAGACTCAGCAATACCCCACCGATGCACATGACCTCAAGGTGAAGGTCACTGACATAGAATTTTTTAAATTTAAAGTATGTTAAGAGTTGATATTTTCCAAACCATATAATGGATTTTCTTCATATTTGGTATGATGATAGTCAAAGGTTAATTCAGCCATACGCCTGCCTCTGACCTTAAGGTCAAGGTAACATACTTAGAAAGTTTTGATGTTAAATGTATTTTTAGGGCTCATATTTTCCAAACCATATGATGGATATGCTTCATAATATGGAATCATGATAGACACAGGTGAAAAGTTTCATTCAGCCATACCCCTGCCCCAAGGTCAAGGTCAAGGTCGTAGACTTAGAAATTTTTAATTTCAAAGTTTTCACAAACTCATATTTTCCAAATAATTTGATGGATTGAGTTCATATTTGGTATGATTATAGTTATTTTTTCAACAGTTTAATCGGGGATACCCCAAACTATGCCAATGACCTTACAGACACTTTTTCAGGTGAGGTATGATGCTGTCTGATGACAGTTGTTGTTGCAGCATAATTTTGTGTGTGTGTGGGGGGGGGGGACCCTGGGTGGCGACATCTGTGTCATATTGACATATTTCTAGTTTATATGTAACTTACATTGCCAATTACTTTCCTGGATTGAACCACTTTATTGATATAGAATGCTGTACTACAGGGTGTTATCGATAAGGAATCGTTAACCCATTTAGTACCAGAAACCCCAAAACGGGTACCCTGGCAAACAGTGCAGGCCCAGATCGGGCGCCGCGCCGCAGAACGCGGCGTCTGATCAGGGCCTCTACTGTTTGCTAAAAGTTCAGTCATTTTCCAAATAAATTTTGATGAAAACACAACCTGACACCCTAAATTTTGAAATGAACTCCTGCTATCTATAAGGAGGAAGATTCCATTTGGTACAAAAAGGGTTAAATAATCCTGTATCATTCACCTTATTTGCATTATCTGCTGGTTCCTAGTCTGGAGGTTATCAGTGTTGGAAAAACAGGTAACCAGACCCCCCTGACCTTGAAAGGTCAGGGGGGTCTGGTTACCTGTTTTTCCAGTATTGACAATGTGCAAGCTGGGAGCCAGCAAATAATGCAAATATGGTGAATATGTGTAAACATTGTAGGCTGAGTCGAATCAGCCTGTGATTCTGTGCTCAGGTTTACATGAGTTTTGCATGAGCTGGAACAGTATACCGGTAGGTGCTTCCTATCATTCTGTTGCTAAGGTGCTTCCTATCATTCTGTTACTAAGGTGCTTCCTATCATTCTGTTACTAAGGTGCTTCCTATCATTCTGTTACTAAGGTGCTTCCTATCATTCTGTTACTAAGGTGCTTCCTATCATTCTGTTACTAAGGTGCTTCCTATCATTCTGTTACTAAGGTGCTTCCTATCATTCTGTTACTAAGGTGCTTCCTATCATTCTGTTACTAAGGTGCTTCCTATCATTCTGTTACTAAGGTGCTTCCTATCATTCTGTTACTAAGGTGCTTCCTATCATTCTGTTACTAAGGTGCTTCCTATCATTCTGTTACTAAGGTGCTTCCTATCATTCTGTTACTAAGGTGCTTCCTATCATTCTGTTACTAAGGTGCTTCCTATCATTCTGTTACTAAGGTGCTTCCTATCATTCTGTTACTAAGGTGCTTCCTATCATTCTGTTGCTAAGGTGCTTCCTATCATTCTGTTACTAAGGTGCTTCCTATCATTCTGTTACTAAGGTGCTTCCTATCATTCTGTTACTAAGGTGCTTCCTATCATTCTGTTACTAAGGTGCTGAACAGACACAAAGTCCCTGAAGACAGGTTTTTAACCCTTGTAAGTATCTTGCTGAATATTCTTTTAAGCCACACCCATTTCTGTCTATCAACCAATCAAATTACTTGATGTAATTTATTGCTACAAATTCATAAACTGAATGCCAAACAGTGTAGATCCTGATCAGATGGCTTCTGAAGAAGCCATCTGATCTGGATCTACACTTTTTGCAAAGATAGGGGTTGTCGTGAAAAGCAAGATAAGGGTTAATGTTGCAGTTCAATTATCAATCATAGTTGTTTCCTCAGAAATATCGGCCCCCGCCCATCGGGGCTAGAAGAAATAGACTGGGCTGCACGATGCTTCCATGCAGAGCTGAAACCAACCACACATGAGAACTGGTAAATGGCATAGAGATTCTAAGCATGCCTAGGAGTGATGCGGGTTGGACTGTCCATGCATGTAAACTCTATTGGTTTAGTTGGACAGCAGGGCTTGGGATGTCATTTCATCGCAGTGTTGGATAAAAATCCCACAAAATTGGAAGCAACTTCTCCAAAATGATGTATAAAGTGTTGATGGGGACTTTAAACCTACGACAAAACAAACAATCCTCAGAAATCTATATATATATATAGAAATATATATATCCATCAAAGACTCTGATCAGCCTGCACGTAAGTGCAGGCTGATCTGAGTCTTTGCTGGATGTCATGTGGACAACCCTTGTGTCAAAGTTTCTGAAGCCAGACTGAGTAGGCTGTGCTCTGTCTTCTCTGAGCACATTTTCAAAGACATACTTTTTCATGTATCATGACTTATTTGGTGTAGGAGTGTTTCTCAAGATTTACAATAGATTTTCTATTCTGTCAGGTTGATTCTGCTACTGCCAAATCGGGCAGCTACGAACATCTGTTAGCCAAGTTAGAATCAATAGTACATACTTAGATAAAAGTTCAGCTCGCTAGCGGTAAATCCAACTAAATTGGTATATTTGTAATTTGTTTGTTTGAATTGAGGTTTAACGTCCCCGTCAACACTATTTAGGTCATTTTGGAGACGTTGCTTCCAATTTTGTGGAACTTTTACCCGACATTGAGATGAAATGACATCTCTAGCCCTGCCACCCAATGAAACCCAAAGGCACTGACGGTCTCACTCACACCGCTTTGCTTGGGCAGGCTTAGTCCTTCTAAGCGGTTTGCCAGTACTTGTGTGTGGTCAGTTTCAGCTCTGCATGGAAGCACCATGCAGCCAAATCTATTTCTTCAAGCCCCAATAGGCGGGGGCGAGGTATATTTGTAATACCAGTCAGATTTTTGGTCAGGCGTTTCAAAAATTGTTAATTGAAAAGAGTGATGCCATGGCCTACGAAGGGGCAGGCAGGCATCCACAATGCTGTTAAACTATTTTTCTTGTTTCTTGAGACTGGGAATGGCATGATTCAAAAGAATGTGCACTGTAATGGTTAACTGCTGCTCAGGAGATGTATGATTAGCTAAGTAAACTATGATCTATTTGATGTTGACTGGGCCATTAAACTCCAAACGTAAAACTAATACAAACAAGCAACACATAGATGACCATAAGCAGAACAAAAAAATGCAGTTTTGAAGCTCGTGCAGTTGATTATAGGCATTGATCTTTTGGCCCTTGCCTGCATACCGACTGTCACTCACTCATACCGACTGTCATCATGTTAAAATAACGCTCAAATAAAATGATGATTATGGCCCACAAAGAGGGTTGATGCATCATTTGAAACAGCAAATCATCAAGAGCACCCATGTAAATCCTACTTTAAAAATTGGGGAGTACAAGGTAAACGTTTTTATTTCTGTATTTTAGCCCAAAAACATAATATTGTGGGGCTCTCATTAAAACCACCTGGTTCTAACGAGCACCCTCAATCATAGGAACATTGAGACAGTTGGAGGATAGTTTCCGTTATTTCTCCATATAAAACTATGTTGAGGGTATTCATTAGAACTGCCTCACTGAGGCAAAGAAAAACTGGAAGACAGTGCAGGCCCAGATCAGATGCCGCAGTAATGCGGCATCTGATCAGGGCCTTCACTGTTTGCAAAAGGGTCAGCCATTTTATGAATTAAATTCTATATGTAAGTCAACCTGAAACCCTTAATTTCAGTATAAGCTCCATCTCTACATGTAGTATGGATCATGATAGCTCAGTGGTTAGTGCACTTGCTCTGATGCTAGAGGCCCACGGTTCGATCCCTGGTGGTGGTGATAATTTTGGTGTGCAAACACACTCCACTGGCATCATTTGCAAAAGTGAGCCGTCCTTCAGATCAGAGTGTTAGCTGGAGGCCCCTGTGCAGGGAGAGTCATCCCCTGTCCAGGTTAAAGACCTATACGGTAAATTACATGATTACTGTGTAGGCCCTGGTATATATGTAATGTACACCTGCAAGTTTTGTTTGTTTAATTTGAGGTTTAATGTCCCTGTCAACACCATTTAGGTCATTTTGGAGACGTTGCTTCCAATTTTGTGGGACTCCTACCCGATATTGAAATGAAATGACATCTCAATCCCTGCCGCCCAATGAAACCAATAGGGTTTATAAGCATGGACTTGCAGCAATTTTCCTGGACAGGCTTAGATTTTCTAAGCAGATTACCAGTACCCATGTGCGGTCGGTATCAGCTCTGTGTGGAAGCATGGTGCAGCCCAATCTATTTCTCCAAGGCCTGATGGGCGGGGGCGAACACCTGCAAGTAATGGTCAAATGTGACGGATCACAGTTTAGGTAGAAATAAAGAAAGTTTTACTGAGCAGTTTGAAATAGATTAATAATGTCACTGACACAAGAATGGAGCCTTGTCTTTGTTGTGGTCTTAGCTGCTACAATCCTGTTATAAGAAGAACTGAAGTATAATGAAAGAAAATTGATTGTGAAACAAGTAAGGTCAATTCCTGGCAGAAATTCTAGAACCAGTTTCCTGAGATATATGACATATTGTTATATTCTGAGAAATGATCATGGAACTGTCAGAAATAAATGGAAAACACTGTTCTAATTGGGAGAAAATTAGTCATAAATAAATATTCAAGAACTTATCTAGAATAGAATATAAGGCTTAGCTAGAAATGGACTAGACATGGTGGTTAAGGGTTGTGGAAATACACTGTACCCTGTACTAGTTCCTTTTCTCTTCGCAGGACAAGTGAATTTTTTACGGCTTTTACATGCAGCCGCACCAGGGCCAAGAAGCGTAATAGTAGGGAACACTGGAACATAATGTTTGTAATCATCAAGAAGATGGCAAATGGTGTATATGTAGGTTCGACGAGATGGCTCATAAGACCCACCACTATTTTCAAAAATGTTTGCACCAGCCTGCAAGGTTGGAGGAGCAATCGTTCCAAAACTTCTCTGCATTTTACCGGCTTCCAGTTCTATTACATTCAAACCAAAAATTGTGATAAGGAGCAATACTATTATAAAGTACAGTGAAATTCTGCTATTAAGACCACCTAAAATTCAGACAAATTCTGCTTTTAAAAGCTTATTTTGAAGGGTGCACTTAATATTTCTTTATGTTTTCTGGCCACAGTGTCCTCTGGTCAGAGACCACCTTTGGGACTGTTCAAAAGTGGTCTTAAAGACCACTTTTGAACAGTTCCAAAGGTGGTCTGAATAGAGGAATTTTACTGTATAGTGATACTTCCCTAACTGATCTGGTTTTGGAGTCCCTGGAGAGTTTTCTCATAGATCTAGATTTCTTAATATTTAAGATAATTCATGGGAGTTTTTGATGCCCCGCCATTCCTAGAATGGTGGAATGGCATATAGTGTTGCCCCTGTCCGTTTATTCATTCGTCTGTCCAATACTTAAACACGGTCAATAACTTTATTTCTGGATGGATTTTGAAATTACTTGGCAGAAATGTTAACCATCAGGAGACGGTGTGTCATACGCAAAACCCAGGTCTGTACCTCCAAGGTCAAGGTCGTACTTAAAGGTCAAAGATAAAAAAAGGGTCCAAAGCTTAAAAGTGTCAGTTACAACTTTCTTATTTCAGGATGGATTTTGAAATTACTTGGCAGAAGTATTTACCATCATGGGACAAATTGTGTCGCACACACAAAAGCAGGTCCGTACCACCAAGGTCAAGGTTGTACTTAGAGGTCAAAGAAAAAAAAAAGGGGGTACAAAACTTAAACACGGTCAATAGCTTTCTTATTTCTGGATGGATTTTTTTTTTTTCAGAAATGTTAACCATCATGAGACGATCTGTCTCCTGCCAAACCCAGGTCCGTACCTCCAAGATCAAGGTTGTACTTACGAGGTCAAAGGTCAAAAAGGGTCTGAAACTTGAAAACTGCCAATAACTTTCTTATTTCTGGATGGATTTTGAAATTAGTAGGCGGAAATGTTAACCATCATGAGTTGATGTGCCTTGCGTGAGATGCAAGTTGGTACCTCCAAGGTCAAGGTCATACTTAGAGGTAAAATGTGCTTGGGTGCCTCTGAAACTTAACACATTTCAGACGGGGGCATCAATGTCCTGTGGACACATTTCTAGTTTTATTTTGTCTTGAAAAGGTGTGTTGTGTATACTTGTTGGAATCACCTCAATGAGTCAATTCTAATGAGCACACACAACATTTCTTTATTTTTGTAGAACATCAAAAAGATAACCATATAAAGACGGTTTCCTATTATGCCTTATGACTTGGCACTATGAGTGACCCTTAGTGGTTCGCAGGTATTCGAGTTCTTTAAGTTCTATTTCATTGATTGTACAATCAATCATAGATAACTTGCATAAGCAGATGATTGGCCACTATATAGTGGGCTGGCCTCGGTAGCTCAGTCTGATGTGTCTGACTGGCGATCATGAGGTTCCAGGTTCGATAACTGCCAGGTTTGGCTACATTCTTTTGTGGCGTTTGATCATGTAATCTTTTCTATGGTCAATCTCTCACATCCCCTGATTCGAGATTAGGGCAGGTGTCAATTTCTGGCGAAAGATAATATGCTCAATATAAAAGATAACCAGCTCAATATGACCCTTAAAACTCCAAAATAAACAAAGCTAAATAGTGAAAGTTTTAATATGTTCTATGAAAGAGTTATCCTTTAGAAGCAAGGAATACACATATGGATTGAACAAGTTTTTCTTGGCCAGACTAGCTAGTTCCGGCCTGTTAGGCCTCATCAGTGACCCTCAAATATTTTCGAATCAGTGATCCCAAAAGACAAGAAAATATTAACTAAACCTGACACCATCTTTCTATGATAAAATTGAAACTACAATCTGAAATAAATTGAAGTTTTATGATTGCACTGCAGTCAATAAATTTTATGATCCATCCCAGTTATGGCTTATTATCCTATTAACCCTTATCTTGCTGAATATTCATTTAAGCCACATCCATGTCTGTCTATCAACCAATCAAATTACTTGATGTAATTTATTGCTACAAATTCATAAACTATATGCCAAACAGTGTAGATCCTGATCAGATGGCTTCTTCAGAAGCCATCTGATCGGGATCTTCACTGTTTGCAAAGAAAAGGGTTGTCTTGAACAGCAGGATAAGAGTTAACCCTTATAATGCCAATCATGGCATTTGCATGTATCATTTTCTGATATTTCTGCCTTATTTTCAGATAAAATAAGGCTTGATGTCTATTCGCTGTACTGGTTACCCACAATTATGTAAAGGTCTACCCAGGAAACTGGGGTTAGGTAAACTGACTGGCTCGATATGACCTAAATATTGTTGACTGGACTGTTAAACTTCAAACAAACAATGCAGTCTGTGCATGCTTTGTTTGATTGATATGAGGTTTATCGTCCCCATCAACACTGTAAAGGTCATTTTGGAGATGTTGCTTCCAATTTTGTGGGACTTTTACCCGACATTGAGATGAAATGACAACTCAAGCCCTGCAGCCCAATGAAACCAATAGGGTTTATAAGAATGGACGCCCTGACTCGCACCGCTTTGCCTGGGCAGGCTTAGATCCTCTAAGTGGTTTACCAGTACTCGTGTGCGGGTCAGTTTCAGCGCTGCGTGGAAGCATCATGCAGCCCATCTATTTCTTCAAGCCCCGTTGGGCTGGGGCCAAGGTCTGTGCATGCAACAAGTCCTTTAATGGCAAAGAAGAAATGCTGCAAGCTATCAGCCTCTCTCTTTGTTTTTTTCGTTTTATTTGAAGTTTAACGTCCCCATCAACACTGTATAGGGCATTTTGGAGATGTTGCTTCCAATTTTGTAGGACTTTTACCCGACGTCAAGATGAAATGACATCTCAAGCCCTGTCCCTCAATGAAACCAATAGGGTTTATAAGCATGGACGGTCTGACTCGCATCCCTTTGCCTGGGCAGGCTTAGATTCTCTAAGCGGTTTACCAGTACTCGTGTGCGGGTCAGTTTCAGCTCTGCGTGGAAGCATCATGCAGCTCATATATTTCTTCAAGCCCCGATGGGCAGGGGCCAAGGTCTGTGCATGCAACAAGTCCTTTAATGGCAAAGAAGAAATGCTGCAAGCTATCAGCCTCTCTTTGTATAAGATCATAATTGTTTTAAGGAAAATTTCAGTGGAGTGCATGATGTTCTAATTTTTCTTTAAGAGGAAAAGATACACCTTAAGGGGAGAAAACTTCTAAAGTTCTGAAATATGAGTATTTTTGTCTTCTCATCAACAGGTCTTCTCTGAAAGGTAAGGATTTGCTCCTGAGGAGGCTAATATGCTTTATCGTCTTACCAAGAGAGGTCTTCTCTTAAAGGGAAAAATTTGGTCCTCAGGAGCAAATTCTTTCCTTTAAGAGTTGACCTCTATTTCCGAGGGGATCAGTTTATAATAATAATAATAATCAACCTTATTTAAAGAGGGTAACACATTTAGTACTGGTACTAATCTTCCATGTGGCCCTCTAAGCAATGTGGATAAAGTTTCTTGCTCAAGGAAGCAACACACCCGTACCTCAAATTTCCGAAGACTTCCGTGCAAATACGAGCAATTACGATCAAATATTGAGCGGAGTATTGGGACGTTTTCTACGAAGCAATTTTAATGGAAAAATCAGAAAGAAACAAAAAAAACAGCAGAAAATACTTTGAACTTTTCTACGCATGATCGTAGTTTGGGGAGCGGAGTATTGCGGAAAAAATTTACGCAGACTTACGATCATTCGTAGGAAACGTCCCAATACTCCGCTAGTTCGTATTTTGCTCCGCACACTCGCTAGTTTGGGTTTAGCTCCATATGACTGCGTAGTTGTCTCCGCATGATCGTAGTTTGCGGAGCCGAGCGGAGTATTGGCACAATATTTACGCATGCCTACGCAGACTTACGAACCATAGCATGCATAAGCTTCGTAGAAAATGTTCCAATACTCCGCTGGTTCGTAATTAGCTCCGTTGACTGTGTAGTTGTCTCCGAATGGCCTGTCACAAGATATCTCCATGGCTTCGTAGTAGTCTGCGAACCTGCGGAATTTAGCTGTATGAATGGATGGATGGATCAATCCATTGATTGACCAATGGATCGATCAATGAGACATATCAAAATGTTCATCCATGCAGTCCGTTCAATATGCACTTTCCATATGTAGTTGAGTATTCCAAAATCAAAATTCTTATACTGCATCATTTAAATTTAATTTAATAAAGATACGTTTGTCCAAGTGGTCACCTGTATTAAGCAAGCAATCTGTCTTAAGCAAGCAGGTATCCCTTTCCCTAAAAGGCAAATGCTTTAAAACAAACCTGTGTAAATCAAACATCTGTCTTTAGCAAGCACATTTTGATTACCCCATTGGTGCTTGCTTAATACAGGTTGTACCTTTTATTTTGCAGAACCAATGAAATTAATTGATATGATCACCAGGAATGCTTCTTTTTTCTTGTAAGAAAAAGGAAATGAAATATATTAGGGTCATTTTGCAAGAACTTTTATTCACAAAAGACACTGAAATCTATTTAAAAGTTATTTACAGGTGTGTTTTGCATTAGCAGTATACTTTGACAAAGTTTGTGGAGGAAAAATTAAAAAAAAAGATAGAGGAGGACCAATTAACTATACCAAATTCAGTGACACAGAGGCCTTTCTGATATTTAATTTTCATCAGTGTGTCTCAACCCCAAAAGTTCTGAAACCGAAACGGATGATGGACAAGTCCCGGCAAACACAGCACATCCCCCTCAGAGCACACACCGACCGACGCAGATCATTAGACAGGTCAACTGGAGACATCAGGCAAGAGTGGCCAACTGTAACTATGACCAACTGTAAGAACATGTAAAATTTGAACACCAGAATAATAGGTACATGTCATTATCCTAAAGTGTGAAAAAGGCTGCTTTGTGAATGAGAAAAGCATATAAAGTGTAGCTGGAATGGCAAACAGTGTAGACCCTGGTCAGGGGTCTCCTGAAACAGAGTCTGATGTCGGTCTTTATATCTCTGTCCAAAAACTAAGAACCTTTACAATAGTTTTTGTGATTCAACTTTACAAGTAAGTTGCTTATAATCTATTGAAATAGTGAAAATGACTACCAACCTTATGTTCAAGCCATTGAAATGAAATCTGTCATGATATTCCCATGCACTACATCAATGTTTATCTTTTATAATATTCCATTTGAATGTAAAACACAAAAAACAAGCACGTCTATTCCAGAATTTAAATTCTCAAATGTCTTATACTGGCTGACTGCTTCCTTGCAGATGCTATAAAGAACTGAAATATTTGGTTCAAAAGCAATAAAGAGACTTGTAATAACTGATACCATCTTGTATCCATAGCAACAAATTCATCAGGGAGTTGATCTTTCTACCAGCTCCAAATTCTACGAAAGGTTACGAACCCAAAATTGACTAAGTCCTCATCATGTCTTAGAAATTTCTAAGTTCCCTAATCTACGCTCATTTACGAATCAAAATGAGTTTAAGTCCACATTCTACGCACTTTTCCATACTGGAAAATGTCTAAATTTCAGTTTTACGAAGAACTACGAACAGCGATCGGAGAAAGCTCCGTTCATTCGTAGATAACTACAAGTGCTTTCTACTTTGGTGCTGAGATATGTTCGTAAATGAGCGTATTTCCGCAGACCATCGTAACAAAGTACGAAAAAATACGCAGTCTCCGATCCAAATTACGCAAAACTACAACTGATTCCGCATGTTTACGAAGACAACCGAGCGGAGCTTTCGGAAATTTGAGATACGGGCATGGCGCTTGCGAGGATTGAACCGGCTACCTCGCGATCTCAAATCCGATGCTTTCCCACTGCACCACAGTTTATAGGAAAGCAAACACAAGAAATTCCCAGAGTTGTCTCCCTTATGAAATACATGTATGTCAAAAGACATGCCTGGTGTATCTTATTTCCTTAATGCAAGATTAAAAAAAATTATCCATTGTCAGGCATTCTTGTTAAAACTGATACTTTAGCACTTCCTTCACAAATGCTTATTGCATTCCGAAGAGATAATTTAACATGATACAAGCCTGTCATCTTCAGTTATCGATTTTCAAATTTCATAATCATTTGGGATTGCCTATCTGTCATCAAATCTTGCTCAAGCAGCAAAATTCTTTTAACCCATTGTTTACTGGTGGACTCTTCCATTGCTCTTTGTTAGATAAGTTCATTTGTCATATAAGGGATGTTAGGCCTATTCTTTCATTCTTATTGTATTTTTGATGGGAAAATTCTGTTAGCAAATAGTGCAGTCCCTGAGCATCTGATTTGAGCCTGCATTGTTTGCCAAGGTACCCATTTAGGGATTTCCCCGCCTACAATGGTTTAAGATAAAGAAATCTTTGAGCTGGCGATGACAAGTTTGATGACAAGTTTCTAACGGCTTCAGGTTTGGGAGATAAAATGATCTTTAATTCCTTTCAGGAACCCACCTAATGAAAAATTAAGCATTTTGCAAACAATGCAGGCCCAGATCAGATGTTGCATAATGGAAAAACTGCTCACTTTGACTAGCATATCACCAAGCCTTATTTTCTATGGAAATTAGAGAAAAAAGATAACCCTATAGTTTTGATTGATTGATTGATTTGAGGTTTAACGTCCCCGTCAACACTGTAAAGGTCATTTTGGAGACGTGGCTTCCAATTTTGTGGGACTTTTACCCGACATTGTGATGAAATGACATCTCAAGCCCTTCCGCCCAATGAAACCAATAGGGTTTATAAGCATGGACTTGCACAGCTTTGCCTGGGCAGGCTTAGGTCCTCTGAACGGTTTACCAGTACTCGTGTGCGGGTCGGTTTCAGCTCTGTATGGAAGCATCATGCAGCCCATATATTTCTTCAAGCCCTGATGGGTGGGGGCCGAACCCTAAAGTATCCTACTGAATAATTTTATTAGGCATACCAATTTCTGACTATTGGCCAATCAGATTACTTGATAGAATGTTTTTTTTTTCAGGTTCACAAACTGAATGACAAACAGTGTAGATCCTGATCAGATGTCTTGAAGCCATCTGATCTATATATAGATCTACACTGTTTGTAAAGGTAGGGGTGGTTGTGAGGGTTAAATTCCATCTGCAAGTCAGGTTGTACACATGTACTGCACACTTTGAGTGTTAAAAGCCAGTAACATATTTTGTATTATCTACTGCATGTATTCCGACAGACAGGCTTGAGCAAATGGTGTAGACCAAGATGCAATGCTGCAAAATGCGGAATCTCACCAGGGTCTACACAGTTTGCCACTCATCCATCTTTTTTCAGACATAATATTTAGGATTGTTATTGTTAAGTATAGTATTCAGGAATTGAGGTTGCCTTTTTTGTTATTTGCCTAGAGTAGGTGCTAGAAAAGACAATGGCATACGTTAGAATTGATGGAAAAATAGAGATTCTTAATAAATCTGTATATTATTTATGATGTGGCTGGCCGTTTGATGTTTCGCTGAATAAGCAGATTGAATCACTAAGATGTTTTCCTTGTTCAATAATAGCATTTATAAGAAAGTACAGTGAAGTGAATGAGTGATTTTAGTTTACGTCCCACCAACAGCTAAGGTCATACGGAGATGGGACCTCGGTTAAAAGACTCATCCGAAAGTCTGGAGAAGCCCGGGATTGATCCTGTGATCCCTGGTTTAGAAGGCAAGTAGCTTAACCACTGTGCCACAGGGGCTTCTAAAAGTACAGTGAAAGTACAGTGAAATTCTGCTATTAAGACTGCCTAGAAATAAGACCAATTCTGCTTTAAAAAGCTTATTTTTAGGGTGCAGTTTTTTGTTCTTCGTGTTTTCTGCAAAGAATGTCCTCTGGTCAGGGACCACCTTTGGGACTGTTCAAAAGTGGTCTTTAAGACCACTTTTGAACAGTCCCAAAGGTGGTCTTAATATAGAAATTTTACTGTATTTATAGCCCCGCTTTGAAAAAGTGGGGGCTATATTGGATTTGGCTTGTCCGGAATTCCGTCTGTCTGTCTGTCTTTCTGTCTGTCTGTCTGTCTGTAATATTTGATAGAGGGTACCTTGTTACTGCAACTCCTCTTACAGTTCTAGGTCAATCCTTTTGAAACTTTACAGGTGTTTTCATATAGGTCTGAAGATGTGCATATTCTTTTTTCATTATCCTTAAATAATTTTTTTCACTTATTTCACATTTTTTAACTTAAACATTTTTTGAGATCTACTAATGTTAAAATGTATAGGGAGTAGCTACATTGTTACCGCAACTCCTCTTACAGTTCTAGGTCAATCCTATTGAAACTTTACAGGTGTTTTCATAAAGGTCTGAAGATGTGCATATTCTTTTTTCATTATCCTTAAATAATTTTTTTCACTTATTTCACCTTTTTTAACTTAGACAATTTTTGAGATCTACTAATGTTAAAATGTATAGGGAGTAGCTACCTTGTTACTGCAACTCCTCTTACAGTTCCAGGTAAATCCTTTTGAAACTTTACAGGTATTTTCATATAGGTCAGAAGATGTGCATATTCTTTTTTCATTATCCTTAAATAATTTTTTTCACTTATTTCACCTTTTTTAACTTAGACAATTTTTGAGATCTACTAATGTTAAAATGTATATGGAGTAGCTACCTTGTTACTGCAACACCTCTTACAGTTCTAGGTCAATCCTTCTGAAAATTTACAGGTGTTTTCATATAGGTCTGGAGATGTGCATATTCTTTTTTCATTATCCTTAAATATTTTTTTTTCACTTATTTCACTTTTTTTAACTAAGACAATTTTTGAGATTTTCTAATGTTAAAATGTAGGGAGTAGCTACCTTGTGAACGCAACTCCTCTTACAGTTCTAGGCCGATCCTTTGAAACTTTTCAGGTGTTTTCAAAGAGGTCTTAAGATGTGCATGTGTTTTTTTCATTATACAAAACTTATTTTTTAACTTAGACTGTTTTTCATATCTAATAACACGAAAAGTCTATAAGGCGTAGGTACCTTGTTAGGGATTTAACCCTCTCACAAGTCTTTACCTTTGATTTATGAGTCTTTCTCCTCTGACAGGGCTATAGCGGGGCTATAGTCAGATCCTCTGACAGTTCTAGTTCATTTCAGTTGTTATCCTCTGTTTTCATTCTGGCCAGGACAGAAAAGAGACCCAGTAATGCTCAATCACGGAGCCCAAAATTTAGATATTTAATTATTTTAGAGGTTAATAAAATAAGCATCACAATAAAGCTGGTCTGTAGACGCCTGCCCATGAAAAGTGTGGCTCGCTCAACATGTCCTTAACCTTTACCACTCTCTAGCCGAAGTCAGCAGGCGACAAATTGTTAATATTTTTCTTTTTTTTCCAAGAAAACAGGACTTGACATCTCATGCAAATTGTCTCCACAGGAGACAATTTGCATGAGATGTCAAATATTTCAAAGTGTCGTCTGCTTACATGGCCTAAATAGTGTTGACAGGGTCATTAAACATCATTTCAGACAAAGATAAATAGGGTAAGCAGCATATTAATATGACCTTGGATAAAAATTTAAATTATGTTTTCTGTCAGTTTTAAAAATTTCCAAACCATTTGAATACACATTACTTGGGTCACCAGCATTATGCAGATATATGTTACCTCAGGTGAATTGAGAATAAATTTGATTTTCTGTTTAAAAAGATCATTAAGTCTTTATGCCTCATATACAGTTTATCCATGAACCATGAACTACATCCATGGCAAGTGTTATTCATGTGTGATAGGAGTAAAGTGGATTATTTACCCCTCATAAACAACTAATTTATTATGTACCTGTAGGGGAAGCAACATTTGCTAACCCCTTCCTTATCTTGTTGCAGTTAACCTCCATGGCCTAGTTGGTAAGAGTGCTGTCTCTTAATCATAAGGTCTCTCACCAATGTGGGTTCTAGCCTTGAGACTCCAAGTTCTGCAACTGAAGCTCAGATGGCTTTTCTCCGGGTGCGTGGTTTTTCACCTACCTCTGATTAAAACTGGCTCGAAGTAAGTGAAATAACCTTGAAACGAGCGTAAAACCAAACCCCACCAAAAAGGAATGACATCCTATCAATCTGAAACTTGTTATATAGTTAGACCATGATGTCGAGCAGTGCATATTGTTTCGAGGTTAAGGTCCACCTAACAATTACAGTTATGTCACTTGGAAAATTTAAATTTTCCGTTTCCAGATAACTCCTCGTGCATTTTAAATGCGATCAAGCTGAAACTTGATATATACATGTAGTTAGACCATGATGTGGAGTAGATCATATTGTTTCGAGGTTGCTGCCTATCAAATAATAATAAAGTTATGCCCCTTTGTCTGTATATATTTCAATTTTCTGGATAACTCTCCCTACATTTTACATCCAATCAAGCTGAAACTTGATATATAATTGTTAGACCATGATGTGGAACAGCGCATATTTTTTTGCGGTTACGGACCATTAAATATTAACAGAGTTATGCCCCTTTGAAAAAGTCTGTAAACATTTTCTTTCTGGCCAACTTTTCTTAAAATTTATATGCAATCAAGCTGAAATTTGATATCTAGTTTGACCATGATGTGGAGCAGAAATATTGTTTCGAGGCTTTGGTCCATCAAATACTAATAGAGTTATGCCCCTTGGAAAATTTCTGTAAACATTTTGTTTCTGGCTACAGTTAACATTTGATCAAGCTGACACTTGATATATAGTTAGACCATAATGTGGAGCAGCACATATTTTTTCGAGGCTGTGGTCCACCAATTATTTTTAGAGTTACGGTGCTTTGAAAATTTCGTAAACATTTAGTTTCCAGCTATGTCCTCCTACAATTTAGATCCGATCAAGCTGAATCCTGATATATAGTTTGATCATGATGTAGAGCAGTGTATATTATTTCTAGGTTACTGTCAGATAAATTTTAGCAGAGTTATGCCCATTTGAAAATTGATGTAAATTTCTTGTATCAGGTTAACTCCTACAGTTTACATCCATCCAGCCGAGTTAGACCATGATGTGAAGCTGTGCATATTATTTCAAATACGCAATTCACCAAATATTAACAGAGTTTTGCTCCTTTGAAAACTTCTGTAAATGTTTGGTTTCCAGCTATCTCTTCCTAAAATTTACATTTGATCAAGCTGACACTTTTGAGGTTACAGTCCACCAAATATCAGCAGTAATGGTCCCTTGAAAATTTTGTAAACTATTTACTCTTCCTGTAGCATACATTTGATCAAGCTGAAACATTGCAAAATGATACATCATGATATGGAGCAGCACATGCCATCAGCCAAATATTAGCAGAGTTATTCCCCTGTCACGTCTCATTTCCAGCAAATTCCTATAGTTTACATCCCATCAAGCTGAAAGGTGATTTGTAGTGAACCATTTTGTTTAGAGGTTAGTCTACCAATTATTAGCAGAATTATGTCCATCTGTTCATCCAGGAACTTTCCCCTCCTGCAGTGTTCAATTTATAATAAAGGGGTTTGGGGGCCCTCTGGGCCCACAGGAGGGCCCACAGGCCTTGAAAAAGGGGGCCATTTGTAAATTAAGAGGGTCCTTAAATTATACTATATAAAGTTGCCAGATTTATCTTTAGGTTTTGGCTGCATGATAAAAATGGACACAAAACAAGTTTATAGACATCACAGACAGAATCTATTTTGTCTATCTATCCATCTTCTTGTACTGAGTTGGTCACATTTGCCCATTAACTCGGTAAACCAGTACAAAGTGTCTTGCTCAAGGACTAAATGCATGTTTTATTTAGAATGAATGCCATGAAATTTATTTCTGGAGGAGAAGAACTCTATAATAAATATATAGCTTTTTCAGTCAGGTACTTCAAGCCGCAAGGCGCACACGAATATGGCGTAAGCCGGCTGGCGCATGGCCACATCCCCGGTAAACAAAACATTCAATTTGGGTTTAAAAAATAAGAATTGTTACTGGTTAAACAGATAAAACAAAATGTTTTTCTGAGTTATTGGCAACATGCGGTTTGTGATTAACTCAATAATATAATTAACGCACCAGACAGCCAAAAAATCGCAAGAAAATCGCAAAAATGAACTGTAGAAGAACCAGTCACTAAACTCTACAGTTGCGCCTGAAGGGCCCATTGAATGATCTCTAGTGTGGCCCTCATGTAAAAAGCGGGCCCAGGGCGCAATGGCGCAGCCTAGATTGAACACTGTTCCTGCTATTTGTCAGTACATGTATATGTGTTACAGCCGATTATTTGCAAACTGCGTGCGGAGCTCTTCTTTTTTATACCCCAAACATGGGTGTTTGTTGAGGTCACAGGTTCTAATGTGTACCCATAACCTATGTCAGTGAACAGAATGTATACCCCTGTAAACATTTTTGTTAGCTCACCTGAGCGGACGGCCCATTGATGAGCTTATATAGTATGGGAAGGCTCTGTTGTCTGTCATCTATCTATCTGTCAATATTTTGAAACATTTTCTCCCCTGAAACCACTGGGCATATTGAAGTCAAATTTCATATGGAGCACCCATGGGACAGGGGAACAAAAATCTGTTCATAGGGGTCCAGGGCACATGACCAAGATGGTCACAATCCCCATATAAAGAAAAAACCATTTGAAAATCCTCTCTGGAACTAGTGGGCTGATTGTCATGAAACTTGGTATGTACATGTAGTCAATCATACATGTAGTTTGTTCATATGATGACCCCTGGATGA
This sequence comes from Lucinisca nassula, assembly GCA_963580285.1. Taxonomy (NCBI): domain Eukaryota; kingdom Metazoa; phylum Mollusca; class Bivalvia; order Lucinida; family Lucinidae; genus Lucinisca; species Lucinisca nassula. The sequence continues at coordinate 72,581,596 of OY757021.1, forward strand.
CCTTGACCTATTTATGGTCAAAAATTTTAAATATCTTTTCCTCTTGACGGACCAGTCGGCCAATTTGCCTTGAATCTATGAATGTACTGGCATCGGGGACTCCGGCCCATGAATGGTGAGTCTTGATTGACCTTGAGAACTTCCGAGATCTGATCTGCATCTATATTATAGAGCGATATACCCATCAAGCGATTTTGGTACTTATCGCCTATGCGAGCATCAAAGGTTCAGGCAAGCCTGCGCATCCACACAGTTTCGCCAGAACCTTCGCTGCTCGCTCATACAAGCAGTGAATCAAGAGGAACCTTCAGACAGAAAGCCATATCCCTGGCCCCTCTGAATGGCTGGGCATGCGCAGTTAAAATTTGTCATTACGGAATGCTCAAAGACACAAATTTGCTTGGCGGGGCTCATTTTCCGAAGGATATATCGGGGTTTAGCATGGTGAGGGTTGTGTTTTTTGTTTGAAATGAGGTTTTATGTCCCTATCATCACTATTAGGTAACTTTGGAGATGTTGCTTCCAATTTTTTTGGACTTTTACCGGACACTGAGATGAAATGACATCCCAAGCCCTACTGCCCAAACAAACTGATAGGGTTTATTGAACAGGACAGAAAAAAAGGAAACAAAAACAAATGTCATATCTGTTCTAGAATTTTCTTTGGTGCTTTAAGAGTTAAAAATAGTGTGGGGGTGAGTTCTTGGGTCTTAATTTATTTACTGGGTAATAAATAGGTGTGGCCTCTCTTGTTTGTATCATGTCATGAAATAATTTGAAGAGGTCATTTATGGTCTCCTTCATACACTTTATAACTTCCTTCTTACAGGCGCATGTCAATATTGACTGCTTTGAATGAAATAAAATTATTATGAATATTTTATTCTATATATAATTTTTATCAACCCTTTTTGTACCAAATGGAATCTTCCACCTTATATATAGCAGGAGTCTGTTTCAAAATTTAGGGGTCTCGGGTTGTGTTTTCTACATAATTTATTTGGAAAATCATTAATGGCTGAACTTTTCAGAAACAGTGTGGGCTCTATCTGACACTGCATTCTGCGGCATCTGATCTGGGCCTACTGTGTTTGCCAGGGTACTCGTTTTGAGGTTTCTGGTACAAGATGTGTTAACCTGTTGATGTGTAAACAATAAGTCTGGGCACCCCTGCCCCATCGGGGCTTGGAGAAATTAAAGTGGGCTGTACAGTGCTTCTGCGCAGAGCTGAAACCGACCGAACTTGAGTACTGGTAAACAGCTTCGGTCTAAGCCTGCCCGGGAAAAGTGATGCAAGTCGGACTGCCCCTTAGACCCCAGCGGTTCTAAGGGCGGTAGGGCTTGAGATGTCATTTCATCTCAATGTTGGGTAAAGGTCCCACAAAAACGGAAGCAACGTCTCCACAATGACCTTTATAGTGTTTAGGGGGACGTAAAAGCTCAAATCAAGCAAACTTACAAACAATAGGTCTGGAACAGAGTAAACACCCTGTTTTGAACATTTGTCTGTTCATGGTTACTGTATTTACCCTATGTATTCGAAGCGATATGCCCAAACGTCTCCAAAATGACCATAATAGTGTTGACGTGGACATAAAATCTGATGTTGTGTCAAAGAAAATAGCCGGATGAGTGGCAAACAGTGAAGACCCCGATGAGACGCCACAGGACTTGGTCTACACTGTTTGCTAAGGTCTGTCTTTCCAAATACATATGGTTAGTAATTAGGTTGCCCTAGTGGATACTGGCATGAAATACAGTAAAATTCCAAATTAAGACCACCTTTGGGAATGTTCAAAAGTGGTCTTAAGACCACTTTTGAACAGACCCAAAGGTTGGTATCTGACCAGAGGACCCTGTATGCAGAAAACACAAAGAAAGAATAACTGCAGCTTACTTAATAAGCTTTCTAAATGCTCTGTAAAGGAGTCATCTTAATACTTATCTTGCTGTTCACGACAACCCCTATCTTTGCAAACAGTGTAGATCCAGATCAGATGGCTTCTGAAGAAGCCATCTGATCAGGATCTACACTGTTTGACATTCAGTTTATGAATTTGTAGGAATAAATTACATCAAGTAATCTGATTGGTTGAAAGTCAGAAATGGGTGTGGCTTAAATGAATATTCAGCAAGAGAAGGGTTAAGCAGAATTAGCCTTAATTTAAGGTAATTTCACTGTATATCTAAGATGTGCAAAGAAAACATTTTTGCAAGACACAATATTTTGCACTAAGCTGCACTTAAGCAGCCTGCTTTAACATGACTTATTCAATATATATTTTTTTAGACTCAACAGGTTTCTTTTACCTGGCATGTTAACGAGATTATGCATATTATGTGTAGACAAAGTATGGCATTAATTAAGACGTCAAGAGAATGCCTGATATGTGAAATATATTGCATTAATTAAGCTGTCTGTTCGGAGATTATACCTGTTAGCCTTCAAAAACTGCAAAAAATTCTGAAGCAGACCCCAATCTAATTTTTTATTATTTCACAGTGAAAATAAGCCTTAATTTTTACTGAAAAATAAGGCTAAAAATAAATTGTAAAATTAATGTAGTTGCTAAACATCCTGAGCAGACGGCAATCTGAGCATGCTTAGCAGATGATAATCTTATTTTTAGCTCACCAGACCAAAGATCGTAGTGAGCTTTTGTGTCATAGCGTGAGATGTCTGGTGTCATGCATTGTCTGTTGTGCATGGTAAACTTTTCTTGTTTACACTTTAGAGGCCACAGGATTGGTCCAATCATCATCAAACTTGCTGAGAATGATCTTGGTCAAGTTCATATGGGTCATGCTTGGTCAAAACGTAGGTCAGTAGGTCAAGTCATAGAAAAACCTTGTTAACACTCTAGAGGCCACAGATTTGATCCAGTCATCATCAAACTTGCTCAGAATGATCATCTTGAAAATAGCACAGTCAGGTTCGAATATGGGTCATGTCAGGTCAAAAAGAAGGTCAGTACGTCAAATCATAGAAAAATATTAGCACTAGAGGCCACATTTCGGACCAATCACCTTCAAACTTGCTCAGAATTATCATCCTGACAACATCTCAGTCAGGTTTGATTATAGGTCCTGTCGGGGTCAAAAATAGGTCAGTACATGTAGGTCAAATCATTTAAAAACCTTGTTAACACTATATTGGCCACAGTTTTGGTCCAATCATTATCAAACTTGCTCAGAATGATCATCTTGACAATATCTCGGTCAAGTTCGAATATGGGTCATGTCGAATGAAAAAGTGGGTCAATTCATAGAAAAATCTTGTGAACATTCTTGAGGCCACAGTTTGGTCTGATCATCATCAAACTTGCTCAGAATGATCACCATGACATTATCTTTGGCAAGTTTGAATATGGGTTGTGCCGTCTTCAAGAACAGTGCAGGGCTGGACAAAACTGACTAAATTATATTTTGTCCTTCAAAAACATTGAGTCTGTTGGACAAATGTCCTGTGAATCTTAGCAATGAAAAATTTTAATGATATTCTGACAACATTAATAATTTATGCCTTCAGTCCTGCAGATACTTTTTCGTTCCTGCAAAAGATTTCAGTCTGTCTGACAGCTGTCATGCATCAGTAGAAAATATTTCATGAAGACTGGCCATGTCGGGTCAGAAAGCAGAAGATCAAATCATAGAAAACTTGTGAACATGTTAGTGGCCACAATTTTGCTCCAGGTATCATCAATTATCATCAAACTTGCTCTGAATGATCATTTTGACAATATCTTGGTAAAATTTGAATATGGATCAATAGAGTCATGTTGGGTCAAAGAGTAGGTCAGCAGGTCAAATTATAGAAAATCCTTGTGAACACTGTAGAGACCACAGTTTTGGTCCAGTCATCATCAAAGTTGCTCAGATTGATCATCTCGACAATATGTCAGTCAAGTTTGAATATTGATCATGTCAGGTCAAAAAGTAGGCCAAATCATAGAAAAAAACCTTGTCAACACTCTCATAGTTTTAGTCTAGTCATCATCAAACTTGCTCAGAATGATCATCTTGACAATATCTCAGTCAAGTTTGAATATGGGTCATGTTTGGTCAGAAAGTAGGTTGGTAGGTCAAATCATTGAAAAACATTGTTTACACTCTTGAGGCCACAGTTTTGGTTCGATCATCATCAAAGTTGCCCAGAGTGATCATTATGTCAGTATCTCAGTCAAGTTCAGATTTTGGGTTATGTCGGGTCAAATGTAGGTCAGTAGGTCAAATCATAGTAAAGCCTTAGTGACTGACATCATCATACTTGCTCAGAATCATCATCTCGGCAATATCTTGGTCAGATGGGTTTTTTTACGAATAGAATGATACCCTTTTACATGAGAAGATTACATGAGAAGTCTGCAAAGAGTACGGAGGTGTCGTCAGACTCACTTAGTACCGGTAAAGGTGGTGTGAAAATCTGTAGTAGGAACCACCCTTTGTCACCATGAGGCATTGTAAGTTAGACTGAGCCGGTTCATCTCTGTCTGTTGCACTAGAACCTGACCCTCAATGTCCACACAATGGAGTACAAGGGAAAACTCATGAAAGTACATCTGACTCATGATTGTCTTCCCCATTCATATCCCCTGGCCAAATAGGTTTTGGGGATATAGCAATCAGCCTAGCCTGTGACTGTTCACACAACCACCTGTCTGTCTGGATGTCCATCCATCCTCTTGTGATCTCCAACACCCTTCATGGTTTTTGGTGGCACTAGAAATAATTGTACACAAGATTTAAAGAAGGTGTGTCATGAGCAAGGTAGCTATGGCATTTTAGTTATCTCCCCTGATAATAAAATTGTGATTGCCATAACTCTGTCACCTTTTGAGATATACTGATGTTACTTGGTACAACACTGTACACAAGGTTAAATGTGTGTCATGAACAAGAACCAACATATTTCAGAGAATCTTCATATGTATTCCACAGGGAACAATATAAAACTCATTTTTCCAATTTACTCCAATCAGTATTTCGGCCAGAGGCCTTTATCAAGAAAAAACATTTACTTTGAATAAACTGCAATTCCATTGCTCCACCATTTTGCATTCATATGCAACAGTGACACGACATTGTCATGAACATAACGCCATGACATCGCAATGTTTATCGTACCAAAACTGTACTGCAACATTATATGCCAGAGCACCACCACTTCTACTGGGTTTGTAAGATTGGCGGTGCTCTGACTTATAATGTCGCAGTGACGTATAATCGGGCTAGTGCAATTAGATTTTTGATGGTTTTGGGACATTTGAACTCTGTCTCAAGGTCAAAGGTACTCTGTTATGTAGTTCTGGGTGACCTTTTTTTGTTTTACGGCCCTTTTAAGATCAATACACCCTTATCAAGCCGATTATTAATCAGAGTTGGGCAAAAACAGGAGTACTCGGAGAAAAAAACACCTGACCTTCTGTTGCAGAACTTGGCATTCTGGGTGACCTTTTAAGGGTTGTCAGAGGATTTTTCTCATTATGTCCAACCTTCTAATACAATTTTCTTGATGTGCCCATAACCCAAGATAAGTGGGGGTATCCACATATTATTTTTCTAATTTCTGCACACAAACATATGTTGTGGGTACTCATTTGAAGCACCTCGCCGAGGGGCTTCAAATGAGCACCCACAACATACCTTTTCTTACAGGAATAAGAAAAACAGCAATACTTTTATGATGAAAAAAGTGCCTTATGTAGAGCTATGGTGTCACTAAATGCATAAAATAAAATAAAAGCACTGACAGCACTGATATAGGCACTTTTTGCATCTGGAAAGTACTCATATTTTTCTTATTTCTGCATTTCAGGCCTCCTAGTGGCCCACTTTGAAAATATAGGTTTTTATATAGATTCTTCTTACTCAAAATATAGGTTATTTACAGGTTTTTCAATAAAAATACAGACGTTGCTTCCAATTTTGTGGGACTTTTACCCGACAGTGAGATGAAATGACATCTCAAGCCCTGTTGCCCAATAAAACCAATAGGGTTTGTAAGCATGGACGGACCGACTCGCACCGCTTAGCCCGGGCAGGCTTAGATCCTCTAAGTGGTTTACCAGTACTCGTGTGCGATCTGTTTCAGCTCTGCGTGGAAGCATCATGCAGCCCATCTATTTCTTCAAGCCCCGGTAGGTGGGGACAAAATGTTGTGGTTATTCATTAGAACTCACTCACTCGCTGCGCCTCAGTGAGGTGGGCGGGGGCAAAATGTTGTTCTAATGAGAACCCAGAACGTAGGTTTTCTGTGAGGTGCTTCTAATGAGTATCCACAACATATGTTTTCTTGCAGAACATGTTGATACGTACGCATATTATCTGGGGCTATGACTGCCCTGTCAATTTCGAGCTGGTTAGTTTAACTTACCACATGGCCTGGTGGATAAGAGCCCTTAGGTTTCTCACCGCTGTTGATTCGAGCCTGGCTCGGGTCACATGTGAGATCGTAAGAGTTCTGCAGGTGGTTTTTCTCTGGGTACTTCAGTTTTTGCCCACCTTCAATTAATGATCTGCTTTGAGTGAAATAATCTTGAAAGGGCCGTAAACCAAAAGAAACCAACAAAAAACAAAAAAAAAACAAAAAAAAAACCAGTGCTATTCTTGAATCAGGGAAAGGGAGAGAATAACCATAATAGAAAAGATTTCATGATCAATCTTTGCAAGAGAATGTTGCTGATCAATCAGGTACTGAATCCACATTATTTTGTATGCATTAACCCATTTTGTATGGCGTCTGATCAGGCCTACACTTTTTGCAGGTTGTGTTTTCTCTCAAACAAATTTTGAAGAAAACACAACCTGGCACCCCTAAATCTTTAAATGGACTCCTGCTATATACATGTAGAAGGACGAAGATTCCATTTGGTACAAAAAGAGTTAAATGGCACCATTTTACCTTGTTACTTCAGGTGACCTCATGTAATAATTTGATTATCAGATTTATTGTGACTGCTATAATTCACAGCTGAGAAATTTATTTTCCACTTCACCCAGAGTCTCAAGAAATCAAGCCATGTTCGGTGACATGTTTCGTGTAAACATAGAAAGTCATAAAATAAGCAGTGTTACGAGAAAAAGTCCTGTAACAGAGATAGCCAGCAAAGGCACCAAACAGCCTGCACAATGTGCCTGCTGTTTAGTGCCTTAAATTTGGTGTCTACAAGATGGTTTGATGTCCCCCAAGTCTGTGTCTAGTTTTAAACAACAATGGTTCTTGTTGGGCTGTACAAATGCACAGATTTATTAGTGTCATTACCACTCGGCAAATCTCGAAGACTTGTTTTCTCAAGGCAGAACTCATTTGTAATCATTTTAGATACATAGACCAATATGGTGTCGGGAACATAATGTGTATGTAACATGTGGTCACATTTGTGTGGGCCTTTAGTTTCAGTATAGATTTTCTGGCAAACAAAAATAAGTTTTTGCAGCGAAACGAGCCGGGGTAAGACCTGTTAGCCCGACAAAGATTCAAATCAGCCCGTTCATATGTGCTGTCTTCGCTGTTGGCACAAGTCTTTTTCTGACTTTGGATTATCCAGAGATAGAGCCTCAAGCAGTTTTAGACTTTTGCCAGACTGGGAGGGTATAGTCTGATACGCGTCTTTGCCAGCCATACAGGTCTTACTGAAGTGTTTGTTGTGCCAAGGCTCACATACATTTATTCTCAGGTGTTACATGTATTTTTCTGTCGCATTGCGGAATTCATTTCAATGTGAGTTAATGTCGGATGTACAATGTGGTATGCTCATGATAACGCTTCGAAAACTTCTGTAAGTAATCTCAGGTCTCCAACTCTTATATTCTGCTGAATAAATTTCTGTTCTTTTATTATTAAATCACTTGATATAAAGTATTTGTTTCATTCCCAAACTGCATGATAAACAGTATAGATCCTGATCAGATGGTTTCTTTAGAAGCCTTCGGAGCTTGATTGACACTGTTTGCCAAAGGTAGAGGTTGTTGTGTTCAGCAAGATAAGGGCTAACTTCTTAATATTTTAGTTAGTGGAATTCCTGCAGATCCATTGTGAACTTTTTTGTTAACCCTTATCTTGCTGTTCACGACAACCCCTATCTTTGCAAACAGTGTAGATCCAGATCAGATGGCTTCTGAAGAAGCCATCTGATCAGGATCTACATTGTTTGGCATTCAGTTTATGAATTTGTAGCAATAAATTACATCAAGTAATTTGATTGGTTGATGGACAGAAATGGGTGTGGCTTAAATGAATATTCAGCAAGATAAGGGTTAATTAACTCTGTTCTTTAATCTCCAGTTGTTCCAACTTCATGATATGAAGTAAATTTACATTGCAGAAAGATTTAGCAAACTGAGTGATGCACACAATACACTTGTTCTGTCCTTTTGTCACATAGACCATGTGTTACTATCCCCTGCTCCCAACAGTGACACCAAAGGGAAAGAAACACAAACATGAAATGGAAACATCAATAGCAGAAAGCCAAAAGGACATTTACTTTCCCACAAAATGGCTAACTGGCTATCCAAAACAAAATAACATAAGCGAAGCACACACTGTTAGACAAACCATAACAAAAACAAACCACGACAGAAGAGCCGCACTGGTACGGTCAGTGAAATGAATTCCACTGTGGAGGCTCGAATCAATTTTACGCAGCTGCAATCCTCGCATTCACTTCCGTAAAAACCCTTTAAAAATCACCTTCTCCAGAACCATTAGTCAGATGACTTTGAAACTTGGCAGACTGTAAAAGGGACACAAGCCCTACTGAAGTTTTATAAATGATGACCCTGGGTTGACCTTGGCTTATTTTACAGCAAGGTCAAATTTGGTACCTTAGGCATTTGGATGGGAAAAAGGTAAAACACTGCTGTGCAGTTATCCAAAACTGTAAACAATTGCAGTTTTGTGAAATGAAAATAGGTCTTATATGAACCGTTATGAATATCAAAGGTGAGGGTCATTCAGTGAACTTGGCTGTAGGTCATTAGGGTTGAATGTCCATGAAATATCAAACATCTCTTGAGAAACCACAAGTCAGAACTTCTATGCCTCAAAAAATTAAACAAAATGTTATATAAATATGATGAGGTGATTCCTTAGGCGTATGAATGGTAAAAAAGGTAAAACAGTGCATTCGTCTTAATCAATTATACTTTATGAAATAGAAGTAGGTCTTATTTAATGTCAAAGGTCTGAGTGTCATTTATTGACTTCGGCCCTGGTTACTAGGATTTTATGTCAGTCAACATTGAAAGGAATTCATCTTCTGAAAATCCTGGGCCAATTTCTATTACTTCCAGGCAAATTGGGAACAAAATTTTTATTTGAATGGTCCTGGTCACATAACCAAGATGGCTGCCACTCATATATGGTTTAAGCCTTAAAGAGATTTTCTTTCTCCAGTACCTCTTAGCTGATTGCCATGAAACCTGGCATGTAGTATCAGGTGAATGAGTGGCACCAGATTACATGAATAATGACCTCAGGTTGACATGGACCAATTTTATAGCAAATATGGTTCCTTTGATGTTGAATTGGAAACAATGTACAACAAGGTACAACAATGCATTTTTCAAGAAGAATTGTAGCTTAAAATATGACTGAAGGTATCAGTTACTCAGGTGAGCAATTGTTGCACTTGAGCTACCTGCTTTTTACTCCATGTGCCAATATTACAACCCACCAGTTTTCTCTGAATGTTTCAGAGAAAAGCATGAGTGTTTGTGTGTAAGTTGTACTCAACGTTAATTATGCTCAGAAGGCAGAGCACACTTTCTGGACTTGAAAACTAATTCAGTATATATTGCACAGCCAATAAGGCCCAATTTGGTTAGTGCTCTATAATCAAGCTGACTTTTTATCAGTTTTGAAGAAACATTTCGTTGTTGTTCAATTTGTGTGCTTTAGGAAATCTCTGTTTTTCATTGTTCCGGGGCCTTGCATAGCTGCAAAAGCTGGTTCAGAGTGTTTATGAGTATCTGGGAGTGACAGACAGTATAATACCGTTCAAGTAAAATAGAAGTGGAGGCAATGATCAGGAATCAATACAATTAACCCACAGCTCCCATCAGAGACTCAGCAAGATATCAAATCCGTAACTTCAGTATCAAGTGAGATGAGTGGGGTTGGGGTTAACCCTTGCATGATATATAGTATTTAGGTTGGGCATGTGCATTAAGTCCGAGAGCTCTGATTGGATTATTAATGGATGAGTTACATGTCTTTAAGTAACTTAAAAAATTGGTGGCAGAAGTGGGATTGTCTAGTTTTAATACAGATATAGTTCTTCTATATACTTTATAGTCAAGCCAAATTAAAAAACTTTTTTGGGGGGGGGGTTGATTTTATGGCCCTATCAAGATTATTTTACTTATTTAAAGGTGATTGTTAATCAAAGGTGGACGAAAAGTAGAGTACTCTGAGAAAAAACACCTGACCTTGCATTGCAGAATTTGGCATCTCAGTGTGATCCAAGCGAGGCGTGGGGCCCTAATGATTAAGACCACTAGGCCACCAATAAAAAAATTAAAATAAATATGTGCTTAAAACAATACACCTACTTATGTGTTGTTGGCAGGTTGTCTGATGTTATTTGTATCTTTCATAAATCTTCCTTCATTGTGAGAATATGCATCTGTTCCTAATGCACTTCTCACAAGCATTCAAGTTAAAATTCACTTATCTTATGTGTCTGTAAAATTCTTTGATGCAGTGTGACCTGTCTGTTTGAATAAGGTACCTGAGGGGTATAAAGATGTGACCTACATTAAGATGGTTTTATTGCCTTTTCAACAGGTTTTGATGGACTTTCGAATGACATTTTATTATTAACACCTTCATAAAATGGTTATTTTCTGTGTTTATGATCTTAATGTCAATATTTCTGTCTCCTTGCTGGATTCAGTAAAATTTTAACTTCAATGGCTAAAACACCTTTGGAGCCATGACAATTTGTTTGCGATCACTCCACGCAATGGTACAGTTAAGTCATTGTACAAGGTCATACCTGAGCAATATCTTTTATGTCTTCTATAAATAAAGATATGTGGTGTGTACTCATTAGAATTGCCTCATCGAGGCAATTCTAATGAGGACACACAACATACATTTTCAAGATGAAATAAATTGTAAATATATTGATTGATATCTGGATTTGCTGAAAAATTCCCAAGGAACATTAAAAGGAATTGAAATCGGCCATGGTAAACAATACCATCAATGTCGGCCCCCGCCCATAGGGGCTGCATGATGCTTCCACGCAGAGCTGAATCCGGCCCGCACACTAGTACTGGTAAACCGCTGAGAGGATCTAAGCCTGTCCAGGAACCGCGGTGCGAGGCGGACCGTCCATGCTAATAAACCCTTTTGGTTTATGGGCGTCAGGGCTTGAGATGTCATTTCATCTCAATGTCGGGTAAAAGTCCCACAAAATTGGAAGCAACGTCTCCAAAATGACCTTTACAGTGTTGACGGGGACGTTAAACCTCAAATCAAACAAACAAAACAAATACCATCAATGTTTTAGTCCATGAAATTTCACTGTATATCTGCTTAGTTTTGTTTAAATTAAATTTGTTTAAATGTTTTGTGGCTGTCACTACCCACCCTATCATTGAGTTTTTGGTTGATTGTTTGTGACCATAGCAATGGATAATGTGCATATTTTGTGATAATTGAAGCAAAATTTATCTTATTTCTGCATATTGACAAAAACTATCCTTCATTTATCACAAAACACCAACCTTATCTGTTGCTACCAAAGTAAATTACTAGCAACTTTGAGACAATAGAAGCCTCCGTGGTGTAGTGGTTACCCTACTTACCTCATAAACCAGGTGCTGTGGGATCGATTCCGGGCTTTTTAAGACTTTGGGATGAGTCTTTAAACCATTTGACATTAGTTGCTGGTGGGACATTAAACTGAAACACACACACACACACGCATGCACGCATGCATGCACGCACGCACACACACATGCACACACACACACACACACTTTGAGACAATCATCCAGTCAGTGCAGTGAGCGTTTAGAAAAGTCCAGTTTAGAAACTCAGGGATGAAAGGGTTGAGATAAAGTTGTACCACATGGTTGTATCATTTTGTCATTGGTGCAGTAAATTAGATCACCTGGTTCTAAATATAGTATTTGGTACTATTTACCTGTGTATTTTAATATTCGTTAAGCCAATGAAATACCTGGAATAAACCAGCCCACAAAAATAAGCGAATCAAATTAAGTATAAGGAAATGGCTAAAAATTGAAAGTAAACAAACATGAGGCGGGTATTGTGGTTAGCAAGTCATATCTATTTAAAATATATTGATCAGCTAATTGATTGTTTTCGTAGAAAAGTATGACAATTATCATCGGCAGTTTGTCATATATTGAACTTTAGGTACATGTGCAATGTGATCAAGTTTTGACAGTTTAGTGTCATCTTAAGCTGCTGAGTGACAAAGTTCATGTGGACTAACAATCTTGTATTACCGTATGTGGTATAAAGTGATATAATAAAGTGATTGGAATAATTGCTTGAAAGGTACTTGTGGCAAGGCATGTATAACTACAAGATGCCAAGAATCTAAAAATGTTGTCTGTTCATGTCGTCTGCTGCACTTCTTGCAAAGTTTTCATGTTTCTGCATACAGGAAAACAGTGTGGGTCCTGATCAGACTCCTCCATGGCCCACACTGTTTGCAGCAATGACTTTCATAGCTTTTTTTTCATCCTTAAAGTACTGATATTTTTCTTATTTCTTCACGAAAACATATGTTGTGGGCATTCATCAGAAGCGCCTCACTGAGGCGCTTCTGATGAATACCCACAACCTATGTTTTCCTGCAGAAATAAGAAAAATTATATGTGGATACCTCCTTTTATCTGGAGACAGAAAACACAAAGAAAGAATAGCTGCAACCTACTAAATAAGCTTTTCAAAGCAGAATTCGTCTTATTTTTAGGTGGTCTTAATAGCAGAATTTCACTATTTGCTTAGGTTAAGCTGTTGCGTATTACCAGAGACATTTTTATAAAAGACGTGGCTTTGATTTAACCGATACCGCGCCTGTGACTTATAGATTTTCCGTGTCATTCCTATTTATAGCAGCTGCGATCTTATCAGCTGATCAGCTGATTGGAGCCTGGTCAGAGAGAAACCAATATGTTTTATTTTGTAGTCTCAAAGAGTAAGATCATCACTTATATGATTGTGTTTGAAGTTTGATTGGTTGATTCTGTTTATCGGATTGATAGTTTCTTTACATGACTACAAGTGACAATGTGATCATATATATAGTTGTCATAGACCATCATGAAGGATGTGCATTCTGATTTGAGTCACCTCAGTTACTAAGGCAAGCTGTGACATTGGCAACCTGCTACAGTTATTGATTATGTAACCCTTTTTGTACCAAGTGGAATCTTCTGGATCTGATATGAAGGAGGAGTCCATTTCAAAAGTTAGGGGTGTCAGGTTGTGTTAAATTCTTAAAAATTTATTTGGAAAATTACTAAAGTTTTTGCAGTGTAAGCCCTGATAAGATGCCGCACTCTGTGGCATCTGATCTGGGCCTGTTACCCCTTTTAGGTACAAAATGGGATAAATGTTTTTTTTTTATGGCTTTTATTACCATTTTTGTGATGTTTTCTACCGATGTTGCTGTATGATTCTTTATGTTGGCAATTGATTTTTGTTTGATTTGAGGTTTAACGTCCCCTTCAACACTGTAAAGGTCATTTTGGAGAGGTTGCTTCCAATTTTGTGGGACTTTTACCCGACATTGAGATGAAATGACATATCAAGCCCTGTCGCCCAATGAAACCAATAGGGTTTATTAGCATGGACGGTCCGCCTCGCACCACGGTTCCTGGACAGGCTTAGATCCTCTAAGCCGTTTACCAGTACTATTGTGCGGGCCGAATTCAGCTCTGCGTGGAAGCATCATGCAGCACATATATTTCTTCAAGCCCCTATTGGTGGGGGCTGTTTGGCAATTGAATGGATATTATTTGTTTTTTAACGAGGATGAAATTGAAAGATGGCTAAACTGTTATACACTTGTATACAGTATACCCACTTAAACCACTTTATTGCACTGTTCATTAATATACGGTTTCTGAAATAACTACAGGCAACGTATATGCAACATCCTATCAGTGTTGATGCAATGTAATGTTGTATCGATGTTGATGCGACGTTGTTTAAACACCAGTTGCCCGTAGTACACAATTTAAAGCTAAATTCCAAAAAATGTGTAATTTTGTTCAGATTTCTGTTTTGGATCTGAACAAATGTTTTATACAAGAGTTAGACTTATATAAGTCCTAGATGTTAATAGTTGTGTTCGTTCATTCCATATTTTATCTAGGCTAGATTTTATTTTTATCCTGACTATCACTTTAGTACAGTTTGCATCACCTCAGATCTAGGCCAATTGCATCTTCAACAATTGCAGGACCACCTTCAGTGGTCAGTTATTTAAAAAGTTATTGTTGAACCCAGGTTCACTCTGGGCCACGGAGCTGGAGGCCCATTTGACACATGAATGAATGACTAAATCTTGGTCGAAAGATCTTAAAGCAGTAAGTGTAAAGCAAACAGAAAGTGCCTTTTGAGTGAGTGAGTGTTTAAGTTTTACATACGGAGATGGGACCTAGGTTTAAAGACTCATCCGAAAGTCTGGAGAAGCCCTGGATCGATCCTGTGACCCCTGGTTTACAAGGCGAGTAGCGCAACCACTACACCATGGAGGCTTCTATAAAGGGCCTTTTGAATATAGCTGGAAGTTGTCACCTGTTCACGGCCCCGGGTGTTCACTGGTAAACCACTTAGAGGATCTAAGCCTGCCCAGGCAAAGCGATGCGAGTCGGACCGTCTGTGCTTATAAACCCTATTGGTTTTATTGGGCGACAGGGCTTGAGATGTCATTTAATCTCAATGTTAGGTAAAAGTCCCACAAAATGGAAGCAACATCTCCAAAATGACCTATACAGTGTTGATAGGGACCTTAAACCTCAAATCAAACCAATTGTCACCTCCTCCTTAATCTTATAACTGTTTAACCCATAGTACGCAGGAAACCCCTAATTAAAAGGGGTACCTTGACAAACAGTGCAGGCTCAGATCAGATGCCGCAGAATGCGGCCGGCTGTTCAGGGCCTGCACTATTTGCTAACACACTTTTCCATCAAAAATAGAATAAAAACGGAAAAAATAGGCTTACACCCCTTATATGACAAGTGGACTTGTCCAACATATAGCAGTGGAAGAGTCCACTATTATACAATGGGCTTTTCAAAGGTTTCCTAATTTTTATGATAGTGTTGGCAAAAGTCTGAATATGACATCTATATTAATAAGATCAGCTGATATCTACATACATACATGGTCTGCTGTAGTTACTGTCATAGCTCATAACTCACATAACAACCCTAAAAATTGGTACAAAAAGCAGCAGAAGTTCATGCAGTTGTCTTGCTGAATATTCAGTTTAGCCACACCCATTTCTGACTTTGAACCAATCAGATTACTTCATGTAACGTATTCGCCCTAATTATCGCACATGCTCCTATAAGCGCACACCAAAGCTATTTTTGAAAAGGAAATGCATAAGCGCACACTTAAAAGTAGCCTCCTCTCGATGTTCTCACAGTAAATCTATAAAAATGTGCTGTTATTTCTTCAACAGTGAAGGCAATGCTTAAGTATCCTTTTCTGTCCCATTAAATATCAGCATGCATCATCTCGGAAGCTATTGTTTTCGTATCAAGTGTGCGCTAATTAGGTAGATTTTTCACCACGATTTTTTGACACGATTTTGAAAAAACTAAGCGCACGGTGCGGTAATTAGGGCAAATACGGTAATTTATACTTACAAATCCATAAACTTCATGTCAAACAGTGTAGATCCTGATCCTGATTCTGAAGAAGCCATCTGATCGGGATCTACACTGTTGCCAAAGATAGGGGTTGTCGTGAACAGCATGATAAGAGTTAAGGATCTTTTCTTCTCGCCTTGGTCCAGGGTCTGTGCGACTAGAAAATTATTATAAGCAACCTCATGAGTGTTATCTCCAATTATTTAGGATTGTTATACATGATAATTTATTGGAACAGACCAGATATTAGTGGACATTTAATGAAGATAATTTAGGGATGACTTTTTTTTATTCTCTATAAAAACATACGTTGTGAGTACTTGTTAGAATCACCTCATTGAGGCGATTCTAACAAGAACCCACAGCATACGTTTCTGACAAGAAGTAAGGATCTCTGTTGCTGCTCCCATCATAGCCTTAACCCATTTAGTACCAAATGGAATCTTCGTCACCAACCATTGCGGCTTGAAGAAATAGATGGGCTGCATGATGCTTCCAAGCAGAGTTGAAACCAACCGGGACTTGAACTTCCCATATCACAGGTCCTGGTGTATGAATTTCATTTTACTTGTCACCAGTAACAATTCTGAACCGCACATGAGTACTGGTAAACCGCTTAGGGGATCTAAGCCTGCCCAGGCAAAGCGGTGCGAGTCGGACCGTCCATGCTTATAAACCCTATTGGTTCAATTGGGCGACAGGGCTTGAGATGTCATTTCATCTCAATGTTGGGTAAAAGTCCCACAAAATTGGAAGCAACGTCTCATATACAGTGTTGACGGGGATGTTAAACCTCAAATCAAACAAACCAAATGGAATCTTCCTCCTTATATATAGCAGGAGTCCATTTCAAAATTTAAGGGTGTCAGGTTGTGTTTTCTAAAATGCTATTCTTTTTGCAAACAGTGTAGGACCTTGAACTGTGGCGTCTGATCTGGGCCTGCACTGATTGCCAGGATACCCGTTTTGGGGTTTCCGGTACAAAATGGGTTAATGGTTGGAATATTAAGATGAGTCACATCATGAGAAGACCATTTGTGAACAAAAAGAACCTGTTCCAGGCCGCGGAATCTCATCAGGGCCTTTTCTATTTGCCACTCATCCAGCTATTTTTGAGACACAAAATCGGGTAGTGTTTGATTTGTTTGATTTGAAGTGAAACGTCCCCGTCAACACTATATAGGTCATTTTCGGGACGTTGCTTCCAATTTTGTGGGACTTTTACCCGACATTGAGATGACATGACATCTCAAGCCCTGCCGCCCAATGAAACCAATAGGGTTTATAAGCATGGGCGGTCCGACTCTCACCGCTTTGCCCCTAAACAGTTAACCAGTACTGGTGTGCAGCCGGTTTCAGCTCTGCATGGAAGCATCATGCTTCAAGCCCTGATGGGCGGGGGCCACAAAATCTGGCAGTAAATTTTACTTCTTCAAGTATTGTAAGGAGTTATAATATTATGGTGTCTGGATAGTTTGGGTTAATATGGTAGTATGTAATAACAACTTACATTGTTGTAAGATGTGCAAGAAAGTGGACTCAGCTGTCTTGTTAACCCTTCTCTTGCTGAATATTCAGTTAAGCCACACCCATTTCTGACTTTGAACCAATCAGATAACTTGATGTAATTTCTTCCTACAAATTAATAAACTTACTGTCAAACAGTGTAGATCCTGATCAGATGGCTTCTTCAGAAGCCATCTGATCTGGATCTACACTGTTTCCAAAGATAGGGGTTGTCGTGAACAGCATGATAAGAGTTGACCCATCGTATGCGGGAAACCCCTGAAGGGGTACCTTGGCAAACAGTGCAGGACAAGATCAGACGTCGCAGAACGGGGCATCTGATCAGGGCCTGCACTATTTGCTAACAGAATTTTACGCCAAAAATAGAATAAAAACAAAAAAGTTGGGCCTGACACCCCTTATATGACAAATGGACTTGTCCAACATATAGCAATGGAAGACTCCGTTAATGGACAAGCAAGTGGTACTGACTTGTTACTAATTTAAGAATGTCAAACAAAAATTAGAAAATTCAGGATTGGTGTAATTGGTGAAAAGACGTGAAAAAATTTCAAAGGGAGACAATAATTGTGCTCCCATTGTCAGGAAGTTTTAATTTGGAAGTTTTTAAAAACAGGGGCTTCCTAAATCTTAGATTTGTTTGTTTGATTTGAGGTTTGACCTCCCAGTCAACACTGTATAGGTCATTTTGGAAACATTGCTTCCAATTTTGTGGGACTTTTACACGACATTGAGATGAAATGACATCTCGAGCCCTGTCGCCCAATTGAACCAATAGGGTTTATAAGCATGGACGGGCCGACTTGCAATGCTTTGCCTAGGCAGGCTTAGATCCTCTAAGAGGTTTACCTGTACTCGTGTGTGGGTTGGTTTCAGCTCTGTGGGGAAGCTTAGCATCATGCAGCCCATCTATTTCTTCAAGCCCCGATGGGCAGGGGCCAACCCTAAATCTTAGATAAGAAATAAATAAAAATTATTTAGAAATGATGTCAACAGATGTTGTGGGCTAACATATGGAAACTGAGGAGCAAATTTAGAGAACAATTAACCCATTCAGGACCAGAAACCCCTAAAGGGGTACCTTGGCAAACAGTGCAGGCCCTGATCAGACGCCGCAGAATGCGGCGTCTGATCAGGGCCTCCACTGTTTGCTAAAAGTTCAGTCATTTTCCAAACAGATTTTGATGAAAACACAACTTGTCACCCCTAAATTTTGAAATAGACACCTGCTATATAAGGAGGAAGATTCCATTTGGTACAAAAAGGGTTAAATTAACATCAATGAGGGTGAACATTAGGGTGATTGACAAACAGTTGACCCAAAAATGGATCAGTGTAACAAGCCTGTAGAGAGCAGAAGCTGATCATGTTGATGCGGGGGATTACAGGCTGGGAATCAGCTTATTTTGTATTATCTTGCTAATATACTGCCATTGTATAACCTTACATCAAATGACCCATTCAAATGAAAATAAGTCTTGGGAAGTGTGCATTCAGCAAACACTCAGATCATCCTGCTTTGTAACCCACTCATTTAGAGGCTTTAGGTGGACATCTGTCTTCGAGCATTCCGTCATGACAAATTTTAACTGCGCATGCCCAGCCATTCAGAGGGGCCAGGTATATGGCTTTCTGTCTGAAGGTTCCTTTTGATTCACTGCTTGTATGAGCGAGCAGCGAAGGTTCTGGCGAGACTGCGCGGATGCGCAGGCTCGCCTGAACCTTCGCTGCTCGCATAGGCGATATGTACCAAAATCGCTTGACGGGGCCCATATAATGAATAGGGAACACTGATCAGACTGAACAGATATGCTGCCTGATCTGTGTCTTTGCTGTGCCGGCAGGTCTAGTTTTAGATAGCATGGCTCATAATTATAAGCTTGTATTATCCTTGCTAATAATAAGATGTGTCCGGATCAGAAGAGATTGATTTTGATGTTGGTATATAAGTCAAACTTGCTGTGGGAGAAATTCTTTCCAATTTTCTCTGACTTCAACGAATATTAATGGTTTTAGTCTGTATTTCTGCATTTAAAATACAGAATAACCCATTCTTGCACACCAGACAAGGTAATCCGTGATTTTACCCTGGGATAGAAATTTATGTTCTGACCCTGGTGTTCCGACCCAGGCAACTAACATAAATGCGCTTCAATTCTATTCAACTGCCGGAACTACTTCCGCACTACTTTTATTTTGTAAACAATATACATGTGCGAGCTGTCAAAACTAATCGGAGGTGTTGTGCAAGAAAAAGAATCCAATATGGGGTGCTGTTGTAGATGGGCGTTTCCAACCCTCGGGATGACCGTGCTGAGCAGAACCTCGGCGTAGCCTCGGTTCCGCTCAGCACGGTCATCCCGAGGGTTGGAAACGCTCATCTACAACAGAACCCCATATCAGATTCTTATATTCTTACCTTGAAACCTGTAAAAGGGACATATAAAAACAGTGCAGACCCCAATCAGATTCCACATATTAATCAAGAAATATTAATGGTTTAAGTCTGTATTTCTGCATTTAGAAGCTGAAAGAATGTTACAGAATAACCCATCCTTACCTAATGAAACCTGTAAAAGGGACATATGAAAACAGTGCAGACCCCGATCAGATTTATGGATGATCAAAATGTGCTTGCTGAAGACAGGTGCTTGCTTAATACAGGTGAATATTAATGCATTTGCCTTTTTGGGCAACAAAACACATGCTTGCTTAAGACAGGTTGCTTGCTTAATAGCAACAATTAATACTAGTAACTGTGTGTCAGCAATATATTTTATTCACATAGAAAATTAATTCCCGTCCACCATTCTTTCTCTGGGCCTGCTTCATTAACCCTTTTAGTGCTGCATTTTCAGCAAAAATAAATGTGAATTGTCTGTTCACACATAATCTCAAGCCTTATTTTTGCTGAGAAATAATAAGTATTTTCAAAATACAGTCTGCTATAGATGCTAATAGCACTTAACCCTTTTTGTACCAAATGGAATCTTCCTTCTTACATGTATATATAGCAGGAGTCCAATTCTAAATTTAGGGGTGTCAGGTTGTGCTTTCTTCAAATTTTATTTGGAAAATGGCTGAACTTTTTGCAAAAAGTGTAGGCCCTGATCAGAGGCCACGTTCTGTGGCGTCTGATCTGGGCCTGTGCTGTTTGCCAGGGTATCCGTTTTGGGGTTTTGGGTACTGAATGGGTTAAATATGTATCATTACATGAAGGATGTAAAGCTTCCTTAGGATAGTTAATATGGAGGAAATAAATCCCTTGATTAGTTATGAGATAATGGGCCGGAAGTCATCGAATTGTTAAAGTACTCCTGTAGGAACCACTTCAAAGTTTTATCAGTGCATCAAACAAACACAAATTTAAAATGCTTAAAACTGAAGACCATATTAAGCCTTGTCCAACCCACAGGTATCCCAATATACTCATTATGGTAATCCGACCCACAGGTGTCCCAATACTTACAATCTTTACGGTAATCCCATCCCCAAGTGTCCCAATACTTAGGATCATTACGGTAGTCCCACCGACAAGTGTCCCAATACTTTGGATCATTTCTCCCACCCACATGTGTGCTGATAATACTTAGAAGCATAACAGTAATCCCACCCACAAGTGTCCCAATACTTAAGATCATTACAGTAATCCGACCCAAAAGTGTCCCAATACATGGGATCAGTACATTACAGTAATCCCACCCAAGGCTAGGTGTCAAAATACTTTTGTTCATAATGGTAATCCCACCCACAGGTGTCCACAAATGTCCAAATACTTAGGATCATTACGGTAATCCCCTCTACAAGTGTCCAAGTACTTAGGATCATTACTGTAATCCCACCCACAAATGTCCCAATACTTATGCTTAGGATCATTACAGTAATCCCACCCACAAGTGTCCCAAAACTTAGGATCATTACAGTAATCCCGTCCACAAGTGTCCCAATACTTAGGATCATTACAGTAATCCCACCCACAAGTGTCCCAATACTTAGGATCATTACAGTAATCCCACCCACAAGTGTCCCAAAACTTAGGATCATTACAGTAATCCTGCCCACAAGTGTCCCAATTCTTAGGATCATTACAGTAATCCCACCCACAAGTGTCCCAATACTTAGGATCATTACAGTAATCCCACCCACACGTGTCCCAATACTTAGGATCATTACAGTAATCCCACCCACAAGTGTCCCAATACTTAGGATCATTACAGTAATCCCACCCACACGTGTCCCATTACTTAGGATCATTACAGTTATCCCACCCACAAGTGTACCAATACTTAGGACCATTACAGTAATTCCACCCACAAGTGTCCCAATACTTAGGATCATTATGGTAATCCCACCCACAATTGTCCCAATACTTAGAATCATTATGGTAATCCCACCCAGAAGTGTCCCAATACTTAGGATCATTATGGTAATCCCACCCACAAGTGTCCCAATACTTAGGATCATTATGGTAATCCCACCCACAAGTGTCCCAATACTTAGGATCATTACAGTAATCCCACCCACAAGTGTCCCAATACTTAGGATCATTATGGTAATCCCACCCACAATTGTCCAAATACTTAGGATCATTACAGTAACCCCACCCACAAGTGTCCCAATACTTAGGATCATTACAGTAATCCCACCCACAAGTGTCCCATTACTTAGGATCATTATGGTAATCCCACCCACAATTGTCCAAATACTTAGGATCATTACAGTAACCCTACCCACAAGTGTCCCAATACTTAGGATCATTACAGTAATCCCACCCACAAGTGTCCCAATACTTAGGATCATTACAGTAATCCCACCCACAAGTGTCCCAATACTTAGGATCATTATGGTAATCCCACCCACAATTGTCCCAATACTTAGGATCATTATGGTAATCCCACCCACAAGTGTCCCAATACTTAACAATCATTACGGTTATCCCACCCACAAGTGTCCCAATACTTACGATCATTATGGTAATCCCACCCACAAGTGTCCCAATACTTAATGATCATTACGTTTATCCCACCCACAAAGAAGTGTCCCAATACTCAATTAGGATCATAATGGTAATCATACCCACAAGTGTCCCAGTACTAAAGGACTGTGAGTATTACAGTAATCCCCCCACAAGTGTCCCAATAGTTAGAATCCCCCACAAGTGTCCCAATACTTAGTATCATTACAGTTATCCCACCCACAAGTGTCCCAATAGTTAGAATCACCCACAAGTGTCCCAATACTTAGTATCATTACGTCCATGCTAATAAACCCTGTTGGTTTCATTGGGCGACAGGGCTTGAGATGTCATTTCATCTCAATGTCAGGTAAAAGTCCCACAAAATTGGAAGCAACGTCTCCAAAATGACCTTTACAGTGTTGACGGGGACATTAAACCTCAAATCAAACAAAACAGTTATCACACCCACAAGTGTCCCAATACTTAGGACAGTAGGTTTTATCATGAGCTGGCTGAATAACATGTGCATTCTATATTATATAGTTATCGATTAAGAACTATCGTGATGAACTCCAAGTTACTTCATAACATGTATTATAAATGGGAAACAATGGAAACTGCAGTTGTCTTACATATCAGCTCAGATTATTTCATGAATAAATAAAAACTGTTCCTTTCCAGGAAATTTTCTGAAAGTGGAAGAGCATGATTGATAAATTCTGCAGTATAAGCGTTTTTCCATTGGAGACCAAGAGACTAGACTATTTTTTGGCGCCTAAGTTTGGGATATCTTAACCCTAAGTACATTGCTTTTTACTTAAACTTGCAGGCAGCATTTTAGAATTAAGTATTTATTTTCCTCTTTTTCTGAGAAACCTCCCCCCCCCACTTCCCTCCCCCCACAAAAAAAAAAAAAAAAAAAAAAATTGACCCCCTGCTGGGTTAGACAATTCACATAATGCCATAAAAGCCTAAATAAGAAAAAAAAAAGATTGTTGTGTGTTAACCCTTGTTCTGCTGAGCCCGGATATGCCTTTTCTTTGAAACAATGTAGATCCAGATCAGATGGCTTCTGAAGAAGCCATCTGATCAGGATCTACATTGTTTGTCATTCAGATTGTGAATGTGTTGTAATAATTTGCTACAGGTAATCTGATTGGTTGATAATCGGTAGTGGCAGTGGCATATATGAATATTCAGCAGGACAAGGGTTAATAGAATAGCTACTGTAATGCATCTTAGTCTGGAAAAGTCAGTGCTGTCTGAAGTGATCTGAGAGGATATATTTTATTTATCAAATAATATGTTCTTGGCAAAGAAGATGCAACTGCAGATATATTCCCTAGATAATCAAGCCTCTGTTGCTAAGAGGTTAAAACTACAGTAAAATTTTGCTATTAAGACCACCTTTGGGATTGTTCAAAAGTGGACTTTCAGACCACTTTTGAACAGTCCCAAAGGTGGTCTCTTATAAGGAGACACTGGGTGTAGTAAGCACAAAGAAAGAATAACTGAAACCTTCCCAATAAGTCTTTAAAAGCAGATTTAATCTTAACCCTTGTCCTGCTGAGCCCGGATATGCCTTATCTTTGAAACAATGTAGATCCAGATCAGATGGCTTCTGACGAAGCCATCTGATCAGGATCTACATTGTTTGCCATTCAGATTGTGAATTTGTTGCAATAATTTGCATCAAGTAATCTGATTGGCTGATAATCGGTAGTGGGTGTGGCATATATGAATATTCAGCAGGACAAGGGTTAAAAGCAGATTTAATCTTAATTTTAGACGGTCTTGAAAGCGGAATTTTACTGTAGTCTGCCTCTTAGACTTCTTTTGGTTCAGCGGCCCCCGTCCATCAGGGCTTGAAGAAATATATGGGCTGCATGATGCTTCCACGCAGAGCTGAAACCGACCTGCACACTAGTACTGGTAAACCGCTTAGAGGATCTAAGCCTGCCCAGGCAAAGCGGTGCGAGTTGGCCCGTCCACGCTTATAAACCCTATTGATTTCGTTGGGCGGCAGGGCTTGAGATGTCATTTCATCTCAATGTCGGGTAAAAGTCCCACAAAATTGGAAGCAATGTCTCCAAAATCACCTTTTCAGTGTTGATGGGGACTTTAAACCTCAAATCAAACAAAACAATCCTTTGGTTCAAGCCTAGTGTGGCTTACTTTTTAATAAGGGGCCAAGTTCTGCTAACACAATTAGGCCAGGGCCTTTTTGACTGGTTTAGTGATTTGGGTCATTAGTCATTTTGCTGTTTTCCGAAATTGATTAGGAAATATTTTTGGCAACAGACTTTCATGGAGATTGATCATGAATTTAATTTTTGTGCTGGTCATTCTTTCCCTTCTGCTGAGATGTCAGTTTCTGGTGAAAGAATGTTATTTTACCACTCACGTGCATAAGCCTACACAGAAAAAATGTAAAAGGTAAACAGTTACTGACTGGATAGATATGACCAAAATAGTGTTGACTGAGCTGTTAATTTACTCCTATTGAGAAATAAGCAAACAAACGTAAGCCATGGCCTTAATTTGTAGTGTGTCAAATGGCTGAATCTTAATGTCTTAAGGACCCTTGCATGGGCTATTAGCCCATTTGGTACCAGAAACCCAAAACGATTACCCTCGTAAACAGTGCAGGCCAAGATCAGATGCGGCAAAATGCGGCATCTGATCAGGGCCTACACTGTTTGCAAAACGTTCCGCCAGTTTCCAAATAGATTTTGAAGAAAACATAACCTGACACCCCTAAATTTTTAAATGGACTCCTGTTATATATAAGAAGGAAGATTCCATTTAGTACAAAAAGGGTTAAGGCTGCTGACTATGTCACCATTGATACGTTGAGCTGCGCTTTGGTCACATGAGACTCTGGAAGGCCATGTGGTTTTTCTGCGGGTACTCTGGTTTCATTGACCTCAGATTAACGACTGGCTCATGCAAATGAAATATTAAATCTAGAATTTGGCAGTGAAAAAAAGGAAATCTCCTGGACCCTCACTAAATATGGTTTAAGCCAAGCCAAGGTCTTATTTAATCAGAGAATTTTCTGTTTTAATCTGCAGGTGAAGTGTGATGAATCAAATATAGATAGGTAAATTTTGGTTGAGACTTAATCTCCCTTTGTTTCCCTAAAATGTTGCTAAACTTCGCCTAGTCTATAACCTGTAGGATGGGTCCCGGTGAGGAACTTCCCCTTTGGGTGTCTCCATAGTACAGTAAAATTACGCAATTAAGACCATCTAAAATTAAGACTTATTCTGCTTTAAAAATCTTATGAGGAAAGTTCCAGTTATTCTTTCTTTCACGGCCCCCGCCCATCAGGGCTTGAAGAAATAGATGTGCTGCATGATGCTTCCACGCAGAGCTGAAACCGACCCACACATGAGTAAAGGTAAACTGCTTAGAGGATCTAACCCTGCCCAGGCAAAGCGGTTCGAGTCGGACCGTCCATGCTTATAAACCCAATTGGTTTCATTGGGCTGTAGGTCTTGAGATGTCATTTCATCTTAATGTCGGGTAAAAGTCCCACAAAATTGGAAGCAACGTCTCCAAAATGACCTTTACAGTGTTGACTGGGACATTAAACCTCAATCAAACTAACAAACAAATATTCTTTCTTTCTGTTTTCTGCATACAGTATCCACTGGTGAGAGACCACCTTTGGGACTGTTCAAAAGTGGTCTTAAAGACCACTTTTGAACAATCCCAAGGGTGGTCTTAATATAGGAATTTTACTGTATATGATTGCTTGATATCAGTAAAATAATCTTTAAGGGTCGCTGAAGAACAAAACAAAAAACAACCCCCAGCTACAAAATAAGAAAAAAAGACAACTACAAAATATTGAAGCTGAGCTGATAAGTGAAATATTCTTAAAGGACCATAAAACTTGTAAATTAAATAAATAAAAAAAAATGAGTAAATGAATAAAAACAGTGTCTCAGCAGGGTCTACACTATTTACCACTCATCCAGCTATTTTGAGACACAACTTCAGGATATACTCGTTCAAGTATGGTAAGGAAGTTGAGGTTTCCAAATACCGTATTCGCCCTAATTACCGCACATGCTCCTATAAGCGCACACCAAAGCTATTTTTGAAAAGGAAATACATAAGCGCGCACTTCACAGTAAATCTATAAAAAAATTCTTCAACAGTGAAGGCAATGCTTTAGTATCCTTTTCTGTCCCATTTAATATCAGTATGCATCTCTAGGAAGCTATTGTTTTCGCATCAAGTGTGCGCTAATTAGGTAGATTTTTCACTGATTTTTTGACACGATTTTGAAAAAACTAAGCGCAGGGTGCGGTAATTAGGGCGAATACGGCATTTAGGGTAAATACGGATTTTCTTAAGCCAGAGATTGGCTTACCAAGGTGAGGAGACTGGCCACCTACAGGTCAAAGCTGGAGAATAAATGACAGTAGCTGTCATGACATATAATATTTTGACCTTGTATTTCCTGCTTCATCATTTAACCCTTTTTGTACCAAATGGAATCTTCCTCCTTATATATAGCAGGAGTCCATTTCAAAATTTAGGGGTGTCAGGTTGTGTTTTCTTCAAAATTGAGTAGGAAAATGGCTGAACTCTTAGCAAACAGTGGAGGCCCTGATCAGACGCCGCATTTTGCGGCGTCTGACCTGGGCCTGCACTGTTTGCCAGGGTACCCGTTTTGGGGTTTCTGGTACTAAATGGGTTAATGCTGACTGAGTCAATTTTTTATCCCATTGTCTTCTCGTAATTTGTTTATTTATCGCCCGCAAAAAACATTTATGAATGGTCCACAGTGTGCATTTCTTTTTTGTGGGGCACCTGTCATCTGTGCTTGGAGACATGACTATCACTGACTTGCCGGAAATACAGGATACGGATATTTATAAAAAATAGCTGCGATATTCTTATTGCTGTGAGGTCAGAGTGTTGTGTTAGAGGGTAATCAATAGAATCTGGACTGGAATGTATTATGTGTGGGGGGTTTGGGTAAACAATGAAGACCCAGATACGCTCACGCTTTATGATTATATGTACTATGTCCTTATTTTTGCAAATTAGCCCCCGCCCATCGGGGCTTGAAGAAATACATGGGCTGCATGATGCTTCCACGCAGAGCTGAAACAGAGTGCACACGAGTACTGGTAAACCGCTTAGAGAATCTTAGCCTGCCCAGGCAATGCGGTGTGAGTCGGCCTGTCCATGCTTATAAACGCTATTGGTTTCATTGGGCGGCAGGGCTTGAGATGTCATTTCATCTCAATGTCGGGTAAAAGTCCCACAAAATTGGAAGCAGCATCTCCAAAATGACCTTTACAGTGTTGACGGGGACGTTAAACCTCAAAGCAAACAAACAAACAAACAATTTTTGCAAATATGATTATTCATTTTTTAGTCATTTATGATAGCATTTTATTGTACAGGTATGTAACTCTAATGAGTTGCAGGAATGTTCTTGGCACTGAGAGATAGTGTCCATGTACTATTGTCAGATATGAACAAGATAAGAAGGAAGAGATTCCCTTAATACCTTGGCATTTGATCATCATTCTGTATACTGACACCCTGTGGCAGTTCTGTATCATGTCCTTTAACCCATAAGATGCCAATCACGACAATTGTCATCTGCTTTGCCATCTGCCAGTTACTTTAAAAATCATGTTCGCAAACAGTGTGGTCTCAGATCAGACTGCTCCTTTTGGAGCAGTCTGATCTGGCTCCACACTGTTTGCCTGTATGCTAAAAATATTTTTAACGACAATTGTCTGCTTTGTCATCTGCTTGTTACTTTATAAATCATTTATGCAAACAATGTGGACCCAGATTAGACTAGCAGTTGTCTGATCTGGATCCACACTGTTTGCCTGTATGCTAAAAACATTTTTAAAAAAGTTCGTAAGAAGATTCAGCAGACGACATAAGCATAAGCAGACGACATTTTCAGATGTAGTTTTTCTTGGCATCTTAAGGGTTAACCCTTGTCCCATTTGAACATGACAACCCCTACCTTTGCAAACAGTGGAGATCCAGATCAGTGAAGAAACCGTCTCAGTCTGACCAGGATCTATACTGTTTGTCTTGCAGTTTGTGAATTGAAGGAATACATAATATCAAGTCCGCTCCGGGGAACGGGAGGGAGGTCACGGGTTCGATCCAGGGCCGCGACATACCAAAGTCGTTAAGAATGGTACTAGCTGCTCCTCGCTTGGCACTCAGATTTACGGGGTAGAGCTAGGACTGGTCAACCCAGTGTCAGGATAATGTGACGGGGTGTGGTATCATGTAATGTGTCTGGGACATGATACTTCATTGAGGCAACAGTATAAAAGTGAGCATTGAGCTCCCTGTTGCAACCAGACACCGCCATGCTATGACTGAATAATTGTTGAAAGCGACGTTTAACCCGAATTCACACACACACACACACACACACACACACACACACACACACACACACACACACACACACACACACACACACACACACACACACACACACACACAATATCAAGTAATTTGATTGTTGATAGTTTATAAACCCTGTTGGTTTCATTGTGTGTGGAAGGGAAGCTACTTTATCAAATCCAACTCAGGGGAGATTAGAATTGTTTCCAATTATTATTAACATCATGTCCATTTCATGAATGCCCTCATAAAATCCCGTACTTTGTCTAGGGAAACGTGGGGTTTTACAAGGTATCCATTCTCATCCTTGTTTTTTTTTTCAAAACCAGCTTATTGAGACCCCGCCCCCACCCATAGGGGCTTGAAGAAATATATGGGCTGCACAATGCTTCCACGCAGAGCTGAATCCGGCCCGCACACTAGTACTGGTAAACCGTTTATAGGATCTAAGCCTGTCCAGGAACCGCAGTGCGAGGCGGACCGTCCATGCTAATAAACCCTATAAGTTTCATTGGGTGACAGGGCTTGAGATGTCATTTCATCTCAATGTCGGGTGAAAGTCCCACAAAATTGAAAGCAACGTCTCCAAAATGACCTTTACAGTGTTGACGGGGACGTTAAACCTAAAATCAAACAAACAAAAGCTTATTGAGACAGCCTATAGTTTTAAAATTATATTAGTTCTGTAGACATTTTAGCAAATGGGTAATGTATTTACGTATGTTTTCGGACAGACAGGCCTGAGCAAACAGTTTAGACCCAGATGGGTCTATACTGTTTGCCTTTCATCCAGCTATTTTTCAGCACAATATTTGGTAGTAAATTGCTCTTATTCAAATTTTAGAACAGTTGAGGTGTCCGAATATTTAGGGTAAATACAGTATGTTATGAACAATTGACATTGCCAAATTGCCAAATTGATAGAAAAAAATCATTTGTTCATTTGTAAAATTGGCAGAAAAAAAAAATAATGTGATGCATATATTCACCTTTAGTTATATATTGCTATGTGATTATTGCTAGATTACGAGCAATGTTGTTTTAGGAAAACATCTTTTGTTACATTGTGCAAGTGGCTGTTTTATTACAGCCAGTGTGCGTTTTTGTTATGTTTTTATTTCTGTTATAAGTATTTTTGTACTGAACAAGTCCTTCTCGAACACTGGAGGCAAAGAGCAACAGTAAAATTCCCCCTCAATGTATGAAGTGCATTATTTGAGAGTTATTGGTGGCCAGGCGAGTATATCGCACACAGCGAAGTGCCTATCGGTATACTCTTGTGCATGCTGAAGGCATGGCAGAAATACTGTTTTTGTTCAGACATTTATTACGTTATTTTTTTATGTCAAAAACCAAATTCGGCAGCCTTTGTGAAAAAGGTAATTATATATTGCTTTGGGCGTGTACAGTCATCCAAAATCTTTGCTGTTTGCACTTGTGATATATGTTTCCAAAAACTTGCAGTCAGACAACTTGCCCGATCTTGAGACTGTCAGGTTTAGGTGTGTTTTTTATTATTTACTATCCATTAAGGTAACATATATGACATGGGTTTGACCAAAAATAAAGATTTTTTACAGCAAGTGCTTACATGTGGCCAGAAATCCCTTTTAACAGGGAGCAAGAGCTCATCACACATATCATAAGGTCCTTGCAGGGAGCTACTTTTAACCCTTACGACAACCCTACCTTTGCAAACAATGTAGATCAGAATAGATGGCTTCTGAATCCATTGATTATGTTTGTTTGTTTGATTTGAGGTTTAACGTCCCCGTCAACACTGTAAAGGTCATTTTGGAGACGTTGCTTCCAATTTTGTGGGACTTTTACCCGACATTGAGATGAAATGACATCTCAAGCCCTGTAGCCCAATGAAACAAATAGGGTTTATTAGCATGGACGGTTCCTGGACAGGCTTAGATCCTCTAAGCGGTTTACCAGTACTAGTGTGCGGGTCGGATTCAGCTCTGCGTGGAAGCATCATGCAGCCCATATATTTCTTCAAGCCCCTATGGGCGGGGGCTTGAATCCATTGATTAGGATTTACATTGTTTGTCATGCAGTTTGTGAAATTGGAGAAATACATTGTCAAGTATTTTGATTGGTTGATAGTCAGAATGGGTTCGGCCAAATTAATTTATTCTGCATTCTAAGTGTTAAAGGAAAGTATTTGCTTCTTCTGCAAGCAACTTATTCTTATACCCTCATTTTGAAAATGCAACAAATCTCTGCCTGTTTTTTTTTTTTTTTTTTTTGTTTAAAAGATGGGTTCAAAACTTTTCAGGAGTAATCCTGAAATCAGTTCACTGAGTTTGATCAAAAATATTACTAAGTTCTGCCCTGGATGAACCACACAATTTTTAATAGTCATGTTGCTTGTTGTACCCAGTGTTTAATGAAGAAGATTGGCTGTTGTATCAGTAGCTGCAGTGTATTAGGATAAGTAGGTACTATCATTTATTGGTGCACTGACAATGTGCAGGGATGTACAGTGGTCCAGAGAAGGAATAAAGTTTGGAGTTTTTAAGGAGAATGAATACGTCTTTCGAGGATACAACTCCTTCAGAAATATTTTGTCTCCTTTATCAGTAAGGGTCCACTCTTAAAGGAAAGAATTTGCCCTCAGCAGCAAATTCTTTGCTTTAAGAGTGGACCCCCTTTTTTGGCGAGTATCTGTTTATATGTAGGAAAATGGGAAGTTCCGATTGTAGAAGTTCTCCTTGTATAAATATGGTGGAGAATATGCCATAGCTGAATCCATTTCCCTCAAAAACGTTACTAATTTATGGATGAAAAAATGGTGTTACTTATTTGCGGGTGAAAAAAATGATGTTATTTATTTTCTGGGTTATAAAGAAATGTGTTTTCTTTGTACTGATTAGAATAAGTTGAAATAATAGATCATATTCTGATACATTACATGGTATTTTTGAAGAGAAGGAAAAGTAATAATAAGAGTACCTATTTAACCCTTTTTGTACCAAATGGAATCTTCCTCCTTATATATAACAGGAGTCCATTTCAAAATTTAGGGGTGTCAGGTTGTGTTTTCCACAAAATCTATTTGGAAACTGGCAGAACGTTTTGCAAACATTGTAGGCCCTGATCATGCGCCCCATTTGTGGCATCTGATCTGGGCCTGCACTTTTTGCCAGGGTACCCGTTTTGGGGTTTCTGGTACTAAATGGGTTAAATTGAAGGTGAGATTGATTGATTGATTTGGGGTTTAACATCCCAGTCAACACTATTAAGGTCATTTTGAAAACGTTGCTTCCAATTTTGTGGGACTTTTACCCGCCATTGAGGTGAAATGACATCTCAAGCCCTACCGCCCAATGAAACCAAAAGTGTTCATAAGCATGGGCGATCCGACTCGCACCATATTTTGCCTGGGCAGGCTTAGAGCCTCGAAGCGGTTTGACAGTACTCATGTGGGCAGTCGGTTTCAGCTCTGCATGGAAACATCGTGCAGCCCAACATATTTCTCCAAGCCCCAATGGGGGGGATGCAACAAATTCAGGGTGTGAGTTTTAATGTTTTAATGCTTAATTGTCCTGCTGAACCAAAATATGCCACTTTTGCAAACAGTGTAGATATAAACCAGATTTCTCCCTCTGATCAGTATCTACACTGACATTCAGTTTGAGAATTTGAAGGAATAATCTGATTGGTTGTATTAAGTCACAAATGGGAGTGGCAAAATTAATCTGTTCAATAGGACAATATTTAATAAGTTGTTCATTTTCCAGAAATAACTACCATCAGTTTTTAAATGACATTTATATATATATGCTTGTACTGGTATAAAGAAGAGAAAATGAATATACAATGAAAATATGGACAGTGCAAAACAAATGCTTTAAAAACAAAGATGTGCACTGCTGGTGCAGGTGTTGACATTTTAAAGTTGCGGAGTTTGCAGTTGTAAACTGTGAATGAAAATTGTGCCTTTTAGTTTGTTCTATGGATATTCTACATGAGAATTTTCTGTGATATAGAGACCAAGATGTCCACAGGGATGCTGTTCGTTTTCAATTTTTGGTAAGTTTTAGATTCTCTCATTATTAGAGGTCACTTTGACACGTTGGTGAATTTTAAGTACGCTTTAACCCATTTTATACTGGAAATCCCAAAATGGATAATTGGCAAACAGTGCAGGCCCAGAGCAGCATAATGCGGCATCTGATCAGGGCCTACACTGTTTGGAAAAAAAAAATCAGCCAATTTCCAAATAAATTTTGAAGAAAATACTACATGTCATCCCTAAATTTTAAATGGACTTGTGCTTTATATAAGGTGGAAGATTCTATTTGGTACAAAATGGGTTCAGTAGGAGAAGTGGAGTTTACATTTATAATGGTATACATTATTTTCCATACTTTTATGAAAAAGTATATTGCTGGTGCACGTTAGAACCACCTCACTGAGGCAATTCTAACTGTCACTCATAACCTATTGCATGCGGGAAACCCCTAAAGGGGTACCTATGCAAACTGTGTAGGCCCAGATAAGATGCCACAGAACGCGGCATCTGATCAGGGCCAGCACTATGAAAAATAGGCCTGACACCCCTTATATGACAAACGGACGTGTCCAACATGAGCAATGGAAGAGTCCACCACCATACAATGGGTTAATCTTATGACATAATTATTTGTAGCTGAAATAAGACAAAAAATTTCGTATTGGCCTCCATGGCCTAAAGTGGTTTAGATCCTAAACATGAGATCTCTTGCCGCTTGGGGTTCAAGCCTTGCTTGGGTCACATACAGAGTTGCAAAGCACTGATGGTTTTTCTCTGGATACTTCATTGTTTACCCCACCTATTAACTCTCAGTTCAGTATAAGTTAAATTTGTTTGTTTGTTTGATTTGGGGTTTAACATCCCCGTCAACACTGTAAAGGTCATTTTGGAGACGTTGCTTCCAATTTTGTGGGACTTTTATCCAACATTGAGATGAAATGACAAGACCAGTCGCCCAATGAAACCAAAAGGGTTAATAAGCATGGACGGTACGCCCAGCACCGCTTTGCCTGGGCAGGCTTAGATCCTCTAAGCGGTTAACCAGTAGTCGTGTGCGGTCGGTCTTCAGCTCTGCATGGAAGCATCATGCAGCCCATCTATTTTTCTTCAAGCCCTGATGGGCGGGGCCGATATAAGTTAAATAAACTTGAAAGAGACATAAAACCCAATCCACAGAAAAAGGAAAGAAAATGTGGCAAAATTTCACCTGAAAAACTGAAAGAGTGCACTAACCTATTGTAACCATTTTATGACCGTGAGAATAGGTACAACTATAAGTGCCACACTTCTATATTACTGTAAGGATCCTATTATCGGGACAGACAGACTTAAGCAAACAATACAGACCCTGATCAGATTCTTCTTGAGGTCCAGCGAGCACTCTGATCAGGGTCTACACACTGTTTACCATCCCATCTGCAGTGTTTGGACTCCTTGCTGGATCAAAAAACAAATTTTGTAAAATTTTTAGGAGAATTACAGCAAGTCATCAAGGTATCGAGATTTTAGGATTTTTTATGGTATATAAATTATGTACCTATGGACAGTAGGGCTCTATAGGGTTCAGGGGCCAGTTGTTGAAAACTAACGACGTCGTTAGTTAACGTATCGTTAAAACTTCGATCATTTATTATGGCAAATATGCTAATATTTTTGCTGAAAAAATGTGAGCAGCTTTT
Organism: Lucinisca nassula; assembly: GCA_963580285.1. Lineage (NCBI taxonomy): Eukaryota > Metazoa > Mollusca > Bivalvia > Lucinida > Lucinidae > Lucinisca > Lucinisca nassula. The sequence continues at coordinate 72,616,070 of OY757021.1, forward strand.
GCGGATGCAAAAGCTGCTTACATTTTTTCAGCAAAAATACCAAAATTTTCGATATTTTTCTTGCTAGAACAGTTAACAATTTGACCACTAACGAGCTCGTTAAGCTAACGATGCTTTGAACAACTGGGCCCTGGTGTTCAAAGCAAGCAACATTTTAGCTATATTTAACCCTTTTTGTACCGAATGGAATCTTCCTTCTTATATACTCGTATGGCAGGAGTCCGTTTCAAAATTTAGGGGTGTCAGGCTGTGTTTTCTTCAAAAAAATTTCGGAAAATGGCTGAACTTTTAGCAAACAGTGGAGGCCCTGATCTGGGCCAGCACTGTTTGCCAGGGTACCTGTTTTGGGGTTTCTGGTAGAAAATCTTGATATTTCATTATAATGCATGGCAAATTTACTTTTATTTTTGCTGAAAAATGAAAAACTACACATATATCATTATGATAGCACACCCATGGGCCATAGTGCACTTTTTACATCTCTGAAGAAAATTTGTGATGTTATTCTTATTTATACTCAAAACAATGTCATAGGTTGTGGGTACTCGGTAGAACCGCCTCATTCTAACGCAGAGCTACAGATAAGGCGCGTATCCGCGTAAATACGCATTAATTTTCATTAAAAACGCATTGAAAATCGATTTTTCGCGTACCGATACGCATTGGAAAAAAACGGGTACGTCATCGTCCCGACGGGTGCAAAATAAAAGTCGGAGTAAACCGACTTCGTTTCGGTAAATCGAGCAACCCAACTTCATATTCGGTTCTACCAAAAGCCGCTGTATAATACGTTGTTTGATTGGTACTTTCGTTTTCGTTAGGCCAATCGTGATTAGAATAACAGATCAGCAAGGGAAATCACTCTGTTGGTTTCCAATGCAAACAAATGGCGGAGAAATCGTCGAAGTCCGGTCGTTTAAGACCGAAAATGCCAGCAAATGCGGGCAACATATTGAACTTCCTAACAAGGAAGGAAGTAACAGACCCCTCTAAGATTGCAAGAACAATACTAGATGATGTGATTAGCGGCTGTTTCCGAGAAATCGAGAAAAAATCCAAATATCACGGGGGGGGGGGGGGGGGGGGCAAAATGTTAGTGAAAAAACTGTAAAAACGAGGTTGTCTCACTACCCTCTTACATTACCCTTTTAACATTTTACTCTTTCAGTAAATTTCTAGGACCTGAAATACCCTTTGAAAAGAAAATCAGGGAGTAAAATACTCTTTGGCCTAAAAATTATCTGTAGCTCTGCTAACGTGTATCCACAACCTATGTGTAGGAGCAGACAAAAGGAATATATTGTATACCCCCGTAAACCCCAGTTTTTATACCCCCACCATTCGAAGAATGGTGGAAAGGGCATATAGCGTTGCCCTTGTCCGTCCATCCGTCCGTGCGTCCGAAACTTAAACCCGGTCAATAACGTCCTTATTTCTTGATGGATTTTAAAATTATTCGGCAGAAATGTTAACCATCATGAGGCGATGTGTCACATGCAAAACCCAGGTCCGTACCTCCAAGGTCAAGGTCATACTTAGAGGTCAAAGATAAAAAAAAGAGTCCGAAACTTAAACGCAGTCAATAAGTTTCTTATTTCTGGATGGATTTTGAAATTACTTTGTAGAAATGTTAACCATCATGAGACGATGTGTCACATGCAAAACCCAGGTCCGTACCTCCAAGGTCAAGGTCATACTTAGAGGTCAAAGGTAAAAAAAGAGTCCGAAACTTAAACGCAGTCAATAACTTACTTATTTCTGGATGGATTTTGAAATTACTTTGAAGAAATGTTAACCATCATGAGACGATGTGTCACATGCAAACCCAGATCCATACCTCCAAGGTCAAGGTCATACTTAGAGGTCAAAGGTAAAAAAAATGGTCCAAAACTTAAACTTTCTATGGATGAATACGAACATAGACATATTTTCAGGCGGGGGCATCTTTGTCCTATGGAAGCATTTCTAGTCTCTATATAAAGTAGGGTGTAAGGGTGTGTTTATTTCATGGACTTGCAAAAAAAAAAAAAATCCGCTGGAACAGTTGACATTCACTTGCAAGCTTGATAAGCTAATGATGCTTTAAAGTGAACAATTGGCCCCTAAACATGTATGAGCCTTCAAAGGCATATTTCCAATGGTTCATTATATTCGGTCCGATTCTAAGACAAAAGTGACATTGAGATCAATGAGATCGTCTTGATCATCTTCATATTGTCAGCAACAGTTTTGTTCAATATGTTCTTATTGGATGGTAATGTTGCTGTTTCAATCAAGTTTTGATGAAGCATCTAAAATTGATTTATAATCCAAAACAAATAAAGAAGACAGGGAAGAGCCATTAACTTGTTTAACCCTTTTTGTACCAAATGGAATCTTCCTCCTTATATATAGCAGGAGTCCAATTCAAAATTTAGGGGTGTCAGGTTGTGTTTTCTTCAAAATTTATTTGGAAAATGGCTGAACTTTTTGCAAACAGTGTAGGCCCTGATCAGACGCCGCATTCTGCGGCGTCTGATCTGGGCCTGCACTGTTTGCCAGGGTACCCGTTTTAGGGTTTCTGGTACTAAATGGGTTAACTTGTTCAAATAGGATTGATTTTATCATCTTCAAATTTGATGATGTTGGAAGGCATAGAAATCTCAAATTGGTTTTGGAAGTTTTATTTCCGTTGTTGTAGTTGTCCTGTCACTATTGCCTCATAAAGTCATTGATTCCTTCAATGAGTTTTGAGATGATGACAGTTTTAATTAAAACATGACAAAAAATTTTGATGTTTATTTTCTTCCTTGAGAAATTGAAATTTTACTGAAAATTTAGGTGGACGATCTTAATTGTCTTATATCCTACGCAGAGAAGTGAAATCACTTCTGCAGTGATTTGGCATTTTTGGTTTGATTGTTTTGTTTGTTTGATTTGAGGTTTAACATCCCCGTCAACACTGTATAGGTCATTTTGGAGACGCTGCTTCCTATTTTGTGGGACTTTTACCCGACATTGGGATGACATGACATCTCATGCCCTGCCGCCCAATGAAACCAATAGGGCTTATAAGCATGGATGGTCCGACTTGCACCGCTTTGCCTGGGCAGGCTTAGATTCTCTAAGGGGCTTACCAGTACTTGTGTGCGGGTCGGTTTTAGCTCTGCGTGGAAGCATCATGCAGCCCGTCTATTTCTTTAAGCCTCGATATATGGGCGGGGGCCAACACCAGGTGAAAGCAAAACTTGAAAACCCTTCAAGCTATCATCACCAAACTTCATATAAATATTAATCAGCATTAGATGATGTGCAGGGCACAAGAACTATAACTCTTGCTTTTATACTTTTTGAGTTATATCCCTTGGAAGTTTGTCGGTCGCAAAATCGTGTATGTATGGGCAAATCGTGTCTGGTCAATAACTCTTATTTTTAGAATGATTTTGAAATTGCTTGGCAGAAATGTTAACCACCATGAGACGATGTGTCACGTGCACGACCCAGGCCGGTACCTCAAAGATCAAGGTCATACTTAGAGGTCAAAAAGGGTCTTTTTTCGTGTTTGGTCAATAACTTTTTTATTCCTGGATGGATTGTAAAATTACTTGGCAAAAATGTTAACCATCATGAGATGATGTATTGCGTGCAAGACTCTGGTCGGTTCCTCCAAGGTCATGGTCATACTTAGGGGTCAAAGGTAAACAAATGTTCTTTTTTCTGCGTGTTTGATCAATAACTTACTTATTCCTGGATGGATTTTGAAATTACTTGGCAGAAATGTTAACCATCATGAGACAATGACCCAGATTGGTACCTCCAAGGTCAAGGTCATACTTAGAGGTCAAAGGTCAAAAAAGGGGAGATGACTTCTAGGGGGTGACTTCTATATAAGCACTATGCTTACTGTCAGATCCTGAAACACCTCGAACTTTATGAAAATGTTTGTAATTTATATATCAAATATTGTTTAAACAAAAAAAAGGGTCTTTTTCTTGTGTCCGGTCAATAACTTTTTTATTTCGGAATGGACTTTTTAAAGTAACCTTGCAGAAATGTTCATCTTCATTAGACGATGTGTCATGCGCAAGACCAAGGTCTGTACCTCCAATGTTACGGTCATACTTAGAGGTCAAAGGTAAAAAAAAGGGGCCTTTGTTTGTGTACGGTCAATAACTTACTTATTCTTTGATGGAGGCAGAAATGTTACCAATCATGAGATGATGTGTCACGCCCAAGATCCAAGTCAGTACCTTAAAGGTCAAGGTCATACTTAAAGGTCAAATGTCAAAAAAGGCTCTTTTTTTTAGTGTTGATTCTATTAGCAAATAGTTCAGGCCCTGATCAGACGCCGTGTTCTACCATGTCTGATCTGGGCCTGCACTGTTTGCCAAGGTGCCCCTTTCGGGGTTTCCCGGATACAATGGGTTAAACCTTTTCCTGCTGAATAATTTAGTTAGCCACACCCATTTTTGACTATCAGCCAGTCAAATTACTTGAAATAATATGTTCAAATTTGCAAAATGAATGACAAACAGTAGAAGCCATCTGGTCTGGATCTACACTATTTGCAAAGGCAGGGGTTATCGTGCTCACTGTTCAGCGGGGACAAGGGTTGAACCGTGAATTCGAAGTTAATACACTTTATATATATAGCAGTATCAAAACAAGCTGTTTCAACAAATCTTTGCATTATTTATGTAATCCATCATTGTAGGATGAATAATGTTAATTATGCATGTATTATTTATATTAATGACCTTGTTACCTACTTAGCTAGCCCAGTGTTAACACCCTTTTGACTCGTTATTCTTGACAGTCAGTATTTGTCATAGCATACAATAGGGTCGGGGTCAACAAGACAAAATCAAAGCTCGGGCAGCAAAGGTGGGTCCCTTTTCACTGAAGAAAAATGGCTAGAAAAATGGTTCTGAACCAAAGACTTATACCAGTCTACACTGTTTGCCAATGACCAAGTTCACCAGCTCACTGAGAAGTCTCTTTGGTGTAGTGGTTACGCTATTTGCCTTGTAAACCAGGGGTCGCAGGATCGAACGGGGGCTTCTCCAGACTTTCGGATGAGTCTTTAAACCGAGGCCCGTCTCCTTATGACCTTAGCTGTTGGTGGGACATTAAACTCAAACACTCACTCACTCACTCACACCAGCTCACTGTCCAGATTTTACAGATAACCAACACTTTAACCCATTTTATACTGGAAACCCCAAAACGGGTACACTGGCGAAAAGTGGCAATCAGAACGCTACGTCTGATCAGGACCTACACTGTTTGCTAAAAGTTCAGCCATTTTCCAAACAAATTCCTGACACCCTAAATTTTGAAATGGACTCCTGCTATATATATGAGGAGCAAGATTCCATTGGTACCAAAAGGGTAATAATAACACTGTAATAATAACACCAGTACCTTGATTTTTTTATGTGGTCAGCAATAGTCATGTGGACAAAAGCAAGCTTCTGTAGTTTGTAACTTTGGGTTGATTGATAAACAACTGACCCACAAATCTCCAGCATTTTAGGGTTGATTATTTGTCAGTTGTTACTAAGCAAAGTAGCTTTTTGTTGTTGATGTCCATGTGACTGTCACTAATTTGTAGAAAATCCAGGTAAGGTCTATTTATAGAAAATCTCCACAATTTTCTCTTTGCTGTGAGGTCAGAGTGTTGCATAAGAGGTTATCTATGGAATATTGTGACTGGAATCACGTTTGTTGGGCTTGGCAAACAGTGTAGACCTTGATCAGATGCTGCAAAAAGGTCTATAGTCAATTTACTTACAGTACAGTAACGTCAGTGTTAATTGAAACAGTCTAAGTCACAGTTCAGTACCACTCAGAGACATTTTACACACCAGGTGTGACAGTACTTTGATTTTGTTTTATTCTTTGTAGCGACTTGTTGTGTTTGTTTGATTTGAGGTTTAATGTCCCCGTCAGTACTGTAATGGTTGTTTTGGAGACGTTGCTTCCAATTTTGTGGGACTTTTACCCGACATTGAGATGAAATGACATCTCAAGCCCTACCGCCCAATGAAACCAATAGGGTTTATAAGCATGGACTGTCCGAGACTCGCACCGCTTTGCCTGGGCAAGCTTAGATCCTCTAAGCAGTTAACAAGTACTCGTGTGCGGGTCGGTTTCAGCTCTGCGTGGAGGCATCATACAGCCCATCTATTTCTTCAAGCCCCGAAGGGCGGGGGCCGCCACTTGTTGTGGCATAGTTTATCAATCAAAATTCTCATCTATTTTGAATGTGGCCTCTGGCCATGGAAGCTCCTGTTTTTTTGTTACTATTTGAGAAAGAAAAAACAGAAGGCCGACTAATTACTCTGAATGTCTGTTGACCCTCTCAGATAAAGTAATAATATCAATGATATTGGCATCAGCCTAAGGTATTGGCCCTCTGCCCAGCTCTTGATATAACAATTGAGCAGTAGGGTAGCCAAAAGAAAATTATTTTCACACCCAGAAAAGATTATAATCTAGAAAAAAAATCATTTCAATATTTAACTCTTATCCTGCTCAGGTCATGACAACCCCCATCTTTGCAAACAGTGTAGATCCAGATCATATGGCTTCTGAAGATTCTGAATTATGAATTTGTAGGAATAAATTACATCAAGTAATCTGATTGGTTCAAAGTCAGAAATGGGTGTGGCTAAATTGAATATTCAGCAGGATAAGGGTTAAAAACTCAAACTCAGCCATTGGCAGGGACTGCAGCTGGGTAGTGGCTGCCTCCCTTCATTCAGACCAGCTGTCCTGTCCCCTGACCAGTCGTTGTGATCAGTGGTAGCTAGGGAAGATGCTAGAGGAGCCAGCAGTGGACTAAGATAGACTCAGATCAGTCTGCTAGTCATCAGTTGGTCATCAGACTGCTTTTAGATTGCTTTTTGACGTCCCTCACAGCTCAAAGAAATAGATGGGCTGCATGATGCTTCCACACAGAGCTGAAACAGACCACACACGAGTACTGGTAAACTGCTTAAGTAAAGCACTATGAGACAATGTGCAGAGCGTATGAACCATAACTGTGGATTGCCTACTTTTGGAGTTATTGCCCTTCGAACATTGAAAAATGGCAACCGTAATTCCGTTATTCATGATAACTCAAAAACCATTTGAGATATTTTCATGAAACTTCACACAAATGTAAAGCACTATGAGGGGATGTGCAGCGCACATGAACCATAACTCTGGATTGCCTACTTTTGGAGTTATTGCCCTTTGAACATAAAAAGGGCAATTTTAACCTTGTCATCAAAAACCGTTTGAGCTATTTTCATGAAACTTCACACAAATGTAACTCAATAACTGTTTGAGGTATTTTCATGAAACTTCACACAAAATCCATGTAAAACACTGTGAGACGATGTGCAGAGCACATGAACCATAACTCTGGATTGCCTACTTTTGGAGTTATTGCCCTTTGAACATTGAAAAATGGCACTTGGAATAAACTCAGTACAGTAATAATTCATGTCCGTTCCATAACTCTTTTCTGATAGCACTATAGTGGGGCTATAGTCAGATCCTCTGACTGTTCTAGTTTCATATATTTAGTTTCATATTTTCCTATTTCTAGTCCTAACATAGATTGTGGGTACACGTTGACTCAATACTGTTGTCATAAGTACCCACAATCTATTGTTTGTTCACAATAAAAAGGAAAATAATGTATACCCCTGTAAACCCACTTTTCTGTATGTATAGTGGGATTTAAGGGTATAGATGAGTTTAGGACGCCACCGGTCGCTAAGGAAATACTATCCCACGGTTCCGTATTTTTGCGCATGCGCAGTTTTGTGTGGCAAAAAATATAACCATTGTTCAGACTGCTCCGATAGCAGTCATTAATTTCTTTGAATATGACAATTTTAAATATAGCGTAAGGTAAAGGTGACGTATGTCTTGTGTCACTGGGGCGTCCACCTGATATTGGCTGACAGTAGGGTAAGACCTGCTATCCTTGCAGAAGGTAAGAGTAGAGGGGAGTGCTATTATTCCTTCTGTTTGTACACTCCATTCATTTTCCTCTTTATCCTCTGTTATTACTTTAAACTACGATCTCTTCTAAATTTTTTCTTCCTTTCTCTGGGAGATGAGACAAAATTACCCACAGGGGTTGACGTGTCGTTAAACCCAAAACAATTAATAATCGAATGATTGACTGACAATGGTCGCGTCATATTGTGCTAATCGCAAGGAAGGATTACCAACCAGACGGGTTCAACATGTGGATGAAAAAGATCAATCGTGTATGACCAGTAACCGGGTTGTTTGAATATGGAAATTCACCGGCCCCGCGACCCCCGCCCATCGAGGCTTGAAGAAATAGATGGGCTACATGATGCTTCAACGCTGAAACCAACGCACACGAGTACTGGTAAACCAGTTAGAGGATCTAAGCCAGCAACGTCTCCAAAATGACCTATATAGTGACGGGGACTTTAAATCTCAACTAAAACAAAGAAACAACAAACGAATTACCGTCCCCGCCAACACCATTTGCGACATTTTTAGAAGTTGCTTCCTATACCCACATTGAGATTAAATAACATCTCAAGCCCTGCCACCAAATAAAAAAATGTAGTTTATCATGTTTATAGCGGTTTTGTTTGAACTGAGGTTTAACGTCCCCGTCAACACTATTTAGGTCATTTTGGAGACGCTGCTTCCAATTTTGTTGGACTTTTACCCGACATTGAGATGAAATGACATCTCAAGCCCTGCCCCCAATGAAACCAAAAGTCTTATATGCAGTAGGCGGTCTGACTCACACCGCTTTACCTGGGCAGGCTTAGTCCTTCTAAGCGGTTTACCAGTACTCATGTGTGGTCAGTTTCAGCTCTGCGTGGACGCACCATGTAGCCAAATCTATTTTTCCAAGTCCCTATGGGCGGGGGCGAGAATTTATAGCGGTTTTACCAGTACTCATGTGCGGTCAGTTTTAGCTCTGCGAACCCAGGACCTCTCGTATACAGTAGAAACACTCTACCGACTGAGATACCGGGCCACATCTTCGACCTTTTACATCCCCCACCCCCTGCCTAATGAGATTCGTCCCGAAAATCTAAGTTCTATCCAGTCTGGCTATGGGACTTTCATGTTCAGATTTTTCAAAGTATCGCTTCGAAAACTCTGCCTTAACTGCTCATTTTTTTTCTGGCAAATCAGGTCAAAGATTTATTCAGGGCACCGTTACCCAGAGTATGAGCATTAAACAAGCATCCATTTAAAACATACAGCAAAAGGCAGCGGCGGTGAACAACAAATAGCATGTACATGTATAATGGAATAGTAAAAAGAGAATTCGGAAATTCGGACATATCTGCCAAGTGCTGTTGTGATTCAAAAGATTGTGAAGTTTGATTTTAGGTTTAACGACCCCGTCAACACTGTAAAGGTCATTTTGGAGACGCTGCTTCCAATTTCGTGGGACTTTTAACCGACAATGAGATTAAATGACATCTCAAGCCCTGCCGCCCAATGAAACCAATATGGTTTATAAGCATGGACGGGCCGACTCGCACCGCGTTGCCTGGGCAGGCTTAGATCCTCTAAGCGGTTTACCAGTAGTCGTGTGCGGGTCGGTTTCAGCTCTGCGCGGAAGCATCATGCAGCCCATGTATTTCTTCAAGCCCTGATGGGCGGGGGGGGGGAGGTGGGGGGGGGGGGGGCACTGAACTGCAGTATAAAAGTCTATGAATGTTGTGGATGAAATGACAAAAATCTTATTTTTCCTTAGTTTACTGTACACACGCACGCTTGACTGATTACTTTTTGCCACACAAGACTGCGCATGCGCAGCGTTACCAAGGAAGTTAATCAGCCTAAACTCATCTATGTTAATTTCATCTAGATGTTAACACATTTTGTACCAGAAACGGGTAACTGGCAAACAGTGCAGACCCAGATCAGATTCTGCGGCGTCTGATTAGGGCCTACACTGTTTGCAAAAAGTTCAGCCATTTTCCATATAAATTTTAAAGACAACACAATCTGACACCCCTAAATTTTTAAATGAACTTGTGCTATAATTATTTAAGGTGGAAGATTCCAGGGTCAACCTGTTCCAACTTTGATCTGCATGGCACAATGCAGATGGCTGCCAGTACATGTATCTCCACTGCAGGTCAGCCTGTAATCAGCAGGCAGATTGAATTATCTTACATGATCTACTGGTCATTATTAAGCTGGCATTTTGACAGCCAGAATCCTGATAAATGAGCTACTATATCCTTATACTTAGCCAGAATTTTCCTCACTATATAGAAGTAGGGTCTATTTAAAAATTTAGGGGTGTCTAAGTTAATTATAGATACAGTAAAATTCCTATATTAACCCTTGTCCTGCTGAATATTCAAATATGACACGCCCACTACTGTCATTATCAACCGATCAGATAACTTGATGCAAATTATTGCAACAAAATCATAAACTGAATGGCAAACAATGAAGATCCTGATCATATGGCTTCTTCAGAAGCCATCTGATCTGGATCTACATTGTTTGAAAGATAAGACATATCTGGGCTCAGCAGGACAAGAGTTACCCCTTTTTGTACCAAACTTATATATAGCATGAGTATATTTCAAAATTTAAGGGTGTGAGGTTGTGTTTTCTTCAAAAACTATCCAGAAAATAGCTGAACTTTTTGCAAACAGTGTAGGCCCTGATCAGACGTGGCATTTTGCGGCGTCTGATCTGGGCCTGCACTGTTTGCCAGGGTGCCCGTTTTGGGGTTTCTGGTACAAAATGTGTAAAGACACGTCAGGGACTGTCCACTTTTGAACAGTCCCAAAAGTGGTCTCCCACTAGAACACACTGGATGTAGAAAACACAAAGAAAATGTACCTGAAACCTTCTACATATGCTTTGCCTTAATTTTAGGTGGTCTTAATAGGGGAGTAAATTTCACTGTATTTACTTAGAAATGGCTGAATTTGTTGCGAACAGTGAAGGATCAGATGACACTGTTTTAGCAATGTCTCCTTTTTGGGGTTTCCCATCTAAAATGGGACTTCCATGCAGAGCAGAGCAGAAACTGTCCATTCATGAGTACTGGTAAATTTAACTGCTTAGAAGGACTAAGCTTACACAGGCAAAGTGGTTTGAGTCAGACAAGCCTGTTTTATTTGGCGACAGGGCTTGAGATGTCATTTCATCTCTGTGTAGCATAAAAGTCCTACAAAATTGGAAGCAAATCTCCAAAATGACCTAAATAGTGTTGATTCAACTGAAATCAAAATATACATAGGCAGTAGGCGTTAAGACTGGAACAGTTCCAATATAGTCTTATATATAGGTTCAACATTTTAAAGCCAAGAAAAAGGACAGATGAAAATGTTGTCTGTTTATTCTGTCTGCTGCATCAGCTTTCAAACATATTCTTCCATACAGGCAAACAGTGTGTACCCTGATCAGACTGCTCCTAGAAGAGCAGTCTGATCTGGGTCCAGACTGTTTGCAACCATGACTTAAATTAACCAATAGACATTAGAAAGTGTCATGATTGGCATCTTTGGGGTCTGTGGTACAATGATGTGCTGACATTAAAAACAAAGTGGGGATCTACATAAATGTTTTGATTTAAAGGCAAATGACATTTATTTTAAGCTAAATTGTTGTTCTGCATTCTGTGTAAACAGAATGATTAAAGATTTAATGACATTTAAATCTGTTAAAGTCTTTGTTAAAGGTTAGTGTCATCATTCCTCAGCATTTTTGTCCCTGGCAACCCTCTTATAAGTAAAAGTTTGTTGGCTCAAACAGATGTCTCATTCATCGGAGTCAGGAATTCCCACAACTCCGCATATGCTTTGTTTTGTTTGATTTGAGGTTTAACGTCCCAGTCAACACGCTTCCATTTGATTTTGTGGGACTTTTTCCCGATAATGAGATGACATGACATCTCACTCACTGCCACCCAATGAAACCAATAGGGTTTATATGCATGAACGGGCCAACTCACACCACTTTGCCTGGGCATGCTTAGACGCAGTTTTGTAGTATTCATGTGTGGTCAGTTTCAGCATTGTGTGGAAGCCCCATGATGCAGCCCAAACTAATCTGCTTCTCCAAGCCCTTATGGGCTTGGGCCCAACTCAGATATGTACATGTAATAGGTGAGGATGATTTTGGGAAATTTACTTATTTTATCTTGAAATTCAGGTCACACCTTTTGAGTTTTAGACTCTGCCCATTGGGGCTTGGAGAAATAGATTGAGCTGCATGATGCTTCCGGGCAGAGCTGAAACTGACTGATGGGTACCTGTACTGGTAAACTGCTTAGAAGGTCTAAGCCTGCCCTGAGGTATAAAGTGGTGTGTAGAAACCCTTAATTATTCATTTGGGTTTCATTGGGCGGCAGGGTTTGAGATGTCATTGCATCTCAATATCAGGTAAAAGTCAAAAAAAAAAAAAAAATGGAAGCAGCTCTTCAAAATTACGTAAATAGTGTTGACGGGAATGTAAAACCTCAAATCAAATAATCGATTATAAAATGTAGTGTGTTACAGTCATCCCCTACCTTCTGCCATTGTAAGACATACACCTGTCAGTTTGCACAGTATATGAAACTGGTTAAGCCAGTGTCCTGGAAAACTGTGGTTAAGTTTGCTGTCTGGCTCAACATGGCTTAAATGCTGGTTACTGGGCCAGTAAATCTCAAACAAATAAGACACAAAACAAGGGGACTCATTCAAAGGAGACGTACAACCTTTTAACTCTTATCCTGCTGTTCGTGACAGCCCCTATCTTTGCAAACAGTGTAGATCCAGATCAGATGGCTTAGAAGCCATCTGATCAGGATCTATACTGTTTGACATTCAGTTTAAGAATTTGTAGGAATAAATTACATCAAGTCATCTGATTGGTTCCAAGTCAGAAATAGGTGTGACTAAATTGAATATTCAGCAAGAGAATGTTAAAATTATTTTTATAACCATGTTTTTCAGTAAAGAAATTGCTGATCATGTAGTAGTGGTGTTCCATCAGGGACAGTTCATAAGACTGACTTTGGGAGTTGAAACTTAGAAAGGTTTATGCATGATGGGTCCCGCATCTCTTGACTAACTTTAGCTGTGTAAAAATGGCAAAAAATCTTTTGAAAAATTTCACAAACGCAGAATAAAGGAGTTGTTTTCAGAATGATGAAACCTGGGTTTATTATTTTGAGCCTCGGAGACGCATCATTAACAAGCAGTGGCTGCGAAAAGATCAAGCAAAGCCGGTCAAAAGAATTAAAAGCATGGCAAAAGTTCTGTATGCAGTATTTTCCGGGTCACATTGTTCAAATTCCCTTACCAAATGGCAAGACAGTCTCAGGCAAATTCGATACCTGCCGGGGTCGGCAACATTCTTTCGTGGAGTTTGATCATAAAATCTTTTTTACGGTCATTCTCCCCTTCTGCGGATTGAAGAAGGGCAGTTGTCAGTTTCTGGCAAAAGTATGTGCACTGTACTGGTTAACCGCTTACTATATATAAGCCTGCCCAGGAAAATTGTGGATAATAAACTGCCTGGCTCAAAAATGACCTAAATAGTGTTGACTGGGATGTTAAACTTCAATACAAACAAACAAACAATCACAGGCAAACTTGAAAAGAATGGTGTATGGGCAAAAGTAAAGGCCCAATATGAAAAACATTACGGTAGCCCTGCAAGCGGTTTAAGAGGTCTGTGTCTTATCCATGACAACGCACCTGCTCACAAGTATGTTCTTGTCCAAGACTTCTTGAAAGAGGAAGGTAGTTCTGAGCTCTCTCATCCGCCTTAGTCCCTGCAACTTTTTATGCCCCCAACTTTAAAAAAGTTGGGGGGCATATTGCTTCTGGCTTGTTCGTCCGTTCGTCCGTTAGTCCGTTCGTACGTCACGCTTTCTTGTGCATAGCATATCTTTAGAACCGTGTATGCTAGTGTTTTGAAATTTCATATATGGGTTCCTCATGAAAAAATAGTTGACCCGTATTTTTTTTCTTGTCCAAATTATCTCCCCTTCTTGAATTATTTCCCCTTTAATTAAATAACATAGAATTCTCGTTAGCAAGATATCTCAAAAAGTATTTGAGCTACAGCCTTGATATTTGGTATAGTGATTGGGACTAAGGAGGAGATTACCTGATTAAATTTTCAACCAATTCTATAAAATTTTGTTAGAGTTATGGCCCTTTGTAATTTTTTGCCACTCAATTGTGTTGCTTTCTGGTGCATAGCATATCTTTAGAACCGTGTATGCTAGTGTTTTGAAATTTCATATATGGGTTCCTCATGAAAAAATAGTTGACCCTTATTTTTTTTCTTGTCCAAATTATCTCCCCTTCTTGAATTATTTCCCCTTTAATTAAATAACATAGAATTCTCGTTAGCAAGATATCTCAAAAAGTATTTGAGCTACAGCCTTGATATTTGGTATAGTGATTGGGACTAAGGAGGAGACTACCTGATTAAATTTTCAACCAATTCGATAAAATTTTGTTAGAGTTATGGCCCTTTGTAATTTTTTGCTACTCAATTGTGTTGCTTTCTGGTGCATAGCATATCTTCAGAACCGTGTATGCTAGTGTTTTGAAATTTCATATATGGGTTCCTCATGAAAAAATAGTTGACCCGTATTTTTTTTCTTGTCCAAATTATCTCCCCTTCTTGAATTATTTCCCCTTTAATTAAAAAACATAGAATTCTCGTTAAGAGTTTCATTGATGATACTTGGTACATGCTTGGAACTAGGAGTGAAATTTTTATGCAGGCATCCATGTTTGACCTTGACCTAGATTTCATGGTTTGGTGACTTTGCGCCTCCACAGGCGCGACATAGCCTTCGGGGGAATTCTTGTTGTATGTTTTTGAGTCTTTAACAATATTTGTTGAATATTTTGCCATCTAAGGACAAGCAAAGGTTGGGGGCATTGTGTTTTACAAACACCATTTCTAGTTCCCGTTTCCTTTACTAAAGAAAACCATTTCTGGTCGTTGTTATTAACTCTTATCATGCTGTTCACGACAACCCCTATCTTTGGAAACAGTGTAGATCCAGATCAGATGGCTTCTGAAGAAGCCATCTGATCAGGATCTACACTGTTTGACATTCAGTTTATGAATTTGTAGGAATAAATTACCTCAAGTAATCTGATTGGTGCAAAGTCAGAAATGAGTGTGGTTAATCGGAATATTCAGCAAGAGAAGGGTTAATCCTGAAGTGTACTTGGTAGTGCAATTTACCAGTGTCTTCAGGGTGTACCTAGAAATGCTTACTTCTCTGCCTTTACAGAATGGATTTCGAGATTCCGTCAAGGGAGAATACGATGAAGGGTTAAAGTAAACAAAATGTGAATGCGATTAAAAATGCACCCTGCAGAACCCCAGTGACAACATTTCGCTTGGCTCCTTTGGAATCATTATCGTAGAAAATCTGAATAAATGAATAAAGTGCAGTGATAGGATTCAGACATTACAAAGATACTTAACCCTTCTCTTGCTGAATATTCATTTAAGCCACACCCATTTCTGTCTATCAACCAATCAAATTACTTGATGTAATATATTGCTATAAATTCATAAACTGAATGCCAAACAGTGTAGATCTTGATCAGATGGCTTCTTCAGAAGCCAGCTGATCTATACCTACACTGTTTCCAAAGATAGGGGTTGTCGCGAACAGCATGATAAGAGTTAAAATTAATTTATTCCACAATGTTTGTCCATGTAATGAGAGTACTGAGGACACACTGACACTTTGTGTGTTGTAACAAGGTGTGAATCAGTTCATATCCTTAAGCTAATGTTTGACACTTTCCATTTAATACTTTGTATTTAAAATCCCCCCCGCCCCATCCCGCTTCTCCCCACAACACAACAAAATTCACAGCAAGACATTACAAAAGTTGCTCCAGAACAGGAAGTCTGGGACCCTTTTTATTAGTATTATTTAAAAGATATTATTTGTGGGCTTCACATGACAAGAAGGCATCTCCTGTAATGTCATATTAATTTGTGAGAGGGCCTTATAAAATGACAGCACCCTTGTTGACAAAATTGTGAATTGTTTGATATGAAGATCATGTGGGAAGCTTGTATTCAGCACATGACCAGCTATCTTGTAATAATTTCTGACTATCAAGTTGTGTTATCTTTGACATTAAACTATATTTGTGATTAGATTTCACAGTGACTATATTGTTTATGATTAGTTTGGTAACTTGATTTCAGAAGTGATCTGATGATACGTCCTAGTTAAAAAATTGTATTATTTACAAATGAAATGGATTGGTTTTGCAACTGATATTATTTATATTTTTAATTGTTTTGAATTCTGCTTTGGAACTGGAGAATTTATTAGGGAATGCGATGAAGTATTTTAGTTTTGTATTTCTTCCAATGAGGTTAGTAAGCTTACAATACTTTATATTATAATGTTATTAATCAAGTAATTTCGTATTGGCCCAGGTACAGGTCCGAGGTCTGCTGCTTTGGCCCGAGGCCGAGGGCTAATGCAGCTGACAGAGGACCTGTAACTGGGTCAATGCAAAATCACTTGATTAATGACAATTTTAGCATAAATGGATCCATAGCATAAAAGAAGTACTCATATCAGTTGGACGGTTTGAGCTTTTTAACACAAGAACAGTTGAAAATCCAATATCTGTTAAAAGGCAAATTTCTGATACTTTGGTTGATCTACATATTCAAAATTGGCATGATAAAGTAAATTTATCATCTAAAGGAAAAAATTATTATCTTTTTAAACAGAACATCACTTTTGAAAACTATTTAGTAAAGTTAAACAAAAAGCATTACAATGCACTACTGAAATATAGACTGAGTAACCATAGACTCCCGGTTGAAACAGGTCGATGGGATAATACCCCACTTGATGAAAGAAAATGTAACCTGTGTACAAAACAAGACATTGGAGATGAGTTCCATTATCTTTTCATATGTGATTATTTTCAAACCGAACGAAAACAATTTTTGAAACCATATTTCTACAAGAGACCCAATGTCATTAAATTTAAAGAATTGTTCACTACCGATAATGTACAAGACCTTATTCAGTTATCTAAATTTGTAGACATAATAATCAAAAAGTTTTCAACTGATTCTTAAGTACTGTGTGAGTGTGTGTGTGTGTGTGTGTTTGTACTTGCTACCAATCGGGGAAGTACATAAGAATACACACCTTCGAATCGGGGAGACACCTCCAAACGCGGAGCTCCCCGTTTTGAAATAGCAAGAAATATTGAAAAGTCAGTACTAGATGAACCTTAAAAATAGTTTCCTATGGTAATCTAACACCTTCCCCGTTTTGTAGGTTCAGGACGTATATCTGATACACAAAAGTGTATAAAGGCTGATCGATTAAAAGTTTCAAGTGTGTAACACCGATATCGAACCTCCCCGTTTGTGCGGAAAAATTCTTATTCCGCAGAACGGTGAACTGTTAACATCTAAGATGTGATTTTTCTTTGTTTTGTTTGATTTGAGGTTTAACGTCCCCGTCAACACTGTAAAGGCCTTTTTGGAGACGTTGCTTCCAATTTTGTTGGACTTTTACCCGACATCGAGATGAAATGACATCTCAAGCCCTGTCGCCCAATGAAACCAATGGGGTTTATAAGCATGGACGGTCTGCCTCGCACCGCGGTTCCTGGACAGGCTTAGATCCTCTCAGCGGTTTATCAGTACTAGTGTTCGGGCCGGATTCAGCTCTGCGTGGAAGCACCATGCAGCCCATATATTTCTTCAAGCCCCTATGGGCGGGGGCCATGATTTGTCCTAAACAACTTTAAATCAAAGACATTTATTATAGGAATGAAGCGACTTTTTTCAGCGGCTTGAAACTGAGTATATCAGAATACATTGGATATCACTGCCTTTGTGTGTTTGGTTTAAAAGTTTCATTGATTGATTGATTGATTTTGTGGTTTAACGTCCCCGTCAACACTGTATGGGTCATTTTGGAGACGTTGCTTCCAATTTCTCGGGACTTTTACCCGACATTGAAACGAAATGATACCTGAAGCCCTGTCGCCCAAATGAAACCAAAACGGTTCATAAGCATGGACGGTTCGACTCGCATCGCCTTGCCTTGGCAGGATTGATCCTCTTAGCGGTTTACCAGTACTTGTGTGCAGTTGGTTCAACTCTGTGTGTAAGCATCATGCAGCCCATTTATTTCTTCAAGCCCCGATGGACAGGGATTTTTAACCGGTTCATTATTATGATTTAATCGTTTAAAATCCCATCACTTCATTTATTGAATTATATCATGGTGCACCCTATTGCCCCCCATCCAAACTCCACATCGAGGTTTTGAGAAATAGATTGGGCTGCGCAGAGCTGAAACCGACCGCACATGAGTACTGGTAACTGCTTAGAAGGTCTAAGCCTTCCCATGCACCATCCATGCACATATACCTATTGGTTTCAATGAGCGATAGGGTTTGAGATGTCATTTCATCTCAATGCCGAGTAAATTCCTTCAAAATTGGAATTAACGTTACCAAAATGACCTAAATACTATTGACGGAGACATTAAACCCAAATTCAACACAAAAACAATTAATGCCATGACAGATTGTAGTTTTATCGTATGTTTGCAATACAAGAATCAAAGCAAATTCGATTACTGTTTTGTAACTGATGCCTCTTTTTGTTGGTGTCGACTTTCATAATTAAGCGCCGTCTAACGTTAATGGTATTTGTTTGTTTGTTTGATTTGAGGTTTCACGTCCCCGTCAACACTGTAAAGGTCCTTTTGGAGAGGTTGCTTCCTATTTTGTTGGACTTTTACCCGACATTGAGATGGAATGACATCTCAAGCCCGGTCGCCCAATGAAACCAATAGGGTTTATTAGCATGGACGGTCCGCCTCGCACCGCGGTTCCTGGACAGGCTTAGATCCTCTAAGCGGTTTAACAGTACAGTGTTCGGGCCGGATTCAGCTCTACGTGGAAGCATCGTGTAGCCCATATATTTCTTCAAGCCCCTATGGGCGGGGGCAGTAATGGTATCTTAACGTCATCAGATTAGCAAGTTCGTGTAATGACAACCCATATAGACACCCAATTTATATAGGTAAAAGTGGGGTTACAGGGGTATACAAAGTATTCCTGATTTCTGCTCATAAAAATAGGAGGCGGATCTAACGAGCACCGATAATCTATGTTTGGACTAGAACTAAGAAAAATCATTATGAAAACACGCCTATTCAAATACATAGAAAATTTCATCACCCAAAAATGAAAATTTCCGGGTAGAAAATTCTGTTATTTTTAATGGTTTTGCTCCAAACAAATTATGGGAACGTGCAGGAACCGCCTAAGGCGCTTCCAACAAGTACCCTGAAAATAGTTTTGTCTGTATGAATTGAGGTTTAACGTCCCCTTTAACACTGTATATGTCATTTTGGAATCG
The DNA here is from genome assembly GCA_963580285.1 of Lucinisca nassula. NCBI lineage: Eukaryota > Metazoa > Mollusca > Bivalvia > Lucinida > Lucinidae > Lucinisca > Lucinisca nassula. The sequence goes on from OY757021.1 coordinate 72,635,480, forward strand.
TTGCTTCCAATTGTGTGGGACTTTTACCCGGCATTGAGATGAAATGACTTCGCAATCCCAGTCGCCCAATGAAACCAATAGGGTTTATAAGCATGGACGGTCCGCCTCGCACCGCGGTTCCTGGACAGGCCTAGATCCTCTAAGCGGTTTACCAGTACAGTGTACGGGCCGAATTCAGCTCTACGTGGAAGCATCGTGTAGCCCATATATTTCTTCAAGCCCCTATGGGCAGGGGCAGTAATGGTATCTAAACGTCATCAGATTAGCAAGTTCGTGTAATGACAACCCATATAGACACCCAATTTATATAGGTAAAAGTGGGGTTACAGGGGTATACAAAGTATTCCTGATTTCTGCTCATAAAAATAGGAGGCGGATCTAACGAGCACCGATAATCTATGTTTGGACTAGAACTAAGAAAAATCATTATGAAAATACGCCTATTCAAATACATAGAAAATTTCATCACCCAAAAATGAAAATTTCCGGGTAGAAAATTCTGTTATTTTTAATGGTTTTGCTCCAAACAAATTATGGGAACGTGCAGGAACCGCCTAAGGCGCTTCCAACAAGTACCCTGAAAATAGTTTTGTCTGTATGAATTGAGGTTTAACGTCCCCTTTAACACTGTATATGTCATTTTGGAGTCGTTGCTTCCAATCGTGAGGGACTTTTACCCGACATCGAGATGAAATGACTTCGCAAGCCCTGTCGCCCAATGAAACCAATAGGGTTTATAAGCATGGACGGTCCGACTCGCACCGCTTTGCCTCTTAGGGGTTAATCACTACTAGTGTGCGGTCGGGGAAGCATCACGCAGCCCATTTATTTCTTCAAGTCCCAAAGGGCGGGGGCCGAACCCTGATTATACTAAATGCATGGTTAGTGCCTTTAATAATAAATATAATATGTGAGTCTTAGACAATTTAAAAGTGTCGAGCCTCAGCGAGCCCCTATAAAATTGTTGCGGCGAACAGATTATATCTCCTTATTAAAGACACTTATCATGTATTTAGTTTATACCGCAATTCAAAACAATCAAGGGGCTTTGCAATACCTTAGCAAATTTACCCTAAAAAGGCAGCAGACAGTATGGCATAATAAAGGACAGTTGGTGCCATGGCGCGCACACGTCGATGTAGTATACCGTGACGTCAAAGATTGCAAAGTTTCTGACGTCACCTTGCCACGAAGACGTAAGAAACATGGACGCTTGAATGAAAGTTTCTCAGAGCTTTACATCCTGTATATAAATCTGCAAATAAATAGTTTATTTTAGTTTTAGAACCTATTTTCGAGGTTCAGACACAAACGCAGTAGCAGTGTGCCATTTTATATCGCAATCAGGCATTCTAGTAACCTAATAAATGGGATCGAATAACTGCTCGCTATAATCGGCAGTGACCTATGATACCTTCTACTGATCTATAATATGCCTAGTGACCGTTAATAGACCGGACCTACTTTTCAGGTCCCTAATTCGCAAATGTAAACAATAACATGCAACCTTTTGTACACGGGCAAACAACAAAACTGCAAGTTATAATCTTTACAAAATTTATTCAAACAGATTTTCAGAAATTTCAGCTAAATTCTTAGTTTCTCGGGCTTTCCTGGTTTGAATGGTCCGTTGGAATGATTGCGCACTGGTAAGGCGGTTGCGTCTCAACCTCGAAAATAATTTCTAAAATTAAAATAGACTATTTATTTGCAGATTTTCATACAGACTGTAAAGCGTTGGGAAACTTTTATTCGAGCGTCCATGTTGTTTCCTGCGTCTCCGTGGCGTGGTGACGTCAGAAATTTCGGGCTATTTGACGTCACATAATACTACGTGTGCGCGCCATGACACTGAATGTCGTTTAACATGCAACAATGTCTGCTCTTTTTTTTTTTTTTTTTTTGCTTAAATTTGCTAAATTATTGCAAAACCTTTGATAGTTTTGCATTGCGGTATAAACTAAATACATGATTAGTGTCTTTTTATTATTAAAGACACTAACCATGTATTTAATATATTCCAACAGACCATGCAAACCAGGAAAGCTCAAAAAGGTAAGAATCTAGCTGAAAATATGTTTAAATAGATATTGCAAAGATTTTAACTTGCAGTTTCGTTGTTTTCCCGTCTATAAAAGGTTGCATGTTATTGTTTACATTTGCAAATTATGGACCTTAAAAGTAGGTCTGGTCAATAAACGGTCACTAGACGTATTATTATAGGCCAGTAACAGTGTTATTATAGGTCACTACATGTACCGATTATAGCGTGCAGTTATTCGACGGCCTTTATCAAGTATTGTGGTTGTCCTATAGGAGCTTTTTGTGACTTACTTCCGGTTCTAAAAATAGAACGGGAAAAGCCCTGGCCGTCATCTTTCGTATTGTGGGACAGATAAAGTGTTAATTACAGCGTAAAACAGTGGAATTCTTTTAAAACTTTTGGGGAATTCTAATGTAAGATGATGGGAGAAACACCGATATGCTGCCAGAAATGAAATTTCGCATTACGAAAATGATATATTGTACATACGATCTCTCTCTCTCTCTCTCTCTCTCTCTCTCTCTCTCTCTCTCTCTCTCTCTCTCTCTCTCTCTCTCTCTCTCTCTCTCTCTCTCTCTCTCTCTCTCTCTCTCTCTCTCTCTCTCTCTCTCTCTCTCTCTCTCTCTCTCTCTCTCTCTCTCTCAGCACACCAACAATTGGCGAGCGCAGTCAAATGTAAATTACAGTTTTTCGTTAAATGACGCTATGTCAACCGACATGTATCGTGTCAACAACGTCGTGTCTACATCAAACCAACTTCAAAGCGATGCATTGAATTTGACATTGCAACGTCGATGAAACGTCACGTTTCGTTGGCGATAATACGGCGTTGCTTAATAAAATGTCATTTGCCCAGTGCTCGGACCCATCGAGACAGTGGGATTGGAACATTAAATTCAAAACAAATGTAGAATACCCTTTCAGAGCATAAGAATGTTAAACACTCCTTCGCGAGTGGCAAGATTTTACAGTAAAATCTGGTAGATTTGTATATACATGTAGATTGGTTCAACCTGCCCAGCCCTTAGGTCTACATTAACCCATTTGGTACCGGAAACCCAAAAAGGGGTAAGTGACAAACAGTGCAGGCCCAGATCAGTCGCCGCAGAACGCGGCGTCTGATCAGGGCCTACACTGTTTGCAAAACGTTCGGCCATTTTTCCAAATAAATTTTGAAGAAAACATAACCTGACACCCCTAAATTTTGAAAATGACTCCTGCTATATATACGGAGGAAGATTCCATTTGGTACAAAAAGGGTTATGGGCTTATTGGATACAGGGATCAGTCAAACCATCCCAACGGTCACGTGCCATTGAAGTGAGCTGGAGTGGTTGTCGACGGCATGACGTCGAACCAACGTTGACTCGACGCCCGTCTGTAAGTCCACTCATTGTTTTTTTGTTTTGTTTTTTTCGTCTGTCAGTATGTTTATTTGTCTGTCTAACAGTCCGTCCGTTTGTCTGTTAGTCAGTCATTCAGTCAGTCGGTCTGTGTGTCGTCTGTCTGTCTACTGTCAGTTTGTCAGTCAACCCCCTCCCCCCCCCCTCTCTCTATCTCTCTCTCTCTCTCTCTCTCTCTCTCTCTCTCTCTCTCATGCAAACGGTCATGTGACAATGAAGTGAGATGGAGTGGGTGTCGACGGCATGACGTCGAACCAACATTGACTCAACGCCCCTCCGTCAGTCCACTCATTAGTTTATTTCGACTGTTAGTATGGACATTTAAATTGCACATGTAGACAGATCGTTGGACAGATTTCTCAAAATAGATTCCTTCTCGTGGCATTATTTCAATGAAAACGGGTATATTTTCTCTCAAAATGGCTGAATATTGTTAGCATTTTAAGTTCCGCCAATACACTTGAATAGCGATGGCCGTTTCAATTGACGGCCAGTACTGTGCGCATGCGCAAGAATGACGTCATAAACGGAATTCGTAAAACCTCCTATATATCTGTTTTGGGGCAAAGATACGAAAATATTGTATACCCCTATAAACGCTAAGTTTTACTAGCGGTTTAATGGGGGGGGGGGGGGCGCAAATTATATAGGCTTGTTTTTGCGATGACGAAAAAAGAAAGAAAGAAAGAAAATGAAACATCCTGTGAAAAATGCTGGTTTCAAGACATGGCAAATGCCATTTTAGCGCACGGGAATGGAATGTTATTGTAATGCTTTTAAAGCCTCTGTACCGGTCGCTTTTGTTTTCTTATTTCTGTCTCTTTAACATCAATATTTAGAAGATGTTGTTGTAGTAGTAGTAGTGCTGCAGTTGTTGTTTAATGAGAAATTCCCTTTTATTGTAATGTTCTTTATCCGTATCTCTACTAGATCTATCAATATTTCTTTTGAAATAATATATTACAGTGGAACTTCAATGGCTCGAACACCTTTGGGACCACGAAAATCTGTTCGAGACAGGGGTAGTTCGAGCCACTGAGGTTACTGTCAGGAGGCATAACGAGATAGTTTTAGACATCTTTTCGGTGTTCTATAATGAAAATGTATGCTGTGTGTACTCATTAGAATCGCCTCGCCGAGGCGATTCTAATGAGTACATACAGCAAACATTTGCAAGATAAAAGACGAAAGTCTCCTAAATTATCTCGCATCATTTCTTACATAGAGGATTTCCCTAGGGGCTCAAGAGCGGGTTCGACTCAGCCATGGTAAACGAGCCATCGGTGTTCGAGCCATCGAAGTTCTACTGTATATGGGCCCCGTCAAGCGATTTTAGGTACTTATCGCCTATGCGAGCAGCGAAGGTTCAGGCGAGCCTGCGCATCCGCGCAGTCTCGCCAGAACCTTCGCTGCTCGCTCATACAAATAGTGGATCAAGAGGAACCTTCAGACAGAAAGCCATATCCCTGGCCCCTCTGAATGGCTGGGCATGCGCAGTTAAAATTTGTCATGGCGGAATGCTCGAAGACACAAATTCGCTTGGCGGGGCTCATATAATAATATTTCCTATTGACAGATCATATTTTTGTTCACTTGAGCACGAAGTGCACGAGTGAACTATAGCTATCACCCAGTGTCCGTGGTAAGAGAGTCGTGCGTCGACCGTCGTCAACCTTTACGTTTTTCATCCGCTACAGCCTACAGTTGCGCTAGCCTCGGTAGCTCTGTCTGGTGATCAGGGGGCCCGCGGGTTCGATACCTACCATGGTCGGCAACATTCTTTCGTGGAGATTGCTCATGAAATTTTTCTACGGTTCAGTCACTCTCTTCCGCTGATTCAAGAAGGGCAGTTGTCAGTTTCTGGTGAATGAATGTGCACTGTAGTGGTTAACAGGTAACGTATAAGCCTACTCAGGAAAAGAATGGATAAACTGATTGGCTCAAAATGACTTGAATAGTGTTAACTCTGCCGCTTAATTCTAATTCAAACAAACAAACAAAAATAGCCTACAGCTGTACTACAGTTACCACGAAACTTTGCCAGACCATACGTTTGATTCAGTTGACATTAGTCGTTATCGTAATGCTTGTCATGATGATATCTCGGTCAAATTTGAATATAAGACATGTTGGATCAGAGTGCTTTAAAACCTTGTTCACAATCTACAGGCCACAGGTTTTGAATAACTATTCATGAAACTGTACCAGAATGTTTGTCTTGATGCTCTATTTCGGTCTGTTAAAATTCCTAATGAGGTTTAAATAAATTAAAATCTGGACGTTTTCGTGTAGGTAGTCTGTCAACGTATGAATTTTCAGCGCTTTAAAATGCTACACCTCATAATTGTTTTAAAGAACTTACTGATTTAATTGAAATGAGATTCCCTCCATCTTACATGTAAGGTAAGAAATGCATTTTTCGATGGCTTGATCAGTCGAACTTCAACTGAATACAGCTAGTTCTTCCGATACCTAAATCCCGTCTTTGTATTTACATTTCTCTACTTTCGATGGGTTTGTTTCATGCAAAATTTCCGATAAAAACGATTACAGTACACTTTCGTTATCTCAAACTCTGATATCTCAAAGTGGCTTAAGTCAAACTAAATTTTGTGCACTGTTATGTTAGTTTTGCTATATGCCCCTTAGATTTCCACTCCTTTTATCTCAAACTACTGTTATCGCAAACCAATTCCAGTCCCTTGGAGTTTGAGATAACGACAGTCGACTGTATTTTGAATAAATGTTCCGTTCGTGGATGGTGATGTTGCTCTTGTAGCATCAGACGGAGCTTAATAATCAAAATTACACTGTAATTCGGTTTGCCAAAGTGTCTAGTCTTGTAACTGACTGACATCAACACTCTTAAGAATTTTTAACTGCTTAACTTCTTAACCAGGGTAATTGATATCATAAACTTCGCAAGTCTTTTCTTAGTTTTATATACGTCATTTCGATTTAGTTTCAGAATTCAATGTGGAACTTAAATCTTTTCTGGAACAAGGCCTGTCGGAACCAGAATTGTATGGTGTCTGAGTATATAAATTCATAAATATATAAGCTTGCAATGATTTCATGTTCGTAAATATTACTCGTAACTGTAGAACTGAAAAGTATGGAATGTACAAGTTTGTCTGGCCAGAACAGCTAGTTTCGGCCAATAAGGCCTTATCAGCTACCCTTAGATAACTTTGCTTCCTTTTTTTAATTGCGAGCCGGCGGGTTGCGTCTCTGATTCTATAACGGCTCATGCCTTAAGAGGCCCTAAGACTCACCTAAACTTGTATGAAATGATGTCGGTTGATGCCTGATTCTCTGCATACCTGGTCAGGCCAATGGGAATTAAACTTTTTTTTTGCTCCAGCATTGCAGTTATTATATTGTGTCGGTTTTCACCGTTGAAGAAGAAGAAGAAGAAGAAGAAGAAGAAGAAGAAGAAGAAGAAGAAGAAAAAGATTGTGAATTTTTTTCTGGTTTATCCTTCAGACACAGATTTTTGGCACGCTATAACCGCTTGAATAGGAGTTTATACTACCCGATATCAATGTTTTAAGCAAAAATAGGAACAAATATCACTTTTGAATGGATAAAATGGGATTTACTGCGATTTTAACTAGATCTACATTGATATGTTAATGTATTTTAGGTATGTATAATTCTTTGCGCATTCTCAGGTACATGTAAACATTGTTTTGCGTTAACGCTGTTTGATTTCATTGCTGGACTATCGGCAGTGTGTTTTTCTTTATGATATAAACTCATCTATGTGTTTTAGATAAAATAGGAAAATATTTCCTACCCTGCAATCAATACTTTTTTTACATAAAGATGTTACTACCTGAAGTGGGGTTTACCTGTGTGAAAACTACGGTGACATGTTAATGTATTGTTACATTTTTATGATTCTGTGCAGCCTCTCATGTACATGTAAATATAGTCTTCCTTATTGGGCGGCATGTATCATTTCACTGTTGTAACATTGGGGGTTTTTCTCCTGAGAGTTTTTCAGGAAAATGAAGTGTTATTTTGTGTGATTTATACTTCAAGCAGAGATTTTTATGCTTCCAATTTTGTGGGACTTTTACCCGACATCGAGATGAAATGACATCTCAAGCCCTTTCGCCCAATGAAACCAATAGGGTTTATTAGCATGGACGGTCCTGCCTCGCACCGCGGTTCCTGGACATGCTTAGATCCTCTAAGCGGTTTACCAGTACTAGTGTGCGGGCCAGATTCAGCTCTGCGTGGAAGCATCATGCAGCCCATATATTTCTTCAAGACTCTATGGGCGGGGGCCGTACACGAATACCAGACTCTAGTTACATATGACACTTAAAACGCATTTTTACGTGTGTGTGTGTGTGTGTGTTTTTTAAGGAGCACACAAAAACAAAAACATTATTCCACCACAAGTACATGTAATCGCGACATTGTTAGGGACGTAGTACGACATATCTATGTAGTTTGCATATTTAACCCACTAGTGAATAACAACCGAACTCAATACATGACGTTAATACATATTCAGACGTGACGTCATATGATAATATGCAAATTACTTCCTTGTAAATTTTCAAGAAAAAAGTTAGTTTTATTGTTATGAGTTATGCTTCAAGCATTCATAATGTATTGTTCACCCGGAGACATGATAATGTATTGTTTAGCGTAGGGCCAATGGTAAACAAGACATTACTCGGAAAATGAAGTAGGAGTAAACGAAGTATTGCATATATAGGTGTATTATTAGGGGTGAAAGTTCTTAGACAGATATTTTTACTATCCTTTAACTAATGAGGAGCTATGAACGCGATGTTGTAGGAGACCAATGGGCGCAATAATTAGTGAAACAAAACATTTCAGCTCTCTTAATTGTGGCTTCAATAGAATCACGTACGTCTGGTTGCGTAAAGGTAATGGTTACAATATCTTTCCCAGTGAATGATTTCCGTTCTGTGTTTGGTTGGTTTGAGGTTAAACGTCCCCGTCAACACTGTATATGTCATTTTGGAGACGTTGCTTTCAATTTTGTGGGACTTTTACCCGACATTGAGATAAAATGACATCTCAAGCCCTGTAGCCCAATGAAACCAATAGGGTTTAAAAGCATGGACGGTTTGACTCGCACCGCTTTTCCTGGGCAACCTTAGATCCTCTGGGTGGTTTACCAGTACTCGTGTGCGGTCAAGTTTCGCTCTGCGTGGAAGCATCATGCCGCCCATTTTCTTCTTCAAACCCCGATGGGCGGGGGCCAGAATGATATCCGTTAAAGGTAAATAGCCATAGTATCGAGGGCGACAACACAGAACTGAAAATCGTCATTAGTGACCCTAAAAAATTTCAAAATTCCACAGTTATATCAATGATCCTAATGGACTTGATAATATCGGCCCCCGCTAATCGGGGCTTGGAGAAATCTATCGGCTGCATGATGCTACCACGCAGAGCTGAAACCGACCCGTACAAGAGTACTGGTAAACCGCTAAGAGGATCTAAGCCCGCCCAGGCAAAGCAGTGCGAGTCCGTGCTTATAAATCCTATTGGTTTCATTTGGCGACAGGGCTTGAGCTGTCATTACATCTCAATGTCGGGTAAAAGTCCCACAAAATTGGAAGCAACGTCTCCAAAATGACCTTTACAGTGTTGATGGGGACGTTAAACCTCAGATCAAACAAACAAACAAAGGACTAGATAATATAACCCACACTATGATAAAGGACAGGGAGCCTTATTACGACCGCTACACAATCCCTTAACACCATCGGTGGCGAAGTTAAATGAATTCGATTGAAAGGTAGTCCTTTGGAAGAAAGGTCGACAACACCGGACTGAAAACCGTCGAGTGGACAAGAATTTTCTGGGCAGGACTAGCAAGTTTCGGACTATTAGGCCTCATCAGTGACCCTCAAAACTTTCAAAATTCCACAGTGGAGATCAGAACACTAATTGACCTTAAGTAGGTATATAAGACATTTACTCACATAATTGAAATCATGCTATTTTGTTTTAAATATAAGTGTTACCAAAGCAAAAATATTAACTCCGCATTTAGCTGTGCATATTCGAAATGTGTTTAATGATCTCCTCGTTTGGGTGTGTATCTTCATAACTCCTCGTTTCGGTGTGTGGATTCAAATTGTGCATCCCCGATTCGATAAAAACTTTATTTTTTAATAGTTTTCTTGTACGTATAGCCTTTCAGTAATGCCATTGGGTGACATGCAAGCAAAACGTTGATCAGCCTGCGCATTTGCAATCTGAAGAGAGCCCTTAAAGCGATTAATTTATATGTATAATTTGGGGCACAACATGAACTTCCAACCTAGTCTGAGAACTAGATGGATTACATACCCACGTACATGTCTAGCATTTTGAAGGAGGAATAATTGGATCTTGTCTGAATTTAAATTGTGTTAATAATTCTCCACGTTTTGCTGTGTGTTCGGATTGTGTATCCCCAGTTTGTAGGTAGCCCGTTTTGTAGTTAACATTTCACAATTGTGTATAAAAATGTGTGTTTCCCCGCTTTGGTAGTAAAAATTCACATTTCAACAGTTTTTTAATATAGGAGAGTTTTAATGATAAAATTTCAAATTCTAATTGAACAAATCTATTGTATGCTAAATATATCATTTTTTACCAAAAATACCGAAGAAAAGCTACCTCCGCGTTTGGTAGGTTACAGGCAGACTTCCCCGATCTGTTCACTTTACAAGTATGTGTGTGTGTGTGTGTGTGTGTGTGTGTGTGTGTGTGTGTGTGTGTGTGTGTGTGTGTGTGTGTCTTCTTTTACATTACGGAAACAAACCTGTTCAAATACACTGAATATTTACCACTAAAATGTAAATTTTCTGGTTAAAAATTGTGATATTTCTAATATGTATGTTTGGAACATGGATTGTGGCTACCCATTACAATCACCTCTGTGAGGTGGTTCTGGTGGGTGCCCACAGCCTGTGTTTTCGGGCGGGTATAGGATGAATAGTGTATACACCTGTAAACCCCAATTTTACTTTGTAGACATGGGGTTTAAGCGAGTCAAAACTATATAGGTGTGTTTTCGTGATGATGTCACCTTTATTCATATATTTGTATGTTTTGTATATATGTTCTCTTACGCCACATGTGTGGCCTGAGCTTAGACAAATAAAGTTCTGTTCTGTTCTGTTCTGTTCTGACAATTTTATTAATTGACACAATTAAAAAATCATGATTATTGATTTTTTGACCTCTTATTGACCTCAGTTAATATTGGTTGACCTGGTGTAAATATGGATGACCTCAGATCAATACAGGATAGTCAATAAATTAAGTATAAAGCACAACTACAGTGAAATTCCGCTATTAAGACAGCTTTTAAAACCACCTGAAATTAAGACTAATTCTGCTTTAAAAAGCTTATTTTGAAGGGTGCACTTAATAAGAGGGGTTATCAAAATGTGAGGCGCTTCCAATGAGTACACACAACATATGTTTTCATGCAGAAATAAGAAAAATACCAAAATTCGGACTTCCATGGAGCTATGAGGGAGACTGTTTGTTTGATTTGAGGTTTAAGGTCTCCGTCAACACTATAGGTAATTTTGGAGTCGTTGCTTCCAATTTTGTAGGACTTTTACCCGACATAATCTCAAGCCCTGTCGCCCAATGAAACCAATAGGGTTTACAGACATGTTAAGTTTTGAAAATAAAAATGAGGGAGACAACGCGTTCGAGGAGGATTTGCGAGCGCCGAAGGCCCAAAGCCTTGGAGGCAAGCTCCCAGGATAGGTTAGAAATGGTGCATACTGAAAGCTTTTTGAACATTTTTTTGTTTACTCTTTACACTCCTGTTTATGGATAAATATCTAATTATTATTTTTTAAAATCATTTCCTTGGGAAGATGCCTTCAAACTAACACCTAGCCATACCAGTGCTCCCCCCACCCCAAACACACCCACAGGTGTAAAATGCTACAGCAAAAGTGCATATCTTATCATTTATGCCCAGATAGATAGATAGATACACCCGGACCTTGTTATAGCATGATTCTTTACAGCACAAATTCGGATACAGCACGGTTTTGCTTTGGACCCCAAATTTCCCCCAGCCAACATTTATAAATAAAAACCAAGGTTTCTATCAAGTTTCGAGCACAACAACTTTATTCCCACCCCCACCCGACTTTTAAGTGTGGAAATACGGTAGATAATATGGTAGTTGTCATGGTCAATAACCAATAACGGTACATTTTCAAGTGGAAGTTAATTGCAGATATGTTATAACAGCTTGTCCAGTTAGCAATTAAAGATACTGATAGTTATATAAACTTGACATGCATTATTAACACGAGCTGCAGCCGATATACTCAAAGATCAAAATTGTCAGCTTAGTGAGATAAGAGAATAAAGAATGCAGATTAGTTCATAATTTAATGATCCAGCTGCAAGACGAGTACCGCTCCATCCACAACTTTCACAACCGCTCAACAGACAAGTTCGAGGCGAACATCAAATATCTCCGCCACCAAAATCGCCATGAAATCCACCGTCCACAAATCGCCTCTATCGTTTTTCTGCATGCGATCGGTAAATGACGTCATACGACCCCAGAAACCCCTTACCTGTTTAAAGTCATTGTTTTATTTTAATGGGGCATTTTCTTTTCATAAAAAATGTTTGCAACCTGTAAAAAATATTTTCTCAATAGCTAAAGACTCAGGATAGAGCTGGATAGAAAACGGCACCTTGCACAATTCCTGACTCATCCCCGGAAGCTTCATGTCAACCACCAACAACACCATACAGATGTGTTCGACTTTTCCTGCCCAGCGTCTGCTATTTTGGCGCCAAAACTTAACCATGCACGAGACAGCAGAATAGTCCGTTTTTATTGTGCATACATCAACCGTTAGACGTAGCTAAACGTCTTAGGAGCGATTGCATCATTTTCACATTGATTGTGGTTAAAATGTTTTGATAGAGGGATAAATGCAAATTAGAGACATAAATTATATTAATCCTATTTTCACACCTTGTCATGCGGAAGATTGTAGGCTTATCGAGAGCACCTGAGGCTTTTGTTTACAGTGTAATAGTAAAATAGACTGATCCGTGACAAATACGGTCGGCCTTTTTAACAAGATTCAGTGAACTTGTACTGTCCGATGGTTGAAGGAAATTAACCAGTATGATTTACTTTCATTTTCGCAAACACTTCAAGAAATGACTGTTTTCATTTGTTAATGCCCATCGGCAGGTGCGGAACCGTGAAAACTGGACAGTGCATTAATTATTATCAGTTTTACTCACGGATCAACTCTGGATTTTCCGCTGGATTTCACACACGAAAATACAAGCACAGCTTTTCAAAAACCTGTCCCAAAACGGTATTTTCATTTTTCCGGGAGTTTTATCCTGAATTTCGTGATGCGTGAGAAAGCTATTTTTTCGGGAGTCTCCCGCGATTTTCGGGAGACTTAACATGTCTGGGTTTATAAGCATGGACGGTCCGACTAGCAGCACTTTGCCTGGGCAGGCTTTGATCCTCTAAGCGGTCTACCAGTATTCATGTGCAGTCAGATTCAGCTCTGCGTGGAAGCATCATGCAGCCCATCTATTTCTTCAAGCCCCCATGGGTGGGGGCCATATGAGGGAGACAGATGTGCTGTAATGATCCTAAGTATTGGGACAGGTAGGCCTTAACAAACAGTGCAGATCAAGATCAGACTGCTCCTGAAGGGTTTACACTGCTTGCCAGTCCGTCTGCACCTTTTGGACTGGCTGAAGTTTTATTTGTTTGATTGTAGTTTAATGTCCCCGTCACCACTGCTGAAGTCCTTTTGGAGACTTTGTTTCCAGTTTTGTGGGACTTTTACCTGGCATTGAGATGAAATGACATCTCAAGCCCTGCCACCCAATGAAACCAATAGTGGTGGTCTGACTTGCATCACTTTGCCTGGGCAGGCTTTCTTTCTTTCTTCCAGTACGTCTAAACCCTGATCAGTTTCAACTCTGCAAGGAAGCACCGTGCAGCCCAGTCTATTTCTCCACTAAGCCCCGATGGGCGGAGGCCGAAGTTTTAGGATTTTTACGGTATGTTTGATGTTCAGCTTGACGGTGTCCGGGCTTTCAGGCCTGTTAAGCTAGTGTAGTCCCAGTGATTGGAGGAGCAGTTTTAACCCTTAACTGCCAATCTTGACATTTGCAGATTTCTTTTTCAAATAATATTTTCTCTTATTTTCAAGACAAAATAAGGCTTGATATGACACTTGAACTATCTGTCCAGTAAATGACCGGCCCCGATAGCTCAGTTGGTAGAGTGTCCGCTCCGGGGAACGGGAGGTCACGGGTTCGATCCCGGGCCGCGACATACCAAAGTCGTTAAAAATGGTACTAGCTGCTCCTCGCTTGGCACCCAGATTTACAGTGTAGAGCTAGGACTGGTTGACCCAGTGTCAGGATAATGTGACTGGGTGTGGTATCATGTAAAGTGTCTGGGACATATACTTCAGTGAGGCAGCACTATAAAAGTGAGCATTGAGCTCCCTGTCGCAACCAGACACGTCGTGATATGACTGAAAAATTGTTGAAAGCGACGTTAAACCCGAATTCACACACACACACACACACACATACACACACACACACACACACACACACACACACATACTTGTAAAGTGAACAGATCGGGGAAGTCTGCCTGTAACCTACCAAACGCGGAGGTAGCTTAGCTTCGGTATTTTCGGTAAAAACTGATATATTTAGCATAAAATAGATTTGTTCAATTAGAATTTGAAATTTTATCATTAAAACTCTCCTATATTTAAAAACTCTTGAAATGTGAATTTTTACTACCAAAGCGGGGAAACACACATTTTTATACACACATGTGAAATGTTTACTACAAAACGAGCTACCTACAAACTGGGGTTACACAATCCGAACACACAGCAAAACGAGGAGAACTATTCTTTCTAATTTATTAACACAATTTAAATTCAGACAAGATCAAATTATTCATCCTTCAAAATGCTAGACATGTACGTGGGTATGCAATCCATCTAGTTCTCAGACTAGGTTGGAAGTTCATGTTGTGCCCCAAATTATACATATAAAGTAATCGCTTTAAGTGCTATCTTCAGATTGCAAATGCCCATGGCTGATCAACGTTTTGCTTGTATGTCACCCATAGGCATTACTGAAAGGCTATACGTACAAGAAAAATATAAAAAGAGAGTTTTTATCGTATCGGGGATGCACAATTTGAATCCACACACCGAAACGAGGAGTTATGAAGATACACACCCAAACGAGATCATTTAACACATTTTGAATACGCACAGCCAAATTCAATGTTAATATTTTTGCTTTGGTAGCATTTAAATTTAAAACAAAATAGTATGATTTCATTATTATTGGGTAAATGTCCTATATACCTATACTTATGGTCCATTAGTGTTCTGATCTTCCACTGTGGAATTTTGAAAATTTTGAGGGTCACTGATGAGGCCTAATAGTCCGAAACTTCCTAGTCCCGCCCAGAAAATTCTTGTCCACTCGACGGTTTTCAGTCCTGTGTTGTCGATCTATCTTCCAAAGGACTACCTTTCAATGGAGTTAATTTAATTTCAACACCGAAGTCGGTCGTAATAAGGCTCCCCGTCCTTTATCATAGTGTGGGTTATATTATATAGTCCTTTGTTTGTTTGTTTGATCTGAGGTTTAACGTCCCCGTCAACACTGTAAAGGTCATTTTGGAGACGTTGCTTCCAATTTTGTGGGACTTTTACCAGACATTGAGATGTAATGACATCTCAAGCCCTTCCACCCAATGAAACCAATAGGATTTATGAGCATGGACGGGCCGACTCGCACCGCTTTGCCTGGGCAGGCTTAGATCCTCTAAGCGGTTTACCAGTACTCTTGTGCGGGTCGGTTTCGACTCTGCGTGGAAGCATCCTGCAACCCATATGTTTCTTCAAGCTCCGATGAGCGGGGGCCGATATTATCTAGTCCTTTGAGATCATTGATACAACTGTGGAATTTTGAAAATTTTGAGGGTCACTAGTGACGAATTTCAGTTCTGTGTTGTCGTCCTCGCTTCCAAAGTTTTACCTTTCCACAGAACATATTGTTCTGATTTTCTACAACTGCATGAACGTGGTCTTTATATACACTTGGTAAACCAGGCTTGGTGATAGTATGCTAGATTTTTCTATGGCTATTTACGTTTTACGGAAATCATTCTTGCCCCGGCCCAGCGGGGTTTGAAGAAGTAAATGGGCGGCATGATGCTTCCACGCAGAGCTAAACCTGACCGCACAGGAGTACTGGTAAACTGCTTAGAGGATCTAAGCCTGCCCAGGAAAAGCGGTGCGAGTCAAACTGCCCATGCTTTTAAACCCTATTGATTTCGTTGGGCTACAGGGCTTCAGATGTCATTTCATCTCAATGTCGGGTAAAAGTCCCACAAAATTGGAAGCAACGTCTCCAAAATGACATATGCAGTGTTGACGGGGACGTTAAACCTAAAATCAAACACAAACAAAACGGTAATCATTTAATGGGAAAGATATTGTAACCATTACATTTACGCAACCAGGCGTACATAATTCTAATGAAACCACAATTAATAGAGCAGAAAA
Organism: Lucinisca nassula; assembly: GCA_963580285.1. NCBI lineage: Eukaryota > Metazoa > Mollusca > Bivalvia > Lucinida > Lucinidae > Lucinisca > Lucinisca nassula. The sequence continues at coordinate 72,651,550 of OY757021.1, forward strand.
TCTGTATACCGTAATGTTTTGTATCACTAATTACTGCACCCATTCGTCTCCCACAACATCTCGTTCATCGCTCCTCATTAGTTAAAGGATCGTAAAAAATCTAAGAACTTTCTCCCCTAATAATACACGTATGTATGCAATGCTTCGTCTAATCCTTACTTCATTTTCCGTGCAATGTCTTGTTTTCCATTGGCCCTATGCTAAACCATACATTAACATGTGCACAAAGTTACAAATCCAGGTGAACACTATATTATGAGGTAAACAGTGATGTTTTCTGGAGAATACATTATTTTTCTATTTCTTTTTAAACATTAGATGTTCGGACGAGTACAGATAATTTTGTCCATTTCTTGTTAAACATGCACATAAAGTACTCATAACAGCAACCATACTAAGAAGAATTTTACGAGCATAAAATCCTTGAAGCATAACTCATAACAATAAAACTAACTTTTCTCTTGAAAATTTACAACAACGAAGTAATGCATATTATCATATGACGTCGCGTCTGAAAATGTAATAACGTCATGTATTGAATTCGGTTGTTATTCACTAGTGGGTTAAATATGCAAATTACTTAGATATGTCGTACGACGTCCTTAACAACGTCGCGTTTACTTGTGGTGGAATATTTTTTTTTTTTTTTTTGCATGTTCCTTTAAAAAAAAAAAAAAAAAAAACACGTAAAAAATGCGTTTTTAGTGTCTTATGATAACTAGAATCTGGCATTCGTGTTAATGTATTATTAAACCGTTTTAACTCATGGAGGAGAAGGGATAAAATGCTCGGTACAGCCTCGCATTTAATAGTTTTAATAATACACGAACACTCGCGTGATTCGCTATTTATCTAACAGGTGTGTCTACTTGATGTAGACCATATTGCAATGTGCATGTACACGTTCCGCAAGGAATAAAAGTGTTCGACAATATATTCACATGTTCATGTAATAGTAGTCAAAACAACGGCTATCTCATTTTTTTATGTTGTTACACGTTATTTTTGCATGTGCACATATTGTTTTCCTATTTCTGCTTAAAACATAGATATCAGGTACTATTTAGAGCATTCTTATATAGAGGCTCTAACGAGCACAAAAAAATCTGTTTGAAGCATGAAACGCAAAGATATCACTTTTACTCCTGTGCAATGTGTCACATACGGCCTCCGCCAATAGGGGCTTGAAGAAATATATGGACGGCATGATGCTTCCACGCAGAGCTGAATCCGGCCCGCACACTAGTACTGGTAAACATCTTAGAGGATCTAAGCCTCTCCAGGAACCGCGGTGCGAGGCGGACCGTCCATGCTAATAAACCCTATTGGTTTCATTGAGCGACAGGGCTTGAGATGTCATTTCATCTCAATGTCGGTTAAAAGTCTCACAAAATGACCTTTACAGTGTTGACGGGGACGTTAAGCCTTAAATCAAACAAACAAACAAAACAATGTGTCACATAACACCGACAATGTTAAAATGTGCATGAGACCGCACCTAGCATAGGACATAATGTAGTTAAACATCATTAAACCACACTTCATGTGGAAAAGGTGATGTTTGCATGGGGTTTATAATATTGTTCCTAATTCTGTTTAAAACCTAGATTTCGAGTACTCATTAGAGTTACTTTTTAATGCGCATTTAACATGCACAAAGATCCAATCTTTGAAGCATAAATAACATTGTGTTTCACATAGATGAACATATTTAACATTAACATGTCAATGTAGTTAAAACCCCAGTAAATTATACTTCCTGTAGTAAAAAGCGATGTTTACAGAGGTATATATAATTGTTCCTATTTCTGCTTAAAACATATGTATCGGATGCACACCAGCGTCATCTCGTGTGTTTTCTAACTTGCATAAAATTCTATGTTTGAAGTATAAATCATAAAAATTACACTTCATTTTCCTGAAAACTCTCAGGAGAAAAACCCTCAATGTTACAACAGTGAAATGATACCTGCCGCCCCATAACGAAGACTATGTATACATATACATGAGATGCTGCACAGGATCATAACAATGTAACAATACATTAACATGTCACCGTAGTTTTAACACAGGTAAACCCCACTTCAGGTAGTAACCCTTTTATGCAGAAAAAAGTATTGAATGCAGGGAAGGAACTTTTTTCCTATTTTATCTAAAACACGGTGATGAGTTAAATCATACAAAATCACACTGTTTTGTTTTTCTTTTTGCCAATAGTACAGCAATGAAATAAAACAGCGTTAACGCAAAACAATGCTAACATGTACCTGAGAATGCGCAAAGAATTATACATACCTAAAATACATTAACATATGAATGTAGATCTAGTTTAAACAGCGGTAAATCCCATTTATGCATTAAAATGTGATATTTGTTTCCTATTTCTGCTTCAAACATTGATATCGGGTACGTATAAACTCCTATTCAAGCGGTTATAACGTGCCAAAATTCTGTGTCTGAAGGATAAACCAGAAAAAAATAACAATCTTCCTCTACTTCTTCTTCTTCTTCTTCTTCTTCTTCAACGATGATAACCGACAGAATGTAATAACTGCAATGCCGGAGCAAAAAAAAAATGTTTAACTCCCATAGGCCTGACCAGGTATGCAGAGAATCAGGCATCAACCCACCTCACTTTAATAAAAGTTTAGGTAAGTCTTAGGGCACCTTAAGGCGTGAGCCGTTACAGAGTCAGAGACCCAACCCGCCGGCTTGCAATCAAAAACGGATGCAAAGTTATCTGAGGGTAGCTGATGGGGTCTTATTGGCCGAAACTAGCTAGTCTGGCCAGAAAAACTTGTACACTCCATTCTGTTCAGTTCTACAGTTATTTACGAACATGAAATCATTGCAAGCTTATATATTTATGAATTTATATACTCAGACACCATACAGTTCTGGTTCCGACAGGCCTTGTTCCAGAAAAGAATTAAGTCCGACATTAAACTCTGAACTTAAATCGAAATGACGTCTAAAAACTAAGAAAAGACTTGCGAAGTTTATGATATTAATTACCCTGGTTAAGAAGTTTAGCAGTTAAAATTCTTACGGGTGTTGATGTTAGTCAGTTACAAGGCTAGACACTTTCACAGTATGGGAGCGGAAGTGAACGGCAATTTGCGACTGAACAGCACTTGCGATTTGTACAGTGGACGATCAGTCACTTGCGGTATGATATTTTCGCCGACACGGTAAGGAATTTCATTTTTTTTCCCGCGGACATAACGCTTATGTGAATTTTATATGTCTTGATGGTAAGATGGATGTTTTTATCATATTCCAACCGCAGAAACATGCTATTTTTTGGATGGCATGAGAAGAGCTAGATTGTTGATCACTTTATTTATCGTTATGCTATAACCGGTTGACACACCTGTAAATACGCATACAACGTGTGCCAGTAGGCATTTCCTTTGTTATTTAGCATTTAAGTCTTCCAATAGTATCACTGATTGAATAGAAATCAAAGACATCGTCAAAAATGCAAATCAGATCGAAGGACTGTTAAAAGTATGACACAGGAGAAAAAACAAACCGTTCAGATCACTTGCTTTTGTAAGTATTCGGATTGAACAGGTCAATTGCGATTAGATTGAACGGTCACTTGTTAGTATGCTGAATTCATTCGCTTAAGCTGCATGATGCTTCCACGCAGAGCTGAATCCGGCCCGCACACAAGTCCTGGTAAACCGCTCAGAGGATCTAAGCCTTCCAGGAACCGCGGTGCGAGGCGGACCGTCCATGCTAATAAACCCTATTGGTTTCATTGGGCGACAGGGCTTGAGATGTCATTTCATCTCAGTGCCGGGTAAAAGTCCCACAAAATTGGAAGCAACGTCTCGAAAATGACCTTTACAGTGTTGACGGGGACGTTAACCTCAAATCAACCAACCAATCTCCCTTCCACTGATTCAAGAAGGTCAGTTGTCAGTTTCTGGCGAAATATTGTGCACTGTACTGGTTAACCGCTTACGTATAATCCTCCCCAGGAAAAATTGAGGATAGGTAAACCGATGAGGTCAAAAATGACCTGAAACAGTGTTGACGGGTCCATTAAACTCCAATGCAAACAAACAAACAAAGAGCACACACGCGCACGTGCGAACACACACACTGCTGTTTATTTTTATTTATTAATTTGTGTTGCTCTTTAACGGCCCTGACAAGAATACCAGGGTACCCGAAGAAAAGTCGCATGACCCGTTGCAAAACTGGAATCTCACATATAACCCGAGCGACCTTCGAACTATAGATTTGATAGACCAAATTATTAAGAGTCAGTGCTCTTATCCACAAACCCACGGAGACCAGACAACGTAGATTACTTAATTGTTGGTATACGCAAGAAAACGCATTATAGACGACGTTCCTGTGACTGATGGACTCAAGTACTCGTCATTAGGCGCCCATGGGAGTAGACATTATAGACGTAGGGTTTAACACGGAAGTTCAGCCATTAGTCACCCACGTTGACGGTGACAGGTTTTTAAGGTAACCGGGCGCTATAAGCATCCCTAGAATATGTCCAGGATTGTTGTTCCACTTTCTTAAAGGCTTTTGCACTCTCGTCTCAGGCGCGGTGCAATAAAAGGAAAGTGGTCTGTAAGTTACAGAAATTTCGATAACCGGTCAGAAAAATAGCAGGCTGCACATCGCGGCTATGGAAGATGGTCAGTTTCGACCTGTAAAGTTTGTAAACCGTGTCCCATAGCCAGTGCCTGTTAGAATATCTGACCAGGTGGTCTTTACAAAGGCCAGAGTACCGGCAAAATGCAGGCTAACCTTGGCATCTCCGGCGTTGGCTCATCATTCTGTTGCTGGCGTCACTGGTAGGCTGTTCCAATGACCAAACGATCTTTTTATTATACCCCGACAGAATAGGTTCGGGGTATATAGCTATCAGCCTGGCGTCCGTCCGTTCGTCCGTCCTTCCGTAGGCGAAACCTTGTGATGGCCATTTTTCCAAATAGGCCAGTACATTTAGCTGGAAATGACCCTTGACCCACAACTAATTCCTTGAGAAATGTTATCAGTAGTTTTAGTATCAGGAAGGTGTCCTGATTTATAGAAAAAAAGTCCTCAAAATAAATCCGAGGGGAAAGTGTATTTTTGGGGGGTGAAAAAATACGAAAAATGAAGAAAAATCACAAAAACCAGGACAAAATTAATATTACTGGCGTATGTTAAACAATTAATACTTGACTTCATTAAATCATCCAAAATGAATATTTCTATTTGGGGAAAAATACTAAAAATTCTGAAGATAATAGTTTTCTTTTAATCTATTTTTATATATATTTTTGTGTGAAATATTGACAATCAAGTATTAGCTTTTACAAAAAGCTTGAGTCTATGCTTAGCACACATTAATTTGTGTAGAACTAAAATGTGTCAGTTACCATAAAGTGTAAAAAGAGTCACAGATATCAAATAAGGATTTCCAAATCTTATCAACAATGTCACATAAAACAAAATCAAAAAAAGGAAAATCAAAAGCAAACTGTGGAACATCACAAAACATGCCTATGTAATTTTGACCCCCACTAACCCACTTTTATATATAAACTAGAAACACTTGAGGTTTAGGGGTTATATATTTTTTCTGCTCAAAAACATAGCTTCTGAGATTGTTGATACTCAACAGAACTGCCTTATCTATGTTGTGAGCAGAAATAAGTGAGTGAGTGTGTTTGAGGTTTACGTCCCGTCAACAGCAAATGTCATATGCAGTGGTTTCAAAAACATTTTGGCATCCAGTTTTCAAGGAAAGATAGGAGTGTGATTTTCAATGTTATCGGAATGAAGCCAAATTTATGAAGGATAGCAGGGGAATAATGTCTAAGTAAACGGGAAAATCCCCAGTACCCGTCTATTGATGAAACCCCTGCATACGGAGACCGAACCTCGGTTTAAAGATTCGTCTGAGAGTCTGGAGAAGCCCTTGAATCGAACCCACGACTCATGGTTTATGAGGTTAGTAGCTTAACCACTACACCATGGAGGCTTCTTTGAGCAAAAAAAAAAATAAGAAAAATAATGTACATGTATACCCCCTGAAACTCCCTACTGCTCCACCCCACCCAGGTGTAAATGGGTAGCAGTGGTGTAAAAGTCAACTGCCTCTCCATCGCGCACGTGAAAACATCCGGAATGAGTGTTCGAGAGCGATTAATTAAGTTTGAGACTTTCATCGCAATCGACTTGGTTGATTTGAGGTTGAACGTCCTCGTCAACACTGTAAAGGTCATTTTGGAGATGTTGCTTCCAATTTTGTGGGACTTTTACCCGACATTGAGATGAACTAAAACTCGATGAGGAAGGGGTTTCTATCGAGTACCCACAATCTATGCTTTTGAGCAGACATTACGAAACACGCCTAAACAGAAACATTGTCAATTTTTCAGCCCAAAAATGGAATTTTAAGATTAAAAAATGATGTTTTTCTTATTTCTGCTAAAACATAGATTGCGGAGCTCGACTAAGAACCGCCTGAACTTGGCGATTCTGCCGAGTACCCGGAATTATGTTTCTGCGCTGATATAAGAAATTTAATGTTTATCCCTGTAAACCACAGTTCTATTTCGTCATATCACTTCCGGTATTAAATGAGATCGTGCGATGCGTGGGTCAAATCAGTGTGCGATCGCCTGTCAAGGAGGACAGACGTGTCAAATTTTTACTGACGCGGAACTTGTATTATAGTTTGCGATTATTCAGAGTTCTGTTTTAGACATGTAATTGTCTATTTATATCGCAAATTTATTTCAATTTGTTATTTGAATTGTACTGTTCCGCTATTGAGACGTACTTTTTTGCGTCATTGTCGTTTTACGACATCTGTGTGTTTACGGCAGGAAGTCACACGTGTTTTCCAAAATGGCAAAAAAAAGTAGTCTCGGAAGAGCGAGACAAAGCTAAACCGAGAGCTATCCCGGTTTCTATTGATTCTGCTAATGATAACGCCAGCGTAGCTGGGGGTTCTTATAAAAGTACATCTACAGAACGTACTCAGGTGGCCCATAGTTCGGGTAAAGGTCCTAGCAGTTCCAAAACAAGTACAAAACAAATGTGTAAAACTGTTGAGTCAGAAATTTTGGCCGCGGTCAAAACTGTTCAGGTCACTTTGCAGAGGCAAGACCAGAAAATTAACAGCCTTGGTGAAAGGATGTTGGAGATGGAGAAATATGCCTTTGATTATGAGCATGATATTGAAGGGGAAGAAGAAATCCCCGAGTATGAGGGTAATGAGGATCAGGAAGGTGACGAGCCTTCGGCTTTGCCTCAGACCTCGGTCAGTATGAAAAGAAAATCAGAAGACTCAAACTCTAGGTTTTCGTCCATGGTAAAACGATTTAAAAACCAAGAACACTGTGATGTGGACATTGATGGCATTTTAGCCGAGAATATTACTGACTTTTTTAGGAATGGCATTGATCAGAAACGATATGAGGAGTTGGTTAAAGATGAGGTAAATGGTAGGCCAGCAAACTGTGAAGGGTTAGTGACGGTTAAGACAAATCAGTTGGTTTGGGATGCTGTTACGCCCACAGCTCGTAGTAATGACATTAAGTTTCAAAGCATTGAAACGTCTGTGGTGAAGGCAGCTACAGTTTTGACTAAAATTGTGAATAGTATGGCCTCTATTGAAAATGAGCACTCAAAGTTTGAGGAGATGATAGACAATTGTAACACATCCTTAGCCCTGCTAGGACATGCCAATAGGCAAATTTGTATGGTCAGGAAAGATCTATTCAGACAAGAACTTCGAGAAGAGTATTCCCATTTATGCACTCATTCTTTAGCTTACACAAATTGGTTATTTGGAGATGACATCTCAAAGAAAACCAAGGAAATAGAGGATAGTAACAAGTTATGCAATAAAGCATTCCGAGGCCGAGGTGGATTCCGAGGCCGATTTGGCAACCGAGATAGACATAGAGGTAGAGGAAGAGGGGGCTCGATGAGAGGAAAACCCTATAAACAGTCATATTTTGCGTCCTCGTATTATGATACAAAAAACAGTCAGAAGAAGGGGACGAACAAATCAGCAAAAGCATAAATATACAGGTAAATGATTTTGCTACTTTCAAGGCAGGCAGGTTAAAGCAATTTGTTCAGGAGTGGCGCAAATTGACAGATGACCCTGTGATTTTGGATATGATTGAAAATTACCATGTTCAGTTTGATGATAGTTTCTTTGCACAGAAGCAAGAAAAATTTTTTCAACATAAATTTAATGAGATTGAGTCTCAGATCATTGAGAATGAAATTTCAAAATTACTTGAAATGGAAGTTATCAAAGTTGTTCAACATAATGTTGATCAATTTTTGTCACCGATTTTTGTTAGACCAAAGAAAAATGGCGAATTTAGAATGATTTTGAATCTTAAAGAATTAAATGAATTCATTCCATACCATCATTTTAAGATGGACACTTTTGAAAAAACATTAAGTTTGATATCAAAAGACATGTACATGGCATCTATCGATTTGCGTCACGCATATTATTCAGTTCCATTGGCAAGGGAAATTCAGCAGTATTTTCGCTTCATGTGGGGTGACAAAATTTATCAGTACTCCGCTTGTCCTAATGGTTTGGCTTGTATGCCAAGAATGTACACTAAAATGATGAAACCAGTGTTTTCAAGGCTAAGAAGTCAAGGTCATGTGAGTTCTGGTTTCATAGATGACAGTTTGCTGTGTGGTGAAACTAAACAGAGTTGTACTGAAAATGTTGATAGTACCAAAAATCTTATGATCAATTTGGGATTTATGATACATGAAGAAAAATCAGTATTGGTTCCGACCAAACAGATTTTGTTCTTGGGGAATATAATAGATTCAGAAAAAATGATAGTTTATTTACCCCAAGAAAAAGTCCTAAGAATAATCAGAGAATGTAAAGATTTGTATAGTTTAACAAAAGCAAGCATTAGGTTGGTAGCTCAAGTTATAGGATTGTTGGTGTCAACATTTTCAGCAGTAGAGTATGGCAAACTGCATTACAGAGAGCTTGAAAGAGCAAAATCTTTAGCTTTAAAACAAAGTAAAGGTGATTATGAGGCCCAGATGTTCATTACATCGAGTATGAAACATGACCTAAAATGGTGGTTTTCACAGATTTCTGTTCAAGAAAGAAAGATAACTCATGGAAATCCTCAGATTGAGATCCAAAGTGATGCCTCGCTTAGTGGGTGGGGCGCTGTATGTGGTGATGTTCAAGTAGGTGGCAGATGGTCAGAACGAGAAAGACAATATCATATCAATGTTTTGGAATTGAAAGCTATTCAATTTGCATTGAAAGCTTTTAAGGAAAAAACTGAAGGTAAACATGTAAAAGTTCTTACTGACAATACCACAGCAGTGTCCTACATCACTAATTTTGGAGGGACTAAATCTCAGGTCTGTGACTATGTGAGTAAAGAAATCTGGTTTTGGTGTATTGAACACAAAATTTGGTTATCATGTTCACATATTGCTGGGAAAATGAATCCAGCGGATGCACCTTCTAGGAAATTTAATGACCGGTTAGAGTGGTCATTGTTAAAGGAAGTATTTCAGAGAATATGTGAGAAGTTTAGTTTACCAGAAATTGATCTATTTGCATCCAGATTGAACAATAAACTTCCTGTGTATTGTTCATTCCAGCCTGATCCATTTACCAGCTATGTGAATGCATTTACCATTGATTGGGGAAAATTCACTTTGGCTTATTTGTTTCCGCCTTTCAGTCTGGTGGCGCAGTGTCTGCAGAAAATTGTGATGGACAAGGCCAAGTGTCTGGTAGTAGCGCCTTTGTGGCCCACTCAGATATGGTTTTCAGCATTGATGAAGATTTTAATTCACAAGCCAGTAGTGCTTCCCAGAACGGAGAGAATTCTGACACTACCTCATATGAATACAGTACACCCATTGTCGAAAAAACTAGTTCTAATAGCATGTTTAGTGTCAGGAGATGTTATAGAAACAGAGGCTTTTCTAAAGAAGCTACCCATATTATCATGTCCTCATGGAGAACTGGGACTAAAAAACAATATCAAACATATATATCGAGATGGTTACAGTTCTGTAGTAGACAAAAGATTGATTCATTATCAGCATCTGTAAAGGATGTCATTCATTTTTTAACAGCTCAGTTCGAAGCTGGATTAGGATATAGTAGTTTGAACACTGCAAGAGGAGCACTATCATCTTTAGGGTTAAAATTGGAGCAATTTTCTGCTGGAAGCCATCCCTTAGTGGTTAGATTTATGAAAGGGGTGTATAATTTACGTCCCATGAGATCACGTTATAGCCAGACTTGGTCAGTAGATTTAGTTCTTAATTATTTGAAGAAACTGTCTCCAGTTAGAAAGTTATCATTAAAGGACTTATCCTTAAAATTGGTGATGCTTATAGCATTGACAAATGCAGCACGCGTCCAGACTATTCATTTGCTGAGTGTAAATAGTTTATCAAAAGAAAGTTCAGAGTATGTTTTTCATTTAAAACAAGTGTTGAAACAAAGCCGGCCAGGCTTTGACAGTTCATTTGTCAGGCTTAAAGCCTATCCTCCAGATAGGAGGTTATGTGTATATACTGTACTTAAAGAATATTTGGCTAGGACCAAAGATATCAGAGAGAAATCTGAAGGGAAATTGTTTTTAAGTTATATACGGCCTTACAAAGCAGTAACAAGAGATACGATCTCAAGATGGGTGAAACTAGTAATGACTAGGGCAGGAATAGATACTAGTGTTTATAGTTCACACAGTGTGAGGGGAGCATCAGTTTCCAAAGCTAAACAAACAGTACCAGTATCAGAAATTCTAAAAAAGGCAGGATGGACCAGAGAGTCAACCTTCACAAAATACTACGATAAAGAAATTAAAGAAACCTTCAGTTTTGAGGAGGCAGTCCTTAGGCAGGGCCAGTAGGTAGGATATTTTTTGTCATTATCCGCTTTGAAATCTCATTTAATACCGGAAGTGATATGACGAAATAGAATTTAAAAATTAAACGAGACTTACCTTGGTTAAGTCGATGTTTGATTGTAATTCTATGAGTCATAGTATCACTGGAGGGATTAAATGCCTCCCACCCTCCCTACAATGATTCTTCAATGTTTATTGAAGATTTCGTCATACCATTGTTTTGTCTAATGACAAAAAATTTGAATATGGAAATTACTTTTCAGTATTTCGTATTCTTTACTTTAAAACCTGATTTGACCCACGCATCGCACGATCTCATTTAATCCCTCCAGTGATACTATGACTCATAGAATTACAATCAAACATCGACTTAACCAAGGTAAGTCTCGTTTAATTTTTAAATTTTACAATATAAAAGTGTGGTTGGAGTGGTCAATCTGGGCTTGGTTTGGTTGATTTGAGGTTTAACGTCCCCGTCAACACTGTAAAAGTCATGTCCCCGTCAACACTGTAAAGGTCATTTTGGAGACGTTGCTTCCAATTTTGTGGGAATTTTACCCGACATTGAGATGAAATGACATCTCAAGCCCTGTCGCCCAATGAAACTAATAAGGTTTATTAGCATGGACGTCCGCCTCGCACCGCGGCTCCTGGACAGGCTTAGATACTCTTAGCAGTTTACCAGTACTAGTGTGCGGGCCGGATTCAGCTGTGCGTGGAAGCATCATGCAACCCATATATTTCTTCAAGCCCCTATGGGCGGGGGGCCGATCTGGGCTTGGAGTAATAGATTGGGCTGTATGATGCTTCCGCACAGAACTGATACCGACTGCACATGAGTACTGTTAAACCGCTGAGAATGTCTAAGCCTGTCCAGAAAAGTTGCTGCGAGTCAGCCTGTCCATGCATTTAAACTCTTTTGGATTCATTGGGCTGCAGGGACTGAGATGTCATTTCATCTCAATGTCAGGTAAAAGTCCCACAAATTTGGAAGCAACGTCTCGTTTTCGTGATGAATAAGAAAAACATCAGAATTTTCTCTGGAAATTTTTTGGGTGATCAAATCTTCCAATAGATTTGAATATGCGTGTTTTCGTAATGTTTTTTATGACCCCAACTTTTTTCGAGGGGCATATTGCTTCTGGTTCGTCCATTCGAACTTCCGTTACGCCTTTGATGCATAGCATAACGCAAGAACCGTGCATGCAAGGGTTTTGAAATTTCATTTATGGATTCTTCATGGAAAATTAGCTAACGCTATTTTTTTCTTATCCGGATTATGCCCCTTTCAAAAGTTATTGCCCATTGAATTTTTGTTTTTATAAAATCTTGTCAGCAGCATATCTCAAAATCTATTGGAGCTAGAACCTTGTAAGTTGGTGAATAGATTGGCGCTGATGAATAGATGTCGTGATTAACTTTTGACTAAATTCCGAAAAATACATTGTGGCTAATGGCCCTTTGTCACTTTCGGTACATTGTATGCATTGTGATGCGTAGCATAACTTTAGAAGCTTGTATGCTAGGGTTTTGAAATTTCATATATGGATTCCTCATGGAAATGAGCTGAAAGATATTTTTTTTTCATCCGGATTTTGCCCCTTTTAAGGTTGTTTGAGTCAACCTTTGTGTTCAATCAGCTCAAAACAGTTATTGTGCGCAATGTTGGGAGACAAAATTTGTAAATCAATTTCAAGGGGGTATCCCTTTTCTTAGTATTATTTTTCCTGCCTGTTTAAAATTCAGCGGCCAATTTCTATTGCAGTAAGTAGATAGGACAGTGTTGCAATTGTTCTGATTGTGATTTTTGAGTGGTTGCTTCCACAAAGTCACACATAGCTTTCAAAATCTTATGTGCGCAATGTTACCAGAATACACCGTATACACTTATTAATGATATTAATTGATTTGATTCGGATGGCACATATGTGCTTCCATACACTAAATTTTTGTCACGAGGCATTGTCAAATGTATTTTCTGACCCCCCCCCCCAATTGTTTATTTTTACGACTTAAACATAGATCTTGTTTATCAATAGACTACAAGGAAAATATAAATGGCGTCTATTCAAAAAAAAAAAAATGAATATAGAAAGCAACGGGAGTCTGCATCGTCTGCTTGTGTCCGCCAAACCTTCAAATGGATTTCCTTTTGATTTTGTGGATTCAAACACATATAGGTGGATAGATTTGGGAAAATGCATAGCTTCCGTGTACCATATCTCGAACGATTTTGACCAAATATTTCCATTTATCAATCAAGAGAAAGCTTATTCGTTCTCTTTTTAATAATAAATTATAGACTGCTTTTTAACAACTTGTGACGTATATTTTGTTTTTAATGACGTCATTTGTTTGCGCGTTTTACAGCCGGTAAAACAGTGTATGGTGCTATTATTGGACCGTTACTTATTTAATGTTTTTTCTGCGGATTAAATCCTAAATTTCTCAGAACTGGCACGGATATTTTTTGAGGACTTTTTTTTGGTAATTAATATAACATAGCCCTGTGTTTTGGTGTTAAAAGAGTTTCTCAAGGAATTATCTTGACCATAAAAATTAAAGTGCCTCGCCTAAAAACCCTTTGAGATTCGTTGATTGTTCACAAGGCTGAGACGGTGTGCCATGCGCAAGTGCCACAACTCTATTTGCCATAGTTTTTGAGTTAGTTCCCCTTCCAATAAAATAGAATGACAACTTTGTGATGGTCATAATTCCTAATTTGAGACATATCGATGGTACTTGGCACAATTGTTCACTAGGCTGAGACGGCGTGTCATGCGCAAGAACAACACCTCTGGGTGCCATGTCTTTTTGAGTGACCTCCCCTTCCAATACAATAGAGTCCCTACACTGTGATGGTCATAACTCCAATGTCCTTTGAGATATATTGATGGTACCTGGCACAATTGTTCACAAGGCTGACCCGGCGTGTCATGCATAAGAACCACAACTCTGGTTGCCATGATGTCCCCCTCCAATAAAGTAGAATCTCTACCTTGTGATCACCATATCTCCAATGCCTAGGCGCTATATTGATGTCACTTTGTTTTTGTTTGTTTGATTTGAGGTTTAACGTCCCCATCAACACTGTATAGGTCATTTTGGAGACGTTGCTTCCAATTTTATGGGACTTTTACCCGACATTGAGCTGAAATGACATCTCAAGCCCTGTCGCCCTATGAAACCAACAGGGTTTATAAGCATGGACGGTCCGACTCAGGCGCACTGCTTTGCCTGGGCAGGCTTAGATCCTCTAAGCGGTCTACCAGTAATCGTGTGCGTGTCAGATTCAGCTCTGCGTGGAATCATCATGCAGCCCATATATTTCTTCAAGCCCCGATGGGCGGGGACCGCGATGTCACTTGGTACAGAAATACATGAGTTTAAGCGGGCGTGCCATGCGCATGAATTACAACTCTTGGTGCCCTGGTTTTGGAGTTATCTCCCCTGACAATATAACATTATAGTGATTGTAACTCCAATAATCTTTGAGATGGACCTTTGCACAATTGAATACAAGTAATAGAAGGCATGCCATGACAAAGAAACACAACTCTTGGTATTGTTGTATTTGAGTTGTCGCCCCTTCAAAGATAACAGTTTGGCCGCCTTGTGTCACCATATATCCAATACCCTTTTAGATATACTCGAATTCAATGAAAACGTAACCATTCAAATTTTAATCGATTCACAATATTTGCAGCATTTGATCACGTTAAATGAATATCACTAACTTATCCACAGACTCACTACAGAGTGCGTTTCATTGGAGACTCGAAAAAGTCCACACAAATCAAAACCACATATCGTAATACCGGATATGTCCACCATACCATCAAGTATTGCTTGGCATCGACACCTCATGCTTCGAATTAAACGCTGTATCTGGTCTTGTGTGATGTTGTCCCCTTTTATTATGTACCGCCATGGCAAGCTGCTGACGGTTGATTTGCGGATAATGTCGGCTGTACACACGTTTTCCGAGCTGGTCACAAAGGTGCTCGATTGGGTTTAAATCCGGCGAAATCGCAGGCCATGGAATAACGTGCACACCATTTTGATTGAAACAAAAATCCGAGTCCGATAACAGAATACTTGTAAGCTTTTTTTGCAATTCACATTATGAATGAAGTAAATTTTAATGCTTTGTGAGTTATGTTAAAAGTAATTAAACGTTACAGAAATAGGTCAAAGAAAAGATGTAATCGGGTCTTTAGCCTATGTCCATCGGAGACAGGGATGCACTGTTCTTCCAGGCAGAGCTGAAACCGATCGCACATGAGTACTGGTAAACCGCTCAGAAGGTCGTCGCCTGCCCTGGCAAAGTGGTGCGAGTCGGTCCGTCCCTGCATATTAACCATATTGGTTTGTTTGGGTGGTATGGGCTGAGATGTCATTTTATCTCAGTGTTGGTTAAAAGCCACAGCATTTGAAGCAACGTCTGCAAGATGACCTGAATAGTGTTGACTGGGTCCTAGCACCTCAAATCAAATAAAGCGTGTGTTATCACTTGAACATGCAGAAGTGAAAAGAGTTCCGCACCATGCTGATGAAACCGTAGCAATGTCCTGAACACTTTTTTGCAATGATAATAGAAGGAAGTGTTTTGGTTATTTGATGTCAGTATCTGATCAGACTTCTTAGAATGACCCTAAATCACAAAAATGTTATTTGTGAAATCACCATCGCAAGTGACTGTCCAATTTCAATGATCAATTTGGCAAGTGACTGTTCAACTCCAATTATTACAGATCGCAAGGGATCGTTCAATCCAATGTCAAGTGACCGTTCAGATGATCAAACGTGTTGGGAATACAAGTTAAGATTTAGCTGCCGTATTTTACATCAGTGTAAACATCCTTTTTGTCAGTAGGCTTTATAGTTCATTAAAGATGTCAGGGAAACTCAAAGAAGTGGCCTCTAAATATACAGCCGTCATTTAAACCACTTTTAGTAACGTATGCCAGCAACAGAGAAACACATGTCAACTGATCACCATCGTTATGTCCACCGATAGGATCAATAATACCAACGAAATTATTTCCGGTAAAGTGACAAATATATTGACAACTTACACAAATAAAAGTAATGACCAAAAACTCACGCGAATGGCTTCTGTGTTTACATATTTGAGATACCACGTGATAATGTTATATCGCAAGTGACTGATCGTCCACTGTACAAATCGCAAGTGCTGTTCAATCGCAAATGGCCGTTCACTTCCGCTCCCATACTGTGACTTTGGCAAATCGAATTACAGTGTAATTTTTATTATTAAGCTCCGTCTGATGCCCAAAGAGCAACATCACCATCCACGGACGGAACAGTTATTTCAAAATACATGTAAGCGTATTTATCGGAAAATTTGCATGAAGCAAACCCATCGAAAGTAGAGAAATACAAAGGCGGGATTCAGGTATCGGAAGAACTGGCTGTATTCAGTTGAAGTTCGACTGATCAAGCCATCGAAAAATGCATTTCTTATCTTACATGTAAGATGGAGGGAATGTCAATTAAATCATTAAGTTCTTTAAAACAATTATGAGGTATAGTATTTTAAAGCACGGGAGATTCATACGTTGACAGACTACCAGCACGAAAACGTCCGGTTTTAATTTGTTTACAAACATGTGGCCTGTATATTGTGAACAAGGTTTCACTATCTACACAAGGGTTATCGGTACCATAAACTACGCAAAGCCTTTTCAAAATTTTATAGACGTCATTCTGATTTAATTTCAAAATTCATTGTTGGACTTAAATCTCTTCTGCAACAAGGTCTATCGGAACCCGAATTTTATGGGGACTTAGTATACAAATTCCGAAAAATATATAACAGCAATGGCCACACCCAATTTCGTAAAATCGTTCTTCGATATAAAAAGATTGGGTACAACATAAATGTTATACGACAGACTGCATGCATAGTAGTTAACCAAAATCACGGTTGACAACTTTGCTTCCCTCTTTAACTGCAAGCCGGTGGGTCAGGTCCCAGATTCTATGACGGTTCCAGTGTAAAGGCTTATTGAGAATTAGACAGATCTAATTCAAGGTAATGTTGGCTTGGGCCTGATGCTCTATCTCTTGTCGGGCCCTTCGGAGTATATATGTTGGTTTTCTTTTGCTCCAGCATTTCAGTGGTTTCTTGCTGTCAAGTCCTCACCGTTGTTTCATCTCTGTAGCTGTGTGGTTATTTGTGTTCACGGAGATATTGCACTGAGTTAGGAGGCATTCATGCGGACTGAACAAATTATTTGTTTAAATCTCGACGGCGAGGATTGTGGCCACGTAAAATCGATTTAAGCCCCCCCCCCCAGTGGAATTCGTTTCCGCTGACCGTTCCAAGGCGGTTCTTCTGTCGCGGTTTATTTTTGTTATGGTTTGTCTTTGGGTGTTTGTGATGCTTGTATTATTTTATTTTTAGATAGCCAGTTGGCCATTTTGTGGGAAAGTAACTGTCCTTTTGGCTTTCCGCTATTGACGTTTCCATTAGGTCTGTTGTTTCATGTTTGTGCTTCTTTCCCTTTGGTGTCTCTGATGGGAGCTGTGGGTTGATTGTATCGATTCCTGATCATTGCCTTCACTTCTATTTTTCAAAGCACTCTGACCCAACAAATTTTTATTCAAATTTGACCGAGATATCATCATGGAAAGCATTACGATAACGTTTCATGTCAATTGAAGCAAAGTGAACAATGTTTTACAGACATTTTACCTAGTGACCTAGTTTTTAACCGGACAAGACCTATCGAACTTGTCCTTATTTCATCAGGACAAACATTCTGGAAAAGTTTCGTGGTAACTGTAGTACAGCTGTAGGCTGTTTTTGTTTGTTTGTTTGAGTTTGAGTTTAACGGCCAAGTTAACACTATTAAGGTCATTTTAGAGCCTGTCAGTTTATCCATTCTTTTCCTGGGTAGGCTTATACGTTACCGGTTAACCACTACAGTGCACATTCATTCACCAGAAACTGACAATTGCCCTTCTTGCCTCAGCGGAAGAGAGTGAATGACCGTAGAAAAATTTCATGATCAATCTCCACGAAATAATGTTGCCGAACCATGGCAGGTATCGAACCCGCGCCCCCCCCCCCCCCGATCACCAGTCAGACGTGCATCAGACAGAGCTACCGAGGCCAGCACAACTGTAGGCTGTAGCGGATGAAAAACGTAAAGGTTGGCGACGGTCGATGCTCGACTCTATTACCGCGGACACAGGGTGATAGCTATAGCTCACTTGTGCACTTCTTGTTCATGTGAGCAAAAATATGATCTGTCAATAAGAAATATTAATTATTATATAATAATTAATTTCAGGTCCCCCGCCCATAGGGGCTTGAAGAAATAAAATGGGCTGCATGATGCTTCCACGCAGAGCTGAATCCCGCCGCACACCAGTACTGGTAAACCGCTTAGAGGATCTAAGCCTGTCCAGGAACCGCGGTGCGAGGCGGACCGTCCATGCTAATAAACCCTATTCGTTTCATTGGGCGACAGGACTGGAGATGTTATTTCATCTCAATGTCGGGTAAAAGTCCCACAAAATTGGAAGCAACGTCTCCAAAATGACCTTTACAGTGTTGACGGAGGACGTTAAACCTCAAATCAAACAAACAAACAAAATATCATATTTCAAAAGAAATATTGATAGATCTAGTAGAGATAAGCATAAAGAAGATGATCATAAAGGGAATTTCTCATTAAACAACAACTGCAGCACTACTACTACAACAACATCTTCGAAATACTGATGTTTAAGAGTTAGAAATAAGAAAACAAAAACGACCGGTACAGAGGCTTTAAAACATTACAATAACATTCCCGTTCAATAAAATGGCGTTTGCCATGTCTTGAAACAAGGATTTTCACGGTATGTTTTTCTTTCTTTCTTTTTTTTTTTTTTTTTTTTTTTTGTCATCGCGAAAACAAGCCTGTATAATTTTACCCCCCCCCCCCCCCCCATTAAACCCCATTTAAGCTTGTAAAACCAGTGTTTATAGGGGTATACAATATTGTTCGTATCTCTGCCCAAAAACAGATAGACCGCATAAACCGCAATCAGGCATTCTTGTAACTTGGTAAAGGCGGTCGAATAACTGCACGCTATAATCGGTAGTGACCTATAATAACATTGTTATTGATCTATCATGAATACGTCTTGTGACCGTTTATAGTCCGGACCTCCTTTTAAGGTCCATAATTTGCAAGTGTAAACAATAACATGCAAACTTTTATAGACGGGAAAACAACGAAACTACAAGTTAAAATCTTTGTAATATATATTTAAACATATTTTCAGCTACATTCTTATCTTCTCGGGCTTTCCTGGTTTGAATGGTCTGTTGGAATATAGTAAATACATTGTTAGTGTCTTTAATAATAAAAAGACACTAATCATGTATTTAGTTTATACCGAAATTCAAAACTCATAAAGGTTTTGCAATAATTTAGCAAATTTAAGCAAAAAAAAAACAAAACAAAACAAAAAAAAAAAAAAAAAAAAAAAAAACAACAGACAGTGTTGCATGTTAAACGACAGTCAGTGTAATGACGCGCACACGTAGTATAACGTGACGTCAAATAGCTCGAAATTTCTGCCGTCACCACGTAGGAAACAACATGGACGCTCGAATAAAAGTTTCCTTGTATGAAAATCTGCAAATAAATAGTTTATTTTAGTTTTATAAATTATTTTCGAGGTTCAGACGCAACCGCAGTACCTGTGCGCAATCATTCCAATGGACCATTCAAACCAGGAAAGCCCGAGAAACTAAGAATTTAGCTGAAAATTCTGAAAATCTGTTTAAATAAATATTGTAAAGATTATAACTTGCAGTTTCGTTATTTTCTCGTGTATAAAAGGTTGTATGTTATTGTTTACGCTTGCAAATTAGAGACCTGAAAAGTAGGTCGGTCTATTAACCAGACGTATTATAGGTCAGTAGAAGGTATTATAGGTCACTGCCGATTATAGCGAGCAGTTATTTGACCCCTTTTATTAGGTTACAATAATGCCTGATTGCGGTATAAAATTGCACACTGATACTGTGGTTGCGTCTTAACCGCGACAATAGGTTCTAAAACTAAAATAAACTATTTATTTGCAGAATTATTTACAGGATGTAAAGCTCTTAGAAACTTTTATGCAAGCGTCCATGTTTCTTACGTCTTCGTTTCGCGGTGACGTCAGAAGATTTGCAATCTTTGACGTCACGGTATACTACGTGTGCGCGCCATGGCACCATCTGTCCTTTATTATGCCATACTGTCTGCTGTCTTTTTAGGGTAAATTTGCTAAAGTATTGCCCCTTGATTGTTTTGAATTGCGGTATAAACTAAATACATGATAAGTGTCTATAATAATAAGATACATGTATAATCATCAGTGGTTCGCCGCAACATTTTTATAGGGGCTCGCTGAAGCTCGCCACTTTTAAATTGTCTAAGGCTCACATATTATATTTTATTATTAAAGACACTAACCATGTTTTTAGTATATTCAAGGTTCGGCCCCCGCCCATAGGGGCTTGAAGAAATAAATGTACTGCATGATGCTTCCCCGACCGCACACGAGTAGTGGTTAACCACTTAGAGGCAAAGCGGTGCGAGTCGGACCGTCCATGCTTATAAACCCTATTGGTTTCATTGGGCGACAGGGCTTGAGAAGTCATTTCATCTCAATGTCGGGTAAAAGTTCCACAAATTGGAAGCAACGTCTCCAAAATGACATATTCAGTGTTGAAGGGGACGTTAAACCTCAAATCAAACAAACAAAACTATATTCAGGGTACTTGTTCCAACCGCCTCACCGAGGCGGTTCTTGCACGTTCCCATAATTTTTTTGGAGCAAAACCGTTAAAAATATCAGAATTTTCTGCTCGCAAATTTTCATTTTTGGGTGATGGAATTTTCTATGTATTTGAATAGGCGTGTTTTCTTAGTTCTAGTCCAAACATAGATTATCGGTGCTCGTTAGATCCGCCTCCTATTTTTATGAGCGGAAATAAGGAATATATTGTATACCCCTGTAACCCCACTTTTACCTCTATGATGGGTGGTCATTACACGAACTTGCTAATCTGATGACAATTAGATACCAATAACGTTAGACGGCGCTTAATTATGAAAGTCGACAGCAAGAAAAAGAGGCATAAGTGACACAAGAGTAATCGAATTTGCTTTGGTTCTTGTATTGCATACAATCGATAAAACTTTACAGCCTGACATGGCTTTAAGTGTTTGTTTGTTGAATTTGGGTTTAATGTCTCCGTCAACACTATTTAGGTCATTTTGGCAACGCCGTTTCCAATTTTGAAGGAATTTTTCTCGGCACTGAGATGAAATGACTTCTCAAACCCTATCGCTCAATGCAACCAATAGGTTTATATGTATGGTTGGTGCATGGGAAGGCAGGCTTAGACCTTCTAAGCAGTTACCAGTACTCGTGTGTAGACCTTCTAAGCAGTTACCAGTACTCATGTGTGGTCGGTTTCAGCTCTGCGCAGCCCAACTATTTCTCAAAGCCTCAATGTGGAGTGGGGTGGCGGGGGGAGGGGGGGGGGGGGGGCAATAGGGCGCACCATGAAATAATTAAATAAATAAAGTTATTGGATTTAAATGATTAAATGGGCCCCGCCAAGCGATTTTGGTACTTATCGCCTAAGCGAGCAGCGAAGGTTCAGGCGAGCCTGCGCATCCGCGCAGTCTCGCCAGAACCTTCGCTGCTCGCTCATACAAGCAGTGAATCAAGAGGAACCTTCAGACAGAAAGCCATATCCCTGGCCCCTCTGAATGGCTGGGCATGCGCAGTTAAAATTTGTCATGACGGAATGCTCGTAGACACAAATTCGCTTGGCGGGGCTCAAATAATAATAATGAAACGGTTGCATGATGCTTCCACACAGAGTTGAAACCAACTGCACACAAGTACTGGTAAACCGCTAAGAGGATCTAAGCATGTCCAGGCCAGGCGATGCGAGTCGAACCGCCCATGCTTATGAACCCTTTTGGTTTCATTGGGCGACAGGGCTTGAGGTGTCATTTCCTCTCAATGTCGGGTTAAAGTCCAACGAAATCGGAAGCAACGTCTAAATGACCTATACAGTGTTGACGGGTACGTTAAGCCTCAAAGTCAATTAATCAATCAATAATACGGTTAAAACAAGCAAACAAGGGCAGTGAAATCCAATGTATTCTGATGTATTCAGTTTCAAGCCGCTGAAAAAAGTCGATTGTCTTTGATTTAAAGTTGTTTAAGGAAAATGCAAAATATAAATCACCCCTGTAGATCTTTACACTTTCCCGTTCTGCTGAAAAGAATTTTTCCGCACAAACGGGGAGGTTCGATATCCGTGTTACACACTTGAAATTTTTAATCGATCAGCAGTTATACACTTTTGTGTATCAGATATACGTCCTGAACCTACAAAACGGGGAAGGTGTTAGATTACCATGGGAAACTATTTTTCAGGTTCATCTAGTACTGAATTTCCAATATTTCTTGCTATTTCAAAACGGGGAGCTCCGCGTTTGGAGGTGTTTCCCCGATTCGAAGGTGTGTATTCTTACATACTTCCCCGATTGGTAGCAAATACAAACACACACACACACACACACACACACACACACACACACACACACACACACACACACACACACACACACTGTCCAGCAAATGAGGCTTGACATTACATGTGAATCATCTGCCCAGCCAATAAAGCTTGACATTATACAGATAGGCAGACAATTCACATGTAATGCCAATTTGCCTTATGTTCCCTGAAAATTAATTCAAATCTGTTCAGTTTTTCAGCAAAAATATTGACATGTTTGCGATATTGAATGATCAAAGTTTTAACGACATCGTTATAGTTTTGAACAACTTGCCCCAGGTATTAGATGCTACAGTTACCAATCTGCTCAGCAACACAGACTTATGCAAGAGTCTGGAAATTTTAAGCAAGTTACAGCAAACAAGCAAACATTAACCCTTGACCTGCCGAATATTTAAACAAGCCACACCCACCACTGATTATCAACCAATCAGATTTCTTGATACAAATCATTGCAACAGATTCATAAAATGAATGACAAACAATGAAGATCCTCATCAGATGGCTTCTTTAGAAGCCATCTGATCTGGATCTTCATTGTTTGAAAAATAAGACATATCCGGGCTCAGCAGGACAAGGGTTAAGGTGCTGATCAGATTGGGCATAATTATGTGCAGGCTCATCTGCACCTTTTTTATTTGCAGATAACAAAAATGGGCTTTCTCATGATATATCTCATGTAATTCGCATAATTATAAATTATATATATTCTTGAATTTAAATGATACCAAGAAAGAAGTTGAATAATGATGAGAGAAAAATATGTAGACTTAACGCCTTTTTTCACATAATTGAATAAATTTGGTGTACATTTTCAGAACAGAAATCTAAGATTATAATAGATTTCGTACCACCTATGGTTATGACAGATGTAGGTGAACATATTTTGCAGATTTGTCAAAGAGCCCAAAATTGTTTTAACCCTTATCTTGCTGTTCACGACAACCCCTATCTTTGCAAACAGTGTAGATCCAGATCAGATGGCTTCTGAAGAAGCCCTGAAGAAGCCATCTGATCAGGATCTACACTGTTTGGCATTCAGTTTATGAATTTGTAGCAATAAATTGCATCAAGTAATTTGATTGGTTGATAGACAGAAACGGGTGTGGCTTAAATGAATATTCAGCAAGATAAGGGTTAATTGTTATTGTGTCATATATAGGCAGATGTGTTAAAGTCTGTAAGGTTTTTGTCTGGCTGTCCAAATTTATATCAACCCTACTTTGCTCAGTTACGCTTTCATAACTTATAATCATCATAAGTCTGACTGCCATTCATCAGGTTAACGTATTAAAGTCTGAACTTGTAAACCTCGCTAATTTCAGTGTGGTTCATTTCCACAAATTTACCTAAACACTAATTTTCTAATTTCTGCTCTTTAAAACACTGATTATGGGTTCTCAATTGTTAGACTAAGAACCCCTTCAATGAGACAGTTCTATCAAGCTATCATGCAAGCACCCTTAACCCTTAAGCTGCTGAGAAAAAACAACATCTAAAGATGTACTTATTAATTTAGGATCGTTATGGTATCAAAAGGACTTCTGAGGAGTTTTCGTTTGTTTGTTTGATTTGTTAACGTCCCCTCCAACACTGTATAGGTCATTTTGGAGACGTTGCTTCCAATTTTGTGGGACTTTCACCCGACTGAATGCCCTGACGTCCATTGAAACCAATAGGGTTTATAAGCATGGACGGTCTGACTTGTACCGCTTTTTCAGGGCCGGCTTAGTTAAAAGATCCTCTAAATGGTTTACCAGTACTAGTGTGCAGTCAGTTTCAGCTCTGTGTGAAAGCAACAGGCAAGTCATCTATTTCTTCAAGCCCTGATGGGCGGGGACCAGCTTCTGAGGAGTAGTGACAAGTTTGGGAGAGGAGAGAGCTGTGGGGACAGCAGATTTTAGAAAAGCTATAAAAAATTGTTATAGTTATTATGTGGCAGAAATTAGTAGAGTGTATTCCAGGTGTATCAAGGCACCTTATAAAGTTATAACAGAAATTATAACTCTTTTTTATCCCCACGCTTTTCGAAGAAAAAGTGGGGATATTGTAATTGTCTTCGTCGTCCGTACGTCTGTCCGTCTGTCCGTCTGTCTAACCGGACAACTCCTCCCACACTTTTACAGCTAGAAACTTAAAACTTTGGGAACTGATAGGTCTTTGGTCTGAGGAGTTCATGACACTTTCGGAATTTTGATCCTACCCCTAGGGGCCAGGCCAGGGGGTGGGGTGCCCCGGGGGTAAAACATCAAAGTTTTAAGAACCTGGTCGTGTGACATATCAAATCAAACAACATAATGAGTAGAATACATAACAATCAAAATTTGACCCCTAGGGTCAGGTTTGAGGTCACCAGAGGTCAAAAACTTGGATTTTCACCCCCATAACCCCCTTTTTAACAATTACTGGATAACTCCTCCTACGCCGTTTCAGATAGAAACATGAAACTTTGGGAACTGATAGGTCTTTGGTCTGAGGAGTGCATGACACTTTCGGAATTTTGATCCTACCCCTAGGGGCCAGGCCAGGGGGTGGGGTGCCCTGGGGTAAAAAATCAAAGTTTACAGAACCTGGCCGTGTGACATATCAAATCGAATGGCATAATGGGTAGAATACATAACAATCAAAATTTGACCCCTAGGGTCAGGTTTGAGGTCACCAGAGGTCAAAAACTTGGATTTTCACCCCCATAACCCCCTTTTTAACGATTACCGGATAACTCCTCCTACGCCGTTTCAGATAGAAACATGAAACTTTGGGAACTGATAGGTCTTTGGTCTGAGGAGTGCATGACACTTTCGGAATTTTGATCCTACCCCTAGGGGCCAGGCCAGGGGGTGGGGTGCCCCGGGGGTAAAAAATCAAAGTTTTCAGAACCTTGTCGTGTGACATATCAAATCGAACGGCATAATGAGTAGAATACATAACAATCAAAATTTGGGTCAGGTTTGAGGTCACCAGAGGTCAAAAACTTGGATTTTCACCCCCATAACCCCTTTTTAACGATTACCGGATAACTCCTCCTATGCCGTTTCAGATAGAAACATGAAACTTTGGGAACTGATAGGTCTTTGGTCTGAGGAGTGCATGACACTTTCGGAATTTTGATCTTAAGATTGGGTGGGAGTTGCAATTGAGAGTGGCGTAAAAAAGCGTGGGGATATGCGATGGCGTGCCATCGACTGCGCGATTCTAGTTTCATGACGTATTTGGTAGGTTAGTAACCTTATAAAGTAAGGATTTTCATGGGGTGCTCATTGAATTGGGAATTATACCCTTTCAACCTCATAGACTGATACAGATACCTCAAAACAAGGACACTGTACACCCAGATAAGGTTGCTGTTATGATTTTGACTTTACCATTTTCCTAACTTTGCAAACAGTGTAGATTTGTTTGTTTGTTTGATTTGAGGTTTAATGTCCCTGTCAACACTGTAAAGGTCATTTTGGAGACGTTTCTTCCAATTTTGTGGGACTTTTACCCGGCATTGAGATGAAATGACATCTCAAGCCCTGTCGCCCAATGAAACCAATAAGGTTTAATAGCATGGACGGTCTGTCCGCACCGCGGTTCCTGGACAGGCTTAGATCCTCTAAACTGTTTACCAGTACTAGTGTGCGGGCCGGATTCAGCTCTGCGTGGAAGCATCATGCAGCCAATATATTTCTTCAAGCCCCTATGGGCGCAAACAGTGTAGATCCAGATCAAATCAACTGATCAGGATATTTTGTTTTGATTGTTATCCCCACGCTTTTCGAAGAAAAAGTGGGGATATTGTAATTGTCTTCGTCGTCCGTACGTCCGTCCGTCCGTCCGTCTTACCGGACAACTCCTCCCACACTTTTACAGCTAGAAACTTAAAACTTTGGGAACTGATAGGTCTTTGGTCTGACGAGTGCATGACACTTTTGGAATTTTGATCCTACCCCTAGGGGCCAGGCCAGGGGGTGGGGTGCCCCGGGGGTAAAAAATCAAAGTTTTAAGAACCTGGTCGTGTGACATATCAAATCAAACAACATAATGAGTAGAATACATAACAATCAAAATTTGATCCAAAAGGTCAGGTTTGAGGTCACCAGAGGTCAAAAACTTGGATTTTCACCCCCATAACCCCCTTTATAACGATTACCGGATAACTCCTCCTACGCCGTTTCAGATAGAAACATGAAACTTTGGGAACTGATAGGTCTTTGGTCTGAGGAGTGCATGACACTTTCGGAATTTTGATCCTACCCCTATAGGGGCCAGGCCAGGGGGTGGGGTGCCCCGGGGGTAAAAAATCAAAGTTTTCAGAACCTGGTCATGTGACATATCAAATCGAACGGCATAATGAGTAGAATACATAACAATCAAAATTTGGGTCAGGTTTGAGGTCACCAGAGGTCAAAAACTTGGATTTTCACCCCCATAACCCCCTTTTTAACGATTACCGGATAACTCCTCCTACGCCGTTTCAGATAGAAACATGAAACTTTGGGAACTGATAGGTCTTTGGTCTGAGGAGTGCATGACACTTTCAGAATTTTGATCTGAAGATTGGTTTGGAGTTGCAATTGAGAACTTATATAGTGGCATATCTTTAAAAAAGCGTGGGGATGTGCGATGGCGTGCCATCGGCTGCGCGATTCTAGTTTTGTTTCATTTTGGGTTTAACGTCCCCATCAACACTGTAAGGTCATTTTGGAGACATTGCTTCCAATTTTTGGGACTTTTACCCGACATTGAGATGAAATGACATCTCAAGCCCTGTCGCCCAATGAAAACAATAGGGTTTATAAGCATGGACGGTCCGACTAGCACCGCTTTGCCTGGGCAGGCTTAGATCTTCTAAGCAGTTTACCAGTATTTGAGTGCGGGTCAGATTCAGCTCGGCGTGGAAGCATCATGCAGCCAATATATTTCTTCAAGCCCAGATGGGCGGGGGCCCCTGATCAGGATCTAAACCAATTGTCATTCAGTTGGTCAATTGAAAACAAAGTGTCATTATATCAAGTAATTTTACTGGTTGATAGTCATAAATTTATTTATTCAGCAGGATAATTGTTAAAGTTACTCTATTGGCAACAAGAGTCCAATACAGAGACTGAAGGATATGAAAGTAGAGTACTATTGTATTTACCCTAACTACATTAAAATTCCTATATTAAGACCATGTTTGGGACTGTTCAAAAGTGGTCTTTAAGACCATTTTTGAACAGTCCCAAATGTGGTTTCTGACCAGAGGACACTGTATGCAGAAAAGACAAAGAAAGAATAACTGCTACCTACTAAATAAGCTTCTAAAAGCAGAATTAGTCTTAATTTTAAGTGGTCTTAATAGTAAAATTTGAACAAGGACAGCTTAGTGCCCCTATGATGTGCCTAATAACCACTGCATGAGTAGCAAACAGTGTATAGAATCTATAGATCCTGATGAGACACTACATTCTTTGGCGTCTCATATGGGTTTGACCGTTTGTTCAGGCCTGTCTTTATGAATACATATGGTAAATATGGTGTTCACAGTCAGGTTTGTGGGTAACCACAGAGTTCAAAAGGCAAGCCATGATATGGTCCAATTTGTTATAAAAAGTGTTTCAACAGGTAGCTTATGACCTCTTTATTAGCAGTTAAATTTTCTAATTTGACTGAATCTGGTGATTCAGCAACTCAAATAGGCAAGATTCCAATTTTTCCACCCTGTTTGAATTGTATAATATGTCTTTGTTTGTTTGTATGAAATTGGCATTTTATATTTGTTTGATGTCTGTATTACCGGTAGATATTTTTTTTATGAAAAATGAACAAATATTAGGGGTGATCACTGATCAATATAACTATTAACCTTTACCCTGCTGAATTAATTTTTTTATCGATACTCCGTCCCACTGAATTGTTTTTATCAAATACTACCATTTTCAGCAACTTTTAACACACAAAAACCCGTATTTTTCTTGATTTCTCCACCATTCAAAGCATATGGAAAACGAAAGTAGCCTACTGTCACTCAGCTGACTGAGTCGAAAAATCGTTTAACACACCCTTTCAGAGCGTATTTTGGGCTCGATTAGATCAAGTTCGTCAAAAAGTAGCGATTTCCTCAAAAAAATTGCATCCTTACCCAGAAAACCCGAAGAAAATCCATCCAAAAACATCGAAACGGCAAGTTTTTTTTTTCATCGATGCCCGGATGTTATTTGATACCGAAATGCCAAACCGCACCGAAAAACGAGAGTTCCTCCTTTTCTATGAGTCGCACCAAGCACACCAGTCAATTTCGGCGCACGAATGCGCCTACAGCGTGGCGCCATTACATTTTCACGGGCGCACGAATGCGCCTACAGCATGCTAAAGGTTAACCCTTTACCACTCAGGGATTTTGTGAATTTCGCTGATTTTCACAGTGTTGCACCTGACAGCAACTTCAACTAGCCATTGTTTCATAATGTATGGTCTGTTTTACACCAATCTCGGTATGAATGTTCATTGGGCAGTAGCCTTTTAAATGCAACCTTTCATAATTTGATAATTGTTGTCAAGGTAAAGAGGGGGCATCTCAAAGTTGGCAAAAAGTATGTTTTCACATGAATTTTTGACCACATTTTAATCTTCACACAGCTGTCAAGGCAACATTTAAGGTGTTTGGCACTGGCCATTTTCACTGTTTGCAGCATGTTTTATCAGCATCAATTTTCAGGCATTTTTGACCCCAGACACCCTCAAATATAAATTTTAGCGGCCGGTTAGGCCATAAACCCAAAATTTTTCGGGATGTGAGGGGGGCGCTGCCCCCCTTCAATCCCCCTACCCCAGAATATTTTTAGTGGGGAGGCGCGCGAAAAAACAGGCCACTTTTTTGCCAAACAAATCCTAAAGCAAACATAACTATCTAGGGCTAGAAACGCAGATTTTAGGTGCTTCTGGGGCTTAAAATGGGGGGGGGGGGGTGCAGACACGTAAAAACACGTATCTGAGTGGTAAAGGGTTAAACAGCTTTGATTGCAAATCCTTAGTTCCTCATATCTTGCGTATACAGACTGCATTTTGTAAGATTTTCTTAATCTTTAGAGAATTGCCTCCAACCATTGGGGCATGGAGAAATAGATTGGGCTGCATGGTGCTTCCGCACAGAAAGACTTAGAGATAGATTGAGGGATAGGTGAAGGACAGGAGAGAAAGAGTAAAAGAAACAGAAGAAACAACTACAGTGAAATTCTGCTATTAAGACCACCTAAAATTAAGATGAATTCTGCTTTATAAAGCTTTAGAAGGGGGCAGTTACTCTTTTTTCGTGTTTTCTGCACACAATGTCCTCTGGTCAGGGACCACCTTTGGGACTGTTCAAAAGTGGTCTTAAAGACCACTCTTGAACAGTCTCACAGGTGGTCTCAATACAGGAACAACCGGCCTTGCCCATATTAGTAAGACACCCCAGTGATGCTTGCAAAATACACTACAACATCGCCTGACCCACCTTGTCAAAATTAAGTGCTTGTAGAGGACCATTTGTTGGATTAAATTTGTGGTCACCCTTTTGATCTGACCTCTGCGCATACACAAAGATTAAACAATCTTTGCTTTGTTTGCTTTTCAGAACTTAATGTTTGGGTAAAGGTCTGCTTCCTGAATAATGTGTTTGTATAGACCAATCTTTCTGGATATTTAAGAGCAATTATTATTGCCCAAAAGAGGGGAGCCATGTCTGTTAAGGTGGGTGGAGATACCTTCAGGGGTCGCAACTCTTACAAAAGTAATTTTGTCCTCCCTATCTATAGGGGTCAACTCTCAAAGGAAAGAATTTGCTCCTGAGGAGCAAATTCTTTCCTTTAAGAGTAGACCTGTTTTTCAAAGGGCCTTAAATATTTATAGGAAAGGGAAAAGGAAGCTTGAAAAGTTTTCTCCCTCATAAAAAATGGCAGTAAATTGGCCAGGTGTATCTATTTTAGATAGGAACCCACTAAAGGGGAACTTGGCAAACAATACAGGCCCAGATCATATGCCAAGGATCAGTGCTGTGATCAGGACCGTCACTGTTTGCAAAGAGTCCAAGTTTCTAAAAATAACTCAACCTGACAATCCTAAATTTTGAATTAGAGAGACCACCATTGGGACTGTTCAAAAGTGGTCTTAAAGACCACTTTTGAACAGTCTCAAAGGTGGTCTTAATGTAGCAATTTCACTGTATAAGGTAAAACTTGTAACATCCTTATTTCTCCTTTCATCATCGATTGCGGTCGCTCGTTAGAACAGCCTCAATGAGGTGGTGCTAATGAGTACCCACTATCTATAATTTTTAGATAAAATAAGGCAGATAATATAATATAATTTCTCTATATAAAGTGGGGTTTAGAGGGGTCTTTGTTTCAAGGACTTGATATCATGATGTCCAAGTCAAGGACCATTTTTCCAGCCTCACACAGAGACAATAGAGTCATGATGTCAGTGCTATGATATCTGTTATGATTGTCCATGTGATTTAATGATGTCCAACATGGTGTCAGAAATGACAAATATTAGGTAAAAATTTAACATCTTTCTGTGTGTGCTCGTTAGGACCACCTCAATGAGGTGGTGCTTATGAGTACCCACTCTCTATAATTTTTAGATAAAATACCGTAAATATCCAAAAAATTGGGACACCTTTAGGCCTCGCTGTAATGCTCCTAAAATTTAAACAAATTTATTTCATGATCCAGCAAGGAGTACAAAAGATGCAGATGGACTGGCAAAGAGTGTAGACCCTGATCAGACTGCTCCTTCAGGAGCAGTCTGATCTGGGTCTGCACTGTTTGGGAGCAGTCTGATCAGGGTCTGCACTGTTTGCTTAGGCCTGCTGTCTGTCCCAATACTTAGGATCATTACGGTAAGGCAGATAATATATACCCCTGTACACCCCAATTTTCTCTGTATAATATAAAGTGTGGTTTAGAGGGGTCTTTGTATCATGATGTGCAAGTTCAGGACAATTTTTCCAGCCTCACTCCGAGACAATCAAGTCGTGATTGACCGATAATTGCTGTCAGTGCTTCCATATCTGTCATGATTGTCTTTAATTTTAGATCTTACTGTCATTGATCAATTATGAGACAAATTTAGACAATTGAATTACCTGTGGCAGTCATTGAAGTACTGAGTACTTAACCTTTAAAATGCTCTAGGTCGTTGACGTGATACGTCCTTTGTCCGACAGTAGTCAGCTGTTCTAACATCAGTGTGCCGCTCCAGTTATTTTCCATTGAAACCATGAATTGTAGTTTCAGTAAAGAATCGTTTCATACACGGACAGTTTGCATTTTACGTTTCGTAGAACAGTGTACAGAATAAGTCAACAACGGATATTCTTGTATTTATTTACTAATAATTATTGTATGGAATACATCAAAGTTTGAACAAGGCAGTCAGATTTTGTTGTTTTTTTTGTAGGAGGAGATCAAATAAAATATTTCAATGCAACAGGATATAAAAAATATTATTTGAATTGATAATCAAATATTATATACCTGGGGATGTAATTCTAGGATGTTTTGACTGGGTAGTTTGCCGAAAGTGATCTTATCAGTGGATATTACCTGTTGATTTTAATCACTTACATGCTCGCTTTTTGTTTGATCTGGTTTTTGCTAGGAGCTTGTTAGTGATACATAATTCTGGGAAATTGACATTGTTGGGCTTGCTCTTATGTTTGTTACAGTCAAATACTGCAAAAGTGGCGCTCTAATTAGTTACTTAAATTGGTTACCCAACTTCACATAGAATTGTTTAGATTCATTGATAAAAACACTTGGTTGCTAAATAAAAACTTCTGACAGAGAATGTGAATGATCAATATCAGTGGGCTGTTTTTAAGGTGAATGGATACACACAAAATATTTTCTGCCAAGGGAGAAAACTTTCTTGACCCCTTGCTGACAACTTTCTTGACCCCTTGCTTTTCTTTAAAATGAGCCTCTCTGAAAAGGGGTCTACTCTTAAAGGAAAGAATTTGCTCCTCAGGAGCAAATTCTTTCCTTTAAAAGTGGACCCCAGTTGATAAGGGAGCCCAAAATATTTTCGTAACAGTTACCACCCCTGATGGTGTATCCGTTCCCCTTAAACTTATAGCTAAGCATTATCTTCTCAGACTGACAAAAATGCAAAAACTGAATGGAGTTTTTGTAATGGATGACTGTTAATAACAGAGCAAACGTTTAAATGTGATATGTTTTGGAAGGAATTTGATATAAGAATTGAAAACATGCTGGAAATACTGTTCAAATCAAATGTGAAACAACAGCCCAAAGCCAGGTATTGTTATTCAACATCAAACCCTATATTCATTTTGCCACTTTTATATGGTCTTTGTGTATGAAGAATTTTCAAGCCCTAGCTGATGGTGCAAATGGTGTTCCATTGCTTGAAATACTGTCTGAATGTGCAATGGCAGCTGTTACAGAAAGCAAGTCCTTTCTTTAATTATCTACCTTGGCAGATAATGCAATAACCAATCTCTGACAACTGCATCAGGTAGTTGTCTCTTTGGCTCAGTTACAGCTAGAGTACTGGATTTTTACCCAGGTTTAAATCCTACCATAGCTGGTCATTTTTTCAGCTATATTGCTTCTTTTCTTTGAATTTCCTGTCATAAGATTGGGGATGTGCTTTTCTTGGCCGAAAATGGCTTTGCGCCCATAAAAAAATGATGAGTTCCTTGAAGAGGGGAGTGTAATAGACTCCAACACCTTCCTTCTCAGTTACCAACCTTGGTGGATTACGCATAAGTTCAGTAGGTTTATAACCAATATCTGACAGCTAGTTGCATCAGGGAGTCAATTCTTTTACGCATAGCTTCAGTAGGTTTAATATAGACACCTATTTCAGATACAGTACAACCTGTATTAAGCAAGCACCTAAGGGATAATCAAAATGTTCTTGCTTAAGACAGGTGCTTGCTTAATACAGCTTTATTTTTTTTGCATTTTCTTTCTTTGGGAACCGAAAGCCTGCTTGCTTATGACAGGTTGCTTGCTTAATAGAAGTGGCCACTATGACAGGTTTTACTGGAGTAAAATTCACACATACTTGTCCAAATTTGAGAACAAGTATAATAGTCTTGCTCTCAAATTTTAATAAGTACAGTAAACTTCTACTATAAAGACCACCTTTGGGGCTGTTCAAAAGTGGTCTTAAAGACCACTTTTGAACAGTTCCAAAGGTGGTCCCTAACTAGA
Source organism: Lucinisca nassula (assembly GCA_963580285.1). Lineage (NCBI taxonomy): Eukaryota > Metazoa > Mollusca > Bivalvia > Lucinida > Lucinidae > Lucinisca > Lucinisca nassula. Next base: position 72,685,269 of record OY757021.1, read on the forward strand.
GGACTCTGGGGCCAGAAAACATAAAGAGATACTAAGTGCAACATTCAAAATTTTTAGGTGGTCTTAACCCTTGTCCTGCTGATCCCGGATATGTCTTATCTTTCAAACAATGAAGATCCAGATCAGATGGCTTCTGAAGAAGCCATCTGATCTGGATCTACATTGTTTTTCATTCAGTTTATGAATTTGTTGCAATAATTTGCATCAGGTAATCTGATTGGTTGATAATCTGTAGTGGGTGTGGCATATATGAATATTCAGCAGGACAAGGGTTAATAGCGGAATTTCACTGTACAATTTACTACCAGATATTGTTACTACCTGATACTGTGATGATGTGTATAGCAAGCAGTGTAGACACTGATGAGACAATTGGCCCCCGCCCATAGGGGCTTGAAGAAATATATGGGCTGCATGATGCTTCCACGTAGAGCTGAATCCGGCCCGCACACTAGTACCGGTAAACCGCTTAGAGGATCTAAGCCTGTCCAGGAACCGCAGTGGGAGGCGGACCGCCCATGCTAATAAACCCTATTGGTTTGATTGGGCGACAGGGCTTGAGATGTCATTTAATCTCAATGTCGGGTTAAAGTACCACAAAATTGGAAGCAACGTCTCCAAAATGATCTTTTCAGTGTTGACGGGGACATTAAACCTCAAATCAAACAAACAAACAAAACTGATGAGACAAGACGCTTCACTGTTTGCTCGGGTACATATGGTAAATACCCGGTTATTACTTGATCCAGGATGTGATTACAAAGGGTTATAAAACATGGATGGCTGAGGCGCATAAAAAACTTAGCCATGGATATAGCAAGTTACTTTAAATGGTCATGACTCAAGAAATATTGGGCCCAGTTGTCCAAAGTAGCATATTAGCTCGACAAAAAAGTCATAACCTTAATTTGTCTATGCGCATAAAAAAACATTCTGCTGAGCTATTCTGTACTTTGTCACTATGTAAAAATGTACTGTTTCGTCATTGATGATTGGGTATGAATCCTTGGTGTTTGTTTACCTACAGCATGCAACCAAACATGCAAAATATTGATCTTAATTATGAAAAGAAATTTGATTCACACCATATGATTTGTTTAGTGTTTTATGTTAGTGTATTGAATTTGTACCACAGCTTGGTGTATCATTTACAGTTTTGGATTTTACGGAAGTTTAATGGAAGTAAGACTATTTCAGAAAAGGCAGGCAGGTTTGTTTACCTGTAAAATGCAAAAGCGTTTAATTGTCTTTTGGTAAGAAACTCGTTACAACTATACAGCAGTTACAGTAATTATTTTGTTTTTGATTGATTGATTTGGTGTTTAACGTCCTCGTCAACACTATTTAAGTTATTTTGGAGACGTTGCTTCCAATTTTGTGGGACTTTTACCCGACATTGAGATGAAATGACATCTCAAGCCCTGCTGCCCAATGAAACCAAAAGGATTTATATGCATGGACGGTCCGACTCGCACCATTTTGCCTGGGCAGGCTTAACACCTCTAAGCGGTTTACCAGTACTCATGTGTGCAGTCAGTTTCAGCTCTGCATGGAAGCATCATGCAGCCCAATCTATTTCTTCAAGCCCTGATGGGCGGGGGCGAAGTAATTATTGGTTAATTTAGGTTGGTAACAATCGTTATCATACCAGCCGACAGTGATACGTGAATCAGCAGAATAGAGTGACTTTTAACCCTAAGATGCCAAGAAAAACTGCATCTACAATTGTCGTGATTGGCATCTTATAGGTTAAAGGGGAATATAAATGCAGTAAAATTCCTATATTAAGACCACCTTTGGGACTGTTCAAAAGTGGTCTTGAAGACCACTTTTGAACAGTCCCAAAGGTGGTTTCTGACCAGAGGACACTGTATGCAGAAAAGAGAAAGAAAGAATAACTGCAACCTACTAAATAAGCTTTTTATTGCAGAATTAGTCTTAATTTCAGATGGTCTTAATAGCAGAATTTTACTGTAGTTATATCTTCAGGGTTGGCAGCCCAGTCAAAAAAGTTTTGGTCTCATTTATAAATAAGAGTCTACTCTTAACCCATAAAATGCCAGTCACGACAATTGTCGTCTTCTTTGCCGTCTGGCGGTTACCTTACAAGTAATTTTGGCAAACAGTGTGGACCCAGAACAGCCTGTAGCAGTCTGATCTGGGCTCACCTTGTTTAATTTTAAAAAGTTTGCCAAAAAAATTCAGCAGACGACATTATAAAGCAGACAACATTTTCAGATGTAGTTTTTCTTGGTGTCTTAACTCTTATCCTGCTGTTCACGACAACCCTTTTCTTTGCAAACAGTGTAGATCCAGATCAGATGGCTTCTCGAAGAAGCCATCTGATCAGGATCTACACTGTTTGACATTCAATTTATGAATTTCTAGGAATAAATTACATCAAGTAATCTGATTGGTTTAAAGTCAGAAATGGGTGTGGCTAAACTGAATATTCAGCAAGAGATTGGGTTAAAGGTTAAAGGAAAGAGATCAAATTCTATTTCTATTTCTTCAAGCCCTGGTGGGCGGGAGTAAGCAACCTATTTATAACACTATCCGTTATAGCACAGATGATGATTATAATATAGTTGATATCATTTATCTTATCCCTTGTCCTGCAAAATATTAAATTATGCTACATCCACTACTGATTATCAACCAATCAGATTACTTGATGCAAATTATTACAACAAATTCACAACCTGAATGACAAACAATGTAGATCCTGATCAGATGGCTTCTTCAGAAGCCATCTGATCTGGATCTACATTGTTTCAAAGAAAAGGCATATCCGGGATTAGCAGGACAAGGGTTAAATTTGGGGTATCAGACTCTTGTGACAGAGATACCAATGTTTCAGTAGAGAGGTTTCAGTTGAGATACCTGTGTTGAATGCAGCAGATATCATATTGAGCTCACTGCAATGACTGATCTGGGCCTTTACTGTTTGCTGGTGGTCAAGTTTTGGGTTTCACATCTGAAATGGGTAAAGACAGATGCTTGCCTAGCAACGTTGAGTTGTAACTAAGATGCCATAAAAAAATGTTTCTGAAAATTTTGTCTGTTTACATTGTTGCTGCATCTTTCTTCTTACAAACTTTCAAAACATTTTTGCACACAGGCAAACAGTGTGGACCCCAAAAAGCAAATGACAATTGTTGTGGTTGGCATCTTTTGCTTGAGAATATAGACTTACTTATGCTTAAAACTGATTGCTTGCCACTGTGTAGTGAAATAGACTTGGTAAATCCATAATGGTAGTATTTTTTGTTTCCTTTCAGGAAGGGGAGACGAAAGGACAAAGATTCCCCGACCCCTCCAACACAGGACGAGTTCCGGCAATATTTAGAGGACCAGTGTGTTCGTGATAGGATCATAGACGCTGATTTCTACAAATTAGTCTCACTACCCCAGTGTCTAGATTATAATGAATGGCTAGCTACGCATAGTAAGTATACCGTAAAACTGTGTGCGCATACCGTTATAATCCTAAGTATTGGGACAGATTTGCCTAAGCAAACAGTGCAGATCCAGATCAGACTGCTCCTTCAGGAGCAGTCTGATCAGGGTCTACACTGTTTGCCATTCCATCAGCTGTAATGAATGGCTAGCTACGCATAGTAAGTAACGTGAAACAGTGTGCCCATACTTTACTAATCCTTAGTATTGGGACAGATTTGCCTAATGCTATGTTCCCACTATCACGATTCGCGCCACGATTGCAATCGTGTTCTTAATCGTGGATTAATCGTGGTGATCCTATCAGATCTTATCAGATCTTGGGGTCAGTCTTGGCAATCGTGTTAATCGTAGAAAATTTTTGAACGGTTCAAAATTTTTCCACGATCAACACGATCGATTTCAAATCGGGATCATCGTATCACATCGTGTTGCATCGTAACAAAGCGCGACGGATCGCATCTAATCGTGCTTCCAAATCGCGGTGATCGGGGCCAATCTTGGACAAAACAAGCACCGCGTTCTGTTGAGATGTGTTGCGATCTCACAAGATCTGTCACGATTTGTTACGCTCTGTCGGGTCCCGTTGTTCAAGACCTGTCACGAATGACTCGTGATCAGATACGAGATCATACGAGTAAATGCGATTAGATACGAGTAGGCTACGTTTTTATACGAACGTTCACGATCTATTACGAGTTCTCAAGATTTAATGTGACTCATTCAGCGATCTGCTCATGAGTGAGTTAGTGAGTGAGTGTATTTCAGTCTTACGCCCCACCAATAACTAAGGTCATACGGAGACGGAACCTCGGTTTCTAGACTCATCCGAAAGTCTGGAGAAGCCCGGGATCGATCTTGCAATCCCTGGTTTATACAAGCCTTTGCTAGTATTGTTAAAGCCTATGAAAGATGCCACCCAAGGGTAATGGAAGCTAAGAATGGAAATGGCAAGCCTGAACCATTCCAGCCAGAAAAATTGCCACATTGTCATCATCCGCACTCCTACCATCATCAATGGTTGGGGGTCAGTGTTTATGCTGTAAAAGTTCAAGAAACAATTAAGTCCAAGGTCAGTCCGACTGTATTTATACCAGTCGGGGTCAAGTCGTAGCTCAAATCGTGATCGCCATCGATCATGATCGTGAAAAACATCGAGACGACAGTCGTATGCTTTCGTAACGGAGCGCATCGGCTCGTGATGAGCGAATAAGAACGTATCTGCACGTATCAGATCGTCCCAATTCGGGGTACTCGATCGTGATGATCGTTCCAGATCGAGACCAAGTCGTAGACTCGATCGCAACAATCCTATTGGAACGCATTTAGTCGTATCTGAACGTGAGAGCAGACCGTGGCTGATCGTGATACCTGAAATTGACAAATCGTGATTGGATTGCATCCGAGCGCAACGAATCGTACCAGAACGTATCGAATCTCATCACCTCGTATCCAAACCTGAACTTTCAGAGAATATTCCACGACCAGCTACGAATGGCCAATCGTGGCGTTCGTAACGGATCGCACGACAGTGGGAACCTAGCATAAGCAAACAGTGCAGACCAAGATCAGACTGCCTGTATGTACAAATGGAATCTTCCTCCTTATAAATAGCATGAGTCCATTTCAAAATTTAGGGGTGTCAGTTTGTTTGTTTTATTTGAGGTTTAACGTCCCCGTCAACACTGTAAAGGTGTCAGGTTGTGTTTTCTCCAAAATCTACTTGGAAATTGGCTGAAAGTTTTGCAAACAGTGTAGGCCCTGATCAGGCCCTGCGTTCTGCGGCATATTATCTGGGCCTGCACTGTTTGCCAAGTACCTGTTTTGGGGTTTCTGGAACAAAATGGGTCAATTTATACCAAGGGGTTTTGTGCTGTGTCAGCAATTGCAAACAGTGTGGCTTGTGACATTCAGTGCCTTGGCAGGCACACTTGGTGAAACATGACATCAAAGAGTGCAAAGAACGCCATAGAATCATCAGCAACACCATTGTCACTCAAATGAAAGATTCTTGGGGCTTTATGTTGAGTATGAAAATCTGCAAATAATTAGTTTATTCTAAGTTTGGAAATTATTTTAGAGGTTAAGGAACAACCGCAGTAGGGGTTTAGAGTGCAGTAATATTTGACCTCCTTTATAAGGTTACTAGGATTGCTGTATAAATACATATTTTGGGTGCATGTAATAGAACCTCAGCTATGTCTTCTAAGCCTTTTCCATTTTCCAAAACAATTATTGGCTTAAATCACAGCAATTTAAAGTGCAAGCATTCAAGGACTTGCTTTAAACACGAGTTTTAATGCCTTTTTCGCGAATGAAATACGGACTTTGTAAAAAGCAGGTTGCTTGTTTCAATAAAGTTGTAAAGAGACTTTAAACCAAGGTCATGTCTCTGTATGTCCTTTAAATTGTAGATGGGACATAAAACAATAGCATATCGATGTGGCCACTAAGACTGGTTTTATCATACCCCGGTACATGTGCACGTAATTTATGATGTTTTAATTGTATTTGGTTGTCTACTTTTCTGCTTGATTGCCATATTGATTAGCACTTCGAAGTTTGCTGATATATATGCTTGTTCTTTAAACATTTTGACAAGATTGCCTGATAGCTTGCCTTACACTTCTAAAGAAAGCCGAAACACTGGTTTTGACATTGGTGCCTCCACAAGGCTATCAAATGGAATCATGGCAGGAGTCCATTTCAAAATTTAGGGGTGTCGGGTTGTGGTTTCTTCAAAATTTGTTTAGAAAATGGCTGAACTTTTTGCAAACAGTGTAGGCCCTGATCAGACGCCGTGTTCTGCGGCGTCTGATCTGGGCCTGCACTGTTTGCCAGGGTACCCGTTTTGGGGTTTCTGGTACATTTTTTTTTTTTTTTCAGAAAATATTCCAACTTTAGGCTCTGGTCATTTGCCCTGTTCAGTGACGACTGATATGGTTCTGCTATGTTTGCCAATGACCTATTTTTGGGTTGGATTAACCCTTATTCCGCTGAATAATTAATTTAGCCACACCCATTTCTGACTTTGAACTAATCAGATTGCTTGATTTTGTTTGTTTGTTTGATTTGAGGTTTAATGTCCCCATCAACACTGTAAAGGTCATTTTGGAGACATTGCTTCCAATTTTGTGGGACTTTTACCCAACATTGAGATGAAATGACATCACAAGCCCTGCCACCCAATGAAACCAATAGGGTTAATAAGCATGGACGGGCCAACTCGCATCGCATTGCCTGGGCAGGCTTAGATCCTCTAAGCGGTTTACCAGTACTCGTGTGCGGGTCGGTTTCAGCTCTGCATGGAAGCATCATGCAGCCCATCTATTTCTTCAAGCCCCGATGGGCGGGGGCAGTCAGATTGCTTGATGTAATTTATTTCTGCAAGTTCATAAACTGAATGTTAAACAGTGTAGATCCTGATCAGATGGGTCATCAGAAGCCATTTGGTCTGGATCTACACTGTTTGCAAAATTAGGGGTTTTCGTGAACAGCAGGATAAGGGTTAAAAAGCGATTATGTCATGACTTGAAAACCCTACACAATTGGACTTTTTCATGCATTTATGTCGAATGTGCAGGCACATGGGATTAAAAACTGATGCACTGATGCTAAGAAGACAAAATTATTAAGTTACACTGTGAAATTCAGATTTTAATTTGAATAAAATTGTGATTACTTGGGAATTTACTAAACATTTTTAATGTCCTTTGTTGTCAACTTTTTTGGTATCTTGTTCCTCATATTAGCTTTTTAGGTATAAAAAAAGTGAATTTGACGGTATGACAACCAGCCCATGTTCAATTAATACAGTAATGATCTTAAGTATTTGGACAGATAGGGCTAAGCAAACAGTGCAGACCCTGATCTGGGTCTACACTGTTTGCCATTCCGTCTGTACTTTTTGGACTCCTTGCTAAATTTGTTGAAATTTTAGTAGAGTTACAGCAAGTCCTCAAGGTGTCTGAATTTTTAGGATTCGCATCGTCAAGAAGGAAAAACTCAGACAAGCTTGCACATGTGCAGTTTTCCGTTTGCTGTATCATGGGCTTAAACAAAAGGTCGTCAAACACAAAGAGCCTAAAAGAAATGGCCACGTGCACATTTGAGCAATACCCCAAGTATACAGTATTCTGTCCACGTGTGATAGATCGACTTTTGTCTAAAAGTGAGAGGTAAAGCCCACTTTATACTGGAAACCGCTTTATGAGACACTGGCATACAGTACAAAATCAGATTAGATACTGCAGATGCAATGTCTGATCAGCCTTCACTGTTTGCAGACAGAATATTTCAGCCATTTTCTGAAAGAATTTAAGAAACAAACAGGTTGACAGCCCTCAGTTTTGACAAAAAGTCCCATTAACTGTTGTTATGATATTATGTAGGGTGGAAGATTCCATGCAGTACAGAATGCGTGGTAAGAAACAAAACAAAAACTATCATGTCCTGATTTATAACATGGTAAAAGGATCTTTTGTTCATGAAAGATGTGCATTTTTTTGTTGAAAAAGATACTTTTGTATCTTCTTAACTTTCATGGTAAAGCTTACTTAAATTATCAATTGGGATTTTATTCAAAATAAAGGCTTCAGGTTAGTCACTAACAAATCTGTCACATAAACCTCTGAATATAATAACTCCATGTATTAAACTTACTTATCCACTCAGTGGATTGAATATGCAAATTAGTTAGATACACCCCTAATGTCACACATACAATGTCATTAACATTGTTGGGCTTTTCTTAACTGCGGAATACTGACATTTTTGTAAACACGGCCGAAAAAAATTCGGAGTATGGCCCAGCCGGCCGCTCAAATGAAATCTGAGGGTGTCTGGGGTCAAAAATGCCTTGACACTGATGCTGGCAAAACATGCTGCAGTCAGTGAAAATCTCCAGTGCTAAACCCCTTAATTGTTGCCTTGACAGCAGTGTGAAGATATTCGGTCAAAAATACATGTGAAATCACACTTTTGACAACTTTGAGATGCCCCCTTGTTACCATAACAACAATGATTTAGCCTGAAAAGGTTCCATTTGAAAGGCTACTACCCAGTGAACACTCATGGCAAGTTTGGTGTAAAACAGACCATTCATTATGAAATAATGGCTATATTAAGTTACTGTCCTAGGCAACACTGTAAAACAAAGTGGGTTGAACTGGGTCATTTCCTTGAAATTCTTTGAAAAGCTATGCCTAAATTAATCCAATTTGTACTGAATGGAATTTTCCACCTTATATATAGTACAAGTCCATTTCAAAATTTTAGGGTGTCAAGCTGTTCTTCAAAAATTTGGAAAATGGCTGAACTTTTTGCAAACAGTGTTAGCCCTGATCAGAAGAATGTGGCATCTGGTCTGAGACTGTACTGTTTGCCAAGTACCCATTTTGGGGTTTCCAGTACATACTGGGTTAAACTTGTGTATTTTAGGATTTTTGACTCAATTTTAGATTCATGGATAATCAGGGATTAAGACATAAACTTGTTCCCCTATGTAATCCTCCTGCCACCGTTTGTGATAGCTGTCTTCAGATGTTTTCATAATTGCCTTTGGTGACTGAATTTAAGGTTACATTTGACATCTTAGCCCTTAAAATGCCAATCATGACATTTGCAGACATAACTTTCAACATGTTTTCTTTTTATCCCCTCACAATAAATTTGTAATGAGGATATAGCATCGATGCTGTGCCTCTGTACGTGAGAGCTCGTATGTCGGGAACCTTGTGAACAGGATAGAAGACAAAGCTTTCATAGAAGCATCAAATTTAATGATCGACCTTCCAGAAATGTTCCCAATGGAGAAAGGATGAACCCTATTGATTTTTAAGGTCAAGAGTCAGAAGTCAAGGTCACAATGGACATAAAATTATAAACCTTTTGAACAGGATAGAAGACAAAACCATCATCTTGTCCACACGTTCCGCATGGAGGGTGGAGGAACCCTTTTGATCTTCAAGGTCAAGTGTCAAAGGTCAAGGTCACAATGGACTTTACATTAAAATCCTTGTGAACAGGATAGAAGACAAATTGATCAGCATAGAAGCATCATGGTTTAATAGGTCTAACATATTCAGATTGGATTTAGATGTTATTAAGTTCAGTATCCAATGGTTAGGAGATGCCTTGTTTTTAGTGAAAATAAGGCTTAAATCACATTACATGTGAATCATCTTCTGGGAAAGTTAGGCTTCATATTACATGCGAAAATTGTCTGCTGGGCATATGAGCCTTATTTTCTCTGAAAAATAATTCAAAAATAAAAAAAATCACTTTAATTATTTCTGTAGTTTGTTTGTTTGATTTGAGGTTTAACATCCTTGTCAGCACTGTATAGGTCATTTTGGAGATGTGCTTCCAATTTTGTGGGACTTTTACCCGGCATTGAGATGAAATGACTTCTCAAGCCCTGTCGCCCAATGAAACCATTAGGGTTTATAAGCATTGGCGGTCCAACTCGCACCGCTTTGCCTAGGGTACTGTTTAAGATACAGATAGTACAAGAGTACAGTTAACTTAAATGTCATGTGAAAATAATGTTGTTTTTTTGTCTCTTTTCAGCTATATCATTTTTCAACCATGTAAATTTAATGTATGGTGTGATCTCAGAATTTTGTACCAGTGAAAACTGTTTAACTATGACCGGCCCAGGGAATGTGTAAGTATATTCTGAATGAGAGAAGTTACCGTACTGATCCTTAGTACAGTCGAACTTCAATGGCTCGAACCCCTTCGGGACCATAGAAATTTGTTTGAAACAGCGGTAGTTCGAGCCACTGTTGCATACTTCCAGAAAACATAACTGGGGTATTTTTGGACCCCTTGTCGGTGTTCTGTAACATAAATGTATGCTGTGTGTACTCATTAGAATCGCCTCATTGAGGCGATTCTAATGAGTACACACGGCATACATTTGCAAGATAAAAGCCGATAATCTCCTTAATTATGCCACACTTTTTCTTATCCAGAGGACTTCCCTAGGGACTCAAAAACGGGTTCGACTCAGCCATGGTAAACGAGCCATCAGTGTTTGAGCCATCGAAGTTCGACTGTATTTCTTTTTGGTTTTATGGCCCTTTCAAGATTATTTCGCTCATGTTGAGCCGTTCGTTAATCAGAGGTGGACAAAAACTGGAGTACCCAGAGAAAAACCACCTGACTTTCTATTGCAGAACTTGGCGTGTCTCATGTGACCCAAGCCTGAACCACAGCTGTGAGAGACCTAATGATTAAGGGTCAGCACTCTTATCTACTGGGCCATGGAGGTCCGTTTCCTAAGTATTTGGACAGAAAGGCCTGAGCAAGCAATGAGGCGGTAATCTAACGAGTACCCACAACCTATGTCTAAGACCAAAAATAATGCATTGTGATAAATTATACCCATGTAAACCTCAGTTTTCTCTTTACAAAGTGAGGTTTACAGGGTGTTCATTACTTGAACATGTTAACATGATGGGTCTTATAAGTTTAGACTTATTTACTGTTCAAACAGCAAACACAATGGCGCTGTTTGGACTCTGCAGATACGCAGGCTGATCTGCTCCTTTTTTCAGATGGCAAAACTGTATTTTAACAGGTTTTCTCATGAAGATGCTCATATATACATTTATCATATGACGTTGTTGATAAGCAGTGGATAACATTGTGTAATAAAAATGTAATAACACATTGGCGGGATTAAGTAATGCCATGACGATGTCCGTGTCAACCATGCATTTTTTATGGGAAAATTGTCTTGTTTAAAGGTGATAAAATCCATTTTAAAGTGGTCATACGATAAACAGAATCTTATACTCATGGTTATTTCATATGATATTTATGAAACTCGCCTAAGGCTCGTTTCATAAATATCATATGAAATGACCACTCGTGTAAGATCCTATATATAATTGCAAAACATATAATTGCACATTTTATTACAAAACATATAATTGCACAACATATAATTACAAAACATATAATTGCAAAACATGCACTGCACAGTATTAGCAACTAAGTTTTTAGTGGACATGAAGCCAGTGTTTGATGATTTTGATGTGTTATTATGAATACGCTTTGATATCTTAATAATTTAAATAGCCATTATGCAGATATGAAAAATTACTGAAAATAGTCATATGAAAGAACTGAAAAAGTAATAGACAGGCACAAAAACCAAACAATACAACAACCAACTCCAATGAACATACTTGAAGCTGTGAAGGAGCTAATGGTCAATCAGTTACATGGTATGTGTATAATGTGGTTTTACAGCCCATTCATCAGCAAAGGTAATATTGGGCCAGTCAGTTACCATCACTTCCTGGGTAGGCTTCAACCCTCTAAGTGGTTTACCAGTACTAATAAAAATCAAAAATGAGTTCCTTTAAGAGCAATGAAAACATTCATAAGAAAGAAGATGGGCCATACTACGTAGTTTCGGCTAATAAAGCCCCATCAGTGACCCTGTAATGATCCGACAAAGAAAGCCAGGGGAAACATACTGCAATTTTGCGAATTTCGAATAGACTGTCGATTCAGAGACTGATATAAATCAAAATGGGGTCCAAATAATTAAAAACCTGTCTAGAATATAAGTCTAAACCAATAATTTATTTCTGATTTCTCAGAATATTCACGCTGATCTCAAAAGGACCAAAAGTAAAATATAAACTGCACTATGGTCGATGTACTGGGAGACGTTTTACGGCCGCCACACGGCACAACACCAGCTGCAGTGAAGGCAAATAAAAATCAAAAATGAGTTCCTTTAAGAGCAATGAAAACATTCATAAGAAAGAAGATGGGCCATACTACGTAGTTTCAGCTAATAAAGCCTCATCAATGACCCTGTAATGATCCGGCAAAGAAAGCCAGGGGAAACATACTGCAATTTTGAGAATTTCGAATAGACAGTCGATTCAGAGACTAAGTCAGATCTCCCCACCCCACTGCCAGTAACTGTCAAAAGCTGCAGGACCTGGGTATTACCCTATTCCAGATGTATCTTAAGTTTTGAGACAAAATCTTTTGTGGTGTTCATTTTTCATTTGCAGCTATATTCTGCTTCAAGCTAATTGATGATACAGTATGTATTCAGGGAGGGACAGGCCAGAGCAAAGAGTGTAGACCCTGATCAGGATATACACTGTTTGCCACTCATTCAACTATTTCTAGACACAGCAATGGGTAGTAATTTGTACATTTTTATGCCCCCGCGTATTAGGAGAATACCCGAAGGGCATTAAGTTTTACCCCTGTCCGTCCGTCCGTCTGTTCGTTTGTCCGTTCATTCGTCCGGTGACATCGTGTCCGGGCCATAACTCCTAAACCATATGGAATACATGTATATTCATGAAACTTCACAGGTGCAGTCATCACACTGAGACGATGTGTCATGAACAAGGAAGACAACTCCTGCTTGTTTAGTTTTTGAATTATTTGCCCTTGACTTACATCCATATATAGTCAAATGGTATGTCGTGTCCGGGCCATAACTCCTAAACCGTATGGTGTATATTCATGAAACTTCACAGGTGCATTCATCACACTTAGACGATGTGTCATGAACAAGGAAGACAACTCTTGCATTTTTGGTTTTGAATTATCTGCCCTTGACTTAGTACCATATAGTAAACCGTGCCCAGGCCATAACTCCTAAACCGTATGGAATATATTCATGAAACGTCACAGGTGCATTCATCACACTGAGACGATGTGTCATGAACAAGGAAGACAACTCTTGCATTTTGGGTTTTTGAATTATCTGCCCTTGACTTACATCCATATATAGTCAAATGGTATGTCGTGTCCGGGCCATAACTCCTAAACCGTATGGTATATATTCATGAAACTTCACAGGTGCATTCATCACACTTAGACGATGTGTCATGAACAAGGAAGACAACTCTTGCATTTTTGTTTTTTGAATTATCTGCCCTTGACTTAGTACCATATAGTAAACCGTGTCTGGGCCATAACTCCTAAACCGTATGGAATATATTCATGAAACTTCACAGGTGCATTCATCACACTGAGACGATGTGTCATGAACAAGGAAGACAACTCTTGCATTTTTGGTTTTTGAATTGTCTGCCCTTCACTTAGTACCAAATAGTAAACCGTGTCTGGGCCATAACTCCTAAACCATATAGAATATATTCATAAAACTTCACAGGTGCATTCATCACACTGAGACGATGCGTCATGAACAAGGAAGACAACTCTTGCATTTTTGGTTTTTGGATTATCTGCCCTTGATGCATATATTTTATGATTGATTTGAAGTACATTTGTAATATTTTTATCCCCTCGCACAACATAGTTGTGAGGGGGATATAGCATAACTTAACACAAAATGTTCCTTATAAAAAAATCTCGACTTTCAAGGTCATGACCTCAAGGTCAAGGTCACTGTGGCTATTTTTAAAAAAAACTTTGTCATCGCTCTAGCGCCTACATTTCTTCACAAATTTCATTATAACTTCACAGAAATGTTCCTTATAAAAAAATCTCGAGGTATTAGACTTTCAAGGTCATGACCTCAAGGTCAAGGTCACTGTGGCTATTTTTAGAAAAACTTTGTCATCGCTCTAGAGCCTATAATTCTTCACCAGTTTCAATATAGCTTCACACAAATGTTCCTTATAAAAAAATCTCGAGCGAGTTCGTCTTTCAAGGTCATGACCTCGAGGTCAAAGTCACTGTGGCTATTTTTAGAAAAACTTTGTCATCGCTGTAGTGCCTACATTTCTTCACTGATTTCAATATAACTTCACACAAATGTTTCTTATGACAATATCTTGAGCGAGTTCGACTTTCAAGGTCATGACCTCAAGGTCAAGGTCACTGGCTATTTTTAGAAAAACTTTGTCATCGCTCTAGCGACCTACATTTCTTAACTGGTTTCAATATAACTTCACACAAATGTTCCTTATGACAATATCTCATGCGATTTCGACTTTCAAGGTCAAGGTCACTGTATCTATTTTTAGAAAAATTTTGTCATTACTCTAGCGCTTATATTTCTCCACCGGTTTCAATATAACTTCACACAAATGTTCCTTATGACAATATCTCTAGCGAGTTCCACTTTCAAGGTCAAGGTCACTGTGGCTATTTTTAGAAAAACTTTGTCATCAGTCTAGCGCTTACATTTCTTCATTGATTCCAATATAACTTCACACAAATGTTCCTTATGACAATATCTCAAGCCATTTCGACTTTCAAGGTCAAGGTCACAATGGCTATTTTTAGAAAATCTTTGTCATCGCTCTAGGGACTACATTTCTTCACTGATTTCAATATAACTTCACACAAATGTTCCTTATGACAATACCTTGAGCGAGTTTGACTTTCAAGGTCAAGGTCACTGTGGCTATTTTTAGAAAAACTTTGTCATGGCTCTAGCGCTTACATTTCTTCACCGATTTCAGTATAACTTCACACAAATGTTCCTTATGACAATATCTCGAGCTATTTCAACTTTCAAGGTCAAGGTCACTGTGACTATTTTTAGAAAAACTTTTTCATCGCTCTAGTGCCTATATTTATTGATGGATGTTAATAGAACTTCACACAAATGTTTCTTATGATAATATCTGGAGTTGCTTTGACTTTCAAGGTCATGACCTCAAGGTCAAGGCAGGCTTTCAAGTAGTCCTACTTTTTCCTACTTTTCCTACTTTTTTGGTCTCTTCCTACTTTGTTCCTACTTTTTCCAGAAAAACTCCTACTTCTCCTACTTTTTTTATTTGTTCAGAAACTAAGATCCCAAATAAATAAATAAACAAATAAAGCATTTAAAAATATAACATGTATCTCAAACTAATTGTAGAATGCATCTTGTTATATGACATAATTATGTACTGATGATCCTCGACATTCATCTGCTGTTTTTAGCTGTACCACTAATTGGAATATGTTGATGTAAAGCAAAACTGCAATGACCATCTACAGTTTTGTCTTGTTGAACATGACAAGAATTTTTGCCGTCATTAGTGTAGTGATGCTTTAACTAAATGACCAACTGGATCTCTGTCTTGTTGAGAATGGTAGAAAATTCAGCAATGCTTTGATGCCCTAACTGCTGTGACAAACTGTTCTTTAGCATTACAAAAATTTATTGCAGCAGTCCAGTGATGCCTTAACTGCAGTGACCAGCTATAACTCTGTCTTGTTAGCATGACAAACATTCACTTCAGCAGTGAAGTGATGCCTTAACTGCAGTTACCAGCTTGAGCTTTGTCTTGTTTAACATGACAAAAATTCATTGCAGCAATGCTTTGATGCCTCAACAGCATTGTCCAGATAGAGCTCTGTCTTGTTAAGCATGGCAGGAGTTCGTAGCAGCAGTGCTTTGACACCATGGCTTTTGATCCCTTACTAGAGCTCTGTCTTGTTTAGTTGCTTTGACACCTTAACTGCAATGATCAACTAGATCTCTGTCTTTAGCACAAGAGGAATTCTTTTCATCACTGCTGTAATGCCTTAACTGCAGTGACAAATTAGAGTTCTGTCTTGTTTAGCTTGATAGAAATTCATTGTAGCAGCCATGCTGTGATGCCTTAACTGTGGCTACCATCTAGAGCTATGTTTTGCTGAGCATTACAGAAATACATTACAGCAGTGCTCTGATGACTAAACTGCAGAGACCCACTGGAGCTCTGTCTTGTTGAGAAAGACAGAAATTCATTGCAGCAATGCTGGGATGCCTTGACTGCAGTTACCTAATAGGGTTGTGTCTTGCTGAGCATGGCAGCAATTTATTGCAGCACTTCTGTGGTGCCTTAACTGAGTTACCAACTAGAGCTCTGACTTTTTGAGCATGCCAGAAATTCATTGCAGTGGTGCTGCTTAAATTTGCCTTAAATGCAGTGACCAACTAGAATTATTGTCTTGATAAGTATGAAAGTAATTCATTGCTGCCATGCTTTGATGCCTTTAACTGCAATGACCATTTAGAGTTCTGTCTTGTTGAGTATGACAGGAATCCATTGCAGCAGTGCTGTGTTGCCTTAATTGAAGTGACCAACTAGAGTTCCGTCTTGTTGAGCAGGAAAGGAATTCATTGCAGCAGTGCTGTGTTGCCTTAATTGAAGTGATCAACTAGAGCTGTGTCCTGTTTAGCATGACAGAAAATCATTGAAGCAGTGCTAGGATGCCTTTACTGCAGTGAAAAATCTGAGATCAGTCTTATGGAGGATTACAGGAATTCAAAGCAGCAGTAATGCAATGTCTTAACTGCAGTGATATGCCAGCAGATCTTCCTTGTCTAGCATGACAGAAATTCATTGCAGCAGTGCTGTGATGACTGGAGTGACCAACTAGAGCTCTGTCTTGTTTAGCATGACAGAAATTCATTGCAGCAATGCTGTGATGACTGAAGTGACCAACTAGAGCTCTGTCTTGTTTAGCATGACAGAAATTCATTGCAGCAATGCTGTGATGACTGAAGTAACCAACTAGAGCTATGCCTTGTTTAGGATGACAGAAATTCATTGCAGCATTACTGTGGTGTCTGGAGTGACCAACTAGAGCCCTGTCTTGTTTAGCATGACAGAAATTCATTGCAGCAATGCTGTGATGACTGGAGTGACTAACTAGAGCGCTGTCTTGTTTAGCATGAAAGAGATTCATTGCAGCAATGCTGTGATAACTGAAGTGACCAACTAGAGCCATGTCTTGTTTAGCATGACAGAAATTCATTGCAACAATGCTGTGATGACTGGAGTGACCAACTAGAGCTCTGACAGAAATTCATTGCAGCAAGGCTGTGATGACTGAAGTGACCAACTAGAGCTCTGTCTTGTTTAGCATGACAGAAATTCATTGCAGCAATGCTGTGATGACTGAATTGACCAGCTAGAGCTCTGTCTTGTTTTGGCATGACAGAAATTCATTGCAGCAATGCTGTGATGACTGAAGTGACCTACTTGAGCTCTGTCTTGTTTAGCATGACAGAAATGCATTGTAGCAATGCTTTAAAGCCTTGACTTCAGTGAGCAACTAACTAAAATGCTGTCTTATTTTGCATGACAGGAATTCATTGTAGCAGTTCTATGATGCTTTCACCTGGACATCTTGTAGCTGTTGCTTCTCACAAATTTAAATTTTCAAAATTCAGCAATTCTTTTGAATTAATATTTTGACATATGTCAATATCTAGGTATATATATGATATCTGCCAGTGGCAAACTCTTGACAAAAGCATTGGAAGTTCGGGCTGCAGGCATGAATAACTGTACTAGATGGGTTAGCCACTAACATTTTACAGGTGCCTGCTATCTTTGATGTAAAACATTAGACTCTAATGCACAAATATATCTGCCCAAAATGAAAAACTGATAAAATGCGAGACATACGGAGGTATGTTCGTGTCCATTAGCTCCTACTTTTTATATCAGGTTCCTACTTTTTTCCTACTTTTCTCCTACTTTTTGATATCCCAGGCTCATACTTTTCTCCTACTTTTTCACCAGGAGTCACTTGAAAGCCTGTGTTTGCAAAGATAGGGGTTGTCGTGAACAGCAAGATAAGGGTTAACCCATGAAGCATCAAGTAAATTATAAGCAGATGACATCATAATTTTTGTTGTTAATTTCTGTGAGAAAATAGGGCTTGACATTTTCTGTGAATTGACTGCCTCTAGAGGCAGATGAATCTCATGGATGTCAATCCTGATCTTCTCTGAAAATAAAATAAAAATGTTTGAAAGTGTAAAAATGTCTGCTATGGTCATAATTGGTGCCCAGACCCATTTTGTACTGAATCAAATCAATGATCCCAAAGGACCAGGAAAATATAATCCAGAGTATGATGAAGGGCAGGGAGCCTTTATGGCCACCGCATGTTTCCTTAACACCAGCTGTGGTGAAGATAAATGTTCTTCATTTACTTTCAAAATTACATAGTGGACTTTTTCTGACGAAAGAATGTGCACTGTACTGGTTGGTCGCTTACGTATAAACCTGCCCAGGTGAAGTATGTATAGGTAAACTGACCGGCTCAAAAATGACCTAAGTAGTGGTGACTGGGCCGTTAAACCTGAAAACAAACATAGTGAAATCAATGATTGCAAAGAACTAGAATATACCCACAGTATGATGAAGGGTATATCTGCCAGACATTCCCACAACACCTGTTGTGGTAAAGTTAACCCTTATCTTGCTGTTCACGACAACCCTTTTCTTTGCAAACAGTGTAGATCCAGATCAGATGGCTTCTGAAAAAGCCATCTGATCAGGATCTACACTGTTTTAGATTCAGTTTATGAATTTGTAGCAATAAATTACATCAAGTAATCTGATTGGTTCAGTCAGAAATGGGCGTGGCTAATATGAATATTCAGCAATATAAGGGTTAATATTCTGTAAAAAGTTATCCTTAAGCCCATTTCAGGCAGGAAACCCTAGATGGGTACCCTAACAAAAACTGCAGGCCCAGATCAGATGCCACAGAGTGTGGCATCTGATCAGGGTCTGCACTGTTTTTCATAAAAATAGATTAAAAACAAAAACAATAGGCCTGACACCCCTTAAATGACATGGACTTGTCCAACATATAGCAATGAGAGAGTCTACCAGTATATAATGGGTAAAAACAAGAAAGGACTGCAGCATATTTTCGAGCCTGATTTTGACTGAAAAAAAAAATGAGTCATCTGTTTTATAACTTTGTTTAAAGCTTATGGGTAAAATGAAGTTCATTTTAATTTTGACACTGAAGTTGTCCGGGATCTTTATTGTGGTGTACTTTAAAATCTGATTTTATCTTTTGATTTGAGTGTTTCAATTGGAACTTGGCCACCATATGCAGAGGTCATCTTTGCAAACAAAGTAAATTGGTATCTTTAAATCTGTTCCTGTCTGCTTGTTTTGTAGTTTTAAGATTTCTGCTTCATTGTCAATACAATACCCATTGAATTGCCCACCCCCTCCCACCATCACCCCAGTCCTTTTTCCTGGCTCTGCTGGAAGAAAATCTGCAAGGTCCCCTTTGTTTTCCCCCACACAGGCTTAGACTGGGGAAGCAGTACACTTTATAATGCTTCCAGTTGATGTCAAACGAAATACTGTATTTACCCTAATTTATTTTTTTGGACAGGCAGGCCTGAGCAAATAGACACGACCCTGATAAGATGCCACATAATGCCACATCCAATCAGTGTCTATACTGTGTGCATTTCATCCAGCTATTTTTGGACACAACATAGGATAGTGCTTGAACGCTCAACTGATGTTGGCATACAGTTGAGCAAGACATACCGGTACTGTCCTTGCAGCAATTGACCCATTTTGTACCGGAGACCCCAAAACGGGTACCCTGACAAACAGTGCAGGCCCAGATCAGATGCCGTAGAATGCGGCATCTGATCAGGGCCTCCACTGTCTGCTAAAAGTTCAGCTATTCGCAAATAAATTTTAAAAATAACACAACCTGACACCTCTAAATTTTCAAATGGACTCCTGCCATATCTAAGGAGGAAGATTCCATTTGGTACAAAAAAAGAGAGAACGTTGTTATTATTTCTGTTGCTTCACTTTCTATCATTTTCTTCTTTTTTTCTCTATCCCTGTCTTTGAAAGTTGAGCTCCCCTGCTATCTCTTTACTCCTTTTCTTTGGGAGAAGACACAAAATGACTCGCAAGGGTTGACATGTCGTTGAACCTTAACACAATTAAAAAAAAAATAAATAAATTGGGTTGTAAATTGTAATTACTCAAATTTTAGAACAAAATTTTGGTAAGGAGTTTAGATGTCCGAATACTTAAGGTCAACAGGGTACCATGCCATAATGAGACCATGTGATGTCTACAATATTTGGGAGACATTGCATGATAGATGTTGTTTTTTTTTTGTTTTTGTTTTTTTCACAAACTCTGTTATAACATCAGCAACTTAAATATATGTTTACAATTGAAATAAATCTTGTTTTAACTTCTCATATTTTTCCGCTGAAGTTCAAACAAAGGACAGGTGTGAAATAACACTTCAACGTAATTTTAATATCCTAAGTTTTTACAAAAATATTTCATCTGTCATACGAAGCTGAAATAGTCATTAAGAAGTCAAGATCACATGTTTTATCATGTGTGTAAGAATCATATGGGGTGCCAGAATACCTTTCAAAACTAATTTTACATATATATATGTCACCAACTAAAACAAATAACTATACCGCAATATCTTTAAAACACTATGCTGGGGTTTAAAGCAGAAACTACTATGCTATGTCAAAACAATAATAAATATAGAATATACAGAAAAATTACCATATAATAAATATTATGGTCATTTTTCTATAAAATCTATATATTTTTGGGATCCATGTGACACATTGCATCCAAAACAGTGTTTTAGTGAACAGTTTTATAAGGTTGTGTTCATGTTTCATCTTTTTACGGCGTAGCCGTTATAGTTTTGCTTTTGTCCTACATTTTTCGTTATTCCATTGGTCAATAAAACCACATGTCCAAGGAGATGACCATTTCATTGGTCAATGATTTGCATAAATAAATCTACTCAAAAATACGACAGTTTACTGAAGTTTTAACCTAGGAAATGTTTCGTTTTTTATGTGAGACATGAATGAAAAATATATACAGTTTCGGCTTGCTCACCGTCTTGACCTTTGATGACCATACGTCATATGTATAATTGTGTTTCTAGTGAATTCTGAAACTGCTGCGGTGAATAGCTATTTTGACCTAATTTCACGTGGTTGGTCTATATAGCGAAAGGAACCATTTCGCGAAAGGAAGGTTCCTTTCGCGAAAGGAAGAATTTTCTGCGAAAGGAATTGTTTGTTTGATTTGAGGTTTAACGTCCCCATCAACACTGTGTAGGTCATTTTGGAGACGTTGCTTCCAAGTTTGTGTGACTTTTACCCGACATTGAGATGAAATGACACCTCAAGCCCTGTTGCCCAATGAAACCAATAAAGAGATATAGCATGACAAAAACATGTAATAATCGCATTACAAATTGACAGATGTATAATTTACAATATATGCTAAATAAAAGTTGCAGTGTATCATTTGTCTTCAGCATACTTTATGTCCCCCATTTTAACACAAAATGGACATTTTCGAATATCATTAATGTTATATAAATTCTGAAAAGGAATAAGTGTAATTTGAGTTTTAATTAGGTGCATATAAGATCAAGTTTCCGTCCGTTTGTCTGCTCGTCCGTTTGTTCGTCCGCCTATGCGTTTACGTTCACCATAGCGACAACCCTAAATGTTAACCCTATAATTTGTGTTTAAAAACAGTAAATAATAACGTTTTCTTATTTGTTGTGCATATACTTGAGATCATATGCTCTTGAAATGAGGTCATGTTTTTAACCTTGACCTTTTACATTGACCTTAGCTCAAACAGGGGGGACACCGCCCTCTGCAAAGCTATTTTTCCTCGCGTGACATCTGAATTGTTTGAATACAGTAAACCAGTTCATAGCTAGACAATTGTTGCTGTCACTATTGTAGCTCATATTGCACGACCCGCAGAAAAAGCGACCGACTGAAGTCGGTTGATTTTCTAAGAGTGCCCTAAAATCACCGTGTCATTCTGTCGGTGTGTCTGTCCGTCCGTAACCCGTTTGTGAAAATTGGTGATAGTGACTTAACCGCTTGGAATATTTAAACAATTTTTGGCATACTGATAGATATCAATGTGATCTAACCAATGAAGTTACGAAATATTACATTCCATTTAGTATAGCCTCGCCGAGGCGAAAAATGTGAAAATTTTCGAACTGCTTCTCCTCGGAAACCGTTAGGCCGATTGAAGTCAAATTTCATATGGAGCCTCTATGGGATGGGGGAAACCAAAATTTGCTCATGGGGTCCAGGTCACATGACCCAAATGGCCGCCAAGCCATATATGGTCTGTCTGTCTGTCCGTCCGTAACCCGTTTGTGAAAATTGGTGATAGTGACTTAACCGCTTGGAATATTTAAACAATATTTGGCATACTGATAGTATCAATGAGGTCTAACCAATGAACTTGCGAAATATTACATTCCATTTAGTATAGCCTCGCCGAGGCGAAAAATGTGAAAACTTTCGAACTGCTTCTCCTCGGAAACCTTTGGGCCGATTAAGGTCAAATTTCATATGGAGCCTCTATGGGATGGAGGAAACCAAAATTTGCTCATGGGGTCCAGGTGACATGACCAAAATGGCCGCCAAGCCATATATGGTAAAAACCCTTCAAAATAGTCTTCTCCAGAACCACTTGGCAGATTTCCACGAAACTTGATATATAACATCTGGGACGTAGGCCCATCATAAATTGCTAAAATGGTGACCCTGGGTTGACCTTGACCTTCTTTGTGCCTAGGTCAAACTTTGACACATATGCTTTTGTATTGGAAAAGTGAGAATTCATTTTATCCTGCAAATACAGAATACAGTACTAAAGTATATGATATATTTTTGCTCCTTAAGATAAGGCGCATTTGTCACATGACCAAAATGGCCGCCATACCCATATATGGTAACACTCATAAAGCTAAAAGCATCCGGCGGGTCTTGCACTTCAGCTGAAGCACTGGTTTCTAAACAACCTTCCAATTAAATCTACGCCGCATATCTTTTTTAAAGATATTTCTTGTTTCCTCACTCTACGAATAGGCCTCAGTGACCTAGTGAGTAAGAGGGGTAACTCTTAATCATTAGGTCTCTCGCTGCTATATGGCCTCCCTCGGGTCAGATCATCATGGGAGACCCCAAGATCTCCCACAAAGGTCAGGTGTGGTTGTATTTCTCCAGACACTCCAGTTCCTGCACACTTCTGATTAACAGTTGGCTTGAAATAAGTGAAATAACCTTGAAAGGGCTGTAAAGCACAAACCCTCCTCATCCCCAAAGGACATCGTATTTAGGATGTCACACTGGCTTCATCCCAGGCAGGGCTAACATTATTTCATGGAGATTGATGGTAGCATATTCTCTGCTGTCATTCTTGTCCGCTCCAGGGAACGGGAGGTCACGGGTTCGATCCCGGGCCGCGACATACCAAAGTCGTTAAGAATGGTACTAGCTGCTCCTCGCTTGGCACTCAGATTTACGGGGTAGAGCTAGGACTGGTCAACCCAGTGTCAGGATAATGTGACTGTGTGTGGTATCATGTAATGTGTCTGGGACATGATAACTTCAGTGAGGCAGCACTATAAAAGTGAGCATTGAGCTCCCTGTCGCAACCAAACACCGTCGTGATGTGACTGAAAAATTGTTGAAAGCGACGTTAAACCCGAATTCACACACACACACTGCTGTCATTCTCTTGTAGTAGTTTTAGTGATTCAAGAAGGTTTATGGCTATACTACCCTAATGATCCTATAAGTATTGTGACAGAGATGCTTAAACAAACAGTGCAGACCAAGATCAGACTGCTCCAGGAGGAGCAGTTTGATCAGGCTCTACACTGTTTGCCATTCTGTCTGCATCATTTGCACTCCCTGCTAGAGCTTGAACAAATTTGTTAAAATTTTTGGGAGAATTACAGCAAGTTGTCAGGATGTCTGAATTTGGATTTTTATGATAAAGCGTTTAGAAAATCTGAGTTTGTACAGGACTAACTTGACTGGCTCATTATGACCTCAATAATGTTGACTGTGGCATAAATCACTGAAAGAAAATCAACTTAGATTTCTCTGTCTTCCTTCAGACATGATAAGTGATTGCACGACCCGCAGAAAAAGCGACCGACTGAGGTCGGTTGATTTCTAAGAGTGCCCTAAAATCACCATGTCATTCTGTCAGTCTGTCTGTCCGTCCGTAACCCGTTTGTGAAAATTGGTGATAGTGACTTAACCGCATGGAATATTTAAACAATTTTTGGCATACTGATAGATATTAATGAGATCTAACCAATGAACTTGCGAAATATTACATTCCATTTAGTATAGCCTCGCTGAGGCGAAAAATGTGAAAATTTTCGAACTGCTTCTCCTCGGAAACCGTTGGGCCGATTGAAGTCAAATTTTATATTTAGCCTCTATGGGACGGGGCAAACCAAAATTTGCTCATGGGATCCAGGTCACATGACCAAAATGGCCGCCAAGCCATATATGGTAAAAACCCTTCAAAAATAGTCTTCTCCAGAACCATTGGGCCGATTTCCACGAAACTTGATAAATAGCATCTGGGACGTAGGCCAATCATAAATTGCTAAAATGGTGACCCTGGGTTGACCTTGACCTTCTTTGTGCCTAGGTCAAACTTTGACACATATGCTTTTGTTGGAATATTTAAACAATTTTTGGCAAACTGATAGATATCAATGAGATCTAACCAGTGAACTTGCGAAATATTATGTTCCATTTTGTATAGCCTCGCCGAGGCGAAAAATGTGAAAATTTTCGAACTGCTTCTTCTCGGAAACCGTTGGGCCGATTGAAGTCAAATTTCATATGGAGCCTCTATGGGATGGGGGAAACCAAAATTTGCTCATTGGGTCCAGGTCACATGACCAAAATGGCCGCCAAGCCATATATGGTAAAAACCCTTCAAAAATAGTCTTCTCCAGAACCACTGGGCAGATTTCCACGAAACTTGATAAATAGCATCTGGGACGTAGGCCCATCACAAATTGCTTAAATTGTGACCCTGGGTTGACCTTGACCTTCCTTGTGCCTAGGTCAAACTTTGACACATGCTTTTGTATTGGAAAAGTGAGAAGGCATTTTATCCTGCAAACGATTCAGAATACAGTACTTAAGTATAAGATATATTTTAGCTCCTTACGATAAGGCGCATTTAGTGGGGGAACCATTTTAGGTCCAGGTCACATGACCAAAATGGCCGCCATACCCATATATGTTAACACTCATAAAGCTAAAAGCATCTGGCGGGTCGTGCACTTCAGCTGAAGCACTGGTTAAGGCTATTATTTGTTTTCTACATAAACAATGGAAAAATGTGCAAAACAATGGGTCTTCTAATTTTCTTTTAATTTTGCAGTCGGCCTTGGTTTATTTTTCACCCATTACAATAACACACCCATGTGATGTACCATAGTGCATTTTTAAGATCTGCATAATATCTACTTTTCTGATGAAAATCTGTGATATTTTTCTTATTTATGCAGCAAACATAGGTTGTGTGTGCTTGTTAGAACCGTCTCATTGAGGCGGTTCTAACGAGCCGCCTCATTGTGGCTGTTCTAACGTGTACCCACAACCTATATGTCTTGGAGCAGATATAAGAAAAATAATGTATACCCCTTTAAACCCAGTTTTCTCTATACAAAGGATGATTTGAGGGGATGTTCATTTCACAGACTTGTTCACGTGATGGTATTGTTTGATTTGAGGTTTAACGTCCCAGTCAACACTGTAAAGGTCATTTTGGAGATGTTGCTTCCAATTTTGTGGGACTTTTACCCGACATTGAGAAGAAATGACATCTCAAGCCCTGCCGCCCAATGAAACCAATAGGGTTTATAAGCATAGATGGGCCGACTCGTACCACATTGCCTGGGCAGGCTTAGCTCCTCTAAGCGGTTTACCAGCACTCGTGTGCGCGTCGGTTTCAGCTCTGGGTGGAACCATCATGCAGCCCATGTATTTCTTCATGCCCCAATGGCCGGTCTTCATGCCCTGATGGGTGGGGGCTATTTAACGTGATGGTAAGCACTTTTACCCGTTTGTACTGAATGGAATCTTCCTCAGTTTGTGTTCAAAAAATAGGGTTGTCAGGTTGAGTTTTTATTCCTTTTCTTGCTGAATATTCATTTAAGCCACACCCATTTCTGTCTATCTACCAATCAAATTACTTGATGTAATTTATTGCTACAAATTCATAAACTGAATGTGAAACAGTGTAGATCCTGATCAGATTGCTTCTTCAGAAGCCATCTGATCTGGATCTACACTGTTTGCAAGGATAGGGGTTGTTGTGAACAGCAAGATAAGGTTTAAATACTTCAAAAATCATAAAAATTCAGACACCTTATGGACTTGCTGTAATTCTCCTAAAATTATAACAAATATGTTTCATGATCCAGGAAGGGGTCCAAAAAGTACAGACGGACTGGCAAACAGTGTAGACCATGAACAGCAGTATGATCTGGGTCAGCACTGTTTGCTGGAACGGGAGCTCACGGGCTCGATCCCGGGCCGCAACATACCAAAGTCGTTAAAAAGGGTACTAGCTGCTCCTCGCTTAGCACTCAGATTTACGGGGTAGAGCTAGGACTGGTCGACCCAGCGTCAGGATAATGTGGCTGGGTGTGGTATCATGTAATGTGCCTGGGACATGATACTTCAGTGAGGCAGCAGCACTATAAAAGTGAGCATTGAGCTCCCTGTCGCAACCAGACACTGTCGTGATATGACTGAAAAATTGTTGAAAGCGATGTTAAACCCGAATTCACACACACACACACAGCACTGTTTGCTTAGGCCTGTCTGTCCCAATACTTAGGATTATTATGGTATATGTAGAAAATGGATGAATTTTTCACAAATATTGGAAGCTCAGATCAGACACCACATTCTGCACACCAGCAATGTTTACTGAGTGTCCCATTTTGGCATTTCCGGTATAATGGTCAGTTTATTCCCCTGGTTCTTGGGAAGAACTGGGCCGGCCCGTTTCTTCCCTGGGAAAAATTTGGAATTGGAATGCATAATTATTTCATTGGATAGTCATATATGGTATGGTGTTATAGCTTTAATGGTAAAAATTGGTCAATGACTCGATGCTCATTTGGAAAGTTAAAAAAAAATGTGAAGCATATATACACCTTTGGACACAAATCCGTTCAAACTTTGATGAGCTTCATTATGCCCCCAACTTTAAAAAAGTTGGGGGGCATATTGCTTCTGGCTTGTCCGTCCGTTCGTCCGTTCGTACGTCACGCTTTCTTGTGCATAGCATATCTTTAGAACCGTGTATGCTAGTGTTTTGAAATTTCATATATGGGTTCCTCATGAAAAAATAGTTGACCCGTATTTTTTTTCTTGTCCAAATTATCTCCCCTTCTTGAATTATTTCCCCTTTAATTAAATAACATAGAATTCTCGTTAGCAAGATATCTCAAAAAGTATTTGAGCTACAGCCTTGATATTTGGTATAGTGATTGGGACTAAGGAGGAGATTACCTGATTAAATTTTCAACCAATTCTATAAAATTTTGTTAGAGTTATGGCCCTTTGTAATTTTTTGCCACTCAATTGTGTTGCTTTCTGGTGCATAGCATATCTTTAGAACCGTGTATGCTAGTGTTTTGAAATTTCATATATGGGTTCCTCATGAAAAAATAGTTGACCCGTATTTTTTTTCTTGTCCAAATTATCTCCCCTTCTTGAATTATTTCCCCTTTAATTAAATAACATAGAATTCTCGTTAGCAAGATATCTCAAAAAGTATTTGAGCTACAGCCTTGATATTTGGTATAGTGATTGGGACTAAGGAGGAGACTACCTGATTAAATTTTCAACCAATTCGATAAAATTTTGTTAGAGTTATGGCCCTTTGTAATTTTTTGCTACTCAATTGTGTTGCTTTCTGGTGCATAGCATATCTTCAGAACCGTGTATGCTAGTGTTTTGAAATTTCATATATGAGTTCCTCATGAAAAAATAGTTGACCCGTATTTTTTTTCTTGTCCAAATTATCTCCCCTTCTTGAATTATTTCCCCTTTAATTAAAAAACATAGAATTCTCGTTAAGAGTTTCATTGATGATACTTGGTACATGCTTGGAACTAGGAGTGAAATTTTTATGCAGGCATCCATGTTTGACCTTGACCTAGATTTCATGGTTTGGTGACTTTGCGCCTCCACAGGCGCGACATAGCCTTCGGGGGAATTCTTGTTGTATGTTTTTGAGTCTTTAACAATATTTGTTGAATATTTTGCCATCTAAGGACAAGCAAAGGTTGGGGGCATTGTGTTTTACAAACACCATTTCTAGTTTAATTTTGATCTGATGTTTCATTCAATATTTCCTTACATCCCGTCAGTCAACCGCAAGAGAAGAAAAATTTAAAACACAAAGTGTTGTATATTTCATTGTAGACACAGCACTGTCCAATCAGAATAACCTCGAAAGTCAATCAGATCTAAAAATGGCAAAAAGTGATTGCCACAATAAGACCAATCAATGTATATTGCTTGATGTAGTTTTAGACTACTTTGATGAATGACATTTGCTTGTCATACTGTCTCGATGCTCGGAGTTTGAACGCTTTTGTGTCCAAAGGTGTAACTCAACCTCAGTTCTAACAAATGTCAGGTGGGGAAGAAACTTACTGGGTGGGGAAGAAACTCTCAGGGGAGGAAGCTGACTGGGAGAAGGAACATGCCTGTTGCACCAGTTTCCCATTTAGGCAGGGAGACATACAGTAAAATTCCACTATTAACCCTTCTCTTGCTGAATATTCAGTTTAGCCATGCCCATTTCTGACTTTGAACCAATCTGATTACTTGATGTAATTTATTGCTACAAATTCATAAACTGAATGCCAAACAGTGTAGATCCTGATCAGATGGCTTCTTCACTGTTTTCAAAGATAGGGGTTGTCGTGAACAGCATGATAAGAGTTAAGACCACCAAAAAATTGAGACTTTTCTGATTTAAAAAGCCTATTTAGAAAGCTTCAGTTATTCTTTCTTTGTGTTTTCTGCATACAGTATCTATCCTCTGGTCAGAGACCACCTTTGGGACTGTTCAAAAGTGGTCTTTAAGTGGTCTTTAAGACCACTTTTGAACAGTTCCAAAGGTGGTCTTAATACATGTATAGGAATTTTACTGTATTTACAAACTTTTCACTTTCATTTTCATTCATGGAAAGTGAATTTTATGGTTGAGAAGATTTTAATTCCGGGTTGTGTGCTCGTAAGTTTATATTTCATTGGGTAACTCAACTAAGCGGATTAAAAGTCACACCATATAGATCACCTGACTTGAAAGCTTATATAGACAGTTCTGATTGTATCTGGTTAAAGTCAAGCTATATATTTCCCCATGATTGAATAATAAGTTTAAATAAACCGAGCCTTGACCTCATATGTAATGTTTTGATTTAAGTACTTTTGACTTTTCTGTTTAAAGCTTGACTAATTTTAGTTTTAGAGTGTCAGTGGGATTTCCATTTATGGTACTGTTTTTGTGGAATTTCAATATAGAAGGTTGTAAACAGACAGTCACATGGTCCAATTAAATTTCCGCTTACTCCATGCAAGGGTGTATTGAAGTTTCGTTCACGATTCATCATGCACTTAAATACACTATCCAAAGCAGAAACCATGTTAATCCTTATTCCGCTGAATTATTAATTTAGCCACACCCATTTCTGACTTTGAACCAATCAGATTACTGGAGGTAATTTATTTCTTCAAATTCAAATACTGAATGTCAAACAGTATAGATCCTGATCAGATGTTGATCTGGACGTACACTAGGGGTTGTTGGGATCAGCGGGATTGTGTTACATAGAAACAAAAATGTATAATAATAATAGTTAATGAATTAATATAGGAAAATGATCATTTTTTCTATATAACCTGAATTTTTAAAAGAGTTTTATGCGAGCAGCCAGTCCAGACACCTAAAAATTACGTCTGTCACCCCTTGAGTTTGAGTCTGGCCTGGTCACGTTGTTGACAGGTATTTTTTTCTCCAGGTACTGCCATTTTTACTGTCTGGTAAACAATCATCTTGATATAAGTGAAATAACCTTGAAGGTCTGACAACCAAATTATGAAAAAAAGGATCCAATAATAGGAGTTTCTCCAAGCAAAAGTAGCAGATGACATTCCATTTTTTTTATAAAAAGAAAACAAGGCTTGACCGGCTTGAAGAAATAGATGACCTGCATGATGCTTCCACGCAGAGCTGAAACCGACCTGCACATGAGTACTGGTAAACCGCTTAGAGGTTCTAAGCCTGCCCAGGCAAAGTGGTGCAAGTCGGACCATCCATGCTTATAAACCCTATTGATTTCCTTGGGCGGGAGGGCTAGAGATGTCATTTCATCTCAATGTCAGGTAAAAGGCCCACGTCTCCAAATTGACCCATACAGTGTTGATGGGGACGTTAAACCTCAAACCAAACAAGTTACTACAAGGCTTAGCATATCAAAATAGAAGTGGAGGCAATGATCAGGAATCGATACAATTAACCCACAGCTCGCATCAGAGACACCAAAGGGAAAGAAACACAAACATGAGACAACAGACCCCAAAGGAAACATCAACAATGGAAAGCAGAAAGGACAGTTACTTTCCCACAAAATGGCCAATAGGCTATCCAAAACAAAATAATATAAGCGACACAAACAACCAAAGACAAATCATAAAAAAAAAAATTGCGACGGAAGAACCACCTTGGAAAGGTCAGCGGAAACAAATTCCACTGGGGGTGCTTTAATCGATTTTATGTGGCCCCATTCCTCGCCCTTACTTCCGGCGCGATTTAGACAAATAATTTGTTCAGTCTGCATGAAGGCCTCCTAACTCATCAAGCCCAGTCATTCAAAGAAAAGCCCTAAAAAATTATTGAGAACAGATATTTTTTTTTTTTTTTTTTTTTTTTTTTGGTTTGGGTTTTACGGCCCTTTCAAGATTATTTCACTCATATCGAGCCGATCGTTAATCAGAGGTGGGCGAAAACCGGAGTACCCGGAGAAAAACCACCTGACCTTCCGTTGCAGAACTTGGCGTCTCACACGTGGCCCGAGTGAGGCTCGAACCTACGGCGGTGAGAGACCTAATGACTAAGAGTCAGCGCTCTTATCCACTAGGCCACGGAGGCCCGTGAGAACAGATATGAGAACACCGTGACATTAAGATATGGTTGCTAGACAATAGTGCTTGACTCGTTTCTTTGTGTTCTAATTTTAGAAACTATGCACATCTTGAATTTTAACCCATATTGTACTAAATGGAATCTCCCTCTTCTATACAGCAAGGGTCATTTTGAAATTTAGGGATGTCTAGTTTACAGTTGCTTTTAGATTTTCCTTTAGAAAAGGCTTGATCTTTCTGCAAGCAGTGAAGGTTCTGATCAGATGCCGCAGGATGCGGCATCTGATCTGGGCCTGCACTGTTTGCCAATGATCTGTTTTGGGAATTCCCCTAGAAAATGGGTTAATGGCTATCTCAGTCTGTTTAAACAATGATTATAAATATAATAATTGTACTATTATCAAGTCAAATAACTGATTATCATTTTAGGATCTGATTAAATTGCTTCAGTTGACAATTTTTGACTACTGAAGGACATTAAACATTTTGAAGGTGACAATAGCAATCCTTCTTTTTGACAGAACATGTGACAAATTTAAGCTCCTTATACAGCCTTATAAAATCTGAAAAAGCATCCTGATAATAATTTATAATCATCTCTAGGCCTAATAAGATAAAAATCAAGTACAATAAATATTGATATAAAACAAAATAAAATAAAACAGAAATTCCTAACAACTGTAAAGGGAGGCCTGTAATATCTTTTGGCTCCACTGTACTTTGTGCTTAAAAAGGAATGGCTTCTGTTAAAGGTCCAGCAACATTCTTTCTTGGAGATTATCATGAAATATATTCTACGGTCATTCACTTCCGATGATCCAAGAAGGACAGTTGTTCTGGTGAAAGAATGTGCCCTGCACTATGTAAGGTGGCCCAGGAAAAGTGTGTTTAGGTAATTTGACTGAGTTTAATATGGCCTAAATAGTGTTTAGTGGGACTTTAAACTCCATACCAAACCAAAAGCCAAACCAAACCAAAACAGCCCTCCTGAGAGCAATTCTTTCCTTTAACAATATGCAACTCACGCTGCTATTAAACGAGACTGTTTTAATGTCTTAGTTATTTCCCTTGATTTGAGCCGGTTCATGAGAAAAACTGCCTTTGGTGTTCGCAACTAGGCAAGACGCAAAACAGCCTGCTAAGCTACACACTAATAAGCCTCTTGAAAAGGGTCAGTTTAAAGATACTGACTGTCTGCACCTTTAACCCTTCTTGTACCAATTGGAATCTTCCTCCATATATATAGCAGGAGTCCATTTAAAAATTTAAGGGTTTCAGGTTGTGTTTTCGACAAAATTGATTAGGAAGATGGCTGAACATTTTTAGCTCACCAGAGCCGAAGGCTCCGGGGGAGCTTATAGGATAGGCAGTTGTCCGTCGTCGTCTGCGTCGTTGTCTGGCGTCAACACTTTCAAACGACATCTCCTCTGAAACCACTGTACCGATTGGGCCCAAATTTTATCTGTAGCATCCTTGTGCTGGGGGATTGAAAGTTTGTGTTTTTTATGAAAATCGGCTCATTAGGTTGGTTGCTATGGCAACTTGTAGTTTCCATAGACTTATAATGGGGAAAATTGAAAAATGGCATTTACTGCCAAGCCTCTGCAGATATTTTGACAAAACTTTCATAGAAATGTTCCATAGGCAATCTATTATCTGCCATATGATTTTAGGCATTCTGCTCATTTTTATTGGTTGCCATGGAAACCAAAAATGCAAAAAAATAGAAGAAAAAAATACTTAAAAAATCATCTCCTCAGAAACCATACGCTCTAGGAGGCTGAGACTTTATGAAAATATTCACCATATTTGCCTGAACAGGTTTTGTGTTTTTTATGAAATTTGGCCTTTTAGTTTTGTTGCTATGGCAACTTAGAGTTTCCATTGACTTATAATTGGGGAAAACTGAAAAATTGCATTTACTGCCAAGTCATTGCAGATATTTTGACAAAACTTACATAGACATGTTCCTTAAGTAAACTTCTCTCAGCCATATGCTTTTATGTCAACCTGGGGGTTCCCTAGGTTGTGCCGGGGCCATGCCCGCCCCCCTCCACTTCATAAAATGCCTTATATCTCAGAAACCTTACAGATCCCAACCCCTAACCCATATATATTCTTGTTCCTTATGATAAAATGCATTAAGTGACACCAACCTGGGGGTCCCCCCGGATGTGCCGGGGACATGCCCTGCCCCCTCTATTTCATAAAATGCCATTTATCTCAGAAACCATTCAGATCCCCACCCCTAAACTATATATATTCTTGTTCCTTATGCTAAGATGCATTAAGTGACACCAACCTGGGGGTCCCCAGGGATGTGCCGGGGAAATGCCCCACCCCTTCCACTTCATAAAATGCCATTTATCTCAGACACCATTGAGATCCCCACCCCTAAACCATATATATTCTTGTCCAACCCCCTCCACATCATAAAAGGCTAAATATTCCAGAAACCTTGCAGATCCCCACCCCAAAAACATATATATTATTGTTCCTTATGATAAGACACATTCAGTGACACCAACCTAGCGGTCACCTAAGGTGTGCCCGGGCCATACTCCACCCTCCGACTTCACAAAGGACCATATATCTGAGAAACTGTTCAGAGCCCACCCCTAAACCATATATATTCTTGTTCTTTATGATAAGACGCAAACAGTGACACCAGCATGGGGTCCCCCGGCGTGCCACGGGCCATGCCCCACCCCTTTACTTCAGTAAAATCCATATATCTCAGAAACCGTTCAGATCCCCGCCCCTAAACCATATATATTCTTGTTCCTGATGGTAAGACTCCACTTAATAATAGGCCATATATCTCAGAAACCATTCAAATCCCCATCCTTTAATCACATATATTCTTGTTCATTGTTATTAGACACATTCAGTCAACCCTGTCTTGGGGGGTCCGCATGGGCCATTTCTCTCCCTTCCACTTCATAAAAAGGCCTCATATCTCAGAAACCGTTCAGATCCCCACCATTTAACCATATATATTCTTGATCTTTATGATAAGACATATTCAGTGACAACAGTCTTGGGCTTTTCTGGGATCTGCCATACTCGTCTCCCTCCATTGCTTAAAAGGCCTTACGTCTCAGGAACCATATATATATCTCCACCGCTAAACCATATATGTCTCTGTTCCTTTTTATAAGACCCATTTAGTGACACCAATCAGGGCTCCATTGGACAGTGCCCACCTGAGCTCTGGTTTATGAAATTTGGCTCTTTGGTTTGTTTGCTATGGCAAGTTAAGAGTTTCCATTGACTTATAATGGGGAAAATTGAAAAATGACATTAAGGCCTCTCAAGATATTTTGTCAAACTATCATAGTAATGTTCCTTTAATAATGTTCTTTTTGGCCCATCAGATCTCTGAAGCCACTAGTCTGATTGGGTCCAAATTTTATCTGTAGCAGCCTTGGGCGCAGGGCTTCCATGGTCAATTAAAATACATTGCTGCCAGTGGGGAGTGGCCCCCTGAGCTCTGGTGAGCATTGTGGCCCATGGGCCTCTTGTTTGAAAACAGTGAAGGCCCTGATCAGACACCGCATTTTGTGGCATCTGATCTGGGCCCGACTGTTTGCCAGCTTACCCGTTCTAGGGTTTCTGGTACAAAATGGGTGACAGAGAAAGGGAACACCTGGCAGATTATTCTGCCATTTTTCAAAGGGAAAAAACTTCGGGAAATTGTGTTTGCTTTTCTATAAGCCCTGTCCCACTGAAAAAAGGGGTCTACTCTTAAAGGAAATGATTTGCAGTTCCCATGAGTACCCATAATCTATGATTTTGACCAGAAATAAGAAAAATAATGTTTACCCCTATAAACCCCAGTTTTACTGTATAAAACTGGGGTGAAAGGGGCTCAAAATGACATATACATGTTTTTGTGATGCAGTGCAGGCCCAGCTCAGATGCCCTGAAATGGGGCAACATATCAGGGCCTCAGTGTTCGCAAAACATTCAACCATGCAAAAAATAGCCTAACCCTGACACTCCTAAATTTTGCTTATATGATTATTGTAAAGTTAAAAAAAAGGTCAGCTCTAGAAGTGATTTATTGAGTTTAAATCACTGTTTGGAGCTCAGTTGAAAAGTAGACCAAATAACTAGCTTGCAGCACAAGTGATTTGTCTACTTACAACTGACTGACTACAGTGATTTAATAAATTACAGCACCAGAGCTGATCTATTTCGATTCTAACACACTAAAAGTCAATGAAAATGCTATTGATTCCTTCAAATTCTCCCTATCTTCCGCCACTGTTTAAAGGAATCCCGCCAATATAACTGACTGTATCACATGCATTTACCTGTTTTCATAACATATCTGATACAACAAAACTACGTTACACTAACATCAAGGTTACAATGAATGACATCATAAAATGGGATAAGAAGGCGGCTCTTCGTGTGGCGCTCTCCTCCCTGTGATGAATCACTAGACATATTCACTAGATTTTAGTACACCACAGTCTCTTTAAAACACTATTAATGGGAACCAAAGCAGAAAACAAAAGTATATAAATTTTTGAAAGTTGAATTTTAAATTCAAGTTTCTATGTCAACACATTTCTACTTCCGGTACTGGTCCGCGTTACTCCACTTCAGCTGTTCGTTTGCTGCATAAAATATTCCAAAGGAACTCTTGAAAATTAAATTTGCAGGCATGGAACGTCTTTCAGAATATTTCATTTTTCGAGACTTTATACTTTGAATATAAATTGGCACAGAAAGACTAATTCTGAAAAGAAAACAATACTCTGGGACTATTTTCCTACACGCTTATGCAACTGATTTTACTCTTTCATCCCTTGGTTTCTGAACAGGACTCTTCTCGTTCTATATTATCTATATATTTTTGGGATCCATCTTGAAACCATGTTATATCCAAAAGCACGTTATAGCCAACCGTGTTATAACGAGGTTGTGGTGTACTGGCAATATAGGCAACTGGTGTTAGAATGAGGAATATTATATTCAGCTCAAAAAGAGGTTAACCCTTGTCCTGCTGAGCCCGGATATGCCTTATTTTCCAAACAATGAAGATCCAGATCAGATGGCTTCTGACGAAGCCATCTGATCAGTATCTACATTGTTTGTCATTCAGCTCATGAATTTGTTGCAATCATTTGCATCAAATAATCTGATTGGTTGATAATCAGTAGTGGGTGTGGCATATATAAATATACAGCAGGTCAAGGGTTAATTTTTATTTATTCTTTTATGTTACAGGCAATATTATTGGAATGATGAGAAGGGGAAGAAGTATAAAGAATCTGCTCCTCAATATGTAGATTATGTAACATTGTATATACAAAAAACTATATCAGATGAATCTGTCTTTCCTACCAAATTTGGTAAGTATTTCAAAACTTGTAAGTACACCAAAACACCTAGACTTTCGGATGAGTCTTTAAACCAAGGTCCCATCTCCGTATGACCTTAGCTATTGGTGGGACGTAAAACTCAAACACTCACTCACTCACTCTTACCTAAACACCTTTATAACACGGTTCATTGAGTTTGGTTTTGTTTGGGTTTAACTTCACTTCGACCTTGTGGGTCATTTTGTGTTGTCTCCCAGAGAAAGGGAGAAAAGAGGCATAAGAGATAGTAGAGGAGAAGAAAGAGAGAGAGGGGAGAAATAGAGAAATGAAATAATGTGAAGAAGCAGAAGAAATAAAAACATTCCCCTCAACCCGACGTCTGCTGCAAGGACAGACCTTGCCCATTTGCAAGCCAATATCAGTCGGAAGCTCTGGTGACAAAAGATACATGACACCTTCACATTGCCCAACCACCCTAAACATGGCTCATTGAAACACAGATTTGGAGCCATCTGATCAGGATCTACACTGTCTGCCATTCAGTTTGTGAATTTGCCTCGATAGCGCAGTGGTTAGCGCGTTCGACTTACGATCGAGAGGTTGTGCGTTCTAATCCGCCACCGGTATCGAGGTGTGTTCTTGGGCAAGACACGTAATGACACTGCCCCACTCCACCCAGGTGTAAATGGGTAGCAGTGGTGTAAAAGCCACTGCCTCTCTCTCTCGCGCGCTTGAAAACACCCGGAATGAGTGTTCGAGAGCGATTCAATAAGCTTGTAGCTTTCATCGCAATCGAACTAAAATAAATTAGTATAAACTGATTTGAATGAAACATTTTATCAAGCAATTTGATTGGCTGAAAGTCAAAAATGGGAGTGGCGTAGTTAATGTATTCAGCATGATAAGGGTTAAGATTGAGTTTATGAGTTTTTGCATGACAAAACCTACAGGAAGAACTGAGTGAGCAGCAAAGACTTTGATCAGCATGCCCGTCCACCCAGTCTGGCTAGCATCTT
The DNA here is from genome assembly GCA_963580285.1 of Lucinisca nassula. Taxonomy (NCBI): domain Eukaryota; kingdom Metazoa; phylum Mollusca; class Bivalvia; order Lucinida; family Lucinidae; genus Lucinisca; species Lucinisca nassula. The sequence goes on from OY757021.1 coordinate 72,722,831, forward strand.
TTTGATCTTGGGATAGCCAAGACATCATAGAAGGCTTATTTGAGCAGCAAAGACTCTGATCAGACTGTGCAGATGTGCAGGCTGATCTGTTTTCTTCCTGCCGTACATGTCTTCTTGCCAGTTGTGTGGTGCTCCAAGTCACATATCCCTCCACATGGATGCATCCAAGTGATATCGACAATGCATGGTATCCTTAGATCGGGCACCATAAAAAAGGACTGTTTTTGTTTCTGCTGTTTCTTCTGTTCTTTTTATCACCTCTTCTGCCTTTTTAATCCCCCGCCGCGAAGCGGAGCGGGGATTATAGGAATGGCCTTCGTCTGTTCTTCTGTACGTCTGTCCGTCTGTCTGTTCGTAACACTTTCTTGTCCGCTCCATATCTCCTGAACACTTTGATAGATTTTCATTAAACTTTGATCAATTATTCGTCTCAGTGAGCTGGTGTGCAGAATCCATAAATGAACCATGCCGAGGCATGGTCAAGGTCACAGTTGAAGGTCACGAGTTTGAAACTTGGAATTTTGTGTCCATTCCATATCTCCTTTACCCTTGGAAGGATTTTCATTAAACTTTGGTCAAACATTCTTCTCAGTGAGCTGGTGTGCAGAACCCATAAATGAACCATGCCAATTCAAGGTCAAGGTCACATTTGAAGGTCAAGAATTTAAAACTGATTTTTGTGTTTGTTCCATATCTCCTTTACCCTTCAAAGGATTTTCATTAAACTTTGGTCAAATATCCCCCTCAGTGAGCTGATGTGCAGAATCCATAAGTGAATCATGCCGACTCAAGGTCAAGGTCACATTTTAAGGTCACCAGTTTATAAAACTTCAAATTTTTTGTCCGTTCCATATCTCCTTTACCCCTCAAAGGATTTTCATTAAACTTTGGTCAATTATCCCCCTCAGTGAGCTCATGTGCAGAGCCCATAAATGAATCATGTCAACAACAGGTCAAGGTCACATTGGAAGGTCATGAGTTGGAAACTTTGAATTTTGTGTCCGTTCCATATCGCCTTTACCCTTCAAAGGATTTTCATTAAACGTTGGTCAAATGTCCCCATCAGTGAGCTGATGTGCATAACACATAAATAAACCATGCCGACTCAAGGTCAAGGTCACAGTTGAAGGTCACGAGTTTGAAACTTTGAATTTTGTGTCCGTTCCATATCTCCTTTACCCCTGGAAGGATTTTCATTAAACTTTTGTGAAATATATCCCACAGTGAGCTGATGTGCAGAACCATAAATAAACCATGCAAACTCAAGGTCAAGGTCATAGGTGAAAGTCACAAGGTTGAGCCTTGATGCAAAGTGCGGCGGGGGATTTGACTGTCCTTCAGACTGTTTTCTTGTCCAAATTTGTTCAGTGATCTGTTTTTTTTCATGGTCGAAATTGGATTCTGTATTTAGGACTATTAGTGTGTGTTGTTTTCATGTCATATAACTGTGGTACCCTTCTTTAAGACTGAACTTGTCATTGGCAAACAGTGGAGGCCCAGATCAGATGCCTCAGTATGCAATGCTGAGGCATTCGGCATCTGATCAGGACCTTCACTGTTTGCAAAAAGTTCAATACTTTTCTAAATAAATTTTTTCCATTAACTCAACCTAACTCCCCTATATTTCAAAATGGACTCCTATATACATGTATAGTAAGGAAGAGTCTATTCCCACTTAAAGTGGGATAAAGTAAAACTTCTATAAAACAAGTATTTCACAGGCAGTACAGTATATACCCCAAGTATTCGGACACCTCAACTCCTTACCATACTTGTTCTAAAATTTGAACAAGTTCAATACACTCATCGATGTTGTGTCTAAGAATAGCGGGATGAGTTGCAAATAGTGTAGACCCTGATGAGACGCCGCGTTCTGCGGCGTCTCATCTGTGTCTACACTGTTTGCTCAGGCCTGTCTGTCCGAATACATACGGTAATATGATTGTACTAAACAAACTATCAGTTTCTTTAATTTGTAGTTAGACACTGGACATGCTAATAATACGCTGTATAGATGACGCACTGAGATTTATGTACCTGATCAAATTTCCGAATAGGTTATTATAGCCCCGCTTTGAAAAAGTGGGGCTATATTGGATTTGCCATGTCCTTCTGTCATTCCGTGATTCCGTTAATTTGTGTTGGCTCCATAACTTTGTATCTGCTTAACATATTTTCATGAAACTTCACACAAATGTTAAACACCATAAGACAATGTGCAGAGCGAAGGAATTATAACTGTGGATTGCCTACTTTTGGAGTTATTGCCCTTTGAACATTTTCCGTAATTCCGTAATTCCGTGATTCCGTTAATTTGTGTTGGCTCCATAACTTTGTATCTGCTTAACATATTTTCATGAAACTTCACACAAATGTTAAACACCATAAGACAATGTGCAGAGCGAAGGAATTATAACTGTGGATTGCCTACTTTTGGAGTTATTGCCCTTTGAACATTGAAAAATGGCAATTTTAATTGTGTCCGCTTCATAACTCGAAAACCGTTTGAGATATTTTTAGGAAACTTCACACAAATGTTAAGCACTATGAGACGATGTGCAGAGCGCAGGAACCATAACTCTGCATTGCTTATTTTTGGAGTTATTGCCCTTTGAACATTGAAAAATGGCAATTTTAACAGTGTCCGCTTCATAACTCGAAAACCGTTTGAGATAATTTCATGAAACTTCACACAAATGTTAAGCACTATGAGACAATGTGCAGAGCGCAAGAACCATAACTCTGGTTTTCGTATTTTCTGTGTGTCTGTCTGTGTGTCTGTCTGTGTCTGTTAACAATTTTCGTGTCCGCTCCATAACTTTAAAACCCATTCACATATTTTCATGAAACTTCACACAAACATTAAACACCATGAGATGGTGTGCAGAGTGCAGGAACCATAACTCTGGATTGCCTAATTTTTGAGTTATTTCCCTTTGAATATTGAAAAATATCAATTTTAGCCGTCTTTGCTCGATAACTCAAAAACCGTTTGAGATAATTTTATGAAACTTCACACAAATGTAAAGCACCATATTACGTGTGCAGAGCGCAGGAACCCAAACTCTGGATTGTCTACTTTTTCAGTTATAGGCTTTTGAATATTAAAAAATGGCAATTTTAACTATGTCCGCTCCATAACCGTTTCTGATATTTTCATGAAACTTCAAATAAATGAAAAGCACCTTGAGATGATGTGCAGAGTGCAGGAACCATAACTCTGGTTTGCCTACTTTAGGAGTTATTGCCCTTTGAACATTTAAAAAGGCAATTTTGACTGTGTCGGCTCCATAACTCACAAACCATTTGAGATATTTTCATGACACTTCACACAAGTGTAAAGCACCATGAGACAATGTGCAGAGCGCAGGAACCCTGACTCTGATTTGCCTACTTTAGGAGTTATTACCCTTTGAACATTGAAAAATGGAGGATGAAATTTAGTATAAACATGGACATTCTGGTAATGTATCATGCTCATTGAAATGAGGGACAAGGGCTCACAACTCTAAGAGTTTTTCCAGATAATGTAAAATTTTCAACAGTTATTTCTTGTTCATAACTGTTTTCTCTGCAGCTTAAATAACTTTCTTCTCTGACAGCGCTGAAGCGGGGCTATAGTCAGATCCTCTGACAGCTCTAGTTACAAACACAAGCTTGGTATAGTAGGAACGACCTGAGGGCAGTCATTATGCAATCTTCTTTAATCTTATTGCAGTCTTTTTATGACAAAACATTTCTGAAATAAACAACGACAAAATTAAGGACAATGAATACAACTATAGGTTCAGAAATGTTTGTAAGCTTTTATTTTGTTTGATTTGAGGTTTAACATCCCTGTCAACATTATTAAGGTCATTTTGGAGACATTGCTTCCAATTTTGTGGGACTACCAGATTTGCTAAAATGGTTCCACTGAACAAACTGACGCCAGAGCTAAAAATAGAAAAAACCTTTAAACAACATCTCCTCCTAGGCTATTGGTCGGATTTCAAAATAATTTCACAGGAATGCTCTATGCCCCCACACATTGAAGCTTGAAGAAATAGATGCTTCCACGTAGAGCTGAAACCGACCGCACACCAGTACTGGTAAACCACTAAGAGGATATAAGTCTGCTCAGGCAAAGCGGTCCGAGTCAGTCGATCCATGTTTATAAACCCTATTGGTTTCATTGGCGACAGGGCTTGAGATGTCATTTCATCTCATTGTCAGGTAAAAGTCCCACAAAATTGGAAGCAACGTCTCCAAAATGACCTATACAGTGTTTACGGGGACATTAAACATCAAATCAAACAAACAAATCAACATTCGTTGTTATGACAGAACTCATTATAATGACAATTCCAAAAGGAATGAATCTTAGTTGAAGGCTTAGTCTCGGTTCCTACCAATGACAGCATCCCTTAGGTTGGAAAGGCCTACTACAGTCGAACCTCGATGGCTCGAACACCGATGACTCGTTTACCATGGATGTGTCGAACTCATTCTTGAGCCCCTAGCGAAATCCTCTACATAATAAATAGTAGGGCATAATTCAGGAGATTTTAGTCTTTTATCTTGCAAATGTATGCTGTGTGTACTCATTAGAATCGCCTCGATGAGGCGATTCTGATGAGTACACACAGCATATCATCGAGGCGATTCTGATGAGTACACACAGCATACATATTCATTATAGAACACCGGAAAGATGTCTAAAAGTATCTCCTTATGCCTCCTGACAGTTACTTCAGTGGCTCGAACTACCCCTGTCTCGGACAGATTTTCGAGGTCCCAAAGGTGTTCGAGCCATTGAAGTTTGACTGTATATCCAATCTATACAGTAAAATTCCTATATTAAGACCACCTTTGGGACTGTTGAAAAGTGGTTTGAATAGTCCCAAAGGTGGTTTCGTTTAGAGGACACTGGGTGTAGAAAACACAAAGAAAGAAAAACTGAATTTTTGAAATACAGTAAAGGTCTTTAAGACCACTTATGAACAGTCCCAAAGTCGGTATTTCATTCGGAGACACTGGGTGTAGAAAACACAAAGAAAGCATAACTGAAACCTACTCAATAAGCTTTAAAAAGCAGATTTAGTCTTCATTTTAGGTTGTCTTAATAGCTGAATTTTACTGAATATATTTTAAAGCAAGAATTTGTCTTAATTTTAACTGGTCCTAATAACAGAATTTTACTGTTCTCATGAAAGATTCTTGTAATCGTATACTCCAAGAAACAAGTGTTATAGGTATTTGTTAGAATCACCTCGGCACGGAGATTCTAACAAATGTCTACAACTTTTGTTTTTTGGAGACATTAAAGGGAGAAGGCCCTGTATTGCCTATCATACTCCGTTTAAAATGGCAAACTCTTTATAACGGCAGAATTTTAAGGAACAAATAATGTCTTTTTAACGAGGGTCTTCAGTAGAAGCAAGCACACTTGTGGTCTTTTGGTATGAAATTTAGGACAGTCGGAGGCTTGTTTGGATTTGAAATTTATGAAACAAGTTCATAAATTTTGTATGAAATGACCACGAGTTTAAGATTCTTTTTGTCATATGACCAGTTTCTTGATACTTTTCTCTGTTGGAAAATGGTAATAATGCTTATAATACTAATGTTGTTATGATGCACACAGCAGAGGGCCTCCATGGCCTAGCGGTTAAGAGCGCTGACTCTTGATCATTAGGTCTCTCACCGTTGTGGTTCGAGCCTCGCTCGGGTCACATGTGAGATGCCAAGTTCTGCAACAGAAGGTCAGGTGGTTTTTCTCCAGCTTCTCCGGTTTTCGCCCACCTCTGATTAATGATCGATCTGATATGAGTGAAATAATCTTGAAAGGGCCGTAAAACCAAACACCCCCCCCCCCCCTCCCCCCCCCCCCCAAAAAAAAATGCATGCCGTGGTAATATTTTTCAACATTGCTAAAATCGATTTTTTATCTATTTTGACACGTTTTTCGGCAATAACTTCTTTATTTTTGGATTTTTGATTGACACATCCAGCAGGAAAGTTGTAGAGAAGAAGCTCCGCCAACTTCTCAAAACCGTTGCATATCCCTAATGCAGGCGTCACACTGTCCCGAAATTGACACCAGATGGAAACACGATAAAGGAAATGTTCTAATTCGGCTCTGATCGTGAAAACATCGGGCCATTCGTGAGGACATCTTAAGCCATCGTATGATCGCCGGTGGATTTTCTGAGGCTCCGGCAGCAACTTCGTGAGCAGCGGCAAAATCTTTGGCATGCCAAAAAAATGCCGGAAGACCTTGCGAAGGTTCATTTTCGTGTTGAATTCGTTTGTCCATCTTGCCATTCGTAAGGCCATCGTGAGGGCATCTTGTCAAATTGTGTCATCTTCGTCTTTTCTTTGTGTGATCATCGGTGCTCTCGGGCATTTTACGCCTCACCAAGATAATACGAGGGAAACAAGAAGTCGTCCGATTGTCTTAGGAAGGCAATACGACTACGTGAAACCCTCGCAATGACGTCGTGTAGCCATCATATTATAGTACGATGACATTGAGATTGGACCACGGTGTCGACGAAGACAGCTGAATTTGAGTACCTCAAGCGATACCCATGTGTCATGGCAACGTAGACGTATAAAAGGCCTACCTCAGAGCATCTTCCTCAGTCAAAGCTTCAGTCATAATTATTCACAATTCCGTTCCTGTTGAATAGCATACTTTGATGATGAGACAACCAGGAAAAAGAAGGCAGCAGCATTGCTTCTATTGATGCACCTTAGAGAACAAGATGAGCAGATCTTATTTCCCTATAAACTAATTAAGTCTCTCTGAAAAAGTGGTCTTCTCTTTGGGTGGCATTTAAATTGGTTTTAAGTTGAATCAAATTTAAGAGAGTTGAAATGTACTGTGTACTCTCCGATCATCAAAGGAATTTCAAATGGTCGGCCGAAGGTTTTATAACATCAGGAGGTCACGTGTCGTCTTCGGGACCTAGTTCAAACGCATCATACTCTCAATACGACGTCGTGAAGCCGTCGTGTGGCCTTCGTTTGGCCTGCGGGTAAACTTCGTAATAAAAAACCACACCTTCGTGTTGCCTTAGTGTGTGGTTCGGATGCCATTGTGTGACCTTCTGTATGCATCGTACTTGCTTCGGCTAGAGATTGGCTGTTGACCATGTTCGGAGAGATCTTCGCACGAAATTCAAAATTCCATATTCGTATGGCCACCTGGAGTCATTTCCGGGACAGTGTGACACCTGCATAAGTTATCTGAGCAGAGCTGTAATTAGATGGTGATTTCTACAATTTCAAGTTTGTGCAAAATTTTCTGCTTCCACAAGTCCTGCCTTGATGGTGTGGTTTGTCGATTAGTCGTCTTTTCAATGTTTGACTGAAGGATATCAGTGTTAGACTTTATACTGACATACCAGTATTTTTCAGGGCAGGCAACCATTAGAACATTCTCTAAGTGCTGGTGCACACATCCGTGGGCTGCATCAAGCAAAAAGGCATCATCTTGCATGTGCACCCAGGATAGGCTCTGATCAGCATGTACATTAGGGCAATCTGGGGGCTTGTTGTTTGAAACTAAGAATGTTGTTAGTTAATGTATCATTAAAATTTTGATCATTTAATATGACAAATGTGTTAATATTTTTGCTGAAAAGCTGCTTACATTTCTTCAGCAAAAATACCACTGTATTAGTTTGTTTTGTTTGATTTGAGGTTTAACGTCCCCGTCAACACTGTAAAGGTCATTTTGGAGACGTTGCTTCCAATTTTGTGGGACTTTTACCCGACATTGAGATGAAATGACATCTCAAGCCCTGTCGCCCAATGAAACCAATAGGGTTTATTAGCATGGATGGTCCGCCTCGCACCGCGGTTCCTGGACAGGCTTAGATCCTCTAAGCGGTTTACCAGTGTTCGGGCCGGATTCAGCTCTGCGTGGAAGCATCATGCAGCCCATATATTTCTTCAAGCCCCTATGGGCGGGGGCTTACCACTGTATTAGATATTGTACTTATTACATAGAGGATTTTACATGTGTGTTCATGTATCATTGAATTTATTAAACAAGTTGAGGAAAAGGGATAAAATGCGAGGCTTTGCCGAGCATTTTATCCCTTTTCCTTGACGAGTTTAATAAATTCAATAATACATGAGGACGAATGCAAGATTCTATTTATTATATGGCATTTAAAACACATTTTATTCATGTTTGTTCACAAAAATGTTGATATTCCGCCATTAGTAAACGCAACGTCGTTAAGGACGTCGTACATGTAACGTTACGGGACTTATCTAGGTAATTTGCATATTTAATCCACTAGTGGATTATTGAAAATATTACATGGCGTTATTACACTCTCAGTCAGACCCGAAGTCATATGATAAAACAGTTATCAGTATGACATTCACAAGCTGCTTAAGGTAAAGATGCTTCTGATCAGAGTCTTTGCTGTGCTATATGGAGAGACATTGACACAAATCAAGTTTTTGAACTGACCGATTCATCAGATTTACACATCCGTGTAATGAACACCCCTCTAAACCCCACTTTATATTAGAAAAAGTGGGGGTTTACAGTGGTATTCATTATTTTCCTTAATTTTGCTCCAAGACATAGGTTGTGGGTACTCATTAGAACCACCTCAATGAGGTGGTTCTAAAGAGCATCCACAACATACAGTCAAACTTCGATGGCTCGAACCCCTTTAGGACCATGGAAGTTTGTTCGAGACAGCAGTTGTTCGAGCCACAGAGGGTTACTGTTAGTGCCATACCAGGAGGCATAATGGAGAAAACTGTGGATATCTTTTCGATGTTCTGTATTATAAATGTATTCTGTGTGTACTCATTAGAATCGCCTCATCGAGGCGATTCTAATGAGTACACACAGTATACATTTGCAAGATAAATGAAGAAAATCTTCCTAAATTACACCTATATCGTATTTGGAGGAATTCCCTGCGGACTCAAGAACGGGTTCGACTCATCGATCGTAACCGAGCCATTGGAGTTCGAGCCATTGAAGTTCTACTGTATGTTTTGAGTATAAATAAGAAAAAATATTGCCAATTTTCATCAGAAAAGTAACCATTTTGGAGATTTGAAAGAATGGACTGTGCCACACGGGCGTGTTATGGTGATGTTGAGACCGGTGAACGCACGTGTTTGGAAACCCCTTTTCGCATGTTGGTTCAAGTGACAGAAAAGTCACTTTCTGACTTTTCTGGTTTGTTGTTTACTGAAGCTACAAAGTCATCTATATCCAGGGACAAGGAACAAATACGTCATTCGTAAAGTTTGAAGTTAATTATACCATTGTGTTCAGATCCAGACATTTGATGATTGCATTCAATGTTATTGCCTTAAAAGATTCTTTAAGTACTTCACAGCATTAATAGACCCAGTGTTGTAAACCCAGCTTTAATGTGTGATAATCCGCATACATTGGCTAAGGTGCCGTGTACACACAAATGCACTATTTAATATAAATATCAGTTGTAGCATTGTATGATTGCACATTATACCTGCAATATCCTCCCAAAATCCATTCTTGGCCAGTGGGCTTGGTCACACTGGTCCTTTATAAGGCACTCTGCTCAGTCATAACCCCTGACTGGGGTGGATGTGAAACCACCTTTATTCTCATTTTTAGGGGCCAGCTTCAGATAAGGAGGTGTATGTGTTTGTTTGATTTGAGGTTTAATATCCCTATCAACACTATTTAAGTCAGTTTGGAGACCTTGCTTCCAATTTTGTGGGACTTCCGACTTCTCAAGCCCTGCCATTCAATAAAACCAATAGGGCTTACATGCATTGGACGGTTTGACTCACAACACTTTTCCTGGGCATGCTTAGTCCTTCTGTACTCCTGTGCCGTCAGTTTCAGCTCTGCATGGAAGCACCATGCAGCCCAATCTATTTCTCCAAGACCCGATGGGTGGGGGCCGTAAGGAGGAGTATAAAGGATAGTTAAGGGCTAATTTTCCTTATTTCATGTTAGAAGCATATGTTGTAGGTACTTGTTAGAATTGCCTCATTGAGGCCCCCGCCCATCTGGGCTTGAAGAAATCGATGGGCTGCATGATGCTTCCATGGGGAGCTGAAACCGACCCCACACGAGTACTGGTAAACCACTTAGACGATCTAAGCCTGCCCAGGCAAAGAGTTGCGAGTCGGACCGTTCATGCCTATAAACCCTATTGGTTTCATTGGGCGATAGAGCTTGAGATGTCATTTCATCTCAATGTCGGGAAAAAGTCCCACAAAACTGGAAGCAAAGTCCATGGCGTTAAGTTACCTATATTTACCTATATTTTCCTATATTTCATGCCATTACCTATAATAACCTACAAAATCCTATATTTTACCAAAATACCTATAAATACCTTTAATTTGGAATTTTGTGTAAGCAAGGAATACAAAGTTTCTAAAAAATCTTTGACAGTAGATGTTTTCTATAATATTTATACCCCTGCAAACGAAGTTTGAAGGGGGTATATAGGAGTCAGCTTGTCGTCGTCGGTCTGTTACAAAAAAGTCCATTACAAAAAACTTTAACATTGCTCATAACTTCCTTATTCTTTGACCGATTTCTTTAATATTCACACACCATATACCTTACCACTAGTACTTAAGATTGATATACACAAACCTGACCTTGACCTTTACGTTGACCTTCCTCAAGGTCAAATACTTGTAAAAATTTGTCGTCGGTCCGTTACAAAAAACTTTAACATTGCTCATAACTTCCTTATTCTTTGACCGATTTCTTTAATATTCACACACCACACACCTTGCCACTAGTACTTAAGATTGATATACACAAACCTGACCTTGACCTTTACGTTGACCTTCCTCAAGGTCAAATACTTGTAAAAATTTGTCTGACAACGCATGCGGGGGTATAATTGGCGCCCGTTAGGCGGCAGCTCTAGTTGAGCTTAATAAGCTATTTCCTTTTAGGAATTTTTATTCCTTTTTGGTGTAGCAACCCAGTCCAGCCCAGCTTTTGGAAAGCTTTAGCAAGTGGAAGTTCTGCTATTTTTTAAATTTGAAATGTTCCATTTTGATTTTGTTTTTACTATTGTTTCTTTATGAATATTAAACAAGTTTTGCTGTTGTTGTTTTTTTAGCAGGCGAGCTATTGTGATCAGTCACCATCCACCGTTGTCCTCCATCTGTGCATCCGTCTGTCCCTCCACAATTTTTTTTTTAATGACATCTCTTTAACTCCTGAATAGATTTTGACCAAACTTGACAGAAATCATCTTTGGGTGGTCCTCTCTCAAAGTTGTTCAAGGAATTTCAGTCCATGCTGAATTCTCACAGGCATGTATGAAATTAAGTTGCAGTATTTCTGCAGAAATATTTTGACAGGATTCTGACATGAAACCTGTGTGAAAAATTTTCAAATAGAATTTCTACAAAGAATTTTCACTTTAATTTTGTCTTCTAGATGGGTTTCAGGTGGGAATCAGTGTGGAAAAGCTTGTGAATTATTTAAATTAGCAGGAAAATTGATGCAGGAATCCTGTAGAAAAAAAAAAAAAAACAGACAGAATTCCTGTAGAAATTACTGACTGAATTCCTTCATGGTTCCTGCATGAATTATTGGCCGGATTCGTGAATGAATTATTGACAGGATTTCTGCCTGAGCTTGTGACAGCTGTATATTCCTGGAGAATTCTTGCTAATTTAGATATTTGGTCCAGTTTCATTAACATAACACAATCATCTTAACATACACTGTAAAATTTTTGAGTTTTTATCTATACACAATAAGGAAGGAATATACTTGTGCTGGAAAAGAACATACAAAAACCTTGCATTCTACTTACATATAAACTTTCATGTAACCTTTGAATTTGAATCCTTGGCTTTCCAAAGATTCATTGTGATCTAATAACTTCAGTCTGCAAACACATACATAAATATGTGGGTGGGTGCAACCTTTGCAAACATAAAACTTTTGACACCCCACTAGTTAAGCAATTAATCAATTTAAAACACTGTTAATCTAAGCTACTAAAAGTAACTCACAGTGTCTTCCAATATATAGTTGGAAATCCTAAGAACAGCTTTATACTTGTAAAGTTGTAAAGCAACACACAAGCAACACATCATCCCTGATGTCTTTGAATGTGTTATAGGAGTGCTCCCACCAAAATATTATGTTTCAGGAAGTGATTCTGCTGTGTTTTCATGCCAGACTTTTAAACAGAAATTTGGTAAACATTTTCATGCAGAATTTCTGTTACGATCTGGCCATTTTCCTTGTGGAATCTGTAACCTGTAACCAAAATCCGTGTACTGCTGGTCAGACAGGAAAAAAAGAGTTCCACCGTTCCACAAAGACTCCATGTGGAATCATGTCTGAATTTTTTCGGTTGGTTGCCACGGCAAACAAAAAAAAAGAGGAAAATAAGAAAAAAAAAAAAACTTTAAAAATTTTCTTGTCTGAAACCAGAAGGCCCAGGTCTTTGATATTTGGTATGAAGCTTCATCTAGTGGGTCCCTACCAAGATTGTTCAAATTATAGCCCTAGGCCCAAAACAGGCTCTGCCCCAGAGCCCACTGGTTTTACATAGGCTTATATAGGGAAAACCTTAAAAAAATCTTCTTGTCTGAAACCAGAAGGCTAAGGCTTTGATATTTGGTATGATGCTTTGTATAGTGGGCCTTGACCAAGATTGTGCAAGTTATAGCCCTAGGACGAAACATGGGCCCTCCACGGAGCCTACTTGTTACACTATGGATCAGGTGAGCAATCAAGGGCCATCAAGGCCCTCTTGTTTAAAGGGAAGAATGTCCCATGTTTTGATTCTGCCTAAATTGTCAGATAGACACAGTTTGGTTTTGTTATCTTTTGTTCCAAGAAATAGATATGGTGGTTATCAGATGCCACTCAGTTCTGTATAAAACATACATTGAGGGCATTCAGTAGAATCATCTATTAAGGACTGATTTTTATGGAGATTTATTAAAGATTTTTTCCTTAATTATATCCAGCTGACCACCTTATCAATTTCTATATGTTATTAATAAAAGAGAGGTGGTGGTGGTGGAAAAATACAAATCTGGCTTGTTTTCTTCAGTGTAGGCAACCTATAATATCCTATATTTCTGGCCGCTGGATACCTATATTTCTGGACCAAACCTATATTTTTGACTCCTAATATCACTTGACACCCTGAAAGTCTCCAAAATGACCTATTCAGTGTTGAAGGGGACTTTAAACCTCAAACAAACAAAACCAACAACATATGTTTTAATGGAGAATTCTAAGAAAAATTGTCCCTTAATTACAGTGAAATTCCGCTATTAAGACCAACTAAAATTAAGACTAATTGTCCTTTAAGAAGCATATTAAAGAGGTTTCAGGCATTCTTCTGTGGATTTTCTGCATCCAGCATCTTCTTGAAAGAGACCACCTTTTTGGACTGTTCAAAAGTGGTCTTAAGACCACTTTTGAACAGTCCCAAAGGTGGTCTTAACATAGTAATTTTACTGTAGCCTTGTCCTTCCCCCTTTAAAAGTTCGGGATAAAATTTATTCAACTGTTATCTCCGTAACCTTGTGTGACTTGATTGATTAATTCTACCTTTCTGGTTAATTGTTTTGCCTGGTAGGTAGATATTTACGTACTTTTTATGCATTATATGCTGGTAGGCACGGCATCTTAAAAAGTTTCAACTTTAAAGTACTAGGAACAAATGTAGCAGATGACATTTTCATTTTTTCAGAAGAAATCAGGCTTTACATTTTATGTATGTCATCTATCGAGCAAGCCTCTCAGATGATTCACATGAAAAAACATACCTGACATACTATTTTCCTTGAGCAGTACATTTGTTTGAAATTGTCATCTGCTAACGTTGTATTTGATGCATTATGGGTTAACCTCAATGTTTGTAAATATCTGTTTTATGCAAGTAAATTACTTTCAAATGACAGGGTACAAACTTAACAAATGATAGTAATTTTAATGGAAAACTTGTACTGAGTCATGTAGTATGAAGATGAAATACTTTAAAAACAAGATTGTGGAAGAATGATGATTCTGATGGCAATGAAACATTTAATTCTGTTTGAATTGAGGTATTACATCCTCATTAACACTGTTAAGGTTATTTTGGAGATTTTGCTTCCAATTTTGTGGGACTTTGACCCGAAATTGAGATAAAAGGACATCTCACGCCATACCATCCAAACAAACCAATAGGGTTTATGCACAGGGACTGTCAAACTGTCATAACTTTGCCTGGGCAGGCTAAGACATTCAAAGTACTCATGTGCTGTCGGTTTCAGCTCTACCGCCCATAGGGGCTTGAAGAAATATATGGGCTGCATGATGCTTCCACGCAGAGCTGAATCCGGCCCCACACTAGTACTGGTAAACCGCTTAGAGGATCTAAGCCTGTCCAGGAACAGCGGTGCGAGGCGGACCGTCCATGCTAATAAACCCTGTTGGTTTCATTGGGCGACAGGGCTTGAGATGTCATTTCATCTCAATGTCGGGTAAAAGTCCCACAAAATTGGAAGCAGCGTCTCCAAAATGACCTTTACAGTGTTGACGGGGACGTTAAACCTCAAATCAAACAAACAGCTCTACTTAGAAGCATCATACAAGCCCAATCTATTTCCCCTAGCCCCAATGGGCAGGGGCCAAATAAAACAGTTGAATATAAATGATGAATTGTTGAAAAAGAACAATTTCTTTATGGGAGAAGCCTGCACCTGGAATTTTCAATGACATTTTTTGCAAGACAGCTTTAATTCACATTACGATAACACACCCATGTGACAAAGTGCATTCTTTCATTTCTCCCAAATGGGATACTTTTCCGATGAAAATTTATAATACTGTTTTTCTTATTTACACTGCGAGTTTTGGTTGTGGGTGCTCATTAGAACCTCCTCATTGAGATGGTTCTAACGAGTACCCACAGCCTATGTTTTGGAACAGAAATAAGCAAAAGGTTTTTTTCCCTGTTTTCTCAATACATGTATATACATAGTGAGGTTTATAGGGGTATTAATTTCACCGACTTGTTATCATGATGAGGACTTTGCATCTGACTAGTGATCTGTGCCCTGTTGTTCAAAGGATCGTAGCTTGACAGCATTAAATAACTAAAGAAAACCAATAGTTTGACTCCTTCCAAGCAAAGCTGAAACCGAGAACGACAACACATGAGTACTTAAACTAAAGAAAACCAATAGTTTGACTCCAGAGGTCCCGACCAGAGGCAGAGCATCCGGCACCAACCAACATTACTTAACCCTTATCCCGCTGTTCATGACAACTCTTTTCTTTGCAAACAGTGTAGATCCAGATCAGATGGCTTCTGAAGAAGCCATCTGATCAGGATCTACACTGTTTGACATTCAGTTTATGATTTTGTAGGAATAAATTACATTAAGTAATCTGATTGGTTCAAAGTTAGAAATGGGTGTGGCTTAACTGAATATTCAGCAAGAGAATGGTTAAGTAAGTTTAAGTAAGTCTTAGGCTGGAGCTGTCAAAGAGCCCGAGGCCCCACCCGAAGAGGGAAGCAAAAACACCAACCGCGACTTGGTCAACCACCACACACGCAGTCTGTCTTACAACACTCATGCTGCACCAAATCTTCCCATACCAAAGAATTTCTTTATGAAATTAGGCACCGAGACC
This sequence comes from Lucinisca nassula, assembly GCA_963580285.1. Lineage (NCBI taxonomy): Eukaryota > Metazoa > Mollusca > Bivalvia > Lucinida > Lucinidae > Lucinisca > Lucinisca nassula. The sequence continues at coordinate 72,738,480 of OY757021.1, forward strand.
ATTGTAAGCCTATATCATCCTGAATTTGTATGTACTAAGCTGAAAGTTAAAAGCGTAATTAAATAAAATCAGTCAACTTCTGAATGGATAACATTGTTTTCAGCAGTTTGTCATGCAAACAATTGTAACATAGTTGTACAAAATTATGAACACATCGTTAATTAACTTGGTAATTTAATTAGTATTTTGACATTGGATCAAGGACAGCCAGTGACTTAGCCAAAACCTTGGATAATATTGGTAAAATTTGTAATAAATATCCTGAAGGGGGATTCGTAGTATCTTTGAAGGGAGTTGAATACGCTCTCAGGGGAAACAACTGTCAGAAAGATCTTGGTCTGATCAGTCCCAGGTCAGACTGCTCCTGAAGTTCTTTGCTATATTACTGTTGAGTATACTGTAGTAATCCTAAGTATTGGGACAGATAGGCCTAAGCAAGCAGTGCAGACCCAGATCAGATCAGGGTCTACACTGTTTGCCAGTTCCTCTGCATCTTATTGGACTTCTTGCTGGATCATGAAACAAATTTGTTAAAATTTTAGAAGCATTACACCAAGTGCTCAAGGTGTCTGAAATTTTCGGATTTTTACGGGAGTTTGCTTGGCATCACTGTCACCCATTTTATCATACCTATGATACCTCCCTCATCAGGAGGGAGACTCCCTCATTTTGGTGCTAATTTTTTCCCAATTTATGCTAAATTTTAGTAAAATTTTGGAGTCTCCCTCATTTGAACTGAGAATTTCCCTATATATTCTTTACATCTCCCTCATCCCAATGCCAAATCTCCCTCATACAGTTAAAAAAATTATCACAGGTATGTAAAATTTGTACTGAATGGAATCTTCTCCCATATATACAGCCAGAGTCTTTTTCCAAATTTAAGAGTGTCAGATTCACTTATTTCTAGGAATTTACAGACAACCCTCTGTATACCAACACTTGATATAATGCCAAAACTTGTTACAGTGACAGTTTCAATGGAGGGAATCCTTGGCTCAAGGTGGGAGGGGTCAGTGAAGATATTCAAGAATACTGAATTTGTTACTCCAGGAAACAAATGTTGTGGACATTGGTTAGAATCGCCTCGATGAGGCGATTCTAACAGATGTCCACAGCATTTGTTTGTTGGAGTAATTGATGGGAAAAGGGCCCTTCATTACCTATTACCGTATTCGACCTATTTACCACACATGCTCCTATAAGCCCACACCCAAGCTTTTTCTGGAAAAAATACACAACTGCACACTTTACAGTAACCTCCCAACAAATTCATATTGAGTTTTGCTGCATCTTTGACCCAGACAATCATATGTATATGTGGTGAACCCCAATGCTGAAATTCAACTCTATAAAATAATCATATTGGAAGCTTTTTTGTATGTTTTTCGTATTGAGTGTGCTGTGCGCTTATTAGGTAGATTTTTCACCACAATATTTTCATACGATTTTGAAAAAACTAAGCGCACGGTGCGGTAAATAGGTCGAATACGGTATGCTACACCTTATGAAAATTCTTTATGACTGTAAAATATAAGGGAACAAATTCTTTCGTTATAAAGAGGGTCCTCTGTATTTAGAAAATGGTTGCAAGTTTTGCAAACAGTGAAGGTCCTGATCAGATGCCACATTCTGCCCTGGGGTTGCTCTGTTTGCCAATGACCCATTTTGGAGTATCCTGTGAGTGAGTGTTTGAGGTTTACGTCCCATCATAAAGAGATGGGACGTCTGTTTAAAGACTCATCCGAAAGTCTGGAGAAGCCCCCATCGAACCCACGACCCCTGGTTTGTGAGATGAGTAGCATAACCACTATGCCACGGAGACTTTTTTTGGAGCTCCCTGTATAAAACTGGGCCCAGTTGTTCGAAACTAAACGGTGTTGTTAGTTAATGTATCGTTAAAACATTAATGATTTATTATGGTAAATATGCTAATATTTTTGCTGAAAAAATGTCAGCAGCTTTTGCAAATGCAAAAGCTGCTCACATTTTTTCAGCAAAAATAACAAAATTTTAGATATTGCACTTGCTAGAACAGTTAACAATATGAACACTAACGAGCTCGTTAAGCTGATGATGCTTTGAACAACTGGCCCCAGGTGGTTAATGTATGCAAAGACGGGTACAACTGAGCATCAGTAGCATCCTCCTTGCCTGCAAAAAATTGTGTAATGTCAATCAGAGGTGAAGATAGCATAGTCATGAATAATAAAAGAAGACAATGAATTGCAGATTTTCTTCAATGTGTCCAAAAATAACAGATTATTCTGTTTTCTGTTCCGTTGTATATATTATTGGTTATTTTCAGTCAGCCTTGCTTATACAAAGTGCAGCAGAATAAATTGCAATAACCTAGAGGTGAACATTTGTGAAATTTCCTGAACTTGATGGGATTGTCTTATGCACACCATGTAAACAAGTCTGTGTTATGAACATCCCTCTAAACCCCACTTCATATTATATAGAGAAAACTGGGTTTTTCTGCGGTACATTATTTTCTTATTTCTGTTCCAAGACAGGTTGTGCAGAGGTGTAAAATTTCCCTTAAACTTACTCGCCCTTATGGTCTAAGCTTTTCATTTAGGTGCTAAAAATGAAGAAAAAGTAAGGTAAGTTTTGAAAACCTTACTCGCCCTGCCTTAAAACCTACTCGTAAATGCGAGCGGGCGAGTGGAATTTTACACTCCTGTCGTGGGTACTCGTAAGCACCGCCTCAATGAGGCGGTTCTAACGAGCCCCATAGGCTGTGGGTACTCGTAAGAACCGCCTCAATGAGGCGGTTCTAACGAGCCCCCACAACCTATGTTTTGAGTCAAAATCAGAAAAATATACCAAATCTTCATCAGAAATGTCATCATTTTGGACAAATGATAGCATTGATGGCTTATTGTAATGCATACTATTTATAGATGAACCACATCAAGCAAATCACAGCTCTGACATTGCTGGTGGATTGCTTGTCTGAGTTCTACAGACTGGAAAAAAATGTTTTGAACTTGGACTTATTATGCTCAATATTGAAACACTACATCATGTTAACAACTTTGTGTAATGAACACCCCTCTAAACCCCACATTACTTGTATATTGAGAATTGAAAAGGGAAACAATCAGGAACTGATACAATCAGACCCCAAATCCTCCCCACAATATCACTAGGAAAAGAAGTCGAAACATGCAGTGACATCGCAGTAAACAAAACAGACCACAGGTAAACCAAGTCAGCAGCTCTTTCCCAAACAGGTGGTAACATCATGCAGCCCATATATTTCTTCAAGCCCCTAGGATATTTTGAGTCACCAAACAGGTGGTGACTCAAAATATCCTAGGGGCTTGAAGAAATATATGGGCTGCATGATGCTTCAACACAGACCTGAATCCGGCCCTCACACTAGTACTGGTAAAGCGCTTAGAGGATCTAAGCCTGTCCAGGAACTGTGGTGCGAGGCAGACCGTCCATGCTAATAAACCCGATTGGTTTCATTGGGCGACAGGGCTTGAGATGTCATTTCATCTCAATGTCGGTTAAAAGTCCCACAAAATTGGAAGCAACGTCTCCAAAATGACCTTTACAGTGGTGACCGGGACGTTAAACCTCAAATCAAAGACTCAAAATATCCAAAGGTAACTAAAATGGAACAACATACATAATGGGGGAAAGAATCAGAATCACCAACATGACAAGCGCAAAACAGGAAGGACACAAACTAAAAATTAAAACAACACCAGCTTCATGGCCATCTTGCTACTGCAAGCAGCAAATCCGTTATGACAGCCATACAAGCATTTTACTGTTAACTGCAATGACTTTGACCCATACAGACCTGTCTGGCTATTTTGCAACTTTTTTTTTTTCAGCAATCTGTCTATGGTATACCCTACTGCAAAATTGTACCACAAAAATTTACACAGCCCATGCGCTTTTTAACAGGCCCTTACTGAGTACATTCCTGTTAGGGCCAGGTTCAATTACCGGTAAATCTTTTGAATCTATTGCAATATATCTTCTTGTTGTCAAACCGTCTGCAGCCAAGTTGATAAATGATACGCATTTTGAATTAGTCAGCTGTTTAACAATACTTAGATCAATTTTAACCCATTTTTAGCTGAATAGAATTTACCTCACTATGTGTAAAAAGAGTCCATTTTGAGGTAATTGTGTAAGAATGTCAGATTGAGTTATTTATATACATGTATGTAGTTAGACAGTGGCTGAACTTTTTGCAAATATTGAAGGCCCTGATCAGAGGCCTCATATTGCGGCCTCTGATCTGGGCCTACACTGTTTTGCCAGTATCTCAATTTGGACTTCTCCATCTAAAATGGGTAAAATCTATGAAACAGTATAGAATTAATGATTCAGAAAACAAAACAACACAGAAAAGTACAAGATAAAATTACATAATTTTTGTTAGCGAAAGCAAGAAGCATGCTCATATTACTGCGGAAGGGTTTCCCCCAATGAATTCATATTGTCGATTGAGTTCAAACTCTGAAACTATTAAATTTCTGCAGTTTTTAATTTCATTGTTTTTTTTCGTTAAAAAAAAAATATTAAGGGACATTAAAAAAAGCGTTTAAACATGATGATGCCACTGTCAGATTGTTAAATTGGAAATATTGAGTGTTCCATTACACAGACATTGTCAAATAAAAAAAAACTGTCAAAATGTTAATACTATATTGTGCCATTGGTCACTCACAGGACTGCAAGGTGAACCCTACTGCACTATGATGCAGGCCTACAATTATGGTAGGAACTTATATATTGACAAAATGTGTGTTGAATTTACAAAAAATTATTTGGCCGTGCTTGAAAGGTGTACTACCACATAAACAATTTCATTGGCTAACCTTATGAAAATATTGTATTTATGCATGTTGGCAGGCTCCAGACTGTCAGGGCAGTAGAAAATGAATGGGTAGTATACATGATTGAAAGAAGTGTATTTGGGGTATGTGGAATGAATCTACTGGAGAACCTTCCTAGATGTGTCCTGGATCTAAGGAGGTGATTGTAACAGGCAGAAAAGAGAATAAAATTTACAGATTCCAAAAAAAAAAAGTCATTTTTGTCGCGCCTGCTATTAGCATGGCGCGATATAGGCGCCCGGTTTTCCGTCCGTTCGTCCTTCCGTCCGTCCGTCCATCCGTTTGTCAAGGCGTCAACATTTGCGACCACCCCAGCGTTCACCCTGAGGTTCAAGTTTATTTCTCAAGAACTAGAAGAGTTTCATTAATGATACTTGGTACAAACTTGTTTCTGGGGATGACAACTTACATGCAAGCATCCATATTTGATCTTGACCTACATTTCATGGTTCACTGACTTTGTAAAGATTGCGACCACCCTAGCGTTCACTCTGAGGTTCAAGTTTTTTTCTCAAGAACTATAAGAGCATCATTAATGATATTTGGTACAAACTTGTATCTGGATATGGTAACTTAAATGCAAGCATCCATATTTGACCTTGACCTATATTTCGTGGTTCACTGACTTTGTAAAATATTGCGACCACCCTAGCGTTCACCCTAATGGTCAAGTTTATTTCTCAAGAACTACATTAATGATACTTGGTACAAGCTTGCATTTAAGAATGGAAACTTTTGTGCAAGCATCTATGTTTGACCTTGACCTACATATCATGGTTGGGTGACTTTTCGCCCCCACAGGCGCGACATAGCCTTTGGCGGAATTCTTGTTCAATGTAATCTGTTCGTTTAATGGTTAGTTTCTGCTTTGGACCCCAACAATTGACCTGTAAAGAGATTTTGCATAGGCAGCTTAACCCTTGACCTGCTGAGCCCAGATATGTCTTATCTTTCAAACAATGCAGATCCTGAAGAAGCCATCTGATCAGGATCTTCATTGTTTGCCATTCAGTTTATGAAATTGTTGCAATTTGTTTGTTTGTTTGATTTGAGGTTTAACGTCCCCTTCAACACTGTAAAGGTCATTTTGGAGACGTTGCTTCCAATTTTGTCTGACTTTTACCCGACATTGAGATGAAATGACATCTCAAGCCCTGTTGCCCAAAATTGTTGCAATAGTTTGCATCAACTAATCTGGTTGTTTGATAATCAGTAGTGGGTGTGGCATATATACATTTGTAAATATTCAGCAGGTCAGGGGTTAAAAGCAATTGCAGCTACTGCACAGGGAAACAGTTACGACAATTATAATGAATGTATTTTGAGTTTAAGGTGATTGGCACAACATAGAACATTTTTCTGTCTTTTGTACAAGGGTCCTCAGACAACTTTTGAAACTCCCAATTTGCTTGCCTGTAAATAGGACCCCCCTTTGAAGAAGGGTCTGCTCTGAGAGGAAAGAATTTTCTGCTCAGGAGAGCAAATTCTTGCCTTTAAAAGAAGACCCCAATTAATAGGGGGCCGAGGCAAAGCATATTTCTCTTAAAAGTTGCTTCCCAGTGATGCTCAAAGTGTATCCATTCCTCTAAAAACTAGAAATTGTCTCATCCTTGAAGTCCTATCACTTCAACCCTTGACATACTTAATATTCAAATATGCCACACCCACTACCGTTTATCAACCAATCAGATTACTTGATTCAAAATATTGCAACAAATTCATAAACTGAATGACAAACAATGTAGATCCTGATCAGATGGCTTCTTCAGAAGCCATCTGATCTGGATCTAAATTGTTTGAAAGATAAGGCATATCCGGGCTCAGCAGCACAAGGGTTAAGTCCGTTAGAGTGTTATGTGAGACACCAAGATCTGCAATGGAAGGTCAGGTGTTTTTCTTCAGGTACTTCTGTCTTTGCCCATCTCTGATTAACAACAGGCTCAGTACAAGTGAACTAATATTGAAAGGGCAGTAAAAAAATGTGTTCAACCCTTATTCTGCTGAACACGACAACTCTTACCTTTACAAACAGTGTAGATCCAGATCTACTCTGTTTAACAGTTGCAGGAATAAATAACATAGAGAAATCTAATTGGTTCAAAGTCAGAAATGGCTGTGGCTAAATTAATTATTCAATTGGATAAGGGTTTAGCATTTTTATGCCCTCCGAGAATCTTTGATTCGGGGGGCATATAGTATTTGCCCTGTCTGTCTGTCTGTCTGTCAGAAAAACTTTATCCTTGATCATAATTTCAAAAGTATTTGACCTAGCCCCATGAAACTTCACACACTTATTCACCATCACAAGGGCTACATTCTGACCAAGGGCCATAACTATGTTGTCATTTTTGGCTGAATTATCTCCCCTTGAAATTTTGCAAAACTCAGAAATTGGCTCCCACGGGGGCATTGGTCACCTATAGTGACAGCTCTTGTATTTTAGATGGCTCAATACTGGCAATGAAGACTAATCAGATTTTATGTACACAGGCTGTTCTGTGTCCATTGTTTATTATGATTTTTCTGAGGACATCGCTAACATTTTCTCAAGCTTTAGAACGAATCCATTGCCCTTTACAATTGTATTGCCGTTGCCATGAAACCAATTTAGTCAAACCAAAATGTTATGGTACAGTATTTGCATGTCTTTAGCTTTATGACTATGCACAGGGACTTGTTCGGATTTGACCACAGATGACCATTATCTATATTGTATTAATATCATGCTGTAAATGCATATGTCAATCCAAAAATGGAGGAGTAATAGGGATGTTTAAACCTTTTTGTACCAAATGGAATCTTCCTCCTTATATATAGCACACATCCATTTCAAAATTGTGGGGGTGTCAGGTTGTGTTTTCTTCAAAATTTATTTGGAAACTGGCTAAACATTTAGCAAACAGTGCAGGCCCTGAACAGATGCCGCGTTCTGCGGCATCTGATCTGGGCCTGCACTGCAAACAGCTGCATTCTGGGGCGTCTGATCTGGGCCTGCAGTGTTTGCCAGGATACCCATTTTGGGGTGTCTGGTACTAAATGGGTTAACCCATTTTGTACCTGAAAGCCCAAAATGGGTAATTGGAAAAACAGTGCAGGCCCAGATTAGACCCCACAGAATGTGGTGTCATCAAGGCCTACACTGTTAGCAAAACGTCCAGCCATTTTCCAAATGAATTTTGAAGAAAACACAACCTGACACCCCTAAATTTTGAAATGGACTGATGCTAGATATAAGGTGGAAGATTCCATTTGGTACAAAACGTGTTAAAGGAAATTTTTCTTATTTCTTGTTAGAAGCAGCTGTCATGGGTAGTTGTTTGAATTTTCCTTTCTAACTTTGCACATAAATTAGGCTTTTAATTGAGAAATAAGAAAAAAATATCGATACTCATCCCTATCTGGGGCTAAGTCAGTATTCTAGCTTTTATTTTTCTATCATTTTGTATACAAAATCCTGTCGTTGTGATCAATATACATGTATGTGTATTTTGTTTTAGGATATCACATGTGGTGTAGTGCTATCTTTCATACTGTTTGTTTGTTTGATTTGAGGTTTAACGTCCCCGTCAACACTGTAAAGGTCATTTTGGAGACGTAGCTTTCACTTTTGTTGGACTTTTACCCGATACCGAGATGAAAAGACATTGCAAGCCCTGTCGCCCAATGAAACCAATAGGGTTTATTAGCATGGACGGTCCGCCTCGCACCGCGGTTCCTGGACAGGCTTAGATCCTCTAAGCGGTTTACCAGTACTAGTGTGCGGGCCTGATTCAGCTCTGCGTGGAAGCATCATGCAGCCCACATATTTCTTCAAGCCCCTATGGGCGGGGGCTGTCTTTCATACTGTAATTACCCTGAATATTCAGATACTCGGACTCCTGTCCATACTTGTTCTAAAATTTGAACAAGTACAATTTACTGTCCGATGTTTTATCTGAATATAGCAGAATGAGTGGTAAACAGTGTAGACCCTGATGAGATGCCACATTTAATCTGGGTTTACACTGTTCACTCAAGCTTGTCTGTCTCACTTCCTACGGTAAATATGGTAGTTGTAAAAAATCACATTTTCTGGTCAAAAACTATTGAACATTTATTTATTTCTGCTTCAAACATAGATTGTGTTGCTTGTTAGAACTGCATCATTGAGGTGATTCTAACGGGTACCCACAGTCTTAAATTTTTTAGCAAGAGTAAAGTACATGTATAACGAAAAGTGGCATATTCAGACTTAACTTGTCGCAGTGATGGAAAGATTAAAAAACGTTTCTGTTCATTTTTTTCAGGTCAAGTCTTCCCGAGTACGTTTGAGTCGACGGTGAAGAGAATCTATAGATATTTGTTCCATATTCTAGCTCATATATATCACGTCCATTATAAGGAACTCACTGTGCTGGCAATCAACGGCCATATGAACTCCTTGTTTACACACTTTATGGTGTTTAGTTTAAAATATGACTTATTGGAGGAGAAGGAATATGAAGTTTTAAATGAGCTTCTCAAAGCTTTAATAAAACAGTTACCCGATCCGAACCAAAATGAAGGTACAGAAGTGACAGAGGTGTCTAGAACATAGCAGCATTTGAATTTCGTGCCATAAGGGGACTAACTCTAGTGGTGTTTTTCGTTTTGTTTGCCGCAGTTACTGGTCTTTCTCAGTGTGATCATATCAGCTTGTTGACGTCCATGTTCTGGTCACATGACTTTTGTTTTTTTTTTGCCGATAGAATGCAAATAGATACGAGTGGACAGATTTTAAACAATCTTTGAAACTCTTGGAAGATTTTACTAGGACAATTAGCAGAAATGAGAGGTTTTGTTTAATGAACAGCCTGTAGTCATTGCCCAGAACAGGATGAGTAATATGGATACTGTAAAAATGCTAAAAAATTCGGACACCTTGAGGACTTTTTGTCATTCTCCTAAAATTTTAAATTTGTTTCATTTATACCCTTTAACAAATCACAGTTTCACAATCCAGCAAGGAGTCCAAAGCTGGCAGAAGGAATGGCAAACAGTGTAGATCCTGATCAGACTGCTCCTTCAGGAGCAGTCTGATCTGTGTCTACACAGTGTAGATCCTGATTGGACTGCTCCAGAGCAGTCTGATTTGGGTCTGCACTGTTTACATTGGCCTGTCTGTTCCAAAATATACTTAGGTTCATTACGGTAATTAAGAGATGATTTTCCTTAAAGTTAGAAACATTGTGGGTACTGGTTAGTATTGCCTAATTGTGTAGAAAATAGTACCCACAACATGTTTTAATTGAAAAAATGACAAAAATATCCCCAAAATATCCTCCCTTCTCATCCATATCTGTATTCCTCACCCAGCAAGGCTGATTCCACAAAAGGGCCACTCCCATTAAAGGGCCACTTTCAGTGTAATTTTTGCTAAAGAGCCAAACTTGGGCTGATCATAAGGATTGCCAGATCTATCCTGGCACAGTTGTTTCACATATACAGTAAAATTCCTGTATTAAGACCACTTTTGGGACTGTTCAAAAGTGGCCTTTTAGACCACCTTAGGGACTGTTCAAAAGTGGCCTTTAAGGCCACTTTTGAACAGTCCCAAAAGTGGTCTCTGACCAGAGGACACTGTATGCCGAAAACACAAAGAATAACTGAAACACACTAAATAAGGTTTTCAAAACAGAATTGGTCTTATTTTTAGGTGGTCTTAATGGCGGATTATTACTGAATTAGTAAGTTTTTGATCATCTTTATATAGGTTGAGAGCCTAAGCCTAATATGCGCCAACGTACAATAAGAAGGCATGCACCTGACGAGGACATGGTGCAGGTTGGTCAGAGTCTATATTGTCAAGAAGAGGCTTCTACAGCTCACCTGGGGCCAGTTGTTCAAAATAATGTTGTTTTTTAACAAATCATTAAAACTTTGAAACTTTGATCATTAAATATGGTAAATATACTAATATTTTTGCAGAAAAAATGTGAGCAGCTTTTGCAAATGCAAAAGCTGCTCACATTTTTTCAGCAAAAATACCAGAGTTTTGGTTATTGGTCTTACTAGAACAGTTAACAATTTGACCACTAACAAACTCGTTGAGCTAATGATGGTTTGAACAGCTGGGTCCAGGAAACTTGTCATACAGGGTGAATGTGCAGGCTGACCTGAGATCTTGCTAGTCATACAAGTCCTGTAGGTTTTGTGTATACATAACGTTTTACCCGTGCGACTTATCGTACTTACCCTATGTTCGGACAGACAGGCCTGAGCAAACAGTGTAAACCCAGATGAGATGTCACAGAATGCGGCATCCCATCAGGGCCTACACAGTTTGCCGCTCATTCATTCAGCTATCTTAAGGCGCAATATCGGGTAGTTACTTGTACTTGTTCAAATTTTAGAACAATAATGGTAAGGAGTTAAGGTGTACAAATATTTAGGGTAAATGCAGTTGTGCATTCTTTTGTGGCCGAAACAGTCTTTTTCCTTCTGAAAATCTTCTTTCTGCACCAAACATAGATTGTGGGTGCTTGTTAGCGCCGCATCAATGAGGCGGTACATAGATTGTGGGTGCTTGTTAGCACCGCCTCATTGAGGCGGTGCTAACAAGTACTCACAATCTATGTAAGGATAATATTTTCAGCCTTTTAAAACCCACTTTTCACATATAAAGTTTGGTTTAAAAGGGTGTTCATTGTACGGACATACAGCCTTTTCATTAAATTTTGCAGTTGCTGGCTAAAATCCTAAAGTAGAAGGCACCTAGCATGAAAATTAAAGATAGAATCCATATGGACTAAAATGTAGAAGGCCGTCTTGGAAGAGTAGAAAGAAAATTTAGCCTCCTACTTCCTACTGTTGGCCCCCGCCCATAGGGGCTTGAAGAAATATATGGGCTGCATGATGCTTCCACGCAGAGCTGAATCCGGCCCGCACACTAGTACCGGTAAACCGCTTAGAGGATCTAAGCCTGTCCAGGAACCGTGGTGCGAGGCGGACCGTCCATGTTAATAAACCCTATTGGTTTCATTGGGCAACAGGGCTTGAAATGTCATTTCATCTCAATGTCGGGTAAAAGTCCCACAAAATTGGAAGCAACGTCTCCAAAATGACCTTTACAGTGTTGACGGGGACGTTAAACCACAAATCAACCAACCAACTTCCTACTGTAAATGAGAAGACCCATTTAGTACCAGAAACCCCAAAAACGGGTACCCTGGCAAACAGTGCAGGCCCAGATCATACGCCGCAGAACGCGGCGTCTGATCAGAGCCTCCACTGTTTGCTAAAAGTTCAGCCATTTTCCTAATCAATTTTGATGAAAATACAACCTGACACCCCTAAATTTTGAAATGGACTCCTGGTATACATGAGGAGGAAGATTCCATTTGGTACAAAAAGGGTTAACATGATGGTTACAGGGGTGTAAAATTTTCTTGCCCTTATGGTCTAAATTTCACATTTAGATGCTAAAAAGAAAAACGGAAGAAAGTTTTGAAAATCTCACTTGCCCTGAGCAAATGCCAGCGGGCGAGTGGCATTTTACACCCCTGAATGAACAGACAGGCGCCAGCTCTGTGTAAGTGGTGGATGGAGTGAGCTCCAGCTCTGTGTAAGTGGTGGATGGAGTGAGTGGCACCTTCAAAGACTGAGCTGTTCGTAGCTTATGACAGTCATCTTGGGTTGAGTTTGGAGACAATATCTCGACTTAACTGAAGCATTGATGACTTGAAGGCGAAAGATCAGCTCAGTCAACCATCTCGTGGAGTGGGGTCATTTCCCACAAAGAGATTTTACAAAATAACTGGTGTAAAAATGAATCGTAAATACTGATTTGTTGAGCTTTTTTGATTTGCAAGACAGTCAAACAAATTTTTGCCCCAGAAAGTCTGCATTGCTTTACAAACTTAAGCAGAATGGATACACCTTCAGGGGAGGCAACTCCTGTAAAAGTATTTTGTCAATAAGGGTCAACTCTTACTTCTTCTTCAGAAGCCAACTGATCTGGATCTACACTGTTTGCAAAGATAGGGGGTGTTGTGAACAGCAAGATAAGGGTTAATACGGAAATCCCAAAAAGGGTGATTGGTAAACAGTGCAGGCCAAGATCAGACACTGCAGTACAGCGACACATTCTGGTTTGTCTTGGCTGTTTTGCATGAAATTATTTAGCTTCTGGACTGTTCAAAAGAGCAATAAGCAAAGGCTGTAGAGACTGGATGCATACCGTAATTATCCCAAGTATTGGGACAGATAGTCCTATTCAAACAGTGCAAACCCAGATCAGACTGCTCTTTAAAGAGCAGTCTGATCAGGGTCTACACTGTTTGCCATTCCTTCCTGGACTGCTTGCTGGATCATGGAACAAATTTGCTAAAATTTGAGGAAAATTACAGCAAGTCCTCAAAGTGTCCTAAATCTTTAGGAGTTTTACAGTATTCTTTGCTAGTTGCATGTGTGATGCAGTCATGTGACATGCCAGTGAGTCACATGATCACCATGGTGATAGCCTGCTTTACAGTTGCAGTGATGCAGTTTAATATACAGTAGAACTTCGATGGCTCGAACACCGTTGGCTCGTTTACCATGGATGTGTTGAACCCATCCTTGAGCCCCTAGCGAAATCCTCTACATAAGAGATAATCGGGGATGATTAAGGAGATTTTAGTCTTTTATCTTGCAAATGTATGCTGTGTGTACTCATTAGAATCGCCTCGATGAGGCGATTCTAATGAGTATACACCGCATACATTTTCATTATTGAACACCGAAAAGATGTCATAAAGTATCTCGTTCTGCCTCCTGGCAGTCACCTCAGTGGCTCGAACTACCCCTGTCTCGAACAGATTTTCGAGGTCCCAAAGGTGTTCGAGCCATTGAAGTTCGACTGTATATGATAATACATGAATATTACTACATGTATATTATTCAGTGGATGTTTTCAAAACCCATAGCTTTGAAGCAGTTCTCTTGGACTGTGTATGGACTCAGCCTGTTTCTTTCTCTAAGGAGTACTGTAATGATCCTAAGTATTGGGACAGACAGGCCAGACTCTTTTTTGGGCTCCTAGCTGGATCGTAAAACAAATTTGCTAAAATTTAGAAGAATTACAGCAGATCCTCAGGGTGTTTGAATTTTTAGCTTGGCTGTTTTCGAAGAAAACGACAAGGTATTGTCATAGCTCTGGCGTTGTCTGCGTCGTCGTGCAAAAACTTGGACATTTTGTAATATCTCTGTCATTACTGAACATATTTACTTGAAACTCGGACTAGTTGTTCATTATGAAAAGGGGAACTCATACCAATAGGTGAGGTAACCCTCAAAATATTTTTGGCACAGTTATGCCCCATTTATGACTTAGAATTTTTGTTTTCTAAAAGAAACTGCAGCCGAGCGTTGGCACCCGCATGCAGTGCTTTTGTTAGGATTTTACGGTTGACCCCTATTGATAAGAGAGACAAACAATCTTTTTGAAAGAGGTTGCCTCCCCTGAAGGTGTGTCCATTCTCTGTAAGATTGCACAGAAGTCTGTGCTTGAAGAGTAGCAGGCAATTTAGCCTCCTGCTGCCTTAGTAACAAAAGATAAGGCAGTGATTTCCAGGCTGAGCATTTGCTTCTTACATGTAGCTGGTGACAGAATATTTCTTGCTTCACAGTTTAATAAGACATGATTTTGTACAGTTTAGGTTTAACTGTTAACAGAATTATGGAAAAGCCCAAACTTCTTTGTGTGCAAAAGATTGCTAGCACACTTCCTAGTTACACCAGAAATAAGCCTGTTCAGAATAAATCCTAGCTCGAGGTAAGGATGTTTAGGGATAATTCTCTTATTTCTTCTCATTGAGGCGATTCTAACATGTACCCAGAAAATATGGTAACATGAAAAAATGTCCCCAAATTTTCCTTTGTACTTCGCCTTAACATGAGCTGTGATAATGCAGGTACTGGGCACCATTATTAGTTTACTCTGCATACTGGGGCAGATATGCTGGACAGAACAACAGTGTAGACCCAGGTCAGGTTTTGTACTGTCTGTCTTTCTGCAGCCATATTGTGCATACCCTTATCTTGCTGAATAGTCATTTAAGCCACACCCATTTCTGTCTGTCAACCAATCAAATTACTTGATGTAATTTATTGCTACAAATTCATAAATTGAATGCCAAACAGTGTAGACCCTGATCAGGTGGCCTCTTCAGAAGCCGTCTGATCTGGATCTACACTGTTTGCAAAGATAGGACTTGTCGTGAATAGCAAGATAAGGGTTAATGTAGGTCTTACTACCCAGTAGTTCAGATTTTTAGGTGACATTATTTACATTTAAAGTAATTATGGTGGCTAATGAAAACGCTCAGCATGTTTTATTTGTGACTTGGGAGATCTGTAGAGGTCACATGGGAAACTGTTATGACAATTTTACACACCCTGAGTTTGGTTTTCTAGACATCTGTTTAGATTTTATCATTGTTGAAGGGTTTCAGATTTTAAATAATTCACACAGCATTTAAGATTATATCTTTCACAGAAAAACATAAAATACTTCCATGTACATGTATATGTTAACATATTAAGGAGACTGGATACACCAGACTAATTTTCTGCAATTTTACACAAGGAAGACAATTTTTAAGACTTCTCGTTTTCTTCCCTGAAAAGTAAGTCCTTGAAATAAAAATATGTCTGATCTTATCACGTCTTAAAAACAAGTTCTTACTTTTAAGTGCAGACCCCATCAATCAACAAGGAAGGCAAAATGCTTTTAGTTGACCCGCCCCTCTTACCTTCCAGATTTATGTCTTTTTCTCATATCCAGAGGAGTACACTCTTTAACCCTTGTTCTGCTGGATAAGTTAATTTTCCCACACCCATTCTGACTAAAAACCTATCAGATTGCTTGACATTATGTATTCATTCAAATTTGCAAACAAACTACAAACAGTGTAGATCTTGTTTAGATGGCAAACAGTGTAGATCCTGATCAGATGGCTTCTGTAGAAGCCATCTGATCTGGAGCTACACTGTTTTCAAAGATAAGGGTTATCATGGATCAGCGGGACAAGGGTGAAGAAAAGAATCTGCTCCTGAAGCTCTTCAAGATCATTTTTTTTTTCTTTCAAAGGGAGTTTATTTACTGAAAAGCGAAGTGGAAGTGACAAGGGTTGTCTCCCATGTAGAAAGGACAGAAAACTGTTCAAGATGTATCCAGTCAGCTTAAACCAGCAATCCGTCATAAGTGACATATTTTGTGACTATGTGCTCTAGTTGCAGTTGCTTTTTAACCTGTATCCTGCTGACCTAGATATGTAGTTCCTTTCACAAACAGTGTAGATACAGACCAAATGAAGCCATCTGATCAGTATCTAGACCGTTTGAATTCAGTTCATGATTTTTAGAAAAAAAATATATCAAGTAATCTGATTGGTTGATCATCCAAAATGTGTGTGGCTAAACTAATTTTATCTAGTAGGACATGGGTTAAAGTTTTTTTAGAACTCACTTTTTCCAAACTTTTTAGGAAAGAATTCATGCTTCATGTGGTGTTAGCTGTGCATCTAAAGTTTTTATTCAGCACTACAGCTACCCCAGCTCATGACCTTAAGGTCAAGGCCACAAACAAGGTTTGGGCTTGCAAGCTGCCATTTAAGAGGTCAGGTCTTGTTATGCATGAACTTGCAGCTCTAGAAAATGAGAAACTTGAAAGAAAACTTAGAAATGGAAAAATGGTCCACTTAATCCTTATCCTGCTGAATAAATTAATTGAGCCACACCCATTTCTAACTATCAACCAGTCAAATTACTTGATATATGTGTAATATAGTCCTTCATTTCACAAACTGCATGGGAAACAGTATAGATCCTGATCAGATGGCTTCTGAAGAAGCCATCTGATCTGGATCTACACTGTTTGCAAAGATGAAGGTCGTGTTCAGCAGGATAGCGGCTAAGAGCAAGATTTTCCAAATTGTGTGGTTCATATTCTGTTTTTCCAAAGTATGGTTCACATTCTATGTTCCTTTCTTTGTATGTGTTTATCATAAATACATATGCCTTGACCCTTGTCCTGCTGAGCCCGGATATGCATTATTTTCCAAACAATGAAGATCCAGATCAGATGGCTTCTGACGAAGCCATCTGATCAAGATCTACATTGTTTGCCATTCAGAATTGTGAATTTGTTGCAATAATTTGCATCAAATAATCTGATTGGTTGAAAAACGGTAGTAGGTGTGGCATATATGAATATTCAACAGGACAAGGGTTAAAAAAGAAAAAAAAAACAACAGCAAATAATGTAGTGCAATATCTTTACACAGTGCTGTACCCAGAGACTTATAAATACTAAACACATCTAGCAAACGGTGTTTGTTACAGTGTGGTACTGGTATCAATTTTGTTATAATTTTGTGCTTGTTATCAGAACAATATCGTTATCCATCACTATAACATTATAACAATAATATGTTCTTATAGCTAATGTGATTTAACCCTTGTCCTGCTGATCCCGGATATGTCTTATCTTTCAAACAATGAAGATCCAGATCAGATGGCTTCTGAAGAAGCCATCTGATCAGGATCTACATTGTTTGTCATTCAGTTTATGAATTTGTTGCAATAATTTGCATCAAGTAATCTGATTGGTTGATAATCGGTAGTGGGTGTGGCATATATGAATATTCAGCAGGACAAGGGTTAACATGAGACTGATGACCTCTATTACCATTATTTCACACCCAACTGAATGCATATTATCTTCGCCGTTTTCCGAATAGGTCGATATTGTTATTCAATACATGGAGGTGGGTAAATGGGCCGCCATTCAAGAAATGCAGAAAATTCACAAGAATTTTATGAAAACCGACCTATTAGGCAATACCATTGACTAATTCTTTGCATATATGTCAGTCTCATGTCAAATTGCACCAACTAATACAATGTTTGGACAGATTGCAGTACAACATTGTTTTGACATAAGTATAACATTGTAACAGCGTTGCATTTTTTTGACATCAGTATAACATTGTAACAGCATTGCATTTTTTGACATCAGTATAACATTGTAACAGCATTGCATTGTCACTATGTTACAATCTGGCACTGATGTCAAACAACTTAAATGTTATTTTGACATAAGGGTAAAATTGCTGAAATCATCATTAGCTGAATAAGCTTGTTAGCAGTCAAATTGTTGGCTGTTCTAGCAACTACAATATGTACAGTTGAACTTCGATGGCTCGAACACCAGTGGCTCGTTTACCATGGATGTGTCAAACCCATTCTTGAGCCCCTTGCGAAATCCTCTACATAAGAAATAGTGGGGGATAATTAAGGAGATTTTAGTCTTTTATCTTGCAAATGTATGCTGTGTGTACTCATTAGAATCGCCTCAATGAGGCGATTCTAATGAGTACACACAGCATACATTTTCATTATAGAACACCGGAAAGATGTCTAAAAGTATCTCGTATTGCCTCCTGACAGTAACCCACAGTGGCTCGAACTACCCCTGTCTCGAACAGATTTTCGAGGTCCCGAAGGTGTTCGAGCCATTGAAGTTCAACTGTAATATTCTGGTAGTTTTACTGGAAAAAGTGTGAGCAGCTTTTGCATTTGCAAAAGCTACTCACATTTTTTCAGCAAAAATATTATTGCATATGCAATATCAAAGTTTCATCAGTATGTTAGCTAATGTCTTGTTAATTTTTAAACAACTTCACACAGTATGCCATTGTAACAATATTGTTTGCTGGTTGTGAATTAATACTGAATACATGTCACATATCATAAATATTGAACATTAACCCATTTTGTACCGGAAAACCCAAAACGGGTACTTGGCCAACAGTGCAGGCCCAGATCAGACGCCTTAAAACGCGGCGTCTGATCAGGGCCTACACTTTTTGCAAAAAGTTCAGCCATTTTCCAAATAAATTTTGAAGAAAACACAACCTGACACCCCTAAATTTTGAATAGGACTCCTGCTATATATAAGGAGGACCATTCCAGTTGGTACAAAAAGGGTTAATACATCTCTGGTATTTATGGCATTTTTTTTTCAGTTGTAATTTTGTGCATTTTGGTTAAATTAGCTTTCGTCATTTGGCAGGGAAATTAGGCTTTGATTGATTTTGATAATTACAATGAAGCATATCTTAAAATTCTACTACCAGGGTTGATTTAAAGAATTTAACCCTTATCTTGCTGAATATTCATTTAAGCCACACCAGCCCCCACCCATCGGGGCTTGAAGAAATAGATGGGCTGCATGATGCTTCCACGCAGAGCTTAAACCGTCCGCACACTAGTACTGGTAAACCGCTTAATTAGAGAATCTAAGCCTGTCCAGGAACCACGGTGCGAGTCGGACCGTCCATGCTTATAAACCCTATTGGCTTCATTGGGCGACAGGGCTTGAGAAGTCATTTCACCTCAATGTTTGGTAAAAGTCCCACAAAATTGGAAGCCAAAATGACCTTTACAGTGTTGACGGGGACATTAAACCTCAAATCAAACAAAACAAACAAACAAATTTAAGCCACACCCAATACTGTCTATCAACCAATCAAATTACTTGATGTAATTTATTGCTACAAATTCATAAACTGAATGCTAAACAGTGTAGATCCTGATCAGATGGCTTCTTTAGAAGCCATCTGATCTGGATCTACACTGTTTGCAAAGATAGGGGTTGTCGTGAACAGCAAGATAAGGGTTAAGGTGATTGTGTACACCTGACAAAGTGTGATGTACGGTATTTACCCTAAATATTTGGACACCTCAACACCTTGCCGCAGTTGTTCTAAAATGTGAACCATTACAATTTACTGCCCGTTGTTTAGTCTAGAAATAGCTGGATGTGTGATGAACAGTGTAGACCCTGATGAGACGCTATGTTCTGCAGCATCTTATCTGGGTGTACACTGTTTGCTCAGGGCTGTCTGTCCAAATACATACGGTAAATACAGTAGCTATGCATTACGAAAACATGCCTATACAAATACATTATAAACTTTTCCTCCGAACAAAAAACAAAAATTTTAAGATGAAAAATTGTGATATTTTTCTGATTTCTGCTCAAAATATAGAATGTGGGTACTCGTTAGAACCGCCGCATCGAGGCGGTTCTAACAAGTACCCACAATCTATATTTTAGAGCAGAAATAAGAAAAATAAGGTATACCCCTATAAACCCCAGTTTTACTATATAAAAGTGGGTTTCAAGGGGCTCAAAATTATATAGGCGTGTTTTTGTGAAGATTAAGAAAAGTCATGTTTCATTGTTGTTTGTAGTTCCATCACTTTTACAGGCCTGTGTAATGAAAATCTTTGTAAACCCCTTTTAATGTAGAAAAAAGTGGGGTTTACAGGAGTATATATTATTTTGCTGAGTTCTGCTTAACCCTTCTCTTGCTGAATATTCAGTTAAGCCACATCCATTTCTGACTTTTAACCAATCAGATTACTTGATGTAATTTATTCCTACAAATTCATGCATTGTATGTCAAACAGTGTAGATCCTGATCAGATGGCTTCTTCAGAAGCCATCTGATCTGGATCTTCACTGTTTCCAAAGATAGGGGTTGTGGTGAACAGCAGGATAAGAGTTAAGAACATAGATAGTGGGTACTCGTTAGAACCGCCTTATTGAGGCGGTTCTATTGAGCACCAACTAGCTATGTTTGAAGCAGAAATAAGGAAAGTATTTACAAAAAATCATTTGTTAATTGCTTGGTTTACAGGTATGTAGGACGCCATTATAGCACACGTGTGTGTTATCACAGCATTGTTGTGATAATTTCTGTTTTTTAGAGGGCTGTAAAAGTAGTAGATGATTTTTTAATGTAGATAAAAAAATATCAGCTAGTCAAAATGCAATTATTAAGGCAATTTTAATCTGTTTGAGGGCAAGAAAATCTGCATTGGAAAATGTTGTGTGTTTATGTTATCTGCTGCATCTTCTTGCAAGCTCTTTAAAATTATTTTTGCATACAGGCAAACAGTGTGGATCCTGATCAGATTGCTCCTAGAGGAGCAGCCTTTAAGAAGCAGGCTGATCTGGGTTGAAATTGTTTGCAACAATAACTTGTAAAGTAACCAGCAAAAGACAGTTGATGTGATTGGTGTTTGTGTTTGAGGTTTTACATCCCACCAACAGCTAGGTTCATTCGGAGATGTGATGTACCCCTGAAAAAAATAATCATTTTGCAAAGGGTGATCACTTTTGGAAAACATTGTTTGGCTTTCCAGGTATTTTGATCTACCATATTTTGACCCTTCAGAGAGCAAATTCTTTTCATTAAGCATTAAGAATAGTCCGCAGTGAGAAGGGGCTCGACTAATTTTCAAGAAGAGAAAACTCCTTTGTAACTTTAATAATCATGTGTTCACCATGGCCAAGTTGCAACTCTCATAAAATGCCTTAAAGTTTGCTTATGCAAAAAGTGCTGGCTCAGGTGAACAGAAAATATTGACTGAGTATTTGACATCAAACTCTAAGAGTTACCTTCCTTGCTTAGACAGCAAAGCTAATTCTGAGCAGAAATTTAATGTACTTTGAGCATTAATTATGCTCTAGACTCCAGGGGTCAGTTGTTGAAAACTAAGACATTGTTAGTTAACATATCGTTAAAACTTTGATCATTTAATTTGGCAGATATACTTATATTTTTGCTGAAAAAATGTGAATTGCTAAAAGCTGCTCTCATTTTTTCAGTAAAAATAACACTATGTTAGATATGGTACTTGCTAGAAGAGTTAACAAGTTGATCTCAAATGAGCTTGTGATGCTATTATTTACTTGAACACAAAATATAAAGTATGACACAAAAAATATCTGTAGAAATTTGTTGGTTTTGAAGGATTCCATCCATTTATTGTGTTAACGTCTCAGGCTTGTCATATCTTGTGCTTTTGAATGTACAGTAAAATTCCTCTATTAAGACCACCTCTGGAACTGTTCAAAAGTGGTCTTAAAGACCACTTTTGAACAGTCCCAAAGGTGGTCCCTGACCAGAGGACACTGTGGCCAGAAAACAAGAAAACAGAAAGAAATACTAAGTGCACCATTCAAAATAAGTTTTAAAAGCAGAATTAGTCTTAACCCTTATCTTGCTGTTCACGACAACCCTTATCTTTGCAAACAGTGTAGATCCAGATCAGATGGTCACGACAACCCCTATCTTTGCAAACAGTGTAGATCCAGATCAGATGGCTTCTGAAGAAGCCATCTGATCAGGATCTACACTGTTTGGCATTCAGTTGATGAATTTGTAGCAATAAATTACATCAAGTAATTTGATTGGTTCATAGACAGAAATGGGTGTGGCTTAAATGAATATTCAGCAAGGTAAGGGTTAATTTAAGGTGGTCTTAATAGCGGAATTTCACTGTATTTGTTTGCTAACTGCCTTTTGTCTGAACAATATACCGCATTTACCCTAAGTATTGGTACATCTCAACTCCTTACCATACTTGTACTTAAATCTGAACAAGTACACATTACGAGAACACGCCTATACAAATACATTGTAAACTTTACCGCCGAAAAAAGAAAATTTTAATATGAAAAATTGTGATATTTTTCTTATTTCTGCTCAAAATATAGATTGTGGGTACTCGTTAGAACCGCCTCATCGAGGCGGTTCTAACAAGTACACACAATCTATATTTTAGAGCAGAAATAAGAAAAATAAGGTTTACCCCTGTAAACCCCAGTTTTACTATACAAAAGTGGGGTTCAAAGGGGTCAAAAATATATAGGCGTGTTTACATGATGATTTACTACCTGAGGTTGTGTCTTAAAATTGCTGGATGAGTGGTAACAGTGTAGACCCTTATGAGATGCCACAACATGTGGGTTCCACTGTTTGCTCAGGACTGACTCTCTGATACGGCAGATGGTATGATGACATTTGGTGAACACTGTTACTACCGTAAAAATTCGGACACCTTGTGAACTTGCTGTAATTCTCAATTTTTTTTTACAAATTTGTTTCATGATCCAGCAAGTAGTCCAGACAGAATGACAAACAGTGTAGACCCTGATCAGACTTCTCCTTCTGGAGCAGTCTGATCTGGGTCTGCACTGTTTGCTTAGGCCTATATGTCCCAATACTTAGGATCATTAAGGTACATCAGTTCTTTAGTCTACAGATGAATGGGCCGATTGTACAGAAGAAAGGCCCCCCCACCACCACGCCACCCTCAGGTTATTAACTCAACTGAGCGTGAATTTTGTAATACTAATAATTATTAACCCGTGTAGTACCAGAAACCCCTAAACGGGTACCCTGGCAAACAGTGCAGGCCCAGATCAGATGCCACACAACGCAGCATCTGATCAGGGCCTCCACTGTTTGCTAAAAGTTCAGTCATTTTCCAAATAAATTTTGATGAAAACACAACCTGACACCCCTAAATTTTGAAATGAACTCCTGCTATATATAAGGAGGAAGATTCCATTTGGTACAAAAAGGGTTAAAATACCAGCATTAGAAGGCTTTGATATTTGTCCTTCTGATGAATATTAAAATGCCAACAATTGGCATGCACAGCCAGCTAATAGGAAGGACTAGAGGCATGACTTCTCTCATGATATCACACCGCCTCAGTGTCTCCACTACATGGGTGCAATAAAGGCAGTGGTAAAACTGCTCATAAGTGCTTGCCGGCCTGAGCCTTTGGTGTTCATCTATATGGCAAATACTTGCTTTTGAGCTGGTTCAAAGTCAACCAATAAATACTATAATGTTATTGATCAAGTAATTTCGTTATGTCCCAGGTACAGGTCCGAGGTCTGCTGCTGACTGCAGCTGACCGAGGACCTGTAACTGGATCAATACCAAATTACTTGATTAATGACAATTTTATTAATTGACAAAATTAAAAAAACATTATTGATTTTTTGACCTCACTTGACCTCAGTTAATATTGGTTGACCTGGTGTTAATACGGATGACCTCAATCAATACAGGATAGTCAATAACGGTCAATAAAGATTGCATCAGTTGTGTTACCCTGCCCTATATCCTATGGCTACATGGTATTGATTGTTCATATTGAACGCTGGATTATGGACGAGAAAGTTATGGTCGTGTTTGCTACACACATACAATGTCGTATATATTGCAATATTTACAAGTAAAAACCTCACCTTGAATGATATTTTGACGCATACTAGCCATGGCTGCAGGTAATCAGAAGTTACACAAATTATTTTCCTTATTCCAGTGCTATATACCACAGGGCACTTTAACCACCGGCTCCATTAACCAGTAAAATGAGTCGGCACAGGTGGCTCTGTAACACTGAAAATTTTATTGAGCTATTTTTAGTAACCTTGGCTTAAGTGAGTTTGTTGAACCTGTGGTATCGTACCATTATTTTGTGGATACTTGTTATGTTTTAAGGGAGATAATCCTTGTAATTCCTCTTTATCTGGAGCGATGAGATTGGCATTGTTGCAATGGATAGGGCAAACAAACTATTTACAATATTAGATTAAAAATATGTATGTCACTAATCTAAATAGTCATAGCTCATGCTAAGGAGAAGTAACATGGTTAGTTAAGGGATAAAAATTTCTCATTTCTTGTTGGAAACATATGTTGTTGGTACTTGTTAGAAACACCTCAATGAAACGAGAATCGCAAAGAATCACCTCAATGGGGCGATTCTAACAAGTACCCACAACATTTGTTTTTATCAGCACTGGATTTTTGATTAACATGCAGGTATTGGGGCAACATCCACATAAATGGGCCCCCTTTCAGGTTGCTGGCTTGGTGCACGCATGGCAGATCTCGTGCAAGATCACCAGGTTTGTCTGTCATGAGGGTCGATGGCCGAGAGCTTCCACTCTCTGCAATCTCGCTCTGTAGGCTGCTTCAAGGTCATCTTGGGCCTCCCAGGCCCATGCTTTCCATCACATGTATATCACAGCCTGTCTTGACTGCACCCTTAGAATGCTCTTATGTGTCCATACCAGCGAAGCCTTCTCTCCTTCAGGATGAGGTCCCAAATGCCAAGCCGCGCGAGTAGCTCACAGGACCTGATGGTATCAGTGTCTTGTGGCTAGACATTGCAAAAGAAATAAGAAAAACTTTCCCAAAAACTATCCTTATTACGCCTACTTAACCTGGAGCTACAAATTCTTCATTAAACGTTAATTAGCCATTTTGTAGAACACTTTTTCTGCATAATTGTTGCATGTTTTTAATTTCCAGATATCTTAGCCGAATATTGTCATGACACAATCATCACATTTTAAATATATCTTTCAAACCTAAATGTATTCTTTGTAAACAGTGTAGATCCAGTTTTCAGAACTGATGGTGAGTTGCTGTATGACATGTATTTCTAGCCTGCAAAAAAGAAATGTCAAGGCCCAGTTGTTCAAAGTCTCGTTAGCTTAACCCCTTTAGTACCAGAAACCCCAAAACGGGTACCCTGGCAAACAGTGCAGGCCCAGATCAGGCGGCGTCTGATCAGGGCCTACATTGTTTGCAAAAAGATCAGCCATTTTCCTAATCATTTTTGAAGAAAACCCAACCTGACACCCCTGAATTTTGAAATGGACTGATGCTATATACAAAGAGGAAGATTCCATTTGGTACAAAAATGGTTAAAGAACTTGTAAATATTCAAAACGTTAATTGTTCTACCATGTACAAAATCTAATACATCACGTACAGTAATATTTTTGCTGAAAACAAAAATGAGTACATTGAAAGTTCGATAACAAGAACAAGACTGGCTAGTTTATCATGGGTGTTCCGAACTTATTCCAGAGCCCCCAGAGAATTCTTTGCACAGTACCAGATAGCCACAAATTAAGGATAATTTATGGAGTTTTGTTTGAATTTATCATGAAAAGGTATATTGTGTGTACTCATTAGAATCACCTCAAAAATATTTTTTTCTGTCATTCTGTAATGACCTTAAGTATTGGGACAGATAGGCCTAAGCAAACAGTGCAGACCCAGATCAGACTAGGAGCAGTCTGATCATGGTCTACACTGTTTGTCATTCCATTTGCACCTTTTGGACTCCTTGCAGGATTGTGAAACAAATTTGTTACAATTTTAGGAGAACTACAGCAAGTCCTCAAGGTGTCCAGATGTTAGGATTTTTATGTTACTTAATGTTTTAACCAGTATCTAACAGCTTTGTACAGTTGGGCCCTGGTCTATTATTGATGTCTATGTGGAGAGAAAATTCATGTGAATATTATGCCCAACAGACAATCTGCATGTAATGTCAAGCCCTTTTTTCTCATAAGGGGAATGGATACACCTGTAAGATTTTCTGCCATTTTTTCAAAGGGAGACTTTTGGGACTTTCTGTTCACTTTTCTATAAACTCTGTCACATGGTAAAAGCGGTCTACTCTTAAAGTAAAAGGGGTCTACTCTTAAAGGAAAGAATTTGCTCCTCAGGAGCAAATTCCTTCCTTTAAGAATTGACCCCTACTGACATAGGATATAAAAATACTTTAGCAGGAATTGCTTCTCCTGAAGGTGTATCCATTCCCCTTAAAGAGGCATAGAATAAAGATGTAGGATAAACTCACAGCACTTAAAATTAAAATTGTCATGCAGTGAAGGAAAGGACTGAAGTTTGTTTGCTTTCATTTTTGTTTTTACCTTTAAAAGTAAGTGCTGATATTCTGTTTTTAGCTTGTCAGTTCATGCTGTTGCCATCATCCTGGTAGTTTATAATGTAAGGTACATGTACATTCTGTGTGAACAAAGTCAGCTGATTTTGACTTCCTGAGAAAACTGGCTTTTCATACTTCAATACCTTTAATCCTGGAAACCTGTAAAAGGGTAATAAGTATGCAAAAAGTGTAGGCACAGATTAGATGCCATATAATGTGGCATTTGATCAGGGTCTACACTGTTAAATTTGCTATTTTCACTGAAAATAGAATAAAAGCGAAAAAACGGACCCAACAAATCTTCAATGACAAAAGGGCTAGTGAGTGTTTGAGTTTTACGTCTCACCAACAGCTATGGTCATATGGAGACAGGACCCCAGGTTAAAGACTCATCCGACAGTCTGGAGAAGTCTGGGATCGATCCTGCGGGCCCTGGTTTAAAAGGCGAGTTGTATAACCACTACACCACAGAGGATTCTTAAATGGGCTAGTCCAACATATTACAATGGAAGAGTTGTGTAAGAAGAAAACTTGAAGGGAAGCAGCAAATCACAGCAGTTCTGGGCATGTGGCTCAGTCCTGCATTTAGGTACAAATTAGCTGAAAAAAAAATCTTACCTTTGACAGTTGTTTCCTGGAGACAAATCAGAGCCCCGTTGTTCAAAGCATCACTAGCTTAACAAGCTCGTTAGTGGTCAAAACGTTGTGTGTTCTAACAAGCATGATATCTAAAACTTTACCATTTTTGCAGGAAAAATGTGAGTAGCTTTTGCATATGCAAAAGCTACTCACATTTTTTTCTGCAAAAATATTAGTAAAGTTGCCATATTAAATGATCGGAGTTTTAACATTATGTGAACTGGCCTGATTTTATTTTCTAATGCATTCTTTCCCCATTCTGCTGGTTCAAGAAGGGCTCTTGTCAGTTATTGCTGAAAGAATGGACACTGTGTTGGTTAACGTCTAAGCTGTTTAGGAAGACCAAGTCCGTTCAGGGGAAGTGTGTTTAACTAAACAGCTTGATCTGGCCTTAATGGCATTGAATGCGATGTTAAACCAAAGTAAAGTAAAGCCCCTGCCCATCAGGGCTTGAAGAAATAGATGGGCTGCATGATGCTTATACACAGAGCTGAAAAGGATCTAAGTCTGCCCAGGCAAAGCGGTGCGAGTCTGACCGTCCATGCTTATAAACCCTATTGGTTTCATTGGGCGACAGGGCTTGAGATGTCATTTAATCTCAGTGTCGGGTAAAAGTCCCACAATATCGGAAGCAATGTCTCCAAAATGACCTATACAGTGTTGACGGGGACGTTAAACATCAAATCAAATAAACCAAAGTAAAAGTGTTCAACAAACGGGCTTTTTTGGGTAGATATGACTACATCGGAGTGATATCCCTTGAGTAGTCTGTCTGTTTGCCAGATTTATCTCAGTAAGATGTGACTATCAGCTGACTAGTTTGTGCATTATGAAGGATTGAAATATAAATGAAAATTTCATGTATGTTGGACCCAAACACTTTGTTGACCATCTAGGCCATGTGATAAGAAACAAACTTGCTGCTGCCAGCGGCTGGTACAATGCAGTCTTTTTATAATGCTACTGTTGGTTCATACACTAAAAATACAATTCAAACATTAATGGCTTAACCTTTATCCTGCTGTAGGCAACAACCCCTATCTTTGCAAACAGTGTAGATCCAGATCAGATGGCTTCTGAAGAAGCCATCTGATCAGGATCTACACAGTTTGACATTCAGTTTATGAATATGTAGAAATAAGCTGCATCGAGTAATCTGATTGGTTCAAAAACAGAAATGAGTGTGGCTTAATTGAATATTCAGCAGGTTAAAGGTTAAACCTGTTCAGGATAATGTAAAATTTGTTTGAAGCAGGAATTTCAAGCCATTGAGTGTTACTCATAGTGCCAGACCAGGCCCTGAGGTTATAAAACTTTTTTCCTGCTCACCTCAACTGAGCATGAAATGTGTAATGCTCATAAGTATTAAAATACAAACAAATCAGACACTTTTCCTGTTAAAATCAACAAGGAGCGTTGTTTGTCCTGCTCATAAATTTTAAAATGCCAACTATTGTTGGCATTTTAAAATTTATGAGCAGGACAAATTTCATACTATAGTGAGTTGGTGCATTGAGCATGAAAAAAGGTTTATCATCTTGGGGGCCCAGGCGGCAAGATTGGAATAATTTGGGTGTATCTTGCAAATCTTGTGTATACTCGTTAGAATCTACTCACCGAGGGCAATTCAAAAGTGTTTACACTACACACACTAACATATTTAGAATCAATATACTAGAACTGCCTCATCAAGGCGATTGTTATGTGTGTATACCGTACAATGGTCACCTTTCCAAGATAAAATAAAAATATCTTGAATATATGGATATCTAGAGCTTTTGGAAGATAACTGTGAAGTTTCATGGAGGTATATGCATTAACCCTTGTCCTGCTGAATATTTAAATGTCACACCCACTACTGATTATCAGCCAATCAGATTACTTGATGCAAAGTATTGCAACAAATTCATAAACTGGATGGCAAACAATGAAGTTCCAGATCAGATGGCTTCTTCAGAAGCCATCTGATCTGGATCTACATTGTTTCAAAGATAAGACATATCCGGGATCAGCAGGACAAGGGTTAATGACAGCAGTGCTAATTCACACTTTGAAACATTGTTCACTGTAACACATTTTGATATGACATGGTTCAAAGATGGATCCCCCAGAAAAATATATACATGTAGATCATATAGAAAAACAAGCATAAATGGTCGTTTTTCTGTGTAATCTATTTTTCGTTGGATTTAATATGGTTGGTTTAAATACACAGTTGCTGATTTCAACCCCAACAATAATGTTACCATAATGATCCTAAGTATTGGAACAAATAGGCCTAAGAAAACAGTGCAGACCCTGATCAGACTGCTCCTGAAGGAGCAGTCTGATCAGGGTCTTCACTGTTCACCATACTGTCTGCACCTTTTGGACTCATTGCTGGATCATGAAACAAATTTGGTAACAATATAGGAGAATTACAGCAAGTCCTTAAAGGCATTTATTCTTGATTATTGAGGCATATCATTTCATTGCATAATATTATGTAACCCTCCGTGCTGACTGAAGAGAAGTCCTCTGTCTTCAACAGGTAAGGGTTCTCCTTGCGGGAAATCAATAATTTACTAACTGTTGACTGTAGTGTACATTATTGATTTTCCCCTTATGTACCTCAGTCAGTGGATTCAACCAAATCTACTTATCACCCTATTAGGGGCCACCTTTGATCTGCTAACGATAGTATACCACAAGTGGCAATAAAACAATTACGAACACACGGCGTGTTTTACTGTTACAGAATAAATGCCTTTGAGTTGTCCGAATATTTAGGATTTTTATGGTATAAAGAGGTTAATGTACTTCAGTTGTTGTTTCTTGTTACGTGGCCGAGAGTTTCTGTTTTCTCAAATGTTGTGTGATACATTGTTATATAACACACATTTGTCTTACAATTATTAAATGATAAAACAAAGTATTCCTGTTTTTCGTTCCACCCTCTTGGTTGCTTTATATCCAAGGCTGGCTAATCAGAACTGAAAAGACAAGAGGGCCATGATGGCCCTGGATCGCTCACCCAATCCATAGAGTAATAAGTGGGCCAAGGGGAGGGCCATTATTGACATCAGGGCTATAATGTGCATAATGTTGAGGGAGATCTAAAAAGGTGAAGGTTCATACCAAATATCAACAAAGGCTATAATTTGAACAATCTTGGCAAAGGTCCAATAGATGAAGCTACACACCAAATATCAAAGACCTGGGCCTTGGGGTTTCAAAGAAGAAGATTTTTTTTAAAGATATTCCCTACATAAGCCTATGTAAAACCAAATGGCCCAGGGGTGGGGGTATTTTTGGCCTCAGGGCTATAATTTAAACAATCTTGATAGAGGTCCACTTGATGGAGCTTCACACCAAATATCCAAGACCTGGGCCTTGCTGTTTCAGAGAAGAAGATTTTTCAAAGATTATCTCTATATAAGTCTATGTAAAACCAAAGGGTCCCGGGGTGGGGGGCATTTGTGACCCGAGGGCTATAATTTGAACAATTTTGGTAGAGGTCCGCTAGATGAAGCTCCATACCAAAATATCAAAGACACGGGCCTTGCAGTTTCAGAGAAGAAGATTTTTAAATATTTCCCTATACAAGTCTATGTAAAACCAAAGGGTCTTGGGGCGGGGGCATTTTTGGCCCCAGGACAATAATTTGAACAATCTTGACAGAGGTCCACTAGATGAAATTTCACACCAAATATCAAAGACATAGGCCTTGTGGTTTCACAGAAGAAAAGGGTTTTCCCTACATAAATCTACGTAATACCAAAGGGCCCCGAGGCGGGACCATTTTTGGTCTCAGGGCTATAATTTGAACAAGCTTTGTAGAGGTCCACTAGATGAAGCTTCCTATCAAATATCAAAGAACTAGGCCTTGTGGTTTCAGAGAAGAAGATTTTTCAAGTTTTTCCCAATAGAAGTCTATGTAAAACCAAAGGGCCCCTGAGCGGGGGCATTTTTTGGCCCCAGGGCTATAATTTGAACAATCTTGGTAGGGGTCCCCAAGATGAAGCTTCATATCAAATAGCCGAGACCTGGGCCTTGCTGTTTCAGAGAAGAAAATTTTTTAAGATTTTCCATAAATAAGCCTATGTAAAACCAAAGGGTCCCGGGGCGGGGGCATTTTTGGCCTCAGCATTATAATTTGAACAATCTTGGTAGGGGTCCACTAGATGAAGCTTCATTCCAAATAGCAAAGACCCGGGCCTTGTGGTTTCAGAGAAGAAGATTTTTAAAGATATCCCTATATAAGCCCATATAAAACCAAAGGGCCCAGAGGCGGGGGCGGTTTTGGCCCCAGCACTATAATTCGAACAATCTTGGTAGGGGTCCACTAGATGAAGCTTCTTACCTAATATCGAAGACCTTGGCCTTGCTGTTTCAGAGAAGAAGATTTTTAAAGATTTTCCCTATATAAGCCCATGTAAAACCAAAGGGCCCCAGGGCGGGGGCATTTTTGGTCCCAGCACTATAATTTGAACAATCTTGGTAGGGGTCCACTAGATGAAGCTTCATACCAAAGACCTGGGCCTTGTGGTTTCAGAGAATAAGATTTTTTAAGTTTTGGTGAAAAAAAAATCTATTTTTTGCTCCTGTGACCTAGATGTGTGACGGACCGGAACCATTTGAACAACTTTGAAAGGGGACCACCAAAGGATCATTCCTATTAAGTTTGGTCAAAATCCGATCAGTGGTTTAGGAGATGTCGTTTGAAGAAATTGTTTACGCACGGATGACAGACAAAAAGTGATCCTAATATAAAACACAAGAGGACCATGATGGCCCTGGATCGCTCACCTGATCCATAGAGTAACAAGTGGGCCCCGGGGAGGGCCATTATTGTCCCCAGGGTTATAATGTGCATAATGTTGAGGGAGGTCTAAAAAGATGAAGCTTCATACCAAATATCAACAAAGGCTATAATTTGAACAATCTTGGCAAAGGTCTACCAGATGAAGCTACACAACAAATATCAAAGAGCTGGGCCTTGCTGTTTCAGAGAAGATTTTTTTAAAGATATTCCTTACATAAGCCTATGTAAAACCAAATGGCCCCGGGGCAGGGGCATTTTTGGCCTCAGGGCTATAATTTAAACAATCTTGATAGAGGTCCACTAGATGAAGCTTCACACCAAATATCAAAGACCTGGGCCTTGTAGTTTCAGAGAAGAAGATTTTCAAAGATTATCTCTAAGTCTATGTAAAACCAAAGGACCCTGGGGCGGGGGCATTTGTGGCCCCAGGGCTATAATTTTAACAATCTTGGTAGAGGTCCACTAGCTGAAGCTTCATACCAAATGTCAAAGATCTAGGCCTTGTGGTTTCAGAGTAAAAGATTTTTCAAGATTTTTCCTATATAAGTCTATGAAAAACCAAAGGGCCCAGGAGCGGGGGCATTTTTGGCCCCAGGGCTATAATTTGAGCAATCTTGATAGAGGTCCACAAGATGAAGCTTCATACCAAATATCAAAGACCTGGGCCCTGTAGTTTTAGAGAAGAAGATTTTTAAAGATTTTCCCTATATAAGCCTATGTAAAACCAAAGGGCCCCGGGGCGGGGGCATTTTTGGCCCCAGCACTATAATTTGAACAGTCTTGGTAGGGGTCCACTAGATGAAGCTTCATACCAAATAGCAAAGACCTGGGCCCTGCAGTTTCAGAGAAGAAGTTTTTTTTAAAGATTTTCCCAATATAAGTCCATGTAAAACCAAAGGGCCCTGGGGCGGGGGCATTTTTGGCCCCAGCACTATAATTTGAACAATCTTGGTAGGGGTCCTTTAGATGAAGCTTCATACCAAATATCAAAGACCTGGGCCTTGCGATTTCAGAGAAGAAGATTTTTAAAGGTTTTCCTTATATAAGCCTACGTAAAACCAAAGGGCCCCAGGGCGGGGGCATTTTTGGCCCCAGCACTATAATTTGAACAATCTTGGTAGGGGTCCATAAGATGAAGATTCATACCAAATATCAAAGATCTGGGCCTTGCAGTTTCAGAGAAGAAGATTTTTAAAGATTTTCCCTATATAAGCCCATGTAAAACCAAAGGGCCCCTGGGCAGGGGCATTTTTGGCCCCAGCACTATAATTTGAACAATCTTGGTAGGGGTCTACTGGATGAAGCTTCATACCAAATATCAAAGACCTGGGCCTTGCAGTTTCAGAGAAGAAGATTTTTAAAGATTTTCCCTATATAAGCCTATGTAAAACCAAAGGGCCCCGGGGCGGGGGCATCTTTGGCCCAAGCACTATAATTTGAACAATCTTGGTAGGGGTCCAACAGATGAAGATTCATACCAAATATCAAAGACCTGAGCCTTGCAGTTTCAGAGAAGAAGATTTTTAAAGATTTTCCCTATATAAGCCCATGTAAAACCAAAGGGCCCCGGGGCGGGGGCATTTTTTGCCCCAGCACTATAATTTGAACAATCTTGGTAGGGGTCCACTAGATGAAGCTTCATACCAAATATCAAAGACCTGGGCCTTGCAGTTTCAGAGAAGAAGATTTTTTAAGTTTTCGGTGAAAAAAATCTATTTTTGGCTCCTGTGACCTATATGTGCAACAGACCGGAACCATTTGAACAACTTTGAAAGGGGACCACCTAAGGATCATTCCTATTAAGTTTGGTCAAAATCCGATCAGTGGTTTAGGAGGAGATGTCGTTTGAAGAAATTGTTTACGCACGGATGACATCGCTCACCTGATCCATAGAGTAACAAGTGGGCCCCGGGGAGGGCCATTATTGTCCCCAGGGTTATAATGTGCATAATGTTGAGGGAGGTCTAAAAAGATGAAGCTTCATACCAAATATCAACAAAGGCTATAATTTGAACAATCTTGGCAAAGGTCTACCAGATGAAGCTACACAACAAATATCAAAGAGCTGGGCCTTGCTGTTTCAGAGAAGATTTTTTTAAAGATATTCCTTACATAAGCCTATGTAAAACCAAATGGCCCCGGGGCAGGGGCATTTTTGGCCTCAGGGCTATAATTTAAACAATCTTGATAGAGGTCCACTAGATGAAGCTTCACACCAAATATCAAAGACCTGGGCCTTGTAGTTTCAGAGAAGAAGATTTTCAAAGATTATCTCTAAGTCTATGTAAAACCAAAGGACCCTGGGGCGGGGGCATTTGTGGCCCCAGGGCTATAATTTTAACAATCTTGGTAGAGGTCCACTAGCTGAAGCTTCATACCAAATGTCAAAGATCTAGGCCTTGTGGTTTCAGAGTAAAATTTTTCAAGATTTTTCCTATATAAGTCTATGAAAAACCAAAGGGCCCAGGAGCGGGGGCATTTTTGGCCCCAGGGCTATAATTTGAGCAATCTTGATAGAGGTCCACAAGATGAAGCTTCATACCAAATATCAAAGACCTGGGCCCTGTAGTTTTAGAGAAGAAGATTTTTAAAGATTTTCCCTATATAAGCCTATGTAAAACCAAAGGGCCCCGGGGCGGGGGCATTTTTGGCCCCAGCACTATAATTTGAACAGTCTTGGTAGGGGTCCACTAGATGAAGCTTCATACCAAATAGCAAAGACCTGGGCCCTGCAGTTTCAGAGAAGAAGTTTTTTTAAAGATTTTCCCAATATAAGTCCATGTAAAACCAAAGGGCCCTGGGGCGGGGGCATTTTTGGCCCCAGCACTATAATTTGAACAATCTTGGTAGGGGTCCTTTAGATGAAGCTTCATACCAAATATCAAAGACCTGGGCCTTGCGATTTCAGAGAAGAAGATTTTTAAAGGTTTTCCTTATATAAGCCTACGTAAAACCAAAGGGCCCCAGGGCGGGGGCATTTTTGGCCCCAGCACTATAATTTGAACAATCTTGGTAGGGGTCCATAAGATGAAGATTCATACCAAATATCAAAGATCTGGGCCTTGCAGTTTCAGAGAAGAAGATTTTTAAAGATTTTCCCTATATAAGCCCATGTAAAACCAAAGGGCCCCTGGGCAGGGGCATTTTTGGCCCCAGCACTATAATTTGAACAATCTTGGTAGGGGTCTACTGGATGAAGCTTCATACCAAATATCAAAGACCTGGGCCTTGCAGTTTCAGAGAAGAAGATTTTTAAAGATTTTCCCTATATAAGCCTATGTAAAACCAAAGGGCCCCGGGGCGGGGGCATCTTTGGCCCAAGCACTATAATTTGAACAATCTTGGTAGGGGTCCAACAGATGAAGATTCATACCAAATATCAAAGACCTGAGCCTTGCAGTTTCAGAGAAGAAGATTTTTAAAGATTTTCCCTATATAAGCCCATGTAAAACCAAAGGGCCCCGGGGCGGGGGCATTTTTTGCCCCAGCACTATAATTTGAACAATCTTGGTAGGGGTCCACTAGATGAAGCTTCATACCAAATATCAAAGACCTGGGCCTTGCAGTTTCAGAGAAGAAGATTTTTTAAGTTTTCGGTGAAAAAAATCTATTTTTGGCTCCTGTGACCTATATGTGCAACGGACCGGAACCATTTGAACAACTTTGAAAGGGGACCACCTAAGGATCATTCCTGTGAAGTTTGGTCAAAATCCGCTCAGTGGTTTAGGAGGAGATGTCGTTTGAAGAAATTGTTTACGCACGCACGCACGACGGACGACGGACAAAAAGTGATCCCAAAAGCTCACCTCGTCACTACCTGACGGTGAGCTTACAAGAGGGCCATGATGGCCCTGGATCGCTCACCTTATCTATAGAGTAACAAGTGGGCCTCAGGGAGGGCCATTATTGGCCCCAGAGTTATAATGTGCATAATGTTGAGGGAGGTCTAAAAAGGTGAAGCTTCATACCAAATATCAACAAAGGCTATAATTTGAACAATCTTGGCAAAGGTCCACTAGATGAAGCTACACACCAAATATCAAAGACCTTGGCCTTGCGGTTTCAGAGAAGAAGATTTTTTTTAAAGATATTCCCTATATAAGCCTATGTAAAACCAAAGGGCCCCGGGGCGGGTGCATTTCTGGCCCCAGCACTACATAAGCCTATGTAAAACCAAATGGCCCCGGGGCGGGGGCATTTTTGGCCTCAGGGCTATGATTTAAACAATCTTGATAGAGGTCCACTAGATGAAGCTTCACACCAAATATCAAAGACCTGGGCCTTGCTGTTTCAGAGAAGAAGATTTTCAAAGATTATCTCTATATAAGTCTATGTAAAACCAAAGGACCCCGGCGCGAGGGCATTTGTGGCCTGAGGGCTATAATTTGAACAATCTTGGTAGAGGTCCACTAGTTGAAGCTCCATACCAAATATCAAAGACCTAGGCCGTGTGCTTTCAAAGTAGATTTTTCAAGATTTTCCCTATACAAGTCTATGTAAAACCAAGGCCCCAGGGTGTGGGAGAATTTTTGGCCCCAGAGCTATAATTTGAACAATCTTGGTATAGGTCCACAAGATGAACCTTCATACCAAATATCAAAGACCTCGGCCTTGCAGTTTCAGAGAAGAAGATTTTTAAAGATTTTCCCTATACAAGTCTATGCAAAACCAAGGCCCCCGGGTGCGGGAGCATTTTTGGCCCCAGGGCTATAATTTGAACAATCTCGGTAGAGGTCCACAAGATGAAGCTTCATACCAAATATCAAAGACCTGGACCTTGCAGTTTCGGAGAAGAAGATTTTTAAAGATTTTCCCTATATAAGGCCATGTAAAACCAAAGGGCCCCAATGCAGGGGCATTTTTGGCCCAAGCACTATAATTTGAACAATCTTGGTAGGGGTCCACTAGATGAAGCTTCATACCAAATATCAAAGACCTTGGCCTTGCGGTTTCAGAGAAGATTTTTAAAGATTTTCCCTATATAAGCCCATGTAAAACCAAAAGGCCCCGGGGCGGGGGCATTTATGGCCCCAGCACTATAATTTGAACAATCTTGGTAGGGGTCCACTAGATGAAGCATCATACCAAATACCAAAGATCTGGGCCTTGCGGTTTCAGAGAAGAAGATTTTTTAAACTTTCAGTGTAAAAAATCTATTTTTGGCTCCTGTGACCTATATGTGCAATGGACCGGAACCATTTGAACAACTTTGAAAGGGGACCATCTAAGGATCATTCCTGTGAAGTTTGGTCAAAATCCGATCAGTGGTTTAGGAGGAGATGTCATTTGAAGAAAAAGTTTACGGACGCACGCACGCACGGACGCACTGACGACGGACGAAAAGTGATCACAAAAGCTCACCTTGTCACTAAATGGCAGGTGAGCTAATAATCGATTATCAGTCTTGTCATTGCGATCGATAATCGATTAGTAATCGCTAAGGTTTTTGTCATAAATTTACCTGTCTGACTTTTCTCTGACCATGACTCTTACCGTATGTTGCACTTTACCATATGTATATTTGAACAGACAGGCCTAAGCAAACAGTGTAGACCCAGATGAGACGCCGCAGAATGCGGCCTCTCATCTGGGTCTGCACTGTTTGCCACTCATCCAGCTATTTTAGGCATAACTTTGGATAGTAAATTGTACCTATCAAGTAATCAATTAAAAGCAAATCAGAAATGATAATCATTTTTGTTGAATTAATCGATCGATTAATCGATTATACGATTAATCGTGTCAGCCTTATTTATATCCATTCAGCTTCAATATGCCCCAACTTGCGGCCATTTATGTTGCATGATTTCCAAGTTTACCATGCATGCAGAATCATAATGGAAAGCTTCATAGAAGCCAGCTGATCTGGATCAGTAGTTTTCAAATATAGGGATCAACCATGGTTTTTCATGCATTAACATTCGCCGGGTACCGAGGAAGCTGTTTGAACATGAGGCCACCAGACCGAATGTTCAAATATATTGCAAGGGATCCGGCAAATGTTAATGCAATGAAATAACCATGGATGATCGTTGTTCTTGCATAACTGACAGCAAATTTTGACGAAAACGCCCAAAAGCTCCAAATAAACTCTTCAAATGCAACCGGCGAACCAACATGGCGGCCAGTTCAGAATGTTGTTTACAATGACGTTACGCAGTAACCATCTGACGTAATCATAGAACCCTAAAACGTTCAGGGCGATAACATTACGTCGCTCAACCAAATGTAAACAAAGCAAGGCCAGTTTTGTGATATCAAAAGCTCAAAATCCATGTTCAAACAGCACACGAATTTCGTGATTTGAACATGGTTTTTGCTATTTGAGCACGGCTTTCGGTCCATTTGACAATGGCTTCAAACAGCCATGCGCTTAGATATTTAATTTATGCAAGAAAAAAAGGATATATCTTTGTTCAGCATGGTGAGGTGGGTTCAGCAGTATGGGGATTCAGAGAAATAGGTACTTCTAGTGGGATAATTACCCACTTTCACAAGGGAGACAATTTTTGTTCTTCCAATTTGCTTTCCTGGCTAAAAAGTAGCACCATCAAAAAATAGGATCTTCCCTCACAGTGCAGAATTCACTAACCAGGAGAAAATTCTTGCTACGAGTAGACCAGGCATTCTAATGAGGGAAATATTGCAAAAACGAAAGGTGCAAGGTTGAAATAATTAAGAATTTATAAGCTTTATACACTTCTCAGATGTGTGTGTGTCTTTTATGTTCTACCAACAACTAAGACCATATGCAGATGGGATTTCAGTTTAAAGATCCTTCTGAAAGTCTGGAGTATCAAACACATAATCCCTGTTTTACAACTGTGCAACAAGCAATTCAGCAATACACCATCTGTGGTCGGTTCATTTAAGTGCAAATACATCAAAACATGACATGCCAAATAAGAATTTGCATCACAAATGACATGTTTGTGTTAACAGAAACCATAATCCATATTTAGCATATTGAATACAGTTAAATTCAGCTTCACACAGAAACTGGGGAGCTTGGCAATTGTCAAAAAAATCTGAACCACTGTAATCTTACACCTTCATCAGAAATGCAATGCATATTAACATTACATCAGTTGTAAAAAATTTTGGCTAATCATTATCAACTGAGAAGGACTAGCTATGCAATCATCCTGCCCATGTTGTCAGTCATCTCTAAAACCTGTTCAGAAGCACATGATAGAAAGTTCAACATGGTGAGACAAAGCTCTCGGCACATCTTTGATTTTTGTTGCAAACAATATCAAACGTGTGTCATTGCTGAACTGCTGGTTGCATGGTTGTGTGTGGCAAGTAGCTTAACCATTTAGGGTTCTCACTTTAGGGTTTGGGAAAATACAAGATCTTTAAAATTTTATTGTCACTGAAAGCTTGCATAATAAAGACTGTGACAATGAGCCTACAAGCCAAAAAGTCTTCCTCAAATATGTGCACAGAAAGAACTCTGGTCAGCCTGCAGACATGCAGTTTGATTTGAGTCCAATGTGTGTTGTTATAGATTCTTAGGCTCAGTTGTTCAAAGCATTCTTAGCTTAACCCTTATCCTGCTGAATAATCAATTTAGCCACACCCATTGTTGACTATCTACCAATCAAATGCCTTGGTATGATGTATTTGTTCAATTTAAAAACTGCTTGACAAACAGTGTAGATCCTGCTTGACAAACAGTGTAGATCCTGATCAGATGGCTTCAAGAAGCCATCTGATCCGGATCTACACTGTTTGCAGCAGTAAAACACTGTTTGCAACAGTAAAGATCCTGATCAGATTTTAGAAGCTATCTGATCAAGATCTGCACAATTTGCAAAGGCAGAGGTTATGGTGTTCAGCAGAGCAAGGGTTAACAAATTCCTTAGTGGTCAAAATATGACTGTTCTAGCAAGTACAATATCTAATTGCATTGTAATTTTCGTTGACAAATATGAATATCTTATGAAAATGCAAAAGTTTTCACATTTTTTTTTTCAGCAAAAAT
This sequence comes from Lucinisca nassula, assembly GCA_963580285.1. Taxonomy (NCBI): domain Eukaryota; kingdom Metazoa; phylum Mollusca; class Bivalvia; order Lucinida; family Lucinidae; genus Lucinisca; species Lucinisca nassula. The sequence goes on from OY757021.1 coordinate 72,778,405, forward strand.
ATGAGCTTATCTGCATTATTAAATATATATATATTTTTTTTGGTTTCGGTTTTACGGCCTTTAAAAGATTCTTTCACTTATTTCAAGCCAATGGTTAATTGCAGCACATGTTCGCTTGACCTGGCTTAAATAAGGAGTGTCAAACCATGTTGATCCTTGTATATGGCTTCTAGCTGTTTTGATTTACATGGCTGAAAAGGTTATCAACCTTTGTTTGTTGGATTGAAGTTAAGTGGCGCAGTCAACACTATTTTAGGTAATTTTGGAGCCCGTCAGTTTACCTATCCACACTTTCCCTAGGCAGGCTTATACGTAAGCAATTAACCAGTACAGTGCACATGCTTTAGCCAGAAACTGACAAATGCCCTTCTTCAATCAGCGTAAGGAAGAGAATGACCGTAGAAAAGATTTCATGATCAATCTCCATGAAAGAATGTTGCCGACCCCGGCAGGTATTGAACCCACATCTTCCTGATCACCAGTCAGATGCCAATCCGACTGAGCTTCTGAGGCCGGCAGCTTAACCCTTGAAGCACTGAACAGTTCTGCAGGGGGTCAGGGAGGCTTGGCATTTCATGTGAATCATCTGGTTCACATGGATTTTCAAAGCTTAATTTAGCTGAAGAATAAGAAAATGAAGGAACATTGATTTTTTGGTGTCCCAAAATATTTGGCCACCAAAAAATCGTAAAAAAACCCCCCTCCTGAATCCAAATGCAGTCTGATCAGACTCCACACTATTTGCCATTGAGCAAAAGCTTCCGCAGTCAAAATTACGAATTGTTAGTGTCATCCTGTGTTTGTTTGGAGTTTAACAGGTGACCCACATTTAAGGGAAATGGGAACCCCTTCAGGGGAGGCAAAAGTATTTTTGTCTCCTATGCCAATAGGGGTCAACTATTAAAGGAAAAAATTTGCTCCTCGGGAGCAAATTCTTTCCTTTAAGAGTAGACCCCTTTTTCAGTGGGACAGGGCTTATAGAAAAGCGTACAGGAAGTCCCAAAAGTTGTCTCCCTTTGAAAAATGGCGAAAGAATCTGCCAGGTGTTCCAATTCCCCTTAAATATCCTATAAAGCTGTCAGTTTACCTAACCACATTTTTCTGGACAAGCTTACACATACATGTATGTACATAACCACTACAGAGCACTTTCTTTCACAAGAAACTGACAACTGCTCTGAGTGGTTAGATATACCGTGGAATTCCGCTATTAAGACCACCTAAAATTAAGACTAACTCTGGTATAAAAAGCTTATTTAGTAGATGGCAGTTCTTTCTTTGTATTTTCTGCCTAATCTGTCCTCTGGTCAGAGACCACCTTTGGGACTGTTCAAAAGTGGTCTTTAAGACCACTTTTGAACAGTCCCAAAGGTGGTCTTAATATAGGAATTTTACTGTATCTAGAATATTCATAATAATTCAAGGGTAAATACAGTACAAATCACCAGCACAAGTTCAACATTTAATTCATTTTTATTGCACTAAAACAAAGTACAATGTAGCTTTTAATACTAAAATCATAAAACTAACAAGATAAAGGCTAAGAAACTCATCATAAGAATAACATACCCATTATAAGGAGAATGGGTACTACATACCCATTTTTAAGGAGAATGGGTATACCTTCAGGGGAGGCAACTCCTGCAAGTGTGTTTGTCTCTCATGTCAATAGGGGTCAACTCTTAAAGGAAAGAATTTGCTCCTGAGGAGCAAATTCTTTCCTTTAAGAGTAGACCCCTGTTTCAGTGGAACTGAGCCCATAGAAAAGTGAACAGGAAGTCCCGAAAGTTGTCTCCCTTTGAAAAATGGCGGAAAAAAAGTGCTAGGTGTTCCCATTCCCCTTAAGACAAAACCATCTTTCCTGTCTCTAAAAAAGGACCTAGGCAAACCTGTCTTGAAAGACCGACCATCTTTGGGAAGAACCAAATGTGGTCTCTCAAGACCAGTGGTCTCTTAAGGCAGGGAAGATAAATCAAGACGTTTTTTTTCTTCAAAATTCACATGATGCAATTTATGAGATCATCAATGAATTATATACATGTATCTACAGAAAAGTGTTGCTTCTAGGTTGTAAAACTGCATGACATTAAAGATGAATTAAAAATATTAATTATGAGAAAACTATGAATTCAAAAGATTTTGGAAAAAGGTGATTTAAAATGAAACAATTAAAGAATAGATTATACAAATATGCTCAAGTCGCAATGGCAGTTTGCCAAGATGCCAAAACAAGTTGTGGCGGTAGTTTGCCAAGCTGCCGAGACGACTAATTTGTTCGGGTTTTTTTTTTTTTTTGCACCTACTCAAACGCGAGATCACACATAATGACCAAACAATTCAATTAGCGTCAGTCATTGATTATAAGCAATTAATTTTAATCCAAGCACATATCATAATCAGTTTCAAAATTTTGGCTTCCAAAGACAACATGAAGGGAGATAATTATTTGTACATGTGCACCAGTTGATCTTCCGGTGTCAGAGTAAACTTATTTGGTCGCATATGACAGGGAAATTCTACAATTTGGGCAAGTTTTAAGCGGTCATTGATTGCATTGGGCAGGTGGGTGCTCGGGACAAGTAATTTAAGATTGAAAATCGCTTGGGAGGATTGCATGATGGTCGTTGAAAACAGGAAAATGCTTAAGACAGGTGGTCCCTCCCTCAGTTTCAACTGTATTTGTCTTATTTTTTGTTGTGTGAGAGCTTGTTAGAACCACACCTAACTGAGGTGGAATGTGGCAGATATAATGAACCCACAATCTATGTTTGTCATAACTATTCAGAGCAAAGTTGATAAAAGATTAAATTTAAAGTTTTCTCACCATACACATTCTCACATTTTATAAAATACATGTAGTGAAATACAAAAGATAAGAATTTGTACAACACCTCACTCACCAGAATTTGTTCTAGAAAATTACGTAGAAGTGAAGGCAATGATCAGGAATCAATACAGTTACCTCTCAACTCCCATCCAAGCCATCAAAGGGAAAGAAACACAAACATAAAACAAATTCACTATAATGAAAACATCACTAGCACAAAGCCAAAAGGAAAGTTACTTTCCCATAAAATGGCCAAACATCTATGCAAAATAATAAGATACAGTCCAACCTGTATTAAGCAACCACCTATGGGATATTCAAAAAGTGCTTGCTTAAGACAGGTGCTTGCTTAACACAGGTGAATTTTAATGCATTTTCCCTTTTGGGGAACTGATTGCCTGCTTGCTTAAGACAGGTTGCTTGCTTAATAGAGGTGGCCACTGAGACAGGTTTTACTGTATTATCAATAGCTACATGCAAAGATGAATTATAACAATAATAAATCACTACAGAAGAACCGCCTTGGAGTGTTTAGTTAAAAGTTTTTTTATTGGGGGGGCTTAAATCGATTTTCCGTAGCCAGAATCCTCAAACGAGCTGGTACATGTTGAGCTGGGTCCAGTTGGTCAAAACCTTGTTAGCTTAACGAGCTCGTTAGTGGTCAAATTTTTAACTGTTCTAGCAAGTACAGTATCTAAAATTTTATTTTTGCTGAAAAAATGTGAGTAGCTTTTGCGAATGCAAAAGCTACTCACATGTTTTCAGCAAAAATATCAGTATACAGTATTTGCCATATTAAATGTCAGATCAAAGTTTTAACAATTTGTTTAATAACTAACTATGTTGTTAGTTTTGAACAACTGGTCCCTGGTCTGTTAATCGTATTTTCTATTTGCAGGATTGACATTTCCAAGTGATTAACCAGTGCGGTGTACACTTGTTTTCTAGTAATTGACAACTGCCAATTTTGTATCAGGGTTTTTTATTTTGGTTTTAGGGCACTTCCAAAATGTTTTTTTTGCACTTATTTTGTGTTGACCGTTAATTAGAGATGAGTGAAAACCGGAGTACCAAGAGAAAAACCACCTGACCTTCTGCTGGATAACTTAGGTGTCTAACATGTGACTGAAGTGAGGCTTGAACCCACATCAGTGGCCCCACATCGGTGGCCTCAAAATCAAGATAGATTCATCAAAAATATCCAAAAAGTCAATAAGTCAACAAAGTGGCCAATACAGAATATTGTGTGCAGTGACATAATTCTAACAAATATCCAACTGACAAATATCCAATGGACAAAAGTTTGCAGAAAATGCTTATCCCAGGCATTTTCTGCAAACTTTTGCTACCCAGCATATTGTTATGCACATGTAAGCAAATCATAGTGCCTACTGAGGATTTGTAAGCAAAACTATGTTAAAACAGCATATGTTCTCCATGACTAAAGCATAGGGCTGAAAAGAATGATCGATTATCAGTCCTGTTCTTGTGATCAATAATTACACTTTTTGACCTCTAAGTATGACCTTGACATTGGAGGTATTGACCTGGGTCTTGTGTGCAACACATCATCTAATGAAGATGAACAATTCTGCAAAGTAACTTTAAAAAGTTCATGGAGAAATAAGAATGTAATTGACCGTACACAAAAAAGCCCTTTTTTACCTTTGACCTCTAAGTATGGCCTTGACCTTTGAGGTACAACACATCATCTCATGATGGTTAACATTTCTGCCAAGTAATTTAATAATCCATCAAAGAATAAGAAATTTATTGACTGTACCCAAAAAAAGGCCACTTTTGACCTCTAGGTATGACCTTGACATTGGAGGTATGGACCTTGGTCTTGCACACAACTCATCATTTAATGAAGGTGAACATTTCTGTATGGTTACTTTAAAAAGTCCATCCAGAAATAAAAAAGTTATTGACTGGACACACAAAAAAAAGACTTTTTTTGATCTTTGATACTTTTAGTATGACCTTGACTTCGGAGGTACCGACCTCAATCTAGCGCGCAACACATTGTCTGATGATGGTTACAATTTCTGCCAAGTAATTTGACAATCTATCTAGGAATAAAAAAGTTATTGACTTAACACTAAACAAGGCCCTTTTTACCTTTGACCTCTTAGTATGACCTTGACCTTTTAGGTACCAAAATGGGTCATGCAAGAGACACATTGTCTCATTGTGGTTAACATTTCTGCCAAGTTATTTCAAAATCCATCTAAAAATAAGAAAGTTATTGACACATCACAAAAAAGGCCCCTTTTTTTACCTTTGACCTCTAAGTATGACCTTGACCTTTGAGGTACCAACCTGAATCATGCATGCAACACATCGTCTCATGATGTTTAACATTTCTGCCAAGTAATATCAAAATCCATCTAAACATAAGAAAGTTATTGACCAAACGCGAAAAAAGGCCCCTTTTTTGACCTCTAAATATGACCTTGACCTTTGAGGTACCGACCTGCCGCATGCCCTTCACACATCATCTCATGGTTGTTAATATTTCTGCCAAGTAATTTCAAAATCCATCTGAGAATAAGACAGTTATTGACCAGACACGATTTGCCCATATATACATACATACCGACAACCTTCCAAGGGAAATAATTCAAAAAGTATAAATGCGAGAGTTCTAGTTCTTGCGCACTGCACATCGTCTAATACTGATTAATATTTATATGAAGTTTCATGAAGATAGCTTGAACGGTTTTCAAGTTATAGAGCGGACACGATTTTGTGACAGACAGACAGACGGACAGATGCCCAGGGGAAAAACAATATGTCTCTCAGAAAAAAAAATTTTCAGGGGGAGACATAATCAAACACAGTGATAGGACTGATAACAGATTATCATTTCAGCTCTGATTATCTAGCCCGAACAATGGATCCCAATAATTGTACAGATTATATAGAATAAAACACAAGAGGGCCATAATGGCCCTGGATCGCTCACCTGATCCATAGTGTAACAAGTGGGCCCCAGAGAGGGCCATTATTGGCCCCAGGGCTTTAATGTGCACAATGTTGAGGGAGGTTTTAAAGGTGAAGCTTCATACCAAACATCAACAAAGGCAATAATTTGAACAATCTTGGCAAAGGTCCACTAGATGAAGCTACACATCAAATATCAAAGTCCTGGGCCTAGCGTTTCAGAGAAGAAGATTTTTGAAGATTTTGCCTATATAAGCCTATGTAAAACCAAAGGGCCCCGGGACGGGAGGATTTTTTGCCCCAGCACTATAATTTGAACAATCTTGGTAGGGGTCCACTAGATGAAGCTTCATACCAAATATCAAAGTCTTGGGCCTTGTGGTTTCAGAGAAGAAGATTTTTAAAGATTTTCCCTATATAAGCCAATGTAAAACCAAAGGGCCCCGGGGCGGGGGCATTTTTGGCCCCAGCACTAAAATTTGAACAATCTTGGTAGGGGTCCACTAGATGAAGCTTCATACCAAATATCAAAGACCTGGGCCTTGTGGTTTCAGAGAAGAAGATTTTTAAATTTTCCCTATATAAGCCAATGTAAAACCAAAGGGCCCCGGGGCGGGGGAAATTTTGGCCCCAGCACTATAATTTGAACAATCTTGGTAGGGGTCGACTAGATGAAGCTTCATACCAAATATCAAAGACCTGGGCCTTGTGGTTTCAGAGAAGAAGATTTTTAAAGATTTTCCCTATATAAGCCAATGTAAAACCAAAGGGCCCCGTGGCGGGAGCAATTTTTGTCCCAGCACTATAATTTGAACAATCTTGGTAGGGGTCCACTAGATGAAGCTTCATACCAAATATCAAAGTCCTGGGCCTTGTGGTTTCAGAGAAGAAGATTTTTAAAGATTTTCCCTATATAAGCCTATGTAAAACCAAAGGGCCCCGGGGCGGGGGCATTTTTGGCCCCAGCACTATAATTTGAACAATCTTGGTAGGGGTCCACTAGATGAAGCTTCATACCAAATATCAAAGACCTGGGCCTTGTGGTTTCAGAGAAGAAGATTTTTAAAGATTTTCCCTATATAAGCCAATGTAAAACCAAAGGGCCCCATGGCGGGGGCATTTTTTGTCCCAGCACTATAATTTGAACAATCTTGGTAGGGGTCCACTAGATGAAGCTTCATACCAAATATCAAAGACCTGGGCCTTGTGGTTTCAGAGAAGAAGATTTTTAAAGATTTTCCCTATATAAGCCTATGTAAAACCAAAGGGCCTAAGGGCGGGGGCATTTTTGGCCCCAGCACTATAATTTGAACAATCTTGGTAGGGGTCCACTAGATGAAGCTTCATACCAAATATCAAAGACCTGGGCCTTGTGATTTCAGAGAAGAAGATTTTTAAAGATTTTCCCTATATAAGCCAATGTAAAACCAAAGGGCCCTGTGGCAGGGGCATTTTTTGTCCCAGCACTATAATTTGAACAATCTTGGTAGGGGTCCACTAGATGAAGCTTCATATAAACTAGAAATGCGTCCATAGGACACGGATGCCCCCGCCTGAAATATGTCTATGTTCGTATTCATCCATAGAAAGTTATTGACCGTGTTTAAGTTTTGGACCCTTTTTATGCCATTTGACCTCTAAGTATGACCTTGACCTTTGAGGTACGGATCTGGGTTTGCACGTGACACATCGTCTCATGATGGTTAACATTTCTTCAAAATAATTTCAAATCCATCCAGAAATAAGTAAGTTATTGGCTGCGTTTAAGTTTCGGACCCTTTTTGGACCTTTGACCTCTAAGTATGACCTTGACCTTGGAGGTACAGACCTGGGTTTTGCATGTGATACATCGTCTCATGATGGTTAACATTTCTACAAAGTAATTTCAAAATCCATCCAGAAATAAGAAAGTAATTGACTGCGTTTAAGTTTCAGACCCTTTTTTTGACCTTTGACCTCTAAGTATGACCTTGACCTTGAAGATACGGACCTGGGTTTTGCACCTGACACATCGTCTCCTGATGGTTAACATTTCTACAAAGTAATTTCAAAATCCATCCAGAAATAAGAAAGTTATTGACTGCGTTTAAGTTTTGACCCTTTTTTTTTACCATTGACCTCTAAGTATGACCTTGACCTTGGAGGTACGGACCTGGGTTTTGCGTGCGACACGGCGTCTCATTATGGTTAACATTTCTGCGGAGTAATTTTAAAATCCATCAAAAAATAAAGAAGTTATTGACCGCGTTTAAATTTCGGACGCACGGACGGACGGACGGACGGACAGGGGCAACGCTATATGCCCTTTCCACCATTCTTCGAATGGCGGGGGCATAAATATCAAAGTCCATGGCCTTGTGGTTTCAGAGAAGAAGATTTTTAAAGATTTTCCCTATATAAGCCTATGTATAACCAAAGGGCCCTGGGACGGGGGCATTTTTGGCCCCAGCACTTTAATTTGAACAATCTAGGTAGGGGTCCACTAGATGAAGCTTCATACCAAATATCAAAGACCTGGGCCTTGTCGTTTCAGAGAAGAAGATTTTTAAAGGTTTTCCCTATATAAGCCAATGTAAAACCAAAGGGCCTCTTGGCGAGGGCATTTTTTGTCCCAGCACTATAATTTGAACAATCTTGGAAGGGGTCCACTAGATGAAGCTTCATACCAAATATCAAAGTCCTGGGCCTTGTGGTTTCTGAGAAGATTTTTAAAGATTTTCCCTATATAAGCCTATGTAAAACCAAAGGGCCCCGGGGCGGGGGCATTTTTGGCCCCAGCACTATAATTTGAACAATCTTGGTAGGGGTCCACTAGATGAAGCTTCATACCAAATATCAAAGACCTGGGCCTTGTGGTTTCAGAGAAGAAGATTTTTAAAGATTTTCCCTATATAAGCCAATGTAAAACCAAAGGGCCCCGTGGTAGGGGCATTTTTTGTCCCAGCACTATAATTTGATCAATCTTGGTAGGGGTCCACAAGATGAAGCTTCATACCAAATATCAAAGTCCTGGGCCTTGTGGTTTCAGAGAAGAAGATTTTTAAAGATTTTCCCTATATAAGCCTATGTAAAACCAAAGGGCCCAGGGACGGGGGCATTTTTGGTCCCAGCACTATAATTTGAACAATCTTGGTAGGGGTCCACTAGATGAAGCTTCATACCAAATATCAAAGACCTGGGCCTTGTGGTTTCAGAGAAGAAGATTTTTAAAGATTTTCCCTATATAAGCCAATGTAAAACCAAAGGGCCCCGTGGCGGGGGCATTTTTTGTCCCAGCACTATAATTTGAACAATCTTGGTAGGGGTCCACTAGATGAAGCTTCATACCAAATATCAAAGTCCTGGGCCTTTTGGTTTCAGAGAAGAAGATTTTTAAAGATTTTCCCTATATAAGCCAATGTAAAACCAAAGGGCCCCGGGGCGGGGGCATTTTTGGCCCCAGCACTAAAATTTGAACAATCTTGGTAGGGGTCCACTAGATGAAGCTTCATACCAAATATCAAAGACCTGGGCCTTGTGGTTTCAGAGAAGAAGATTTTTAAATTTTCCCTATATAAGCCAATGTAAAACCAAAGGGCCCCGGGGCGGGGGAAATTTTGGCCCCAGCACTATAATTTGAACAATCTTGGTAGGGGTCGACTAGATGAAGCTTCATACCAAATATCAAAGACCTGGGCCTTGTGGTTTCAGAGAAGAAGATTTTTAAAGATTTTCCCTATATAAGCCAATGTAAAACCAAAGGGCCCCGTGGCGGGAGCAATTTTTGTCCCAGCACTATAATTTGAACAATCTTGGTAGGGGTCCACTAGATGAAGCTTCATACCAAATATCAAAGTCCTGGGCCTTGTGGTTTCAGAGAAGAAGATTTTTAAAGATTTTCCCTATATAAGCCTATGTAAAACCAAAGGGCCCCGGGGCGGGGGCATTTTTGGCCCCAGCACTATAATTTGAACAATCTTGGTAGGGGTCCACTAGATGAAGCTTCATACCAAATATCAAAGACCTGGGCCTTGTGGTTTCAGAGAAGAAGATTTTTAAAGATTTTCCCTATATAAGCCAATGTAAAACCAAAGGGCCCCATGGCGGGGGCATTTTTTGTCCCAGCACTATAATTTGAACAATCTTGGTAGGGGTCCACTAGATGAAGCTTCATCCCAAATATCAAAGTCTTGGGCCCTGTGGTTTCAGAGAAGAAGATTTTTAAAGATTTTCCCTATATAAGCCTATGTAAAACCAAAGGGCCTAAGGGCGGGGGCATTTTTGGCCCCAGCACTATAATTTGAACAATCTTGGTAGGGGTCCACTAGATGAAGCTTCATACCAAATATCAAAGACCTGGGCCTTGTGATTTCAGAGAAGAAGATTTTTAAAGATTTTCCCTATATAAGCCAATGTAAAACCAAAGGGCCCTGTGGCAGGGGCATTTTTTGTCCCAGCACTATAATTTGAACAATCTTGGTAGGGGTCCACTAGATGAAGCTTCATATAAACTAGAAATGCGTCCATAGGACACGGATGCCCCCGCCTGAAATATGTCTATGTTCGTATTCATCCATAGAAAGTTATTGACCGTGTTTAAGTTTTGGACCCTTTTTATGCCATTTGACCTCTAAGTATGACCTTGACCTTTGAGGTACGGATCTGGGTTTGCACGTGACACATCGTCTCATGATGGTTAACATTTCTTCAAAATAATTTCAAATCCATCCAGAAATAAGTAAGTTATTGGCTGCGTTTAAGTTTCGGACCCTTTTTGGACCTTTGACCTCTAAGTATGACCTTGACCTTGGAGGTACAGACCTGGGTTTTGCATGTGATACATCGTCTCATGATGGTTAACATTTCTACAAAGTAATTTCAAAATCCATCCAGAAATAAGAAAGTAATTGACTGCGTTTAAGTTTCAGACCCTTTTTTTGACCTTTGACCTCTAAGTATGACCTTGACCTTGAAGATACGGACCTGGGTTTTGCACCTGACACATCGTCTCCTGATGGTTAACATTTCTACAAAGTAATTTCAAAATCTATCCAGAAATAAGAAAGTTATTGACTGCGTTTAAGTTTTGACCCTTTTTTTTTACCATTGACCTCTAAGTATGACCTTGACCTTGGAGGTACGGACCTGGGTTTTGCGTGCGACACGGCGTCTCATTATGGTTAACATTTCTGCGGAGTAATTTTAAAATCCATCAAAAAATAAAGAAGTTATTGACCGCGTTTAAATTTCGGACGCACGGACGGACGGACGGACAGACAGGGGCAACGCTATATGCCCTTTCCACCATTCTTCGAATGGCGGGGGCATAAATATCAAAGTCCATGGCCTTGTGGTTTCAGAGAAGAAGATTTTTAAAGATTTTCCCTATATAAGCCTATGTATAACCAAAGGGCCCTGGGACGGGGGCATTTTTGGCCCCAGCACTTTAATTTGAACAATCTAGGTAGGGGTCCACTAGATGAAGCTTCATACCAAATATCAAAGACCTGGGCCTTGTCGTTTCAGAGAAGAAGATTTTTAAAGGTTTTCCCTATATAAGCCAATGTAAAACCAAAGGGCCTCTTGGCGAGGGCATTTTTTGTCCCAGCACTATAATTTGAACAATCTTGGTAGGGGTCCACTAGATGAAGCTTCATACCAAATATCAAAGTCCTGGGCCTTGTGGTTTCAGAGAAGATTTTTAAAGATTTTCCCTATATAAGCCTATGTAAAACCAAAGGGCCCCGGGGCGGGGGCATTTTTGGCCCCAGCACTATAATTTGAACAATCTTGGTAGGGGTCCACTAGATGAAGCTTCATACCAAATATCAAAGACCTGGGCCTTGTGGTTTCAGAGAAGAAGATTTTTAAAGATTTTCCCTATATAAGCCAATGTAAAACCAAAGGGCCCCGTGGTAGGGGCATTTTTTGTCCCAGCACTATAATTTGATCAATCTTGGTAGGGGTCCACAAGATGAAGCTTCATACCAAATATCAAAGTCCTGGGCCTTGTGGTTTCAGAGAAGAAGATTTTTAAAGATTTTCCCTATATAAGCCTATGTAAAACCAAAGGGCCCAGGGACGGGGGCATTTTTGGTCCCAGCACTATAATTTGAACAATCTTGGTAGGGGTCCACTAGATGAAGCTTCATACCAAATATCAAAGACCTGGGCCTTGTGGTTTCAGAGAAGAAGATTTTTAAAGATTTTCCCTATATAAGCCAATGTAAAACCAAAGGGCCCCGTGGCGGGGGCATTTTTTGTCCCAGCACTATAATTTGAACAATCTTGGTAGGGGTCCACTAGATGAAGCTTCATACCAAATATCAAAGTCCTGGGCCTTTTGGTTTCAGAGAAGAAGATTTTTAAAGATTTTCCCTATATAAGCCTATGTAAAACCAAAGGGCCCCGGGGCGGGGGCATTTTTGGCCCCAGCACTATAATTTGAACAATCTTGGTAGGGGTCCACTAGATGAATCTTCATACCAAATATCAAAGACCTGGACCTTGTGGTTTCAGAGAAGAAGGTTTTTAAAGATTTTCCCTATATAAGCCTATGTAAAACCAAAGGGCCCCAGGGCAGGGGCATTTTTGGCCCCAGCACTATAATTTGAACAATCTTGGTAGGGGTCCACTAGATGAAGCTTCATACCAAATATCAAAGACCTGGGCCTTGTGGTTTCAGAGAAGAAGATTATTTAAGTTTTTGGTGAAAAAAGTCTATTTTTGGCTCCTGTGACCTAGATGTGCAACAGACCGGAACCTTTGAACAACTTTGAAAGGGGACCACCTAAGGATCATTCCTGTGAAGTTTGGCCAAAATCCGATCAGTGGTTTAGGAGGAGATGTCGTTTAAAGAAATTGTTTACGGATGGACGCACGGACGGATGGACGGACGCACGCACGACGACAAAAAGTGATCCCAAAAGCTCACCTCGTCACTACGTGACGGTGAGCTAAAAATGACCATATGATTATAAATGGTCATTTTTCTAAATAATCTATGAATGTTTGTTTAGATAAAACATGCTTGTTTAACCCATTCTGTACAGTAAACCCCAAAATTGGTAGTTGGCAAACAGTGCAAGCCCAGATCAGACGTCTGATCAGGACCTACACTGTTTGCAAAACATTGAGCCAGTTTCCAAATAGATTTTGAAGAAAACACAACCGCACATCCCTATATTTTGAAATGGGCTTCTGCTATATATAAGGAGGAAGATTCCATTTGGTACCAAAAGGGTTAACTAAATATACATATAATTTCAGATTTGGACCCCTACTGAACTGTAGTGTTATAAAGAGATAAGGTTTTAGGTGAAACTGACATACTGTAAAATCTTAAAAATTCAGACACCTTGAGGAGTCGCTGTAATTCTCCTAAAATTTTAACAAATTTGTTTCATGATCCAGCAAAGTGTCAAAAAGGTGCAGACGGAATGGCATACAGTGTCCACCCGGATCAGTCTGCTCCTTCAGAAGTAGTCTGATCTGGGTCTGCACTGTCTGCTTAGGCCTATCTGTCATAACATTTATGATCATAAGGGCAACTGTATGTGAGATCAAAAGATTTTGCTTTATAGGTCTGTGCTATAAAGATTTCTTATTTTCTTTCACAAAGTCAGAAACGGTTATCTCCCCAGAAGCAACTTTGTTGCGAATGTCCTCCTGGTTCTTAAGTAAAAATACCAAAGCTCGTATCGTCCTTCTGTAAGCATTATTTATTCTTCTGTCATGCTGTTGAAAGGCCTCTCGTTCGATAGTCTCTGGCAGTTTGTGACTGGCCTGAAAATTGTTCAAATGAGGATGTTAAAGATTTGGAGCCAGTTGTTCAAAACTAACGATGTCATTAGTTAACGATTCATTAAAACTTTGAACATTTGATATGGCAAAAATACCAGGGGCCAGTTGTTCAAAACTAACGACGTTGTTAGTTAAAGTATCGTAAAACTTTGATCATTAAATATGGCAAATATGCTGAAATTTTTACTGAAAAAATGTGAGCAGCTTTTGCGGATGCAAAAGCTGCTCACATTTTTTCAGCAAAAATATCAAAATTTACGATATTGTACTTGCTAGAGCACTTAACAATATGACCACTAACGAGCTCGATGCTTTGAACAACTGGGCCCAGAATTATAGATATTGTACCCACTGAAACAATTAACAATTTGACCCTTAACAAGCTCGTTCAGGTGTCCACAATTTGAGTAAAGCAAAATTCCCTGACTTTTCCCTGACTAAAATCAAATTTCCCTGACCAAGGTTTTTGATATTTTGCGCATTTGGTTCTAACATCCGTTGGCCTCCTCCTCCCCTACAGCCAACCCTTACCACCCTTTAGTTTCTTCTCAAAGAATAATTTACCAAATGCAATACTTAAGAAGAAGACAAGACATTATTGTTATTATAATTATTATTATTTTCATGAAGGTAAAAGCCAAACATGAAGAAACTGCGTTAGCCTTTATTTTTGATGTTTTTTATCATTCATGAACATATTTTTTCAAAATTCCCTGACTTTTCCCTGACTTTTGCTAAAATTTCAAAATTCCCTGACCAATTTCAAAATTCCCTGACAATTCCCTGACCTTGAAAAAATATTTTTTTCCCTGACTTTTTCCCTGACCGTGGACACCCTGTCGTTAAGCTAACAATGCTTTGAACAACTGGGCCTTGAATTTCATTATTCAAGAACAGAAATTTGATTTTTCGATCATGGTTTTTCCCTGATGCAGAGTTTTATGTTCCAGAATCATAAACTCTTGTCTGGAACCCCCAAAAAGTTGTTTGAATTATCTTGTATCCCCATTTATTTATTAATATCTCTTTTGTAGATTTATTGTTGAATCTGTATCTTCAGTATACAGGAGCAATATGCAATGATACTAAAAATGTCATTCCTTATTTAACCTACGTTAATCAGAATTCTAACACAGCGTGCCTATATAGGCAATGGAAAATAACTGTGTTTTATTCTGCAGCGAATCACAGCTCGGAAGAGCGTGATATGTGAGGTCATTATAAAAATCCCAATTTATTCATCACTAGTCGATTTCCTTGACGTTAGATGGTGTAACGTCATTTTCTTGCATCAAAAACTTTAGAAAAGGATATAAATGTGTGTGTTTCAGTCGATAATTTTAACGGGATTTCTTCTAACAATGGTAAAAAGTTGTGAGATTTTGAAGGAAACAACAACATCATTGCCGATTTTCAGTGTGTTAGAATCGAAATAGATCAGCTCTAGTCTGTGATTTGTTGAGTAATAAATCACAGTTTGTTGGTGAGTTGTAAGAAGACAAATCACGCGCTCGGCGCGCACGTGATTTGATCTACTTTACAACTGACCTCCAAACTGTGATTTCACAGTTAGAGTGGATCTTTTTCTTAATTAATACCATGTAAATTCCAAAATGGGACAATCACAAACAGTGCAGGCTCAGAACAGATGTCGCACACTGCAGCATCTGGCCTGGGCTTACACTGTTCACAAAAAGTTCAGCCATTTTCTATATAAATTTCTTCAAAAAACTCAATTGGACACCCCCCAAATTTCAACATGGATTTCAGCTATATACATGTACCTGGTAGGATCAATTAATGGGAGCAGACAAAACTCTGAAACAATGAAAGCATGTTCCTTACTGCAAGCTGGGCTTCTGGGGCCAGTTGTTCAAAACCAACGACGTCGTTAATTAACATACTGTTAAAACTTTGATCATTTATTATGGCAAACATGCTAATATTTTTGCTGAAAAAATGTGAG
Source organism: Lucinisca nassula (assembly GCA_963580285.1). NCBI lineage: Eukaryota > Metazoa > Mollusca > Bivalvia > Lucinida > Lucinidae > Lucinisca > Lucinisca nassula. Next base: position 72,793,926 of record OY757021.1, read on the forward strand.
CAGCTTTTGCATTTGCAAAAGCTGCTCACATTTTTTTTCAGCAAAAATACAAAAAATTTAAATTTTAAACTCGCTAGAACAGTTAACAATAAGACCCCTAACGAGCTTGTTAAGCTAAAGATGCTTTGAACAACTGGCCCCTGATCTTTATCTGGATCCCTTGAAACAGGAGAATGAGGGTTCTAAAGCAGTCCTTATAAAATCTGCTTTTCCACTCGCCACGAGAAGTAAAAAAATTTTAAAATGACGAAAAAAAACAAAATTGACTGGTGAATTTAGAAAAAACCTGCATGTCCTAAAGTCGATTTTTTTTTCTTTTTTGCAGTGCTTTTTGGATCACCTCAATGAGTTTGTTTGCTTGAGGTTTTACGTTCCCGGCAAAGCCATTTAAGTCCTTTTGAAGACATTGCTTCCAATTCTGTGAGACTTTTACCGGCCATTAGATGTAATAACATCTCAAACCCTACCTCCAAACAAAGGCCCCCGCTCATTGAGGCTTGAAGAAATAGATAGGCTGCAAGATGCTTCCATGCAGAGCTGAAACAGACCGCATATGAGTACTGGTAAACCCCTGCTTATAAACCTTATTGGTTTCATTGGGCGAGAGGGCTTGAGATGTCATTTCATCTCAATGTCGGGTAAAAGTCCCACAAAATTGAAAGCAATGTCTCCAAAATGACCTCGGGGACGTTAAACTTCAACTCAAACAAATAACAAGAGGGCCCAATGGCCCTATATCGCTCACCTGTGTACCAGAAAATCATTAGTGTAGGAGACCACTTGACATTGCTACATACTAAATATCTAAGCTCAGGCAAAGCGGTTTCCATGCTTATAGACCCTATTGGTTTCAATGGGCGACAGGGCTTGAGATGTAATTTCATCTCAATGTCGGATAAAAGTCCCACAAAATTGAAAGAGACATCTCCAAAATGACCTATACAGTGTTGACAGGGATGTAAAACCTCAAATCAAACGAGTTTTTTTTAAGTTTTTTTTCCAGTATAAGTCTATAGAAGCTAATGAGCCCTGGGGCTTGGCCAATATTGACCCAAAGGGCATGGTTGGCAGGATTAATGTAGGCGACCATTTTGTGTTGCTATATACTAAATATCTAAGGTCTGTATTTCATGGTTTTAAAGAAGATGTTTGAAGCTTTTTTCCATTATAAGTTTGTTGGAGTTAAGGGGCCACAGGATTTGGCCAATTTGGACTAAATATCTAAGTTCTGTGCTTCACAGTTTCTGAGAAGAAGATTTTTTAAGCTTTCTTCCATTATGAGTCTATGGGAGCTAAGGGGCACTGGGGCGTAATGAGCAGGAAATATGTTGGTGATCACTTGCCGTTGCTACATGCTAAATATCTAAGCTCTGGGCCCTGTGGTTTCAGAGAAGAAGATTTTTGAGGCTTTTCTCCATTATGAGTCTATGGGAGCTAAGGGGGTCCCAGGGTGTGGCCCATTTGGACCCCAGGGACATGATTGGCAGGATTTATGTAGGTGACCACTTGTCATTGCCACATGCTAAATATCTAAGCTCTGGGCCCTGTGGTTTCAGAGAAGAAGATTTTTGAACCTTTTTTCCATTATGAGTCTAGGGGAGCGAAGGGGCCCAGGGGCGTGGCCCATTTGGACCCCAGGGCCATGATTGGCAGGATTTATGTAAGTGACCACTTGCCATTGCTACAAGCTAATTATCTAAGATCTGGGCCCTGTGGTTTCAGAGAAAAAAAAAATAAGCTTTTTTACCATTATGGCTCGTTTGGACCACAGGGGCATGATTGGCAGGAATTATGTAGGTGACTACTTGCTGTATATCTAGGCTCTGGGCCCTGTGGTTTCAGAGAAGAAGATTTTTGAAGCCCTTCCATTATGAATCAATGGGAGCTAAGGGGCCCCAGGGCGTGGCCAATTTGGACCCCAGGGGCATGATTGGCAGGAATTATGTAGGTAACCATTTGCCGTTGCTACATGCTAAACACCTAAGCTCTGGGCCCTGCGGTTTCAGAGGAGAAGATTTTTGAAGCGTTTTTCCATTTTGAGTCTATGGGAGCGAAGGGGCCACGCCAGGGGCCACGGGGCGTGGCCCATTTGGAACCCAGGGGCATGATTGGCAGGAATTATGTAGGTGACCACTTGCCGTTGCTACATGCTAAATATCTAAGCTCTGGGCCCTGTGATTCAGAGAAGAAGATCTCTGAAGCTTTTTTTCATTATGAGTCTATAGGAGCTAAGGGGCCCCAGGGCGTGGCCAGTTTGGGCCCAAGGGGTATGATTGGCAGGAAATATGTAGGTGACCACTTGCTGTTGCTACATGCTAAATTTCTAAGCTCTGGGCTCTGTGGTTTCAAAGAAGAAGATTTTTGAAGCTTTTTTTTCCATTATGAGTCTATGGGAGCTAAGGGGCCCCGGGCGTGGCCCATTTGGAACCCAGGGGCATGATTGGCAGGAATTATGTAGGTGACCACTTTCCCTTGCTCCATGCTAAATATCTAAGCTCTGGGCCCTGTGGTTTCAGAGAAGATTTTTGAAACTTTTTTTCCATTATGAGTATATAGGAGATAAGGGGCCCCGGGGTGTGGCCAATTTGGCACCCAGGGGCATGATTAGCAGGAATTATGTAGGTGACCAATTGCCCTTCCTACATGCTAAATATCTAAGCTCTGGGCTCTGTGTTTCAGAGAAGAAGATTTTTGAAGCTTTTTTCCATTATGAGTCTAGGGGAGCTAAGGGGCCCCGGGGCGTGGCCCATTTGGACCCTAGGGGCATGATTGGCAGGATTTATGTAGGTGACCACTTGCCCTTCCTACATGCTTAATATCTAAGCTCTGGGCCCTGTGGTTTCAGAGAAGAAGATTTTTGAAGCTTTTTTCCATTATGAGTCTATGGGAGCAAAAGGGCCCCTGGGCGTGGCCCAATTGGAACCCAGGGGCATGATTAGCAGTAATTATGTAGGTGACCAATTGCCCTTCCTACATGCTAAATATCTAAGCTCTGGGCCCTGTGGTTTCAGAGAAGAAGATTTTTGAAGCTTTTTTCCATTGCGAGTCTATAGAAGCTAAGGGGCCCTGGACGTGGTCCCTTTGGACCCCAGGGGCATGATTGGCAGGAATTATGTAGGTGACCACTTGCCGTTACTACATGCTAAATATATAAAGACTGGGCCCTGTGATTTCAGAGAAGAAGATTTTTGAAGCTTTTTTCCATTATGAGTCTATGGGAGCGAAGAGGCCCCGGGGCGTGGCCGATTTGGAACCCAGGGGCATGATTGGCAGGAATTATGTAGGTGACCACTTGCCATTGCTACACGCTAAATATCTAAGCTCTGGGCCCCGTGGTTTCAGAGAAGAAGATTTTTAAAGTTTTTTTCTATTATGAGTCTATAGGAGCTAATGGGCCCCGGGGCAGGGTCTGTTTGGACCCCAGGGGCATGTTTGGCAGGAATTATGTAGGTGACCACTTGTCCTTACTACATGCTAAATATATATGCTCTGAGCCCTGTGGTTGCAGAGAAGAAGATTTTTGAAGCTTTTTTTCCATTATGAGTCTATCGGAGCGAAGGGGCCCTGGGGCATGGCCCATTTGGAACCCAGGGGCATGATTGGCAGGAATTATGTAGGTGACCACCTGCCATTGCTACATGTTTAATATATAAGCTCTGGGCCCTGTGGTTTCAGAGAAGACGATTTTTGAAGTTTTTTTTTCCATTATGAGTCTATGGGAGTGAAGGGGCCCCGGGGCGTTGCCCTTTTTGAACCCAGGGGCATGATTGGCAGGAATTTTGTAGGTGACCACTTGCCATTGCTACATGCTAAATATCTAAGCTCTGGGCCCTGTGGTTTCAGAGAAGAAGATTTTTGAAGCTTTTTTCCATTATGAGTCTATGGGAGCGAAGGGGCCCCGGGGTGTGGCCCATTTGGCACCCAGGGGCATGATTGGCAGGAATAATGTAGTTGACCACTTGCCCTTGCTACATGCTAAATATCTAAGCTCTGGGCCCTGTGGTTTCAGAGAAGAAGATTTTTTAAAAATTTTCCCTTTATAAGTCTGAGAGCTATATGTTGCCATGGCAACCAGAATTCCAATTTGATCAGCCCAAAAACCTTATGTAGCCTTTCCCCCTACCTGATAAAGCTTCACATGAAATTTGATCAAGATTGGCCATGGGGTATTAGAGATATACTTATTTGAAATTGTTAACGGACGCACGATGGACGACGGACAAAAAGTGATCCCAAAAGCTCACCTCGTCACTACGTGACAGGTGAGCTAACAACAAAACCTCCAAACAAACCAATAGGGTTTCTGTGTAAGGATGGTCCAACTTACACCACCTTGTCTGGGCAGGCTAAGCCCTTCTAAGCTTATGAAAAACCTCAATATTTAGAACTACCAATTTCTGAAACAATGTTTCATTGCCCCAAAGGTACACCCCAACCTCTTTATAATGGATGGTCCAACTCGCACCGCTTTACCTGGGCAGGCTTAGATCCTCTGATCCGTTTTACAGTACTCATGTGCAGTCGGTTTCAGCTCTGCGTGGAAGCATCAAGCAGCCCAATCTTTTTCTCCAAGCCCTCCTGTGCAGGGCCCCCCACCTCAATGAGCTGAATCTTATTACTACACTTAACATTCTTTTATTTTAAAGAAAAATAAAAAATATATCCTTTTAAGGGAATGGGTACATCTTCAGGAGAGGTAACTCCTGCAAAAATATTTTTGTCTCCCATGTCACAGTGGGACGGGGCTCATAGAAAAGCAAACAGGAAGTCCCGAAAGTTGTCTCCCTTTGAAATGGCAGAAAAATAGCCAGGTGTTCCCTTCCCCTTAAGTCATTAGCATTATGCATCATGGCCTGGCGTATGAAAAACCTCAATATTTAGAACTACCCATTTCTGAAACAAAGTTTCATTGCCCCAAAGGTACATCCCAACCTCTTTATAATGGATGGTCCAACTCCCAATGCTTTACCTAGGCAGGCTTAGATCCTCTGAGCGGTTTAACAGTACTCATGTACGGTCGGTTTCAGCTCTGCGTGGAAGCATCATGCAGTCCATTTATTTCTTCAAGCCCCAATGGACGGGGGCCGAGACCATTTTAGAGATGTTGCTTCCAATTTTGTGGGACTTTACCTCTACAGCGAGAGCATCCTTCAACAAATTTCTCCCTGAGCTTCTCAGCTTCTCTGTCTTGAGATCACACTGCACCTCCATCATGGGTCGTTCCATATGCTCCACAAAATGTGTTCTCCATTTTACATACACTTTCTTGGCAGCCTTTCGTATGTCTTCATCATCATGGTTTCTCAATTTGTTGATCACTTTTCCTATTAAAACAAGAGCTGTCACTATAGGTGACCAATGCCCCCTGTGGGAGCCAATTTCTGAGTTTTTGCAAAATTTCAAGGGAAGATAATTCAGCCAAAAATGACAACAGAGTTATGGCCCTTGGTCAGAATGTAGCCCTTGTGGTGGTGAATAAGTGTGTGAAGTTTCATGGGGCTAGGTCAAATACTTTTGAAGTTATGATCAAGGTTAAAGTTTTTGTGACGGACAGACAGACAGACAGACAAACAAACAGACACGGACAGACAAACAAACAAACAGACAGACAGGGCAAATACTATATGCCCCACAAATCAAAGATTTTCGGGGGGCATAACAACAGAAGCTGTAAAGCATATCCCAACAAGAGCTCCGCAAGTGGGCATTAACGGCCCATGGCAAGTAAAGATGTAAAATATATATCGAGTCTTTTACAAGTCTGCCTTTATGGATTGCAACCTTGAAACAGTATGCATTGCTCCACAACAGTCTTACCATAAAACAAGTTACAGCTTGATTGGATGTAAACTGGTGGAGGAGTTAGCCAGAAGTTAATGGAAGTTCTGGCAATATTTGGTGGACAACACATCACAACCTCTTTATAATGGGGTCCAAAGCAGAAACTGTGTAATAGTTATTTTTCTATATAATCTACACATTTTTGTTTGGATATAACATGGTTATTTAACTATTAACGTGTTATATCCAAACAAAAATGCGTAGATTATATAGAAAAATGACCATTTATGGTCATTTTTCTATTTAATCTACACATTTTTGTTATCCATCTTGAGACCGTGTTATATCGAAACCGTGTTGTAACAAACTGTGTTGTAACGAGATAGTGGTGTATGCACTACTCCACTTCATGGAGTAACTGTTCACTAAGTTTTATCTTGATTGGAGGTAAACTATAGGAGGAATTAGCTGAAAAAAAAGTTTACAGAAATTTTCAAAAGGGCATCACTCTGCTAAATTTTGATGGGCTGTAACCCCCAAATAATATGCACTGCTCCACACCATGATGTAATTATTTACTAAGTTTCATCTTGAGTGAATGTAAACTGTAGGAATTACAGGTTGTCAGATTCTATATTAATATTTGTTAACAAGAGGCCCATGGGCCACTATGCTCACCAGAGCTAAGGCTGGCGCTGCCCACTGCCAGCCATGTATTTTAATATGATATAATTAACTCGGCTGTTTTCGAAGAAAACGACAAGGTATTGTCATAGCTCTGGTGTCTTCTGCGTCGTGCAAAAACTTGTACATTTTGAAATATCTCTGTCATTACTGAACATATTTACTTGAAACTCTGACTAGTTGTTTGAAAAGGGGAACTCATACCAATAGGTGAGGTAACCCTCAAAATATTTTTGGCACAGTTATGCTCCTTTTCGACTTGGAAAAACTTGTAATATCTCTGTCATTACTGAACATATTTACTTGAAACTTGGCCTACTTGTTCATAATGAAAAGGGGAACTCATACCAATAGGTGAGGTAGCCCCCAAAATATTTTTGGCACAGTTATGCCCCTTTTTTGACTTAGAAAAACTTGGACATTTTGTAATATCTCTGTCATTACTGAACATACATGCATTTACTTGAAACTCAGCGTAGTTGTTCATTATGAAAAGGGGAACTCATACCAATAGGTGAGGTAACCCTCAAATAATTTTGGCAAAGTTATGCCCCTTTTTTGACTTGTTCCGAGATATAAATAAGGTCTTTTAAGCAGTGGAGGGGCTGGGGCATAGCCCCAGCAGATCTCAAGATTGTTGCCACTGAATGTGTCTTATAATAAGGACCAAGAATACACATGGTCTAGGGGTGGGAATCTGAAAAGTTTTGAGATATGAGGTGGTTTAGGGGTGGGATCTGAATGGTTTATGAGATATATGGATTTTTATGAAATGGAGGGTGGGGTATGACCCTGGGCAGCCCGGGGGACCCACAGGCTGCACCATTTCAAGAAGTTCTTATACATACACAATGCATGTTCAATATCACAAAGTCACAGTTAAACTTTATTGGTATCATAAACTACGCAAAGCCTTTTCAAAATTTTATAGACGTCATTCAGATTTAATTTCAAAATTCAATGTTGGACTTAAATCTCTTCTGCAACAAGGTCTATCGAAACCCGAACTATATGGTGACTTTGTATATAAATTAAGAAAAATATATAAAGGCAATGACTTCAGCACCCAATTTCTTAAAATCATTCTTCGATATAAAAAGCTAGGGTACAACATCAATGTTATACAACAGACTGCATGCATGGTAGTTAACCCAATCACTGTTGACAACTTTGCTTCCCTCTTTAATTGCACGCCGGTGGTTCAGGCCTCAGATTCTATGACGGTTCCAGCTTAAATGCTTACTGAGAATTGGAGATGTTGCACTGATGAGTTAGGAGGCCTTCATGCGGACTGAACAATTTGTATAAATTGTGATGGAAATAAGGGAGAGGATTGTAGCCAATTGGCCATTTTGTTGGAAAGTAACTGTTCTTTTGTTTTCCGCTATTGATGTTTCCATTAGGGTCTAGTTGTTCCATGTTTGTGCTTCTTTCCCTTTGGTGTCTCTGATGGGAGCTGTGGGTTGATTTTATCGGTTCCTGATAATTGCCTTCACTTCTATTTTTTATACAAATGCCTTTATTATAGTGACCATTATCACATGGTTTTGGAATATATGTATGAATAGGTTAATAGCAACGGAAAAGGTAGGTATTTGGTGAAAGTTGCAGGATGATTTTCCTTATTCCTCCATATGAACCTATTTTGTGGGTATTCATTTGAACCGCCTTGATGAGGCGGTTCAAACGAATACCCACAACATAGGTTTTTATGCAAAACTGACAAACTTTTCCTAAAATACCAACCTTATATAGCTGTTTCCATGAGGCTGTGGTATACCTGTACCTACCAATTTTGGTGCTCATCATGACGTGCCTTGGAGGTATCTTCTTGCCCAGTTCATTAAGACTCTCCAATTTTTCTTTCTTTGAGGAGGTAGCCAGCTGCAGCCTTGACTTGTGATGAAGAATATCATCTATTACAACAACACCCTTAAAAAGTAGAAAAAAATCCAGCTTTTGTTTGTTTTATTATACCCGCTTTTTTAAACAAGAGGGCCCAATGGCCCTATATCGCTCACCTGTCTACCAGAAAATCATTAGTGTAGGAGACCACTTGACATTGCTACATACTAAATATCTAAGCTCAGGCAAAGCGGTGTCCATGCTTATAAACCCTACTGGTTTCATTGGGCCACAGGGCTTGAGATGTAATTTCATCTCAATGTCTGGTAAAATTGGAAGAGACATCTCCAAAATGACCTATACAGTGTTGACGGGGATGTAAAACCACAAAAAAAAACAAAATCTGTGCCTTATGGTTTTGGAGAAAAATGATATTTTTAAGTTTTTTCCAGTATAAGTCTATAGGAGCTAATGAGCCCTGGGGCTTGACCAATTTTGACCCAAAGGGCATGGTTGGCAGGATTTATGTAGGCGACCATTTTGTGTTGCTATATACCAAATATCTAAGGTCTGTACTTCATGGTTTCAAAGAAGATATTTGAAGCTTTTTCCATTATAAGATTGTTGGAGTTTAGGGGCCACAGGATTTGGACCCCAGGGGCATGATTGGCAGGATTCGTGTTGGCGACCACTCGACATTGCTACATGCTAAATACCTAAGCTCTGGGACTTATGGTTTCAGAGAAGAAGATTTTTTAAGATTTTTTTCCCCATTTGAAGTTGTTGTTTTTTTTCATTAAAAGGGCCCTGTGGTTTCAGAGAAGAAGATTTTTTAAGTCTCTCCAATTGTAAGTCTATGGAAGCTAAAGAGCCCTGGGGTGGGGCCAATTTGGATCCCAGGGGCATAACTGGCAGGATTTATGTAGATGGCCACTTGATGTTGCTACATACTAAAAATCTAAGCTCTGGGCCTTATGGTTTCATAGGAGAAGATTTTTTTTAAGTTTTTTTTCCATTATAAGTCTATTGCAGGTGATGAGCTGGGACGAGGCCAATTTTGACCCCAGGGGCAGGGTTAGCAGGATTTATGTAGCTGGCTATTTTATGTTGCTAGATACTAAATATCTAAGTTCTGTGCTTCAGTTTCTGAGAAGAACATTTTTGAAGCTTTTTTCCATTATGAGTCTATGGGAGCTAAGGGGCCCCGGGGCGTGGCCCATTTGGACCCCAGGGGCATGATTAGCAGGAAATATGAAGGTGACCACTTGCCGTTGCTACATGCTAAATATCTAAGCTCTGGGTGCTGTGGTTTCAGAGAAGAAGATTTTTGAAGTTTTTTTTTCCATTATGAGTCTATGGGAGCTAAGGGGGTCCCAGGGTGTGGCCCATTTGGACCCCAGGGGCATGATTGGCAGGAATTATGTAGGTGACCACTTGCCATTGCTACATGCTAAATATCTATGCTCTGGGCCCTGTGGTTTCAGAGAAGAAGATTTTTGAAGCTTTTTTCCATTATGAGTCTATGGGAGCTAAGGGGCCCCGGGGTGTGGCCAATTTGGACCCCACGGCCATGATTGGCAGGATTTATGTAGGTGACCACTTGCCATTGCTACATGCTAAATATCTAAGCTCTGGGCCCTGTGGTTTCAGAGAAGAAGGTTTTTTAAGCTTTTTTTCCATTATGAGTCTATGGGAGCTAAGGGGCCCCGGGGCGTGGCCCTTTTGGATCCAAGAGGCATGATTGGCAGGAATTATGTAGGTGACCACTTGCCGTTGCTATGTGCCTAATATCTAAGCTCTGGGTGCTGTGGTTTCAGAGAAGAAGATTTTTTTAAGCTTTTTTCCATTATGAGTCTATGGGAGCTAAGGGGCCCCGGGGCGTGGCCCATTTAGAACCCTGGGGCATGATTGGCAGGAATTATGTAGGTGACCAATTGCCCTTGCTACATGCTAAATATCTTAACTCTGGGCCCTGTGGTTTCAGAGAAGAAGATTTTTGAATTTTTTTTTTCCATTATGAGTCTATTGGAGCTAAGGGGCCCCGGGGCGTGGCCCATTTGGACCCTAGGGGCATGATTGGCAGGATTTATGTAGGTGATCACTTGCCGTTGCTACATGGCAAATACCTCAGCTCTGGGCCCTGTGGTTTCAGGGAAGAAGATTTTTGAAGCTTTTTTCCATTATAAGTCTATAGGAGCCAAAGGGCCCCGGGGCGTGGCCCGTTTGGACCCCAGGGGCATGATTGGCAGGAATTATGTAGGTGACCACTTGCCGTTGCTACATGCTAAATATCTAAGCTCTGGGCCCTGTGGTTTCCGAGAAGAAGATTTTTGAAGCTTTTTGTTCCATTATGAGTCTGTGGGAGCGAAGGGGCCCCGGGGCGGTGCCCATTTGGAACCCAGGGGCATGATTGGCAGGAATTATGTAGGTGACCACTGGCAGCTGCTACATGCTAAATATCTAAGCTCTGGGCCCTGTTTTTCAGAGAAGAAGATTTTTGAAGCTTTTTTTCCATTATGAGTCTATGGGAGCTAATGGGCCTCGGGGTGTGGCCCTTTTGGACCCCAGGGGCATGATTGGCTGGAATTATGTAGGTTACCACTTGTCGTTCTACAGGCCAAATATCTCAGCTCAGGACCCAGTGGTTTCAGAGAAGAAGATTTTTGAAGCTTTTTTCCATTAAAAGTCTATAGGAGCTAAAGGGCCCCGGGGCGTGGCCCATTTGGACACCAGGGGCATGATTGGCAGGAATTATGTAGGTGACACTTGCCATTGCTACATGCTAAATATCTAAGCTCTGGGCCCTGTGGTTTCAGAGAAGAAGATTTTTGAAGCTTTTTGTTCCATTATGAGTCTATCGGAGTGAAGGGGCCCCGGGGTGTGGCCAATTTGGGCCCCAGGGGCATGATTGGCAGGAATTATGTAGGTGACCACTGGCCATTGCTACATGCTAAATATCTAAGCTCTGGACCCAGTGGTTTCAGAGAAGAAGATTTTTGAAGCTTTTTTTCAATTATGTGTCTATGGGAGCTAAGGGGCCCCGGGGTGTGGCCAATTTGGGCCCCAGGAGCATGATTGGCAGGAATTATGTAGGTGACCACTTGCCATTGCTACATGCCAAATATCTCAGCTCTGGGCCCTGTGGTTTCAGAGGAGAAGATTTTTGAAGCTTTTTTCCATTATGAGTCTATAGGAGCTAAAGGGCCCCGGGGCGTGGCCCGTTTAGACCCCAGGGCATGATTGGCAGGAATTATGTAGGTGACCACTTGCCATTGCTACATGCTGAATATCTAAGCTCTGGGCCCTGTGGTTTCCGAGGAGAAGATTTTTGAAGCTTTTTGTTCTATTATGAGTCTATGGGAACGAAAGAGCCCCGGGGCGTGGCCAATTTGCACCCCAGGGGCATGATTGGCAGGAATTATGTAGGTGACCACTGGTCATTGCTACATGCTAAATATCTAAGCTCTGGACCCTGTGGTTTCAGAGAAGAAGATTTTTTAAGCTTTTTTCCATTATGAGTCTATGGGAGCTAAGGGGCCCCGGGGTGTGGCCAATTTGGGCCCAAGGGGCATGATTGGCAGGAATTATGTAGGTGACCACTTGTCATTGCTACATGCTGAATATCTAAGCTCTGGGCCCTGTGGTTTCCAAGAAGAAGATTTTTAAAGCTTTTTGTTCCATTATGAGTCTATGGGAGCAAAGGGGCCCCGGGGCGTGGCCAATTAGGACCTCAGGAGCATGATTGGCAGGAATTATGTAGGTGACCACTGGCCGTTAATACATGCAAAATATCTAAGCTCTGGGCCCTGTTTTTCAGAGAAGAAGATATTTTAATTTTTTTTTCCCATTGTAAGTCTATGGGAGCTATATGTTGCCATGGCAACCACAAATCCAATCTGATCAGCCCAAAAACCTTATGCAGCCTGTCCCCCTACCTGATGATGCTTCTCATGAAATTTGATCAAGATTGACCGTGGGGTATTAGAGATATACTTATTTGAAATTGTTTACGGACGCACGCACGGACGGACGCACGGAGGACGACGGACAAAAAGTGATCACAAAAGCTCACCTTGTCACTACGTGACAGGTGAGCTAAAAAAAATGGGTATATTATTTTCGTCACGGGAGTCCGTCCGGACGTCCCTCCATCTGTCTGTCACGTTTCATGTGAATGCAACTTCTTTTTTATTTCTTTACCAACAGTGACCAAACTTAGTACATACATTGCTTGGGGACTGCAGATGTGCATGAAGGTGTCGAAATTTCCATCTGACCCCCTGGGATCATGGGGTGAGGTCAAAGGTCAAATTTCTAAGAAAAGGCTTGTGAATGCAACTACTTTTTTATTTCTTTACCTACAGTGACCAAACTTGGTACATACATTGCTTGGGGACTGCAGATGTGCATGAAGGTGTCGAAATTTTCATCTGACCCCCTGGGTTCATGGGGTGGAGCAAAGGTCAAATTTCTAAGAAAAGGCTTGTGCATGCAACTACTTTTTTATTTCTTTACCTGCTGTGACCAAACTTGGTATGTACATACATTGCTTGGGGACTGCAGATTTGCATGAAGGTGTCGAAATTTTCATTTGACCCCCTTGGGGTCATGGGGTGAGGTCAAATTTCTAAGAATAGGCTTGTTCATAGGAAAAGCGGGTATTTGCGATAGTATACCATCGACTGCTGCTCTAGTTTCAGATTGGTTATCAATGGAAAGCAACAAAATGAAGTCTCTTTCATAACAATACAAGAACAGATCAGCCACAAGAGGTGCACAATTTGTACCCATCGGAATACCCACAACCCACAATTTGTCTAAATAACTAAGTACCGAATCTATAAAGAAATTGGGGTGTTTAGGCTTGTTTCTTGTTTCTGTGAGATAAATCCAAACTCCTGTGCTTTGAACAAGAATGCGAGATACTTATCCTCGGTCAAAAGCGGTGATTTATGCATCAAATTTAAGGTCAGAGTCTTTAGAATATCATGATATCAAGAGGGTTTTCACATTTCGGAATTTGGTCGATCCACAGAGGTTTAACTTTGGTCGATTGTAACTGCTGTTTCTATGCACTGATTTTTATGATTCACATTCCAGGGCATTCTTCATTCATTTCTCTGTCCCAGGAGTCAAAGCTCATAAATATTCATAGGATTTAAATAACCCTCAATTTCATTGGAAGAGGTCACCTGTCCAAGCGTGAGCGACCTGAATCTTGTTTACTGCGTGTCGCAAAATACTGACGTCACTGATAATTAACCGATAGCCATAAAATATGTAAATTAGCAACAAACACATGTCATATATCAGATAAAAGCAAATTTTATTACCATTTTAATGATATACAGGTTATTGAACACAAAAATAGATGAGTTTGAGAAAAATAGGATTAAGACCAGTGACCCTCGAAAGGTAACAAGACGTTTCGCCCCCAAGATGTTTCCCCCTGGTCGTTTCGCCCCCTTTTTTGGCCCCTAGTCGTTCCGCCCCATAACCCTAGTCGTTTCTCCTCCAAACCCTAGTCGTTTCGCCCCCAAACTATTTTACTATATTTTATATATAAAAGATTCATATATAATATGAGAGAGAGAACCTGTTCTTTGAATGAAAATGTTAATTTGGAATTATGATAAGTATTACCTGTTTTGATCAATACGGTTAATTACATTGTTTACTTGATTTGACGCACTAATCACGCAATTAATGCCCTTAATGATAAGGTGTGAAAACATGCGCTCTTTGTTAAGTTAGACGTCTTAAATTATCGCTTGAGCACCTTTACCAGTTTTGTTTTAAATTGGTCGGTTGGTTCGTTCACAGAGTCGGCCAGTAAATCATTGTTGAATATTGCCGCAAATGCCATCTATGCAACATCGCGTCAACGCCGATGCAACGTAATAAAGTTGCATCGGCGTTGATACGATGTTGCATACACATTGTGTGCCAACTAGATAATACATGGTTGAGTATTGCCGCAAATGACGCGTCAACGCTGATGCAACGTAATAAATAGAAGTGGAAGCAATGATCAAGTCTATTCCTTTCATCAATGTTCTGTCAGCAATTTGTGTATACTCTGATCAGATTTGCGGCGTCCGACCCAGTAATTCCTGAACTGTAAGCAAATAGTGCAGACCCTGATCAGGCAACGCGGTTAGCTTGATACATTCAAGTACAGCTCATCATAGTGTAGATTATATTTTCTTGTCCTTTTGGATCATTCATTCCAGTGTGGAATTTTGAAAATATCTGAGGGTCACTGATGAGGCCTAATTGGTCGAAACTAGCTAGTCTGACCCTGAAAAACATGTACACGCCATATTTTTCACTTCTGTGGTGTATTCCTTGCTTCCAAAGGATAACCCTTTTAAAGAACATATTTAACTTCACTACAGCTGGTGTGTGGGAATGTGTGGCAGCGGTAAAATGTCTCTCTGCCCTACATCATAGTGTAGATTATATTTTCTTGTCCTTTGAGATCATTGATTGCACTGTGGAATTTTGAAAATATCTGAGGGTCACTGATGAGGCCTAATTGGCCAAAACTAGCTAGTCTGGCCCATAAAACATGTACACTCCATATTTTTCACTTCTGTGGTGTATTCCTTGCTTCCAAAGGATAACCCTTTTATACAACATATTCTTCCCTAGGACTAAACCCGATTGGAATTCTTTACCAGCATCTGTTTCTGAGTCCCCTGACTTGGTATCCTTCAAGCAGGGACCGTCTACTCTCTCGTTTTAACAGCTAGGTAGGGGCCGGACTGTAAGTAAAGTATGAGGGATTTTTTAACCTGTGCCGGTTGGGCGACGCTTCTGTAGCTGGAGAGGTCTGGTTTTCAATGATGATTTAAAAAAGCAGGAATCTTTCCTTTTTTTCTATCCACTATTTATCTTCCTTTCCAATATTTCCCACTTTCTCTTTTTTCGCGCGCCATCAGTCATACTGTTCAAGTATGAATGAAGTCCCTTACTTAGGCTGACGTGACAGGGCGATGATGGTACTTAAGTATTTGCCTCTTCTCACCTCTAATAAAAGTTCAAGATTCATTAAAAAGTAGCCTTAGAGTGAAAAGTGGGCGAAATAACTAGGGGGACAAAACCGGTTCGTAGAAATACCGGAACACACCAAAACACCGGAACACACTGGTAATTACCGGAACACACTCAAAAAAAGCTATTTTTTGGCTTAATAAATGTTTATGTGGGGAAATATGCTATATTATACATTTGATATGCCTTATTTTGACCAAATGTATCACAAAAACATATTTTATAAACCCTAGGCCAGTTACGCATCAAATAATTTATGGCAATGTGATCCGGTATATTTTTGTCATGATGCGTTAGGCATAAGACTATTTTAAGAAAAACATTAAACGCCAATATACGTTATTTAAACCTAGAATAACTGTTACGGTGGTAATTAGTTATAGTATTTCATTTTTTATTGTAGAATTAACGTCCCATCAACACTGATTCAGAACATTTTATGTGTCATTTTGGGGACTCCAACTTCTACCTACGTCCCCAAGCCCCGATGGGCTGGGGCTCAAATTACAGTTTGTGTTTGCATTAAACCCTAAAAGGGAATATCAACGGTGGAATATCAATGAGCAGAATGAACAATGTCATTTATATAGTACATGTAAAACTGGTTGTTTTAAGGGTAATTTTTTTTTTCTTATTTCTGCTCAAAAATAAAGAATGTGGGTATCGATAGAGGACGCCAAGGCCTTTCTAAAGTCCCCGTTATTTATGTTTTGCGCAGAAATAAAAAAAAAAAAAAAAAAAAATCTTTGGGAATTTTTTTTTTTTTTTTTTTTTGGGAGGGGGGTGGGGGGGATTGAAAAGGCGTGATTACATATTATTAAATAAACAGACATTAGCGATAAAGGAATCTTTCTAGCAATATTGTGGTCCTGAAAAGGACCGTTATAGTTTCTTTTAAGAATTCTCTATGACCTGCAGAATACCAGTCTGATGCGAAAAAAGTATTTTCGGAGTCCACAATTTTTGCTGTTTGGCGTTGGTTGCGACAGGTGGACCAGGTCTTCATCATAATCATGGGGGCACTTAATGTCATGGAACTTTATGACATTTTCACCGTAGGTATGGAAGAGCAGCTTGTTGATTCTTTTCCTGTCTCTGTCGAATTTAGCCCTCGTAAGCCCAGGTGGGTCACTTTTTGAGAAGTCAGCTCTTGGGAGAATCTCTGAGATGTATACCCGCCGCACCCCTGCATCTTCAAATTCCTTAACCAGACTACAGATGTTCCCGTAGATCATATCTGGATCTGATATAGGACTGATGTCGTTGCCACCGATGGACAGAAAAACAATGCGCGGTCTGGCAGCTTTCATTCTTTTCTTCAGCGTAGTATCAACAGCGAGTCGAGCAAACTTTAAGCCACCTTGGTGAACGAAAGTTGAAGACCCTGGAACCCGAAGATCGCCATCGCAGAACTTATACAGCCTCTTGATATATGAATCGCCAAACAAACCGAATGCCATCTTATTCTGTGGAAGAAACTTTTGTGTTTGTTAATTTTAGAGACAATCGTCTTTATTAAAAAGTCATTTCTGACACTGATTGAGTCGATGTACTCAAGAAATGACATCAGTGATCTAATCAACATAGTTACGAGTAACAAACCAAATAATCCCCTTAAGCTCCGCCAGTTACCTGTTTTCTACCTGGGGATTAGTGTATAATGGAATAGTAACTGCATGCGCTAATAAACACGCTTCCGTTAATCTTGAAGTAAGATAATGATCAGACTGCAGGAGATCATGTCCGCGCTTTTCGTTATATGTCCGTGTCTGTCCAAATCCCATTTTATCCAGATCTTTGAGAAGAAAAAGAAAATGTCTTTTTATTTTTACAGAAAAAAAAAAGAATGAAAAATTCAGAAAAAAAAAAATCTGAAAATTATAATATGTCCTGCAAACATAGATTGCGAGTATTCATTAATACCGCGTCGTTGAGACGGTTCTAACGAGTATCCACAATCTATCTTTTGAGCAGAAATACACTAAATGAATACATCTTAAAAAAAAAAAAAAATATCCAAATTTTCAGATAAAATAAATCTTATTATTTTCAAAAGTTTAATATACATCACGCGGACAACTCCGTGAAATGAATACCCCCGCACACCCCCAATTTATGTAGAGAAAACTGGGGTTTAGTGGGGGATACTACATTATTTTCTTATTTCAGCCCATATACATAGGTTGTGGGTACTCGTTAGAACCCCATGAATGAGGTGGTTTTCAAAACTGTAACAAGTCCTTGAATTAAAGACCCTACTAAACCACATGTTATATTTCAATCTATGTTGAAAGCAGAAATAAGAAAATTGTTAGCATTTCTGCTAAAATTCGGTTATTTATGACACAATGTTGGACGCCATTAGTTCAATCGTATATGTTTTCCTAATGAAACGCAGATTGTGAGTATTCGTTAAAACCGCCTCATTGAGGCTGTTCTAACGAGTACACACAAGGAAAAAAAAATACACCAGTTAACTCCGCTTTTCCTACAAAAAAGTGGGGTTAAAAGGGATCAATAATATATAGGTCTGTTATAATGACAATTTCTTGAATCAGCTGAAGGGAGAGACTGATAGTGGAATATATTTCATGACCAATATCAACGAAAGAATGTTGCCGGTCCCCGCAGGCGATTCTAATCAAATAGTGTAGAACCAGAACGGACGACGGCGGCAAAAAAAAATAATCCTTTCCTTTCTTTGCTTCATCTCTAGTAAAATTTTCTCGCCCCCGGGCAAGGTAACTGATAGTTTCTGTAGATCGTAATCAGAATGCGCACGCAAGTAAGTGTCTACACTGCTTGCCATGTAAGTGAGAATAGCGAATACTAATAATAATAATAAAAAACGTCATAAATTATACATGACGAAAACATGTCTATATAATTTTGACCCCCTTAAACCCGACTTTTATAAGGTAAAACTGGAGTTCGCCAGGCTAAATATTATTTTTCTTATTTCTGCATAAAAACATATATTGTGGGTACTCGTTACAACCGCCTCGGCGAGGCGGTTCTAGCGGTTGTCTACAAACTATGTTTTGAGGAGAAATAAGACAAATATCACATGTTTTCCTAAGAATATTTTCATTTTCCAGGGGTTAAATTTACATTTTACTTGTATTGGTTATTTTTCATAACTGATTGCTAATTGCGTTCAAAATCGGGCTACCAAGATAAAAGACGAGCGATAGTTGGCTTCATGTTTTAGAGTTGTTTTAGATCTCACGCCGCATCAATTAAGAAATACTGCACTTAACAATTTAGAATACTTGCTAGTGATGATTACCATAACTGAGAACCCCTAATTGTTTGTTTTGAACATGCGGCCTTCTTCATGTGGACCCATCAATACAATACATTAAAAATTGTTTGTATTAATTGCATGAAACCATTGTATTAATTGCATGAAGCCATTGTTTTCCTTTTAACTTTAAATGTAAATGTATGACACCATAATGCTTTACGATCACTTTGCTCTAGTGTCTGTAAGGGAATAGGTCGCAATGGCAGACTACCCCTGTGGAGTCTGTAAAAATCAGTGTGAAACTGAAGTAATTCAATGTTCAGAATGTGAAATTTGGTACCACATTGACTGTTTGGGAATGACAAAAACTGCTTTGAAGTCTTGGTCCATCAAATCACTGAACTTCTTCTGTAGGAATTGTGCGTTCAACGGAGACGAGTACGACGCTGAAAAGGCACTGTCCAGGTATAATTAATAGATCTTTGTCTACATTATGAAAACACGCCTATACAAATAAACTGGAAAAAGTCTACCAACAATGCTAATTTTGTAATAATAATTTTGTTATTTTTCTTATCTCTGCTCAAAACATATATTGCGGCGAACCAAATCGAGACATCTTTCTCATCTGTGCACAAAGCAAAGATTGTGTGTACTCGTTAGAACCGCCTCAAATATGTTATTAGCAGAAATAAGAAAAATAATGCAAACCCCTTTTTAACTATGTAAAAGTGGGTTCGAGTGATTAAAATTAAAGAGGCATGTTTTCGTGGTGATTATTAGTAGAATTGCTCATGTACCCAGGGAAGTCTCAGAACAGCCCGCGTATCTAAGTCATCTGTTCTGTTCGTCGATCCTAATTTTGAAAAAATCAAAATGCACTCTCTCTCTCTCTCTTTGATTTTATTTATTTATTTATTTCAAATTAATGAATTAATGCTCACCTGCGCCGTCTGATATATTTACTGGGGTTAATAAAGGTATACATTTTTTTTCTAGTTTTACGTAAAAACAAAAACAGGTTGTTGATATTCGTTAGAACCGCCTCACAGTGATCGTTCCAACAAATTACCACAATCTATGTTTATAGAAGAGATATGAAAATTTAGCATTTTATTTATTTAAAACAATATATATAAATATTAATAAAAAAAAAAATCAGTATTAGTGTTTTCGCGACGATCTCTTCTCTCTCTTAGGTAAAGAGGTATGCGCTGTATAATATGAATATGAATTATTGGTTATCTTAGTTGTCAGACGAGAATGCGTGTCAGCGCTGTCTGATTTGTGTGTATACTGTTCGTCTGTAGGAACAACTTCGGATTTTTATTTCTACACAAGATATAGATTGTGAATACTCGTAAGAACCGCCTCGCTGAGGTGGTTTTAACGAGTACCCACAATCTATGTTTTGGCCGGAAATTAAGAAAGAAAGTATGGTGTAGAAACTAAATGAGACAAACTAGAGCTGTCAGAGGATCTGACTATAGCCCCGCTATAGCGCTATCAGAGGAGTAAGACACATTGACTCTAAAAGCTTTTAACCTATCAGGGGAGCTTTCTTAGTTCCAGAGAAAACTTTAATATTTTTTTTTTCTTTGCTGGGGAGATAACCCCAAGAGTAATGTTGTTGGCCATTATTTACTTACATCCACCTAATGTTCATGTTTATACAAAGTTTCAGCTTTCTAGCTTTCTTAGTACCTGAGAAAACTGTATCGAAAATATTTTTCATGGTTTGATGGTTAGAAAAGTGAAATGATTTTTTTACTTGCAGAAAATATCCTATCAGGGGAGATAACTCCAAGAGTTATGGGCCTTTGGCCATTATTTTGGTAAGGGCCATACATCCACCCACTTTTCATGTTCATACAAAGTTTCAGTATTCTAGCTTTCTTAGTTCCTGAGAAAACTGTCACCAAACCTTTTCATTTATTAAAAAAAACTATACTATCAGGGGAGATAACTCCAAAAGTAATGGGCCCTCGGCCATTATTTTGGTTAGCTCCCTATATCCACCCATTGTCCACATTTATGCAAAGTTTGAGGTTTCTAGCTTCTTTAGTTCCTGAGAAAACTGTGACCAAACATTTTCATTTAAAAAAAACCTATATTTTCATTTATTTAAAAAACCTATCAGGAGAGATAACTCCAACAGTTATGGGCCCTTGGCCATTATTTTGGTAAGCTCCCTATATCCACCCATTGTCCACATTTATGCAAAGTTTGAGCTTTCTAGCTTCTTTCGTTCCTGAGAAAACTGTGACCAAACATTTTCATTTAAAAAAACCTATCAGGGGAGATAACTCCAAGAGTTATGGGCCCTTGGTCATAATTTCGGTAAGGTCCGTGGAGGCACCCATTGTCCACGTGTATACAAAGTTTTAGTTTTCTAGCTCTCTTAGTTTCGGGGAAAACTGTGACGAAAAAATAACGGAATAACGGAATTACGGAATTACGGAATTACAGAATTACAGAATTACGGAATTACAGAATTACGGAATGACAGGGCAAATCCAATATAGCCCCACTTTTCAAGCGGGGCTATAAATAGAAACTATACCAAGATTTTTCCGAAAACTCAGTGAAAATTTTACCAACAAAAATGTATACCCCTGTAAACCCCAGTTGAGATATTGAAAGATCCCATGCAGGAAATTGGGCAAATAAAATCAAAGTTAAATAAACTGAATCTGGAAAATTTATGATTACTTTAAATGACCTGCGTCTATGTCGCGGGGCTAGTAACATGTTTGCATATAGTGTCCTCCTGTCAGGGACCACCATAAGAACTGTTAAAAATGGTCTTGAAGACCACTTATGGACAGTCCCAAAGGTGGTCTTAATAGTGGAATTCTACTGTATATGCTCCATCTTACTAATTGCTACGGTTTCATTGGGCGACAGGGCTTGAGATGTCCTTTAATCTCAATGACGGGATAATAGTTCCACATAATTGGAAGCATCGGGACAGGGGAGTTTCGTCTGTCTGAGACACACAAACATTTTCAAGTAACAAAAACAGAATGGGTCGCGATGACTGACGCTAAACGACAAAAACTACACTTAAGATTCAGAAAGTTTGTGCCGACGGACAGTAAGTATGTGACGTCAACCGACGGTCAGACGGAAATAATTGCACCCAGGACGCATGGACGCAAACCCGGACAGACTAAAAGAAAGAGGACTGAAAGAACAAGGACAAACAAAAAGAAAAAAGACGGTGACCATTAATTCATACACCTTAATTACCAAGTTTTTGTTTTATTTAAGGTTTAACGTCCCTGTCAACACTGTAAAGGTCATTTTGGAGACGTTGCTTCCAATTTTGTGGGACTTTTTCGACAGAAATGACATATCAATGCCCTGCCGCCCGATGAAACTAATAGGGTTTATAAGCATGCGTGGAAGTATCATGAAGCCCATCTATTTCTTCAAGCCCCGATAGGCGGGGCCTTATACCAAGTTTCTGTAACTGATAGGTTAACCTGAGTACATGACATACAGTGCTAAACTCCCCCATTTATTAAGTTCACCAAAAATTAAGACTAAATCTGCGTTTAAGAACTTTTTTAAGTTACAGCTATTCTTCCTTTTGTTTCCTCAAACGAGTGCATTTAGGTCAGAGACCAGCTTGGTTGCTGTTCAAAAGTGGTCTTAAAGGCCATTTATGAGCAGTCCCCAAGCGAGTCTTAATATAGGAATCTTACTTAATACATGCATGTTTGTGTAGCGCACTTTAACAGTAACGACTTTACGTGGCGTATCGCCCATCCCAGTGTAGGGAGGGTTGCTGCTGATTTTGTGCGCTATATACGAATATTGGATTGAGTGTCATCCAGTCAAAAGCCAGGTTTTAGACCATTCAAAAGTGGTCTGTGTTCTAAGACCAATTTTGAACAGTCTTAACTGGTGTCAATATTGGAATCTTCTTGTATACATGCATATTTGTGTAGTGCCTATAGTGACGGCTAGTCAAAGACCAGTTTTTGGACTGTTCAAAAGTGGTATTAAAGACCACTTGTGAACACTCCCAAAGCTGGTCTTAATACAGAAATCCTTTTTGTTTAGAAGGTTGGGGTTATTCTTTCTTTGTGTATTCATCATACGGGATCCTTTAGTTATAGACAAGCTTTGAGACTGTTCAAAAGTTGTATTAAAAACCAGCTTCGGGACTGTTCAAAAGTGGTCTCATTGAAATATTGTGAACAGTAATAAAGCTGGTCTTAATATAGGAATCGTTTTTGTTTAGAAGGTCGATGTTATTCTTTCTTTATGTATTCCTCATACGGTATCACAAGCGTTGGAACTGTTCAAAAGTGGTATTAAAGACCAGCTAATTCGGGGCTGTTCACAAGTGGTCTTAACGACATCTTTTGAACAGCCCCAAAGCTTGTCTTTTGGACCGTTCGCAAGTGGTATTAAAACCAGCTTTTGAACAGTCCCAATGCAGGTCTTAATACAGAAATTTTTATGTATATATATTTCCATAGGGATGGTAGATTCTGATCTTGTGCGCTGTAGCAAAAATGTTACATCTGAAGTACCTTTTTTCAGTGTATATAGAGTAAACCTGCTGTAGAGCAGCTACATTCTGTGACGTTTGGTACGGGTCTGTACTTCTTGTGCGTATAACGCACTGATTAGTAACAGCCTTACGCGGCGTTTCGCCCATCCCGGTGTAGGGAGGGTTGTTACTGAAAGTGTTAGTTGTATGCTGTCATGTGAGGTACAAATGTTAAACCAGTTAAGCCTGTTTAAGTAGACTACATTAGTTTCAGATCAGACGCCGCGCTGCGTGGCGACGCATAGGGCACTACCGTCTTTGTCTATGTCCTTTTTATAAGACGTATATTACAGGCTATTCCTTTGTTTCATTATTTAATGTGTGTTTGTTTGTTTGTTTCTTTGTA
The DNA here is from genome assembly GCA_963580285.1 of Lucinisca nassula. Lineage (NCBI taxonomy): Eukaryota > Metazoa > Mollusca > Bivalvia > Lucinida > Lucinidae > Lucinisca > Lucinisca nassula. The sequence goes on from OY757021.1 coordinate 72,817,452, forward strand.
TTTAAATATATAATGTGTATGCAGATATCAAATTACTTACATTGTGCCATTTCGACGTTGATTTACAAATAGCGTATATGTTTTTAAAATATATCAAGTTTACAATTTCTATTTACACTTTTAAACAGTTTTAACATCTTTATATATAAATATGTATACATACGTTGATTTTATAACTTAATAAAAAAGCAATATTGTTTTCATTTTGTTTTGAGCCAGCGCACGACAAAATCAACAATAAGATATGTGCGCCAAACGAAGACTCAGATCAGCCTGTGCATCGGAATCTTCGTTGTGCGGTCTAAGGATAGCTAATGGTCGCAACAAGAGAAGTCTTTTGTTAGACTATATAGATGAGCAGTCTGATCTGATTCTTCGCTGGGCGCATATGTAAGTTGTTGGAAATGCTGTGCCCCGGCTCATTTCCTTTCATTTTGTTTTACATATACCTTAAATGAAATGGGTGTCAAAGGAAAATGCGTCTTCGGACATTCACAAAATAGCCATATCGGACTGTGCAGTCTGATTGGGGTCTTCACTATCTGCTAACAGATACAAGTTACGGTAACACATTCATTAAAACTTTTTACGTTGGAGCCCCCCAACCTATGCATCACAAATACATAGGTTGAGAGTCTCTAACGATCACCTGCAACTTGTATCGGGACTAGAAAAAAAAAGACGAACAATATTACAACAAGATTAATGAAAGGTGCCTTATTGAACATGTGTTATCATAACGTGAGTCTTTTTAGCGGACAGAGAAGACCTTGATCAGTCTCCGCATTCGGATCTATACCTTTGAGGCCAGCAACATTTGTTTGTAGACATGTTTTCCAATGGCATGACACGTATCAGACTGCTATTTGATTTTTGAATATACATTGTGTTTTTATATACTTATGTTGTTTTTAGAGAGAGAGAGAGAGAGAGAGAGAGAGAACACAATTATGAAATGGATTTTGATGGATTTTGAAATAAAACTGTGCAATATTAAACATGGTTTGTTATGTATTTCATTACCATTTGTCAGATTTCATTTTATCTATCTATCTTTTCCTACTGAGTCGGTCATGTTAGGCTATTACCTCAGTTAAAGAGACACCATAACGTTGAGTTTGTAGCAGACAGAGAAGACCTCGATCAGTCTCCGCAATCGGATCTATACCTTTGCTGGCATCAATAGACATATTTTCCAATGGCATGGCACATATCAGACTTAGCTAATTCTCTGCTCTAAGAATGAATCCAAGGATCAATGCAGTATGGACCGGATTGATCTAACCTGTTGACTGGGCCAGAAATTATAATAAACAAACAATAAAATGACAGAGTTGCCGCTTAGCAAACTTGGTAAAAATCTGACATTAAAAATTGAAATTTTTCCGAGCTAATGATTTTGACATTTCATGTTTTTCTTCCCAATGGCGACACTATGCTGGAAATGGCAAACTTTTTTATTTATTTTTTTTTTATTTTTATTTATTTTTTTTTTTTTTTTGCCGCTAGAAGAATTGTCAAACTATATTCTTTTCATCATCAAATGATTTTTATTAGAGAGAGCAAATCTAAACATAAACTGGTCAGTATCAATTACTTGTATATATTCAGGACCGGAACACATTTGATAATACACTGAACTAAGATTAATTAAGATTAATTAATTTCTGTTTTTTATATCAGAAATGATTTCAACAACACTATACACAATAAAACAATGCAAATAAGTCATAAATAACATTTCTAATAAAAGAAATATAAAAAATTCAAGTGTGTTCCGGTAATTACCAGTGTGTTCCGGTGTTTCTACGAACCCGGACAAAACGACTAGGGGGATGAATCGACTAGGGGGGCGAAACGACTAGGGGGAAATGACCAGGGAGGAAACGTCTTGGGGGCGAAACGACTAGGGGAGGAAACGGTTTGGGGACAAAACATCCCGGATTCCCCTCGAAATATGCGGAAATTCCAGCCGATATTAGACAGGCATTGGGGTTGCTATTAACAATTCGATTCTGAGTTGACCCGGCCGAGTCAAAACAAAACATCCCGGATTCCCCTCGAAATATGCGGAAATTCCAGCCGATATTAGACAGGCATTGGGGTTGCTATTAACAATTCGATTCTGAGTTGACCCGGCCGAGTTGACTCGGGGCCGAGTTGACCAATATTGGCCGATGCGCAGAATTAGCCTACACCACTGGATTGAATTTTACCTTCAGAGACTCTATTGTCGTTTGCTTCATTTTCCAATATGACTAAAATTGTTTATTTCCGGTTTCACGACCAATACAAATCGCAACGTTGCAAAACAAACCGCAAAGGCTGATACCGGTATCGGGACAACTCGGCACATAGCAAACTCGGCACATAGCCAACTCGGCACATAACCAACTCGGCCCCTACAAACTCGGCACATAGCAAACTCGGCCCACAATAGTTATAATGCTTATTAAGCTGTACATTAATACTCTATTTGCCTGTTGTATTATTATTATTATTATTATTATTTTATAATAATTATATATATGCTTATTAAATAAAAAAAAAGTTTCTAGATTTTTTTTTTTTTTTTTGCATTTTTTTAAAAAAATCATCTAAATCAATAAGCTCTGGATATGACTTAATTGCTACACTAATTATCTGATTAATCAGGCGATAGCTAAAGCTACGAATATGATATCTGGGACTCATTGCCACACATTGATATGAGAACGTCTTTTCTTATTTCTGCTCTATAACATAGACCGTTTGTATTCATTTTCAAAGGTGTGCTAACATAAGCAAAGTTCTCATGGTATCTGTATGTCTGTGCTAAGGGTATACATTAAACTTTTTATTTCTGCTCTAAACGATCCAGCACCCGAGATTTTGGTACTTATCTCATATGCACACAGCGAATGCTCAGGCGCGACTACATTACGGTAACACACCCGTGCGTCCCTAGTGCATTTTTTCACATCCCCAAAACGGCTAATTTTCTGGTGACAATCAGTGATATTTATCCTTGTTTTCAGTAAAAATAGGTTGTGGGTGCTTGTTAGAACAACCTATGTCTTGTTTTTTGTTGTTGTTTTTTTTTGTTGTTGTTTTATTGTTTTTTTTTGTTTTTGTTTTTTTTGTTTTGTTTTTTTAAGATTTATTCGCTGGTAAATTTAAGAAACAACTTAATATATGAAACTTACATAGTTGAAATTTTATTGAAAAAAAAAATCTTCATATTTTTTTTTTAATAAAGATCTACTCCATTAAATATTGATGTTTGGTCCCTATTTAGTTGGTCCCTATTTCACAGGTAACTTTAATTTGATTGTTTGTTTGGTTATGTAATTATCATTACCAAGTGAACAATAGATATTTGACCCAAACAGCTAATTATGTGCCGAGTTTGTATAGGCCGAGTTTGTCATGTGCCGAGTTTGCTATGTGCCGAGTTTGTTATGTGCCGAGTTTGCTATGTGCCGAGTTGTCCCACAACACTGATACCAATAGTTTACTGAGTCGGTCACATTTGACCATTTCATTTTTGGCTCCCGCCCATCGGCTTGAAGAAATATATGGGCTGCATGATGCTTCCACGCAGAGCTGAAACCGGCCCACAAACGAGTACTGGTAAACTGGTTAGACTAGAGGATCTGAGCCTGCCCAGGCAAAGTAGTGCGAGTCGGCCAGTCCATGCATATAAACCCTATTGGTTTCATTGGGCGGCAGGGATTTAGATGTCATTTCATCTGAATGTTGGGTAAAAGTCCCACAAAATTGGAACCAACGTCTCCAAAATGACCTTTACAGTGTTGACGGAGACGTTAAACCTCAACTCAAACAAATTGGCCATTACCTAGGCAAGACAAACGTAGAAGTTTTATTAGTTTTCTCTAATTTATTCTCGAGTTCTACGGAAACATGATGTTTCGCCCCCAAGAAGCCCTGGTCGTTCCCCTCTCCTTGTAGATTCGTCCCCTATTTTGGCCCCTAGTCGTTTCGCCCCCGCCCCCCCACAGAAACCCAGTCGTTTCACCCCAAAACCATTTCCCCCAGCCTCTGTTTGATTTGAGGATTTATGGCCCCGTCAGCACTGTATAGGTCATTTTGGTGACATTGCTTCCAATTTTGTGGGACTTTCACCCGACATTGAGATCAAATGACATCTCAAGCCCTGTTACCCAATGAAACAAATAACATGGAAGGTCCGACTCGCACGGCTTTGCCTGCTCTAAGGCGTTTTCCAGTACTAGTGTGCAGTCGGTTTCAGCCCTGCGTGGAAGCATCATGCAGCCCATCTATTTCTTCAAGCCCCGATGGGCGGGAGCCTCCCCCATAGTTATTTCGCCCCCAAACAATGTTCCCAATAAACATGTCTAATCTACACCTTTTGCCAGTGTCTCAGCATATGAGCCCAGTCCATGTTTTACAAATAGCATGGCCATAAACAACTGTTGTCTGGAGTTTCTACATGGTCAGCCATAATCACAGCGTCAATTAGTGGATGTGATGATTTGTTTATTTCAGTGATAGGACGTTCTTGCTTTGGCTTCAGTTTTTGCTTGTTTGAATTGAGACTTTACATGACCAACATTATTTAGGTAATTTTGGAGACCTTGATTCCAATGTCGTGGGATTTTTACCCGATATTTAGATGAAATTATATCTCAAGCCCAATTGCGCAGTGGGCAAGATCCTGTTGTGTTTGCAGCAGGTGTGGTATTATTTTTATTTTTATTACCTTTTTCTTCACCTCTATTTTTCCTTTTTCGAATGCCCCATTTCTTAGGAGACAGCTTGACATGGATGGTTGCTTGAGGACTCAGCCAATGACTCACACGCTGTTGCCAGTCACTGACGTGGAGGTGTTGCAATAGATCCGCTTAGAACTGGTAAACCACTTAGAGGATCTTAACCTGTCCAGGAACCATGCAGGTAACTGACCAACCCGACATAACCTTAGCTGTAGACTGGGCCGTAAAACCTAACACACGACAATAACACAGGGTCAGTAGCAGACAGAAAGCTTATGGAGTATTAGTATCTATTAGTTGGCTGTTTATCATTTGACCAAAAATGATATAACCATGTGTAATAAAATTTTGAATTTCTTTTGAACGTCTTTAGCATAATCTTACATTTGTGGACTTTACATGCCATCCATGAAATCGCACAGACTCATTCCATAAATTCATTATCTAAGTTTAAGCCCTGAAACCCCACTATTATATAATAAACTGGGGTTTACAGTGTGTGTGTGTGGGGGGGGGGGGGGTTCCTATTTCTGTTCAATATTATAGTGTGGATACTCATAAGAAATACCTCGCCAAGGCGGATCTAACGAATACCAACAATAAAACATAGATTGTGGGTACTCGTTGGAACCGCCTCACCAAGACCGTTCTAACGAAAACCTACAATCCATGTTTAAGACAGAAATATGAAAAACATATCTGATTTTTTGGAAAACTTTCATTTTTCGGTGGCACCATTTTCAATATACATTGTATTTGAATAGGTGTGTTTTCGTAATGAACTGTGAAGTGACATCAAGTATACGGTCCTCTCTATATATATATATGGACAAGATGGGCCCTGGAGCATATTAACAATTTTTGCGAGGAGGTTTATTGAAATCGTCACTTTGAAACAAGAATTTACAGACGAAAGAGCATAAGCATTCTATAAACTGAGTATGAGACCTCAGCTAAGGAAAGCTAAAACCTTTGTCACTGCCACTTACACAGCTGAGGGTTGGGCAATAGTATAAATGTCTTTCAAATACAGATACCATAATGATATGCTTGGGCGCTAGGGCTTGAGATGTCATTTATTCTAAGTGTCGGGTATAAGTCCCACACAATTTGAAGCAGCGTCTCCAAAATGACTTTAATAAAGTTGTTGGTGACATAAAATCTTAATTAAAAAAAAAAAAAAAAAATACAAAAAAAAAAAAAAAAAAACAGAAAAAAACAAGATACTGATACATGTATCTCTACTTAAAAAGAAGTGAGTTAAAATAAAGTGCCATCTGTTTTTTAAATAGAGATATCTCGGTTTATGCTATAAAAGGTATCTCTGTTTGAAAAACATGTATTTGTATTTGAAATATACATATCCTTAAAGCAGCACTGAATATACAAATTCTTATATTCTCAAACTGTCACTATCCACCAGACTGATTGAAATGTATGTTGGATGAAGCAAGCTTGCAATGCTCTTAACATAGCCCCATATAAGAAGTATAACAAGGATAACTAACGGATATTTCACTTGTTTCATAATAGAAACATTTACTCTGGGTCCTTTTTAGAATTGCATATTAACTGAGGTGAATTTTCTTAATGAGAAACAAGTAAAGTTATCCAAAAATTATCCTCTGTCTGCAGTTGTGTCTTCATTAAATATGTTATTGAAAGGGATATCAGCAAAGAGACCAGCTGATTAAGACAAAATTATGTTGTTGTTCTTTTTATTATTATTTTATTTGATATTATTTTCAATCACATTTGCCATAATAGCACAATTCCGCGTAGTATGTGAAATTCCACTCTTGCCATTGAGACCTGATAGAAAAAAAAAGAAAAAATATTCTTTGACAACATATCTAGTCAGAACATTTTATTTGTTCATTGTCTTACCATGTTGAATATCTATCAATAATCTCTCCAAAATTATACTGTGTGATTTTATGGGTTAACACTTTTGGTAGCTGTGCACCTCACTGCTTATCAGGTTGCAAGTTCAGTATTTGTCAGGTTTTTATGTATACATGTACTTATGTATGGAACAAAGTGAAGTTGGGCTGGCCAGTCTATATACAAGTATAACAGCGGCCCTGAGGAAAATTGTTTTACTTGCACAATGGGCAAATGGAAAATATTTTGATCTGTCAGGCTCTGCTGACTCTAACAATGTGTGCATTCTAATGAACAGTGGAGCACCCTCATTCTGTTTTTTGTTGCAAACATCAGGCCCTAGCTGCACACTGTTTGCCTTTCTGTAAATGTCAGATTTGTGCTTAAACCCATATTGGCATCAATGGACAAGGCCAAAGTCGAAGAATGTAGTTGGTAAAGACCATAGCAGAAACTCTGGTGTGAAAGGGTTGAGTGAGGTACTCGTAATGACCAAAAGTGACAGACGTAGAAAGATAAAAGAGAAAGAAAATCTTGACAATGTTCAGGGCATGAGACGAAAGCATAAGCTGTTTCCTGCCGGGGTCGGTAACATTCTTTCGGGGAGATTGATCATGAAATCGTTTCTACGGTCATTGTCTCCCTTCCGTTCAAAAAAAGGCAGTTGTCAGTTTTTGGCGAAAGAATGTGCACTGTACTCGTTAACCGCTTAAGAATAAGCCTGCCCAGAAAAGTATGGATAGGTAAACTGACCGGCTCAAAATGACATAAATAGTGTTGACTGGGCCGTTAAAATCCAATACAAACAAAAAAAAACATAGCCTTTTGGTTGGGCTCTATTAAAATTCTCCCGTGTATACTCACTTATGACATGGTTTTTTGCTTAGTTCAGATTTAACGTTCACGCCAACGTTATTTTGGTCATTATGAAGACTTTGCTTCAGATTTTGTGAGACTTTTACCCAATATTGAGATGCAATGTCTTCTTAAAATTGGAGTGAAGGCAATGATCAGGAATCGATACAATTAACCCACAGCTCCCAACAGAGACACCAAAGGGAAAGAAACACAAACATGAAACAACAGACCCTAATGGAAACATCAATAGCGGAAAGCCAAAGGGACAGTTACTTTCCCGCAAAATGGCCAATTGACTATCCAAAACGAAATAATATAAACGATACAAACACTCAAAGACAAGTCATAACAAAAATAAAACGCGACAGAAGAACCGCATTGAAAACATTCGGAATGAGCGTTCGAGAGTGACTTAATAAAATTGAAGCTTCCATCGCAATCGAACGAACTAAAATAAATTAGTATACACTAAACCAAACGAAAAACACTGGGCGGCTTAAATCGATTTTACGTGGCCACAATCCTCGCCCTTACTTCCGTCGCGATTTAGACAAATAATTAGTTCAATCCGCATGAAGGCCTCCTAACTCATCAGTGCAACATCTCCCTGAACACAAAAAATCAAACAACCACTGAGATGAATCAACGATGAGGACTCGACAGCAAGACACCACTGAAATGCTGGAGCAAAAGAAGACCAAAGTTGGACTCCGATGGACCCGACCAGAGACAGAGCATCAGGCACCAACCAACATTACTTGAAATTAGATACTCTCTTATTCTCAGTAAGCCTTTACGCTGGAACCGTCATAGAATCTGAGGCCTGACCCACCGGGTGCAATTAAAAAGGGAAGCAAAGTTGACACCGTGATTGGGTTAACTACCATGCATGTAGTCTGTCGTATAACATTTATGTTGTACCCTATCTTTTTTATATTGAAGAATGCTTTTACGAAATTGGGTGCTGAGGTCATTGTATTCATATATTTTTCTGAATTTATATACTAAGTCACCATAAATTTCGAGTTCCGATAGACCTTGTTGCAGAAGAGATTTAAGTCCAACATTGAATTTTGAAATTAAATCGGAATGACGTCTATATAATTTTGAAAAGGCTTTGCGAAATTTATGATACCGATAACCCCGATTAAGAAATTTAGCAGTTAACAATTTATTACTAATGTTGAAGTCAGTTACATGACTAGACACACTGGCAAATCGAATTAATTGCGAAATATAAACAACATAGGACGCATTAGGAAATTACCACCCAAGAGAGGAAAATTTACAATCGCAAAATCAAAATCATCGCGTTTATCATAAATGTTGCAAGAAACAAACCCATCTACAATAGATAGCTGTAAATCCAAAACGGGGCCTCGGTATCAGAAGAATTTGCTTTATTTAACTGAAGTTCTGGGGGGTAAATTTGACTGATGAAACCATCGAAATAGACATTGTCAATATTTAATAAATCATCAAAATATCTAGAAGTCTAGCTGAAGGCTTCAATGATTTCAGATTGGTTTTCAACGGAAAGGGACATCATGAAGTCTCTTTATCTATTCATTCTCCAGACAAACTTAATGGTCACGACATTGTTGCAGGATCTTTACAAATCCAAAGTCCAGCCCCATTGTAACCTCGGGAACAAGTGTTGTCATACCAGAAAGGTGATTTATATAAAGCTATGAAGGAGGATGCGTTAAGATTTGCAAGGGAAATATTTTAATGGCCACTCAGATGCTCGATTTGTTCAGGAGAACTTTAATCTAATAACTTCCTTTATTCAAAATTCAGCTGATGAGGATATTCCCTCAAAAACTAGTAGGACGGTTTCCTCGATACCTTGGATCACCCCAGAGGTAAGAAAGAGGATCTACAGAAGGAATAAAATTCATGCCAAGGCAATAAAGACAGGTAGCAGTAAACTTCGATCGACATTCGAAACGTTGAGAAGAGAAATTAAGACAGACAATAAACAACAACATGAATTATATGTGAATAACTTGGTGATGTAAAGGCAAATCCCAGTGGTTTCTATTTCAGTGATTCCAATAATAAGAAAAAAGACAGGCAAGGTATTCCCCTCCTTGAAAAAGGGATGGAAGTGGTATTGGAGAGTCAGATCCTGAACGGGCAGAAAAATGATTGGTCAGTTCAACAAAACTGAATACAAGGAGGTTCCATTAACTGTGAGATTGGCTCCTTTTATGGATAATATTGTAGTTTCATCGGAGGGAGTTACAACGTTACTTAAGGGCTTAAATCCCTCTAAAGCATCAGCTAGGGCCTGATGAGCTTCATCCTAGAGTCCTTAAATAACTGGCAAATGAATTGGGTCCAGTGTTTTCACACTTGTTTCAGCAATCTCTTGATACTGGTGAAGTCACAAAAGCATGGCTTCTTGCAAACATTTGTTCCCTCTTTAAGAAAGGAGATAGAGCTCTTGTTCGCAACTATCGTCCTATGTCACTGATATGCGTGTCATGTAAATTGCTTGAATATATTGTTTGCTCAAATATTATGGCTCACTTAGATAAACACTATTTTTGTCTGACAGCCAACATGCATTTAGGAAAAAGCACAGTTTTGAAATTCAGCTGACCACAGTAATAAATGACTGGGTAAAATCTTGGAAAAAGATGGACAGGTGGATACATTTATCCTGAATTTTGAAAAAGCGTTTGACACATCCCCACACGAACTACTAAAAAGCCAACATTATCGTTGGGGCATTGGCAGAAATACCCCAAATGAATAGATTCCTTCCTTTTCTACAGAAAACAACGAGTTGTTGTAAACTGGGAAACTTCAGGGTGGGCTCCAGTTTTGTCTGGGTCCAACAAGGGAATGTTGTGGGTCCATTGTTGTTTTCTTTGTGCATAAATGATATTTTCACTGATATTGATTCCGAAATAAGACTGGTCGCACATGACTGTGTTTCTGTCGTGAAATTAGAGACGCAGAGGATTCATTGAAACTTCAGAGTGATATAGATAGATAAGGGTGTTGGGCTAGGAAATGGAGTATGAGATTTCAGCAAATTAAGTGAAATATCATGCAGATAACTAGAAAAAGAAAACACAAAAATGAGGCTTTTTACACCTCAGAGGGTGTGACCATCTGATATGATATGAGATGTTTGTTTGTTTGTTTGTTTGATTTGTGGTTTAACGTCCCCGTCAACACTGTATAAGTCGTTTTGGAGACGCTGCTTTCAGTTTTGTGGGACTTTTACCCGACACTCAGATGAAATGACATCTCAAGCCCTGTCGCCCAATCAGACCAATGGGGTTTATAAGCATGGATTCGCACCGCTTTGCATTGGCAGGCTTAGATCCTCTAAGCGGTTTACCAGTACTTGTGTGCGGTCGGTTTCAGCTCTGCGTGGAAGCATCATGCAGCCCATCTATTTCTTCAAGCCCCAATGGGCGGGGGCTGTGACATGAGATTGGATACTCATATTTGTAGCATGTCAACTAAGGCTAATAGAACACTCTGCTTCTTTTGGCGAAATCTTTATTAATGCTCCAAAGATGTAAAAGACGCAGCATGATTATAAGGGACTCGTACGCCCCATCTTGGAATATGGTAGTTGTGTGGAATAGTCATTCAGAAAGAAATTGAAAAGTTCAGAATATGGCAGCTAGATTTGTTAAGAACAAATACAGTTTTGAAACTGGAAGTATGACTGTAATACTGAAAAACTTAAAAACTAAGGATGGGAGTCTCTGAAGAAAAGATGGAGAGACAGTAGGCTTATATACTCTTGTACAAAGGTCTACCGGGTACTGCCAACATCCAACAGATGACCAGTCCTTATGCCCCCCAACCCCACCACACACCCCAGGTACCCTCTTCAAGAACTGCCATCTATAATCTACAAGGGATTCTTCTTCCATCAGATAATTAGAGATTGGAATGCCCTTCCAGATTTGGTTATTTCATATGCGGAAGGTGCAAAGGATAATGCAGCTGAGTTTACTTCTTTGTCGAGAGCTAAAGAACAACTTCCCTTTTCATAGGTTCTGGTGGATGTATCACCACTTACGATTCAGATTCAGATTAAGAACGAACACATTGCTTTTGCCGAGTTTACATGTATCAACAGACCCCGATCATATATCCAGTGCATAGCAAAAAAATCTTCCATTAGTATGTACAGTAAAATTCCTATGTTAAGACCACCTTTGGTACTGTTCAAAAGTGGTCTTAAGACCACTTTTGAACAGTTCCAAAGGTGGGTCTTAAGACCACTTTTGAACTGTTCCAAAGATGGTCTCTTACTAATCTAGGACACTGCATGTTGAAAACACAAAGACAGAAAAACTGCAACTTTTAAATATGTTTTTAAAGAAGAATTAATCTTAATTTTAGGTGGTCTTAATAGTGGAATTTCACTGTACATGTATTCTACAGCATTAATGTCGATTTTAATTTGTATTTCGTACTATGTTCGGGGCTAGAAGCCACAGCCTGGTCACTTCAAGAGGCTAATTGTATCCCGAAACTGTATTTTCAACTGATATATTTCTTTTATGTTTGTCTATAGTACTTTGTCCATTATTTTTTGGCATAATCATACCATCTACGCAGCGAACAACAATGGCGCTGATCAGACTGCGCGGATAGGCTGATATACGCATTTTTTTTAGTTTTCTTACGACGCGGCTCATTATTATAGCTCAAATAGAAAGAAAAGAAAGAAAAAAAATAATGTGTTTGAGTCTTTTGTAAAAAAAAAATGTCGATTCCAAATAAAGTTGGATACACACTGTAGATAACCCTAAAAATATAACACTACAGGAGTACTCATATGGGTGATAAACCTAATAACACAAAATTTTTATCTTTTTTGCCGCGTTGCTCGACGATAACTTCTTTAGTTTTGATTTTCGATCAATACATCCAGCGAGAAAGTTGTAGAGGAGAAGCTACGCCAATTTCTCGTAAAGAAGTCAGCCTCCAGTTTTTTCACCTAGTCATATGGACTTTTAACATTTTTTTCGATAAAAACTAAGTCCAATTCTGTCACTCATACTATCGAAATGTAAACACATGACTGACCTATATGAAACATATCTATATATGAATAAATCCCGTGCAGCCAATGAAGCGTCCAACTGAAGGGTCGTTGTTCAAAGCATTAAAGTGTAGACAGTCAGAAACATGACAAACGTGGTTTAAGCCGACAAACCATTAGAAAAGACAACACAGATCATACGCATTTGAAAAATATTGCTGAAAATTTTAAAATACAATTCCTATAATAAGTAGAAGTAAAACAAAGATCAGGAATCGATACAATTATCTTACTCCACCCGTCAAAGACACCAAAGGGAAAGAAACACAAACATGAAGCGACCAGACCATAATGGAAACCTAAACAAAGGATGGCCATAAGGACAGTTACTTTCCCACAAAATGGCCAAATGGCCATCCAAAATAAAAAGACACAAGTGATATACATAGTAAGCAGTATAACAAACAACAACATAAATAAACCGCCACAGAAGAACCGCCTGGGAACGGTCAGGGGAAAGAATTCCAGTGTGTGTGGGGGTTGGGGGTGGGGGGGGGGTGGGGGGGGGGGCTAAAATCGATTTTACATGGCCATAATCCTTGCCTTACCTCTGTCGCGGTATACACTAATTTTGTTTAGTCCGCATGAAGGCTTCCTAACTCATCAGTGTAACATCTCCGAGAACATACAAATAAAAAACTACAGAGATGAAACAAGGTTGAGGACTCGACAGCATACAACAACAGAATTGCTGGAGCAAAAGAAAACCAACAGTTAGATTCCGAGGGGCCCGACCAAAGACCACCTATGGGACTGTTCAAAAGTGGTCTTTAAGACCACTTTGGACTGTTCAAAAGTAGTCTTTAAGACCACTTTTGAACAGTTCCAAAGGTGGTCTCTTTCTAGAAGACACTGAGTGCAGAAATCACACAGGAAAAATGACTGAAAACTTTCAAATATGCTTTGTAAAGGAGAATTAGTCATAATTTTAGGTGGTCTTAACAACGGAATGTCACTGTACTACACAAGTCATTGCGCGGCCCCCGCCGATCGGGGCTTGAAGAAATATATGGGCTGCATGATGCTTCCACGCAGAGCTGAATCCGACCCGCACACGAGTACTGGTAAACCGCTTAGAGGATCTAAGCCTGCCCAGGTAAAGCGGTGCGCCCGTGTCGGACCGTCCATGCTAATAAACCCTATTGGTTTCATTGGGCGACATGGCTTGAGATGTCATTTCATCTCAATGTAGGGTAAAAGTCCCACAAAATTGGAAGCAACGTCTCCAAAATAACCTTTACAGTTTTGAAGGGGACGTTAAACCTCAAATCAAACAAATAAAACAAACAAGTCATTGCGACTTTGTTTCACCCTCGAATGTGTACATTGTAAACATGCAGGAATATTGGAATGACCCACATACATGTAATTATCCTTCAGTCAAGCATTGACCAGACGACACATCTTCAAACCGCACCTCGAAGGCTGGACTTGCGGAAACAGAAAACAAAAAACCCGCACAGACTTGAAATCCCAGAAATCTCGATCCGACTACAGCTCTGCTCATGTAACTTTGAGGCAAGAAACACTTTTGACAAGTTGGCGGAGCTGCTCCTGCACATCACGAAAACACGCCTTTATACTTTTGACTCCCTTGAACCCCACTTTTATATAGTAAAACTGGGGATTACAGGGGTAAACCCTATATTTCTTATTTCTGCTCGAAAATATGGATTGTAGGTACTCGTTAGAACCGCCTCGATGAGGCGGTTCTAACGAGTACCAACAATCTATATTCTGAGCAGAAATTAGAAAAAAATATCACACTTTTTCTTCTTAAAATTTTAATTTTTTCGGCGATAAAAATTACAATGTATTTGTATAGGCGTGCTTTCGTAATGACAACATTCTCGCTGGATGTGTTGATCAAAAATAAAGAAGTTACCGCCGAAAAACGCGGCAAAAAAGATAAGAAAAAAATCGACTTTTTGATGCAATTGCAAATACTGACGACTTGACGGACGGACGGACGGACGGATGAAAGAACGAACGATTGCACAATTTTCTAGGGCTTTTTCCCCAGAACTGAAAGTTGCTGGTGATTACCATTCTCGATGAACTCGAAATAATATATTCTGGGTTCACGTAAAAATCACCAGAATCAGAATGGTTACTGGCGACACTTGAACAGGACTTGTGATATTGTAAGTTAGTCCCCAGCTCTCACAAAAGAGGTAACCCTATTAGCCGTACTATCTTCTGCGCCGTCAGCCGAGGAAACTCTCGATTCTGCAAGGGAATTCCAATCTCTGATCCAAGGGAAAGAAGAATCCTATGTATATGCCAGTTCTTGCAGGAGGGTCTGAAATATCAATGAATGACGCTTTTTTGGCATCTGATCTGGTCTACACTGTTTGCCTAAGGCAGCACGTGAGTCCAGCCAAGGTTTCACAAACAATCATCTTTATAGAGCACTCTACGGAACACGGGAAAGGACATGATCTTTTTTTTAATATGTTGTGTGAACAAGATATTAAGGTGTACGAACAAGATATTATCTTGTGCGCACAAGATATTATATTGTCCGCCCAAGACATTATCTTTTGCGGAATATTATCTTGTGCGCACAACTTATATAAAAAAACATGTCCCTTCTCGGGTTCCGTAGCACTCGGACGTCACAGCGACAAGAATACATGTAGCTTTGTTTGATTTGAGGTTTAACTTTATTGGTCAGTGATAAACACGTGGACAATCGGAGAGGAGCTTCCTCGCCATTTATTAACCTTGGGTCCATGTCAGGGTATATTTAATCACCAAATTAAGGCACAAATAAAATACCGCAGGCCAAGTGTGCCCCGACGTTTGAAATATCAGTCTGTGGTGAATATGTCTGCAACATATATGTTGTAAACCATTTTTTGGTATTTTAAAACCCTTTCAAGAGACTATTTTTTTTTAATTTTACTAAAGTTGTAAGGAACAAATTATGGAAAAAAGTGATCGCCGAAACTGTAAATCATGATTATTTACGACGAATGAGGAGTTGCAGAGATAACAATTTCAATTGGAAACATTCATGAAAGGCTTCATCAAAATTCATTGAAAACTGCAAGAAAAATTGCAGGGCCAATATACTTCATTTGAACAAAAAGGAGATAAATTTAGTAAAAATCAATACACCACGACCAAAATCAAATATGATCTTCAGGTCATGGGAACAATAAATGTAAAATTTCATTAAAAATCCTTGAGAAATGATGGAGGTAGAATGTTTTGTTGACAGAATAGTTAAAACTGACAAAGGGTCAAAACTCTAGAAAAGTACAGTAATCTGTTGTCACTAGAGCATGATCGCGATAAAATATGATCATCTTCATGTCATCACGAAAACACGCCTATATAATTTAAATCGCTCGAACTCCACATTTATATAGTGAAACTGGGATTTACAGGGGTAAACCTTATTTTTCTTATGTCTGCTCTAAAATATAGATTGTGGGTACTCGTTAGAACCGCCTCGATGAGGCGGTTCTAACAAGTACCCACAATCTATGTTTTGAGCAGAAATATGAAAAATATCACAATTTTTCATCTTAAAATTTTTAATTTTTTTCGGAGATAAGGTTACAATGTTTTGGTATAGGCATGTTTTCGTAATGTCATGGAAACAATAACTTGAATTCCCTTGAGAAATGGAGGAGGAGGGGTTGCGGAGACAAGGACTTCTGTTGATAAAATGGCTGAAAGTGACAAAGGGCCTGGTAAAAAGCAGTCAAGCGTGACATCAGTATAATATGATCTCTTCAGGTCATGGGAATGATAGCCGGATGGTTTCACTAAAATCCACTGAAAACTGCAAGAGGGGTTGCAGAGGCTAGACTTTCGTTGAAAAAAATGCCTAAGGTCCATAACTGTGGTAAAATTCAGTCGAGCATGACCTCGATAAAATATGATAATCTTCAGGTCACGGGAACAATAACTACAAAGTTTCATCAAAATCCCTTGAAAACTGTAGGAGCAGTTGCGGAGATAAGAACTTCTGTTGATAAAATGGCTGAAAATGACAAAGGGCCAGAACTCTGTTAATAAGCAGCCAAGCATGGCCACAGTAAAATATGATTATCACCAGGTCATGGGAACAATAACTGGAATGTTTCATTCAAATCCCTTGAAAACTGTAGGAGGCTTTGTGGAGACAAGAATTTCTGTTGATAAAATGGCTAAAACTGACAAAGGGCCATAACTCTGGAAAAAATCAGTCGAGCATGACAACAATAAAATATGTCCGTCTTCAGGCCATGGGAACAATAACTGGAAAGTTGATCAAAATTCCTTGAATCCTATAGGAGGGGTTGCGGAGACAAGATTGTGTCTACTGACGGACGGACTGATGGACGGACTGAGGGAGACGGACGGATGAAGCCATCCCTTATAACTACTGTCGGGGGACAATAACTCTGGTGAAAATCAGTCTAGCATGACCTCGATATAATATGATCATCTTCAGGTTATGGGAACAATATCTGGAAAGTTTCATCAAAATCCCTGAAAACTCTAGGCGTTGTGGAGATAAGACTTTGGTAAAAATCAATCGAGCATGACCTCGATAAAATATGACCATCTTCAGGTCATGGGAACAATAAACTGGAAATCTTCATCAAAATCCTTGAACTGTAGGAGGATTTGAGAAAACAAAAACGTATGTTGATAAAATGGCTATAATTGACAAAGGGCCATAATTCTGGTAAATATCAGTCGAAAATGACCTAGATAAAATATGATCACCTTCAGGTCACGGAAACAATCAAAGGAAATGTTCGTCCCTTGAAAACTGTAGGAGGAGTAGCGGAGACAAGATTGTGTCTGCGGACACAATGATGGATGGACGGACGGACGGACGGATCCACGCCCCCCCCCCCCCCACGCCCATCGGGGCTGGAAGAAATAGATGGGTTGCATGATGCTTCCACGCAGAGCTGAAACCGACAAAATACGAGTGCAGGTAAACCGCTCAGAGGATCTAAGCCTGCCCAGGCAAATGGTGCGAGTCGAACCGTCGATGCTTATAAACCCTATTGGTTTCAATGGACGTCAGGGCTTGCGAGGTCATTTCATCTCAGGGTCGGGTAAAAGTCCCACAAAATTGGAAGCAACGTCTCCAAAATTACCTATATAGTGTTGATGGGGACATTAAACCTCAATTCAAACAAACAAACAAACGGACGGACCCATTACTTAGTCCCATTCGACTTACGCCGGGGGACAAAAATTACCAGTGACATAGGTCTCACTGGAAAGCACAGTCCAGTATCAATTGACAAGGTTCAACGAAAATGTCTTATTAACCCTTGACCTGCTGAATATTTATATAAGCCACACCCACTACTGATTATCAACCAATCAGATTACTTGATGCAAATAATTGCAACAAATTCATGAGCTGAATGACAAACCATGAAGATCCTGACCAGATGGCTTCTTCAGAAGCTATCTGATCTGGACCTTCATTGTTTGAAACATACGACATCACCGGGCTCAGCAGGACAAGGGTTAACGTTTAAATTATGACCATTTTTCACCTTCGACCCAGTGCGGTCCGTGCTTGGATTCAAGCTCGTATTATATCATGCCCGTATTGAGTGCATCCTTGTCGTCGGGCTATTGTCATTAATTCTGGCGTTGTCTTAGCATTTTCTGTAGTATTGAACCCTAAAAACTCCGTGAAAATCTGCATCAGAAAATGTCGTCTTTTTATGGCGTCTGCTGCATTTTCCTGCACACGTTTTATACAGGCAAACAGTGTGGACCCTGATCAGACTGCTCCTAAATCTGGATCCTCACTGTTTTCAACAATGGCTTTTAATGTTACCAGCAGACGACAAAGCAGACGACAACTGTTGTGACTGACATTTTCAGACTACTACAAGAGAACCAGGCTGATCTGGATCCACATTGCTTGCAACAACGACAAAAATAACCAACAGACAACAAAACAGACGTTAATCGTTGTGATTGGCGAACTAAGGGTCAGTCGAAGGATTCATCGAGCTGATCTGGCTTTTCTTATTGCAGAGATTTTGTTTGATTTGAGGTTTAACGCCCCCGTCAACACTGTACAGGTCATTTTGGAGACGTTGCTTCCAATTTTGTGGGACTTTTACCCGGCATTGAGATGAAATGACATCTCAAGCCCTGTCGCCCAATGAAACCAACAGGGTTAATAAGCATGGCCGGTCCAACTCGCACCGCTTTGGCTGGGCAGGCTTATATCCTCTAAGCGGTTTACCAGGTCTTGTATGCGGTCAGTTTCAGCTCTGCGTGGAAGCATCATCCCGCCCATCTATTTCTTCAAGCCCCCATGGGCGGGGGGCCGTATTGCAGAGATACACAATTTCGCTTAGATGAATATGTTCTGTAAAAGAATTATCCTATGGAAGCAAGAACTACACGACAGAACTCGGAAATACTGTATGGAGTGTACACGTGACTTAACGCTGAATCAGCGTTGGAACATTGTTTTCAACGATAATTTAACACTAACAAAAACACACCCATGTGGCATAGTGCATTCTTTCATATCCCCAGACTGGCTGCTTTTTTTCGTTGAAAATTTGTAATATGTTTCATATTCAAACCAATAACACATGTTATGCACCCATAACACATGTTATCGGTCCTCGTTAGAACCGCCGCATTGAGTACGCGTGTCCATAACCTATGTCCTGCATGGAGTAGAAATAATCAAAATAACGTTACCCCTGTAAACCCAATTTTTCTCTATATAGAAATGGTTATAAAGGTGTGTTTCATCACGAAAACACGCCTGTATAAGTTTGACCCCTTGAATCCCAGTTATATAATAAAACTGGGTTTTACAAGGGGGTAAACCTTATTTTTCTTATTTCTGCTCTAAAATATAGATTGTGGGTACTCGTTAGAACCGCATCGATGAGGCGGTTCTAACGAGCACGCACAGTCTTTATTTTAAGCAGAAATAAGAAAAAATATCACAATTTTTTCATCCTAAAATTCTCATTTTTTCGGCGATAGATTTTACAATGTATTTGAATAGGCGTGTTTTAGTAATGATTTCAAGGACCTGTTAACATAATGAACAAAAACACCGTTCATTATGTTCATGCAATTTATCGCCGTTAAATGTCTACTTCCAATGACAATGTCTACATCACGATGCGACAGTACCATATGGACCCCGTCAAGCGATTTTGGTACTTATCGCCTATGCGAGCAGCGAGTCAAGAGGAACCTTCAGACAGAAAGCCTTATCCCTGGCCCTTCTGAATGGCTTGGCATGCGCAGTTAACTTGAAATTTGTTATGACGGAATGCTCGAAGACACAAATTCGCTTGGCGGAGCTCATATATGAATACTAATATCACTACGAAACATAACACACCCTCGTTCATACTGAGACGTTTCTCATCACGAAAAAAACGCCTATATAATTGTGATCCCTTGAACTCCACTTTTATATATTAAAACTGGGGTTTACAGAGGTAAACCTTATTTTTCTTACTTCTGCTCAAAAATATAGGTTGTGGGTACTCGTTCGAATCGCCTCGTTGAAGTGGTTCTAACGCGTACCCAAAATCTATATTTTGAGCAGAAATAAGAAAAATATCACAATTTATCAGCTTGACATTTTCGCTTTTTTGGCGGTAAAATTTACAATATACTTGAATAGGGGTGTTTTCTTTCTTTCTACCGATACTGCGATCGGTCACATTTGACCATTTCTCACAGGTGTATGTATTACTCGCAGGTGTACCTTACACTCCACAGGCAGGCTTTGCTGGCTGAAAGCCTACACATTTATCATATAATTACGGTAGGGTTCTTTAACCTGCACAGGGGATGGTTCTCCCTGCACAGGGGGCCTCCAGTTAACGTCCCAATCCGAAGGACGGTGCACATTCATCCCTGCAAATGAAGCCAATGGAGCGTGTTCGGACGTTTTCATAATGAACTAGAATCGCGCAGTCGATGGCACGCCATCGCATATCCCCACGCTTTTTTAAAGATACGAGACTATATAAGTTCCCAATTGCAACTCCCACCCAATCTTAAGATCGAAATTCCGAAAGTGTCATGCACTCCTCAGACCAAAGACCTATCATTTCCCAAAGTTTCATGTTTCTATCTGAAACGGCGTAGGAGGAGTTATTTGGTAATCGTTAAAAAGGGGGTTATGGGGGTGAAAATCCAAGTTTTTGACCTCTGGTGACCTCAAACCTGACCCTAGGGGTCAAATTTTGATTGTTTTGTATTCTACTCATTATGCCGTTCGATTTGATATGTCACACGACCAGGTTCTGAAAACTTTGATTTTTTACCCCCGGGGCACCCCACCCCCTGGCCTGGCCCCTAGGGGAAGGATCAAAATTCAGAAAGTGTCATGCACTCCTCAGACCAAAGACCTATCAGTTCCCAAAATTACATGTTTCTATCTGAAACGGCGTAGGAGGAGTTATCCGGTAATCGTTAAAAAGGGGGTTATGGGGTTGAAAATCCAAGTTTTTGACCTCTGGTGACCTCAAACCTGACCCTAGGGGTCAAATTTTGATTGTTATGTATTCTACTCATTATGCCATTCGATTTGATATGTCACACAACCAGGTTCTGGAAACTTTGGTTTTTTACCCCCGGGCACCCCACCCCCTGGCCTGGCCCCTAGGGGTAGGATCAAAATTCCGAAAGTGTCATGCACTCCTCAGACCAAAGACCTATCAGTTCCCAAAGTTTCATGTTTCTATCTGAAACAGCGTAGGAGGAGTTATCCGGTAATCGTTAAAAAGGGGGTTATGGGGGTGAAAATCCAAGTTTTTGACCTCTGGTGACCTCAAACCTGATCCTAGGGGTCAAATTTTGATTGTTATGTAATCTACTCATTATGCCGTTCAGTTTGGTATGTCACACGACCAGGTTCTGGAACCTTTGATTTTTTACCCCCGGGCACCCCACCCCCTGGCCTGGCCCCTAGGGGTAGGATCAAAATTCCAAAAGTGTCATGCACTCCTCAGACCAAAGACCTATCAGTTCCCAAACTTTTAAGTTTCTAGCTGTAAAAGTGTGGGAGGTGTTGTCCGGTAAGACGGACGGACGGACGTACGGACGACGAAGACAATTACAATATCCCCACTTTTTCTTCGAAAAGCGTGGGGATAATGAGTATATCACAGGCTATCATTTGGAGGAGTAATGAGAAAAAATAGTGAGCCCCGCCAAGCGAATTTGTGTCTTCGAGCATTCCGTCATGACAAATTTTAACTGCGCATGCCCAGCCATTGAGAGGGGCCAGGGATATGGCTTTCTGTCTGAAGGTTCCTCTTGAGTCACCGCTTGTATGAGCGAGCAACGAAGTTTTTGGCGAGACTGTGCGGATGCGCAGGCTCGCCTGAACGTTCGCTGCTCGCATAGGCGATAAGTACCAAAATCGCTTGACTGGGCCCATAGTATTTGTATCCTTTTAACCCCAAAGTGGGATTGGCCAGGTTGCTCACAAATTTGCATAGACATATTTAGACCAAAGAGGCAAAGCTGTATTTACAATCGTATTATCATCTAAACAAAAGTCTGTACGGGCCAAGTCGGAAGGAAAATTTTAAATTAGTATCCTACAAAATATATTCGTGTCAATTCCCGTCCTAGCTGATTTTGGGGTCTCGAAGAGCTTTCTAGGGTCAATTGTTTCTCAATCGACTCAAATAGGATTATCGTTTGGATGCAAGGAATACACCACAGAACTGGAAAATATGGAGTGTAAATGTTTTCTGAGCCAGACTAGCTAGTTTCGGACAATTAGGCCTCATCAGTGACCATCAAATATTTTCAAAATTCCGTAATGGAATCAATGATCCCAAAGGACAAGAAAATATAAACTACACTAACGTTATGATGCTTTGTTTTGTTTGTTTGTTTGATTTGAGGCTTAGCGTCCCTGTCAACACTGTATGGGTCATTTTGGAGACGTTGCTCCCAATTTTATGGGACTTTTACCCGACACTGAGATGAAATGGCATCTCAAAACCTGTCGCCCACTGAAACCAATAGGGTGTATATATCATGGACGGTCCGACTCGCACCGCTTTGCCAGGTCAGGCTTAGATCATCTAAGCGGTTTACCAATACTCGTTTGTGGTCGGATTCAGCTCTGCGTGGAAGCATAATGGCCATCTATTTCTTCAAGCCCCGATCGACGGGGCCACACACTATGATGTAGGGCAGGGAGACTTTTTACGGTCGCCACACATTCCCAATCACCAAATGTAGTGAAAAGTAAATAATACCCAGAAGCTTCCCGTCTGCTATTGCCCTTGTGACTATCTCTTACCATTTATAAAAAAATCCAAGTAATTATTATTTATAGCCACTTTGACGTCAGAATAATATACTCAGAGGCAATAAAAAGTATACAGTTTTTTATTTGGAATACCGGATCTTGTATTGCTGTCTGTTATAAAATATGCCTATGTCCGTTTTTCCCAAACGTCTAAGTTTGTAAAAGTCCAATTTTTTCCTGTTGCAGTTATCCATGATGGAGTTATTGTCCTTAATTGATTATCAATATTTCCAACAAAATCTCGTGTTGTACATGACATTAAAATCTATGCACACCGCAAAAGTCATGTACGAATGTTCATCGATAAGACGCCATCATTACTTTGCCATTAAACCCAAACAAACAGCTTCAAACTCAATGGTAATTTCTACCTGTTTCGGATTATCTTCCTTTCAATTAAAATCATAATGAATTAAATGAGTCTTTTTCTCAAATCGTGTAAGAGATATTCATTTGAAAGTTTCACATAATTTTTGTTTTCCTCGGCATTTTTATGCTTACTACATAGTGATGCCTCGAAAAGTACTCAAAGAAAAGTTAATCACCAATACAAATCCCAAAGAAACATAAAGCATTTAATCAAAGGAAGAACGCAAAAGGCGAAAATGACATTTTCTTTAACAAAAAAAATGTTGCATTTTACCTTATGTTTACTTTAAATATGGAATATATTCTTGCCAATCAGTTACCCTTCTTTGAATCTGTTGCACGAAAAATCATTAATTGAATAACACTGATTCGAAACCCATGTTTAAAGGGAAACTTCTCAAGACAAAATATTGGATCAGACCCCACTGTCCATTTAAAGTGATGTAATTTCATTATCCTTAAATAAATTTTAACGAAAACTGCTGCAAATTATGCGGAAGTGGTTGTTCTTATTTAAAATGCCACTTTTGTATGTACAGAGGGGGACATTGGGACGCAAATCGGCGTTCAGTAACCTGTATACTTACTTTTGCCTCTCAGTATATATTATGGTGTAAAGAATTAGATGGCTATCTGTGGAACATGGACTGGGCTTGTTTGTTGGGAAACTTTCTTTCATTGCGTTCACTTCTATTTTGCTAACAATGTGGACCCAGATCATGCGAGGTTTAATCAGGGTCTACTGTTTGCTTGAAATACAGAAAATTTAGCGTTAAAACGAGACACATGCTACACCTTTGTCATGCACGACTGGCAGGTGATCAAATTAACAGAGCAAACGAGGGGAGGTAACTACTAGACTATACGTCAACATGTTCGGTTCGTCTCGTAAGTTTACGGTAGATTCCGATCACATCGTTTGACCCAGACCCAATGTCTGGTTTGCTTGACACAGTTTAAGTACTTATAAGAAAAAAAACAAAACAAAAAAAAAAAACTGGTTGCATTATTCAGGTAAGTTTATTTTTATTTCTATGTATATATGTCTTTATAAAACTATTTTTGTTTGTTTTACCTAGAGTAATGATTTGAAGAGTTACATATTTCTGAACAATCAGAGCGTGTGATTTTGGATGACATTGCATTGCAGGGCCGCACAGGTCAACGGACTTCAGCTTGGAACTTCGTTTTTACCACTGAACGCGGTCTTAACCGCTGCGGCATATTTTTACCTTTAAGGCCCAACTGTCTACTTTTACGTTATTGATCGTTTGTTGTGATATTATGTGTCACACGGTTTGAAAATGTGTGCACAATAAATGCGATACCTGAATAATTTACATTTTTAGCCTTGAAAGACATGAGCCGAAGCACGACAAAACCGCGTAAGACTTGTTGGACCAGGGAAGACTAGGTCTAGCCTGCATACCCATGCTGTCTGATCAGTGACTCTGCACGGTTTTCGTGAGTATTCTTTGCTATTCAATAAGCAATTAAGAGTTGGATGCGAAGGCTGCTCCGAGTCTATGCCAGTCGGACACGGCTTCATAAGTTTTGCTATGCCATGGCTCAAATGAGCTGCGTCAAGAGAATTGTCATCTTCGGATATGAGCGCCCATCGAAGACACTGATCAGACTGATCGGTGTCTTCGATGTGCGCTACATGATTGGTTATTTACGTAGAGCTTCTTCGTCCCTGTTCATTCTCTCGTTTATAAACTGACTTAGTTGGTAAGCAGACTGACTTGAATGTTCTGAAAAAGCGGTTATCCTTTTGATATGGAACTGGAAACCACTGAATGTACAAGCTTTTCCTGGGCCAGACTAGCTAGTTTCGGCCAGTTAGGCATCATCAGTGACCCTCAAACAGACTCTTTGTCGCTTGCCCCGTCTCACGATGTTTTTAATTCGTCGTTACGTAACCTGACGCTACTCTGCTTCAGCTGCAGCGCTGTTGTTGTTTCAGTTTGTTAATGTTGAATGTTCCGCAATTTGTGTGTGTGTTAGGTAGTTATTATTTGTTATGCCGTGGCCTGTTGTCCGTCTTTTTTATATTTTAACATATTTTCCATAACTGGAAGTTCGATTAAGCTGATACTTGGTGAAAGGCTCTGTGGTGACATGGAGATTGAAGCTGAAACGGCACCGGTTCAGATTTGTTAAAATCGTTCCATTCCGACATCCAAGATGGCGACCATCTTGATATGCTTCAAACGATATCTCCTCCCGAACCAAATGTCGGATATAGGCTGTACTTGATTGGAGGCATCGGGGCGACATAGAGATTCTGATTTTGCTAAAATCGTTCCGAGATGAAACTTGATGGGAGGTATCGGGACGACATAGAGATTCACATTTGCTAAAATCGTTCCGTTCCGATATCCAAGATTGCAACCACAGTGGCCATCTTGAAATTCTGTAAAGGACATTTTCCGATCTGAAAGTCAGGTTGTTTGATTTGAGGTTTAACGTCCCTGTCAACACTGAAGGCGTGACGGCCATCTTGAGATTCTTCAAACGACAATTCTTCCCGAAAACAAAGATAGGACTAAGCTGAAACATACGGAACCCGGGAAGGGACATGATTTTTTATTTTTATTATGTTGTGCGAACAAGATAATATCTTGAGCGGACAAGATATTATCTTGTTCGGACAACATATTATCTTGTGCGGACAAGATATTATCTTGTGCGGACAAGATATTATCTTGTTTGCACAACATATTATCTTGTGCGAACAAGATAATATCTTGTCCGCACAAGATAATATCTTGTCCGCACAAGATAATATCTTGTCCGCACAACATATTATCTTGTTTGCACAACATAGATCTTGGGAAGTTGTGCGAACAAGATATTATCTTGTGCGGACAAGATATTATCTTGTTCGGACAACATATTATCTTGTGCACACAAGATATTATCTTGTGCGGACAAGATAATATCTTGTGCGCACAAGATAATAAGTTGTGCTAACAAGATAATATCTTGTCTGCACAAGATCTATGTTGTGCAGACAAGATATTATCTTGTGCGGACAAGATAATATCTTGTTCGCACAACTTAATATCTTGTGCGGACAAGATAATATCTTGTCTGCACAAGATAATATGTTGTCCGCACAAGATATTATCTTGTGCAGACAAGATATTATCTTGTCCGCACAAGATATTAAGTTGTGCGAACAAGATATTATCTTGTCCGCACAAGATAATATCTTGTCTGCACAAGATAGATATTATCTTGTTCGCACAACTTATTATCTTGTGCGCACAAGATATTATCTTGTCCGCACAAGATAATATCTTGTGCGCACAAGATAATATGTTGTCCGAACAAGATAATATCTTGTCCGCACAAGATAATATCTTGTTCGCACAACTTCCCAAGATCTATGTTGTGCAAATAAGATAATATGTTGTGCGGACAAGATATTATCTTGTGCGGACAAGATATTATCTTGTTCGCACAAGATAATATGTTGTGCAAATAAGATAATATCTTGTCCGCACAAGATAATATCTTGTTCGCACAACTTCCCAAGATCTATGTTGTGCAAACAAGATAATATGTTGTGCGGACAAGATATTATCTTGTGCGGACAAGATATTATCTTGTTCGCACAAGATAATATGTTGTGCAAACAAGATAATATCTTGTCCGCACAAGATAATATCTTGTCCGCACAAGATAATATGTTGTCCGAACAAGATAATATCTTGTCCGCTCAAGATATTATCTTGTTCGCACAACATAATAAAAATAAAAAATCATGTCCCTTCCCGGGTTCCGTAATTTACAGTCAACTGCAAATAGTAAAAAAAAAAAAAAAAAAAAAAACAACAGTAAAATGGCTATTTGCAGTCAGCTGCACAAATGTGTGTGTGAATTCGGGTTTAACGTCGCTTTCAACAATTTTTCAGTCATATCACGACGGTGTCTGGTTGCGAAAGGGAGCTCAATGCTCACGTTTATAGTGCTGCCTCATTGAAGTATCATGTCCCAGACACATTACATGATACCACACCCAGTCACATTATCCTGACACTGGATCGACCAGTCCTAGCTCTACCCCGTAAATCTGAGTGCCAAGCGAGTAGCAGCTAGTACCATTTTTAACGACTTTGGTATGTCGCGGCCCGGGATCGAACCCGAGACCTCCCGTTCCCCGGAGCGGACACTCTACCAACTGAGCTATCGGGGCCGGTTCAGCTGCACAAAACATATATTTTGTGGTACACGGTGAGGCGGTTCTAACGAACACACACAATCTATGTTTTAGAGCATGCATAAATAAGAAAAATAATGTCTGTTTGTTTGAATTGAGGTTTAAGCATTTTGCCTGGGCAGGCTTCCAAAGGAACATATTTAATGCCGTCACAACAGCTGGTGTCTGAGAATGTGTGACGGCCGTAAAAAGTCTCCCTGTCCTATTTTCTTGTCCTTTGGGATAATTGATTCCCTCGTGGAATTTTGAAAATGTGTGAAGGTCACTGATGAGGCCTAATTGGACGAAACTAGCTAGTATGGCCCAGAAAACTTGTACACTCCATATTTTTAAGTTCTGTGGTGTATTCCTTGCTTCCAAAGGATAACCCTTTCCAGAACATATTAGACTTTCTAACCGAGTTATCATGTGCGGTCGGTGTTAGCTCTGCGTGGAAACACCATGCAGCCCATTTTATTTCTCCAAGTCCCGATGGACGGGGGCGAGAAAAATAATGTATACTCCCTGCAAACCCTTATAAAAGTGGAATTTAAGGGGGTCAAAATTATAAAGGCCTGTTTTCATGATGCGGACGCCAGAGTGATAGTGTCTTGATTGTGGCAAAGAAAATAACGTTGTCCCAACCCACATTCACTATCAGCTCTATGCCTTGTCCTTGTGGCTGGGTTTGTAGTCATATCATCAGAAAATTACATCACAACAAACTTTCATCTGGTGCTAACAGGGTCAAGGTCACATGAAATTACATGGATGAGCAAATAATATATCTATGTAAACTAGATAAATTTGACACTGAAAATCCCTATGAGACCCGAAAAAACAAGACCAATCTCCCCAAATTCAAAATATTTTTCTGCCTCCAATGGCTTAACCCTTATCCTGCTGCATAAATCAATTTAGCCACACCCATTTACATTTCAGCCAATCAAATTACTTGATGTAATTTATTCATTCAGTTTCGCAAACGGAATGACAGTGTACATCCTGATCAGATGGCTTCTGATCTGGGTCTACACTGTTTGCAAAGTCAGTGGTTGTCGTGAACAGTGGGATAAGGGTTAAATTTAAGTATTGCTCTTTATGCTAGGACGCCATTACGAAGACAAGCCTATATAATTTTGACCCCATGAAAGCCCACTTTTATATGGTGAAACTGTGGTTTACAGGTGTATTTTTGGACCTTTTTAAAAAAAAAACAAAAAAACCCTCCTTTACGAAGTCCGGGCGGGCGGGCGTCGTCCGAGGTTTAGCTTTATTCTTCAGTGGATTGCTTTCATATTAGGACTGTTGCTTCATTGATAGTATCTCTTTCATATGCAATCCATTAATGGCACTAGTTGAAAATTACCATTTTTCGAACTTAAGTTTATTTAAGAGAAGTTATCTCTGTATTACATTTACCTCCCTTACTTCCCTTGCAAGCTTGATAGTGTAGTTAACTCCAAGTTTGTAAAATTTCTTTTTTTTGGTCAACTATATCAATTTCGTTTTGTAATTTCTTGTTCATTTGTTCTTAGGGGTACACAGGTTTTTAAATAAAAACACAGAGATGTCCGGGAGGGCGGGTGGGCGTCCGCAAACACATGCATGCATGCATACATACATGCATGCATGCATACACACATGCATGCATGCATACACACATGCATGCAGACATACGCACGTATGCATGCATGCATGCAAACAAACACTCATGCATGCATGCATACACACATGTATGCAGACTTAAGCATGTATACATGCATGCTATACACACTCACTCATGCATATATGTAAGAATGTATATATGCACGCATGTAAACACACTCATGCATGCATGCACATACACGCATGCACACACACACTTGCCTGCACACACACATGCATGCACACATGCCTGAATGTACACATAGATGCATGTACATGCACTAATGCATGCATGCACACACACATGCTTAAATGCCAAACTCATGCATGTATGCAAACACACATGCAGGCACACATACACTCATGCATGCATGGATGTACACACTAATACAGGCATGCATGCACACATATATGCATGCATGCACTCACACATGTATGCAGGCATACATGCACACATGCATGCATGCACACCCACTCATGCATGCATGCAAACATGCACACATGTGCATATGCATACACGCACACATGCATGCATGCTCACACTCATGCATGCATGCTTATACACACATGCATGCATGCACTCATGCATGCATGCATGCACTCATGTGCACACATACATTCATGCACATGCGTGTGCATGCATAAACGCACAAAATCACACATGCATGCATGCAAGCACACATGCATGCCCACATACACTCACACATGCATGCACACATGCATGCATGCACACACACTCATGCAGGCATGCATGCAGACCACATGTATGCATGCACCCATGCAGGCATGCGTGCACACACACACATGCATGCATGTACACATGAACACATGCATGCTTGCACATGCACACTCATGCATGCATGCACACATGCATACACTCACTCATGCATGCATGAACACACACACGTGCATGCATACATTCTCACACACACATGCATGCATGCATGCACACACAGATGCATGCATACATGCAGTCATGCATGCATACGCACTCATGCATGCATGCACAATCACTCAAATGTTGGGTATAACAAGTTATTAGTACAAGCAGTATCGACTTTAAAGGTCCTGGGGTCAAGGTCAAAGTCACTATCTATTTTAAGGAAACCTTTGTCAGCGCTGTAGTGCCCACATTTATAAATTGATTTAAATTTGTTGGGTATGAATTGCTGCAGTCTGTTGAGAAAATGAAATTTTTTGGAAAAAAAAAAAACCTGCATAATTGAAATTTTATTTGGATTACTTGTTCAACTTTAGCCCCTATAGGTGAGCTATGTTGCCTTCTGCCAACTCTTGCTACATATGCAGGTTGCTGCTTTGCTGACGTCAAAACTTTGCTGACAAACCCGTCCATAATGCCGTTAGGCATTTTTCTTGTTCAAGAAAAAAAACATTGTGGAGGCGGTTCTAACGAGTTCCCACAATCAATGTTTTGAGCAGAAATAAGAAAAATATCGAAACTTTTATCTGAAAAAAATTCAATTTTTGGTGGTAAAATTTTCAATTAGATTAGGTGTGTTGTCGTAATGCTCAACAGACAGTTGGGACGCTGACGTAGTCTCCTATAAGATCCACCAAGGAACATGTTTGTTTTGATTTGCGGTTTAACTGTCCCCTTCAACACTGTAAAGGTCATTGTGGAGACGTTGCTTCCAATTTTGTGGGACTTATACCCCACCTTGAGATGAAATGACATCTCAAGCCCTGCCGCCCAATGAAACCAATAGGGTTTATTAGCATGGACGGGCCGACTCGCACCGCTTTGCCTAGGCAGGCTTAGATCCTCTAAGCGGTTTACCAGTACTCGTGTGTGGGTCGGTTTCAGCTCTGCGTGGAAGCATCATGCAGCCCATCTATTTCTTCAAGCCCCGATGGGCGGAGGCCGAACCAAGGAACATCGTTTATGACATCGGACGGTATTGTGAAATACGAGTGGACGAATGTGTGCTGCCTCAATGCACATCTTTGTTATCGTCGTCAATAAAGGAAATATGGAAGACGGAAGTAAATAAATACAAATTTGAAGGTACGTCTGTGAATATAAAAATTAACCCGCCCTGATGTCCATGCTGATCTTACGTTTTGCAAGTCAAGCATCCTAGCCTGCAAAGATTATCGGACCAACGTCGGGCTGACGTAACGTCATATCGCTATCGGCCCGGCGTTGGCCCGCTGTTATAATAGTATAACTGCAAGGTGCATGTTAGGCGCAAAACCGATTTCTAAATTTTTTGAAAAGTTTGTGGACATATAGCTGATGTTTTACTGATAAGTCATGAAGAATACACGCCTATATAATTTTGACTTCTTGGAACTCCACTTTTATAAAGTAAAACTGGGGTTTACAGGGGTGAACCCTTTAATCCTTATTTCTGTTCTAAAATTGTATTCTAAACTCGATGAGGCTGTTCTAACGAGTGACCACAATAAAATATAGATTGTGAGCACTGTTACAACGCATAATGAAGTAATGTAGTAATTTCTTCATTTTGATTTTTTTTTATTTCATTATGCGTTGGCGTAGTCGACGCGAAATGAAGTAAAAAAAAATATTTCATTTCGCGTTGATATGCACCATATCGATGCAAAATGAAATAATGATGGAAGAACATGAGCTCTTGGCCTACGTCATAACGACTGGCTTCTTGAACTGCATACTTTTATATAAACTTCTCACCACATGTTTTCGACCTTCCTCGCTCCTTTTCTGTTGATAATGCACCGTCATTCTACTTATAAAAGTCTCCACATGCATGTTTTAGCCTTAAATATTTGGGTTACTTTGTTTCTGTGATGTTTGAAAAAGTGTGCCATCTCTCAAAGCAAAACACATGTGCATTTTTTTCATTTAGAACCAACCTCATACTGACGATGCATATTCGCCCCCGCCCATCGGGGCTTGCAGAAATAGATGAGCTGCACGATGCTTCCACGCAGAGCTGATACCGACCGCACATGAGTACTGGTTATCTGCTTAGAAGGTCTAAGCCTGCCTAGGAAAACTTCTGCGAGTCGGCCCATCCATGCATATAAACCCTTTTGGGTTTAATTGGACGGCAGGGATTGAGATGTCATTTAATCTCAATTTCGGGTAAAAGTCCAACAAAATTGGAAGCAACGTCTCCAAAATGACCTAAATAGTATTGACGGTGACGTTAAACCTCAAATCAAACAAACAAACTGTTGACGCATAATGAAGTAAAATTAAGTATTCCACCTATCACCGCAAAATGAAATAATTCTTTCATTTTGCGCAAACCTCTTAGTATCGACGCATAATGAAGTAAAAACTATATTTTATTTCATTTCGCATCGACTATGCCAACGCATAATGAAGTAAAAATTTCAAAATGAAGAAATTACTACATTACTTCATTATGCGTTGTAACAGAGCACTCGTTAATACCGCCTCGATGAGGCGGTTCTAACGAGTAACCACAATCTTTATTTTGAGCAGAAAAGAAAAAAAATATCACACTTTTTCATCTTAAAATTTTCTGTTTTCGGTGGTAAAATTTAATATTTTATGAAGGTACGACTGTTGTACACTAAAGCGATTTCACAAAAAGGTGTGTGTGTGTGTGCGTGCGTGCGTGTGTGGGTGTGTTTGTTTTACGTTCCACCTCGGTCTATACGCACCCATCCGAAAATCTGCATGAGAAGCCCGGGATCGAACCCACGGCTACTGGTTTATAAGGCGGGTAGCATAACCACTACACCACGGAGGCTTTTGACAAGTCTATGTTGCAGTTGTAGGTTTTCATGTTGTCTTCATTTCTGAAATATTGGATAAATTTCATTCTGTTTTATATACCACAAAATGACTACTTTTGTGATGAAAACGTTTGATATTGTTCTTATTTAAACAAATAACATAGATTGTGGGTGCTCGTTAGAGCCGCCTCATAGAGGCGGTTCTAACGAGTACCCCCAACCTATGCCTTATAGCAGAAATAAGCAAAATAATGTATACCCCTGTAAACCCCAGTTTTCTCTATATAAAAGGGGGGTTTAGAGGGGTGTTCATTTCATGGACGTGTTAACATGATTAGAAGGTATTTAGACTCATGGTCACAGTTTCAAAACAATTCCCAATAGTAACTAACAGAAACAAGGGTGTGCAGTTTATCAATAAAAATGATCTTTTTTTTTTTCTTACGGAATCTTATGAAAAACACGTCCACTTAAAGAAAAGTGATTGATGAACAATAGTTTGTAAATGTTTTAATGGCAAAACTGGGTGGTGAATAAACTTTCCTTTACCAGCCCATTATAAACTGAGGGCGTTACCTATCGGAATATCGACCAATTACAGTAAAATTCATATATTAAGACCACCTTTGGGACTGTTCAAAAGTGGTCTTAAAGAACAGTCCCAAAGATGGTTCCTGACCAGAGGGCACTGTGGGCAGAAAACAATCAGAAAGATGAAGTGCACTCTTCAAAATAATCTTTTTAAAACAGAATTTGTCTTAATTTTAGGTGGTCTAAATAGCGGAATTTCGCTGTACCTAGGTAAATCTCGAGACCATTTTTGGGAATGTAGGCAAGAGAGTGAATTAACAGAATCAGAAGTCCTGGCCACCGCCGTGCAACCAAAGAGTAGCAAAGTTGTCCACTACAAAATGAGCGACAACTAGAGTTGACATGACCCTTTGAGAAAAGGGTTCATTTACTTTGCGCGTAACAAGTTGTCGTTGATTTTTTGGTTATGAACATCAAGACTTGGTTGCTCACATGCAGTCATTACAATAACACATCCGTGCGACATAGTGCATTGTTTTCACATCTCCAAAATAGCTATTTTTCTAATGAAAAATCGTGATATTTTTCTTATCAATACTGCAAATATAGGTTGAGGGTGCTCGTTAGAACCGCCTCATTGAGGCGGTTCTAACGAGTACCCACAACCTATGTCTGGGAGCAGAAATAAGAAAAATAATGTATACCCCCCCGTAAATCCCAGTTTTTTCTATATAAAGTGGGGTTTAGTGGGTGTTCATTTCACGGACTTGTTAACGTGATGGAATATCTGTTACGTACATGTAAATACATACAATATATTATTCCCATGTAATTATCTGAAACTCAGAAAAAAGTAGGTTTTCAGTAGATATTTTCTTTATCTAAATAGGTATAATTTTGCAAAACTATGCTATGCATATGTAAAATTCATAATAGCATTTTCAATTGCAACTTAAGCTTTTATTCAGCAAAACGCCTTTTCATGGCGACAAAACGGCCTTAACAGGAAGTTTTAATACGAGTACAATGTACCTAAAGAGCATGGGTACACACAGTTAGGTTGAATACAACTTAAAAAGTCGCATTATTATTCCGGTAAGGTTACTTTTATTTATTTGTTGAAAATAGTGCTAAATATGTTGTTATAAATCTACATGTATTTTGTTTGTTTGAATTGAGCTTTAACGTCCCCAGTCGACACTATTTAGATCATTTTTCAGCCGGTCAGTTTACCTATCCACATTTGTCCTCGGCAGGCTTATACGTAAGCGGTTTACCAGTACAGTGCACATTCTTTCGCCAGAAACTGACAACTGCCCTTCTTGAATCAGCGGAAGGGAGAGAATGACCATAGAAAAGATTTCATGATCAATCGCCACGAAAGAATGTCCGCGTCCTCCTGATCACCAGTCAGACGCGCATCCGACTGAGCTACCGAGGCCGGCCTATGTATTTTAATCTACAATTTATAAAACTGAAAGCAATGAAGTACCTTGCAATCTGTTCAAATGTCTTTGCACCATTTTGACATTACGAAAAATTGCATTTTAGTTGATGGGATCCGAAAAATAAAACTTGCTGAAATGAAATGTGTTCCTGTCTGTCTGTCTGTCTGTCTGTCTGTATGTCTGTGTTTCGGTTTAACGACTCGACTATTGTGGGTCATTTTGTATTGTCTCCCAGAGAAAGGTAGAAAAGAGTAGAATATATAGTATAGGAGATTAAAGCGAGGGACAGGGTAGACAGGGGGAGATAAACGGAAGTGCAGAAACAACAATTAACACTCTTCCCCTCTCTACTTGTACCAGCTGCAAGGACAATAGGCCTTGTCCAACTGTAAGCCGATACATCACGAAAACACGCCTATATAATTTGACCCCCCTCCCCGCCCCTGAACCCCATTATTATATAGTAAAGAGGCGGTTCTAACGAGTACCCACAATCTATATTTTGAACAGAAATAAGAACAATATAACAGTTTTTCATCTTCAAACTTTCGTTTTTTCGGCGATAAACTTTACAATGTACATGTATTTTAATAGGCATGTTTTCGTTATGATCAGTTGGACGCCATACACGACGCCATTGTCTCACCCAGCCATCCCGAAATG
Organism: Lucinisca nassula; assembly: GCA_963580285.1. Lineage (NCBI taxonomy): Eukaryota > Metazoa > Mollusca > Bivalvia > Lucinida > Lucinidae > Lucinisca > Lucinisca nassula. Next base: position 72,852,898 of record OY757021.1, read on the forward strand.
CTTTAGTGTATGTCCCGAACAGTCATACTATGTTTCTAGCGAACACAAGGCGTACTAAAATACACAACATTGCTCAAGCATCATCATTCCTAGAAATGGTCTCGAGATTTACATGTACCTATATTCCGCTAGGTACAATGTGACGCCCTCAGTTTATAATTGACTGGTATAGGTCAGTTGTTTTACCACCAAGTTTTGCCATTAAAAAATTAAGTTAGCAAATTCTGAATGTGCATTCCTTCGCGTATATAAAGTGGAAGTGTTCTTTTTATAAGTTTTCATTGAAAAAAGTTAGTCGTTAATGGACAGACTGCATATCCCTCTTTCTGAAATGCCTTGAAATTGTGACCATGGGTAAAAAACAAAAAACAAAACAACAACAACAAAAAAAAAAAACATAAACAAGATCATTTTTTTTTCTATAAATGCAAAATTGTTCATATTACCTACAACCTGAATAAATTATATTTCTGAAGATATACAATTTACATCTCTGATTAGAAAAAAAAAAATAATAAAAAAAATATGGCCATTTTGTGGGAAAGGAACTGTCCTTTTAGCTTTCCGCTATTGGTGTTTTCATTAGGGTCCAGTGTTTTTTTCATTCCCTTTGGTGTCTTTGGTGTTGGTTAATTGTATCGATTCCTGGTCATTATCTTCACTTCTATTTTACCCCCCCCCCCCCCCCCCCCCCCCAAAAAAAAAAAAACAAAAAAAAAAAACATGTCCATGTGAAATAATTGCGTCCAACATGGTGCCAGAAATGACACATATTAGGTAAAGAATGTACCATTTTTCTAATTTCTGCTTCCACTATAGATTGTGGGTGCTCGTTAGAACCGCCTCAATGAGTACCCACAATCAATGAGGCGGTTCTAACGAGTACCCACAATCTATGCTTTTGAGTAAAAATAAGGCAGATAATGAAAACCCATGTAAACCCAAATTTTCTCTATATAAAGTGGATTTCAGAGGGATCTTCGTTTCACGGACAAAGACGCAACAAAATCTTACATCGAAGTGCGGAACTGTATTCTGTCAAACAGGTATCCAAGCGAGCTAACTCCTCCAAGTATTAAGAAACAACAAATCTGATGAAAACTTGATGTTGTCGTTCTTCATCTTCATTTCTGGTCATGACACGGTTGGCTTCACCTAGTTTTTGTGTGTGTATGTGATTGTGAGGCGGGAGGTCATCAAATAGTGGGGGAGGACCGAACCACATTGCTTCAAAAAGTAATTATTTCTCAACAAGCAAACTGTGGTTGGCGATGCTGAGCCACATTGTTTCCAATACATACATTGTATATTTCAGCAACCAGCAATGAACTAGAATGGTGTTTATGAAACACTATGCCTCAGCTTCCTGACCTTAGTACTGCTCGCCCACAACGTTTGTTTTTGAGATAAGGTTAAAAGATATTTTGCTTTCAAAACTTGCCTATGCCAAAATGCCTAAATCCAAAAGGGACATAATTTGGTCAAATTTTCATAAAATTATACCAAAATTTTATCAGGTCATTTTCGCAGTAGTTTCAAACAGCCTGTAAAATTTCAAGAGCGGTCCTACGCCAAAGCCTTAGTCATTACGATAACACACCCGTGCGACAGAGTGCATTTTTTCACATCTCGAAAATGGCTACTTTTCTGACGAAAATTTGTGATTTTCTTCTTATTTTCACTCAAAACATAGGTTGTGGGTGCTCGTTAGAACCGCCTCATTGAGGCGGTTCTAACGAGTACCCATAACCTATGTCTCGGAGCAGAAATAAGAAAAATAATGTATACCCCCCCCCCCCCCCCTAAACCCCAGTTTTCTCTATATAAAGTGGGGTGTATTCATTTCACGGGCTTGTTAGCATGATGCAACAAAGGGGCATAATACGGTCAGAATTTGAGATATTTTGCTTACAAGCTTTCTATATGTAAAAAGTCCACTAAAAGGCATAATTTGGTCACTTCTTTAGCTCCCCTGAGCCAAAGGCTCCGGGGGAGCTTATAGGATGGTAGGCTTCCGTCGTCCGTCCGTCGTACGTCAACCATTTTCAAAGGTCTTCTTCTCTGAAACCACTTGACCAATTTCAATTTAATTTCACATGCAGCCCCCCTGGCAATTGAAGAACGAAAGTTTATAAGCATGGTCCAGGTCACATGACCAAGATGGCCACCATGCCCAAATATGGAAAAAACTTTTAAAAATCTTCTTCCCCAACACCACTCGGCCGATTGGCTGGGAACTTGGTATGTAGCATCGGGTGACTGAGTATTACCAAGTTTGGAAAAATGATGACCCTAGGTTGACCTTGACCTATTTTACGCCAAGGTCCGTTTTGGCTCCTTAGGCTTTTCAATGGGAAATAGGTAAATCAATGCATTTTTCGAAAAATATTGTGGTCCGTGTAATGAGAATGGGTAAAAAGTGAATGCATGTGAATGTTAAGGGTCAAAGTCATTCAATGACCTTGGCCCAAGGTCACTTGTATTGCAGATCTATTGACATATTATAGTTCGAACAAATTGACCTGAGACTGGTGAACTCTTTTAAGATAATTTCACACCCGACTGAATTCATGTATTTATCTTCGCCGTCTCTCGTAAATGGCGATATTGTTATTCAATACATAGAGGTCGGTAAATGGGTCGCAATTCACATGATGCCGAAAATTCACGAGACGTTTACGAAAGCCGTAGTATTAGGCGATAACATTGACAAATTTATTCCATGCATAAAAGTTAGTGTCAGGTCAAATTGTTCGAACTATAGAATACATTTTCTCTCTAACACCACTTGACCAATTTCATTTGAATTTTATATGCATCCTTGGGATACTTAGAGAACATTTTGTTTAATACCACAGGGCCGATTTCATTTAAATTTTATATGTAGTCTTAGGACACTTAGTGAACAAAAAGTCATTCGGATGGTCCAGGTCACATGACCAAGATGGCCGCCATGCCCCAAATATGGTAAAAACCTTAAAAAACTTTCTTCTCCAGAATCAATGGACCGATTGTCTTGAAACTTGGTGTGTAGCATTGGGTGACTGAGCACTTCAAAATTTGCAAAAATGATTGCTCTAGATTGACCTTGACATATTTTACGCCAAGGTCAAATTTAGCTCCTTAGGCTTTTCAATGGGAAATAGGCAAATCAATGCATTTTTCGAAAACATATTGTGGTCTGTGATATGAGAATGGGTATAAATGAATGCCTATGAATGCTAAGGGTCAAGATCATTCATTGACCTTGGCCCAAGTTCACTTGTTTTGCAGGTCTATTTACATATTATAATACATTTTCTCTAACACCACAGGGCCAATTTCGTTTAAATTTTATATGCAGCCTTAGGACCTATAGTGAACAAAAATTATTGGGATGGTCCAAGTCACATGACCAAGATGGCCGCCATGCCCAAATATGTTAAAAACCTTAAAAAGTCTTCTTCTCCAGAACCACTGGGCCTATTGTCTTGACACTTGGTATGTAGCATCGGCTGACTGAGTACTATCCAATTTGCAAAAATGATGACCTAGGTTGACCTTGACCTAGTTTACGCCAAGGTCAAATTTGACTTCTTAGGCATTTCAATGGGAAATAGGTAAATTAATGAATTTTTCGAAAAATATTGTGGTCTGTGATATGAGAATGGGTAAAAAGACGAATGCCTGTAAATGCTAAGGGTCAAGGTCATTCACTGACCTTGGCCAAATCTCACTAGTATCACAGGTCTATTGACTTATTAGAATACAATTTCTCTAACATCATTGGGCCAATTTCATTTAAATTTTATATGCAGCCTTAAGATACTTAGGGAACAAAAAATTGTTGGGATAGTCCATGTCACCTGACCAAGATGGCCGCCATGTCCAAATATGGTAAAAACCTTAAACATTTTTTTCTCCAGAACCACTGGGCTGATTGTCTTGAAACTTGGTTTTTAGCATGGGGTGACTGAGTACTAACAAGTTTTCAAAAATGATGACCATATGTTGACCTTGACCTATTTTACGCCAAGGCCAAATTAGGCTCCTTAGCCTTTTCAATGGGAAATGGGTAAATCAATGCATTTTTCGAAAAATATTGTGTTCTGTTATAGGAGAACTGGTAAAAAATGAATGCATGTGAATGCTTAGGGTCAAGGTCATTCACTGACCTTGTTCCCAAGGTCACATACATTGCAGGTCTATTTACATATTAGAATAACTTTTCTCTAACAGTTCTGGGTCAATTTCATGAAAATTTTATGTGCAGCCTTAGAACACTTAGTGAACAAAAAATTGTAGGGATAGTTCAGGTCACATGACCAAGATGGCCACCATGCCCAAATATGATAAAAACCTTAAAAAATCAACTTCTGCAGAACCACTGGGCTGATTGTCTTGAAACTTGGTATGTAGCATCGGTTGACTGAGTACTACCAAGTTTACAAAAATGGTGACCCTAGATTGACCCTGACCTATTTTACGCCAAGGTCATATTTGGCTCCTTAGACTTTTCAATCGGAAATAGGTAAATCAATGCATTTTTCGAAAAATATTGTGGTCTGTGATATGAGAATAGGTTAAAAATGAATGTCTAGGAATGCTTAAGGTCAAGGTCATTTGGTGACCTTCGCCCAAGGTCACTTGTATTGCAGGTCCGTTTACATAGTAGAATACATTTTCTCTCTAACACCACTTGGCCCATTTCATTTGAATTTTATATGCATCCCTGGGATACTTAGAGAACAAAAATTTATTTGGACGGTCCAGGTCGCATGATCAAGATGTTTGCCATGCCCCAAATATAGTAAAAACCTTGAAAAACCTTCTTCTTCAGAACCTCTGGGCCAAATGTCTTGAAACTTAGTGTGTAACATGCGGTGACTGAGTACTACCACGTTTGCAAAACTGATGACCATAGGTTGACCTCGACCTATTTAACACCAAGATCAAATATGGCTCCATAGGCTTTTCACTGGGAAATAGGTAAATCAATGCATTTTTCGAAAATTATTGTGATCTATGATATTAGAATAGGTAAAAATTGAATGACTATGAATGCTTAAGGTCAAGATCATTCGGTGACCTTGGCCCAAGAACACTTGTATTGCAAGTCCATTGACATATTAGAATACATTTTCTCTAAAACCACTGGGCCATTTTCATTTAAATATTACATGCAGCCTAAGGACTGTAATGGAACAAAAAGTTATTCAAATGTTCCGGGTCACATGACCAAGATGGTCCCCATGCCTGAATATGGTAAAGACCTTAAAAACTTCTTCTCCAGAACTAATGGGCCGATTGTCATGAAACTTGGTATGTAGCATTGGGTGACTGAGTACTAGCAAGTTTGCAACAATGATGGCACTAGTTTGACAGTGACTTATTTTACATCAAGGTCAAATTGGTTGGTATGGCTTTTAAATGATGAAAAGGTAGAACAATGCATTTTTCGAAAAATATTGGGGTATCTGATATGAGAATAGATTCGAAATGAATGCTAAAAGGTCAAGGTCATTTGATGACCTTGGCACAACGTCACTTGGATTGCAGGTCCATTGACATTTCAAACTACATTTTTTATTTCATTTGAATTTTATATAATGGACATGGGATTATGCCAGTTTAGTTGAATGGTTCAGGTCATGTGACCAAGATGGCCACCATGGCCTATTATGGTAAAAACCTTAAAAAATTTCATCTCCAGAATCTCTTGGCTGATTGTCTTGAAACTTGGAATGTAGCATCAGGTATTTGACTACTACCAAATTTGCACAGGGCTCAGGGGAGCAATCAAGCCCCGAGGTTATAAAACTTTTTTTCATGCTCAACTCACTTGAGCATGAAATTTGTCCTGCTCACAAATTTTAAAACAATTGTTTGCATTTTAAAATTTGTGCGCAGGACAAATAACATTCTCTGCTATCTTAGAAAGAAAACTCGCTCAACTTCTTAGTATTTTAATTTTTATAAGCATCACAAGTTTCATGCTCAGCTGAGTTGAGCATGAAAAAAGTTTTATAACCCCGAGTCCAGGTCCTCATGGTCCTCTTGTTATAAAATCAGGTAATTTTCACATTGGTTTCAACCATTACGAAACTTTGCCTATACATAGAGGATCTTACATGAGTACTCATGTATTATTGAATTTATTAAACTCGTTGAGGAAAAGGGATAAAATGCCGAGCATTTTATCCCTTTTCCTCAACAATTTTAATGAATTTAATAATACATGAGCACGAATGCAAGATTCTATTTATCATATGACATTTAAAGCGCATTTTATTCACGATTGTTTACAAAAATGTCAATATTCCGCCATTAGTAAACGCGACGTCGTTAAGGACGTCGTACATGTAACGTTACGGAACGTATCTAGCTAATTTGCATATTTAACCCACTGTCGGATTATCGAAAATATTACATGGCGTTATTACACTCTCAGACGCGACGTCATTTGATAAAAATACATTGTAACCTTTATCGCCGAAAAACATGAAGATTTTAAAATGAAAAATTGTGATATTTTTCTTATTTCTGCACAAAATATAGATCGAGGCAACGAGTACCCACAATCTATATTTTAGAGTAGAAAAATAAGGTTTACCCCTGTAAACCCCAGTTTTACTACATTAAAGTCGGGTTCAAGGGGGTCAACATTACATAGCGTGTTTTCGTGATACATACCACATTTCAAGGGCATAACCTAAGCGATTCTTGAGATATTTTGCTTAAAAGCTTTTCCTAAGTCCGCAACTGGGCATAATTTGGTCAATTGTCCATAAAATTATACCAAATTAAAATCAGGGCATCTAAACATTGATTCCATTTCAAGTACCTAGTCGAAACGGCTCTTGAGATATTTGGCTTATAAGCTTTTCCATTACGCAAACACGCCTATACAAATACATTACCACCTTTATCGCCGAAAAAATGAAAATTTTAAGATGAAAATTTGTGATATTTTTCTTATTTCTGCTCAAAATATAGATTGTGGGCACTCGTTAGAACCGCCTCATCGAGGCGGTTCTAACGAGTACCCACAATCTATATTTTAGAGCAGAACTAAGAATAATAAGGTATACCCCCGGAAACCCCAGTTTTACTATATAAAAGTGGGGTTCAAGGGGGTCAAAATAATATAGGCGTGTTTCCGTGATGTTTGTCAAAATGCGTAAGTCAACAAAGATGTATAATTTGGTCAAAAGTTATTAAAATTATGTCAAAATTTGATTAGATTATCTTCACCCAAAAGGGCATAATTTGGTCCCTTTTTCATAAAACTATTAAAACTATACCAGAATTTAATCAGGTCATCTTCCCATCGGTTCCAAACAGCTATAGAGTTTCAAGGTCCTAGTTCAAGCGGTCATTTCAAGCTTTTCTTATACCAAATTGCTCAAGTCCGCAATGGGGCATAGATTGGTCAATTTTTCATAATATTACATAAAAATTTAAACAGGTCATCTATACATTGGTTTCAAAAAGCCTGCAAAATTTCAAGAGCCTGGGCCAAGCGAGTCTTGAGATCTTTTGCTTACAAGGTTTTCTTATCCAAAAATACACCGAGTCTGCAAAGGACCATAACTCTACATCAAGAGGTCTTATTGCAAAGAACAAACTATAAGGGATACAGATTTGAATAATTCATTTGATTTTTTTCTGAATCCCTTTGTATGATACTTATATTCTTGTCAACATTATCTGTGTAAAAGATGTATGTATTATACAAAGAAATAAAGTTTAAACCAAAGAACAAACTAATGGGTAAACTATTTATACTAAAGAATCCATGTATGGAATTTCAAAAACCTAGCATTCACGGTTCAAAAGTTATGCTATGCACAAAAATTCGCGACGGATGGACTGACGGGTGGACTGACGGATGGATGAACGGAAGGACGAACAAAGCAAAATCAATATGCCCCTACAAGTTGGCGGCATTAAAAAGGAGGGGATGGGGTCGAACTACATTTACGATAACACACGCGAGTGACATAGTGCTTTTTCGATGAAAAATTATGATATTTTCTTATTTATGCTGCAGACATAGGTTGTTGCTTCATTGAGGCGGTTCTGACGATTACCCACAACCTATGTCTTGAAGCGGAAAGAAGCAAAATATACACCCATGTAAAGTCCAGTTTATACATAAAGTGGGGTTTAGAGGGGTATTCATTTCACAGACTTGTCAACATGAACAACTTGGAATAAACAATCAATCTGGGGTGATCCATACATATACATATCATATGACGTCGCGTTTGAGAGTGAAATAACGCCATGTAATATTTTCGAAAATCCATTAGTGGATTAAATATGCAAATTAGCTAGATACGTCCCGTAACGTTCGGTGTACGACGTCCTTAAACGACGTCGCGTATATTTATGGCGGAATATTGATATTTTTGTAAACAATCGTGAATAAAATGCGTTTTAAATGTCATATAATAAATAGAATCTTGCATTCGTCCTCATGTATTATTGAATTCAATAATACATGAACACTCATGTAAGATCCTCTATGTCAACACTTTATTAAACTCGTCGAGGAAAAAGGATAAAATGCTCGGCAAAGCCTCGCATTTTATCCCTTTTCCTCAACTCGTTTAATAAATTCAATAATACATGAGCACTCATGTAAGATCCTCTATGTATCAACTGCCAGCAATCAAATGTGTGGGGTGGAGTAGGGGGTAGGAGAGGCTGATTTACCCTGCTTCATCTTCATGTGCCTCAGCAACCAGCGCGTGTGATTCTCTGTCACAACTTCGGCTGTAACTGAGTGCATGTACATGTAGTTTGTTTCGACCTTGACACTGCAACAATTTTCGCAGGTAAGCTTTACTATATAACCTGCCTATTTTGTAGTCACGTTTTGTCCTAGCAGCTAACCGATAATACACAGTTAATGTCTAAAGACAAGACAAAACATACCAGCCCCCGCCCATCGGGGCTTGACGAAACAGATGGGCTGCATGATGCTTCCACGCAGAGCTGTAACCGACCCGGGCACGAGTACTGGTAAACCGCTTAGAGGATCTAAGCCTGCCCAGGCAAAGCGGTGCGAATGTTGGACCGTCCATGCTTATAAAGCCTATTGGTTTCATTGGGCGGCAGAGCTGGGCTTGAGATGTCATTTCATCTCAATGTCGTGTAAAAGTCCAACAAAATTGGAAGCAACGTCTCCAAAATGACCTTTCGGTACATTGTTGACGGGGACGTTAAACCTCAAATTAAACAAACAAGCAAACGACAAAACATACGCGAAGACTTACTGAACTCTGTTCTCCAGACTTTCGGATGAGTCTTTAAACCGAGGCCCCGTCTCCGTATGACCTTAGCTGTTGGTGGGACGTAAACCTCAAAACACTCACTCACTCACTACTGAACTCTGCGCTGTTCTCATGAGCCTTCTGTAGCCTCTGTAAATTCCGAAGACTGGCTCAGAGTAGACTTCCGCTCGTTGCAAATACATATACACGCTACCATATACAATGAAATTTCGCTATAAATCCTTATCCTGCTGAATAAATTTTTGCCACACCCACTTCTGACTATGAACCAATCAAAATACTTGATATAATGTTCCATTCAAATTCACAAACTTATCGACAAACAGTGTAGATCCTGATCAGATGGCTTCTTCTTCAGCAGAAGCCATCCGATCTGGATCTACGCTATTTGTAAAGGTAGGGGTAGGGATTGAGCGTTAATAAGACAAATTCTGCTTTTAAAAGCATAATTTTGTGTGTTTTGTATATCTACAAGTGCATTCTTTCTGGGTAGACTTAGGCCTTCGATATTGTTAAAACTTCACGGAATAACAGGTCGTGTAATGATGATAACCCAGTAAAATATAATTCAGAATTAAAGACCAAAAAAAAAAAAAAAAAAAAAAATCTGCTTTTAAATACATATTTCAAATGTTTCAGTTTTTGTTTCTTTTTGTTTTAAAGGCTTTGTTTATCTTAATTGAGGTTTAACGTACCCGTCAACACTGTTTAAGTCATTTTAGAGGCGTTGCTTCCAATTTTGTGGGACATTTACCCAATATTGAGATAAAATGACATCTCAAGCCCTGCCGCCCAATGAAACTGATAGGGGTTATATGCATGGGCTACTTGCAGAATTTGCCTGGGCAGGCTTAGACCTTCTAAGCTGTTTACCGTTACCCGTTTACGGTCAGTTTCAGCTCTGCGTGGAAGCACCACGCAGCCCAATCTATTTCTTCAATGCCGATGGGTAGGGATGCTAAATTTTAAAGGCGTTGGAAGAAATTTGTCTTCTAGGGTCAACGCGTCCTCATGTACCAAATATGTCAGGATCATGGACTCAGTTTGAACCGGACCAACTTGATATCTGACAACTTGACATGGTCATGTGAGTTTCAGTGGAAACGCAATTTGATCCGGACCTCATTACGAAACCACACCCGGACTTTTTCACATCTCCAAAATGGCTACTTTTCTGATGAAAATCCGTGATATTTTTCTTATTATTCACCAAACATAGGCTATGTGTGCTCGTTAGAACCGCCTCGGTGAGGTGGTCCTAACAAGTACCCACAACCTATGTCTTGGGATAGAAATAAGAAAACAAAATTATACCCCTTAAACCCCTCTGTGTTAGATGTTTTGTGGAGTTTTCAGTTCACAGCCTTGTTCACGTGCAATATGTTGATAGAGGTGAAATTCCAAATGTGAAAGCGGTCATAGACTATGTAACTTGCCTTTCTTTCGTTTTCAGTTTAGTCACACATGCTGCACCATTTTCTGACAAAGCGCAATGTCTCAACACCCTACAACTCATGATGGGTCGGCATTGCTGGAGGCAGTCAACAGTTTCACCAATGACATTGAAAACAATCTAGTATCAGTACAGGCAAAAATTGACACGAATGCTGATCTGAATGAACAAACCATAGATTCAATAAAGTCTGTATTCGATGATTTTCACGCGATCTTAAACAAGACTGAAGATTGCTTGATAAGAACTGTAAAGGATGAATCTGAGGAGTCGCTTAAAAGCCAAATCCTTTTCCAGAAAGAAGCTAGAATAACAATGGAACAGGCCAAGAAGTTTCAACAAGAGATAAAAGAACCTCTTCCTGTCGATGATGGTGTTCTTGCAGATCAACTTGAAATAATGTCAGCACAATTCAGATCAAAGCGTAACAAAGTATTCGAACCAGTTTTTACCCAAGACTCGAAGGCAGAAAGAATAATAAGTGCATTGAAAGTCGGACAAGTAGATAGAAAGCCTTGCTTTCTGTCGGACCAGGCAACAACAAATAGAGAGTTTGCGGAACTGAAACCAGATTCGAAAATTACGGGACCTGATACGTTTTCCTTGCATAGAGATGGGATCGACCTAAAGGAAAGCATTATTTCGTCATTTGTCTGGAAAAATGGAAAAATCGTGGTTACTGATAAATCGAACAAAAAGCTGAAGTTTTTTTCAGATGAAGGGAAGTTCCTGCGTGAGATACTGTTCACCTTGACCAATGCAGAGCCATACGGTGTTGCTTACATTGACACTGTCAATGGTGTGGAAATGTTTGCAGTAACTTTTCCAAAAGGACAGTATGTCTACATTGTTTGCTATAATAACAACGACCACATTAGGCCACTGACAGTGTCATTCTACTTTTCAACGAATGAAGGGTACAGTGGTATCACAAAAGGTCCATACGAGCGAACGTTGTTTGGGACAGTAGTCTGCAATTCGGGTCAGCCAAAGATTAATGTGTTTGACTTCCGGGGCATGCCTATACGGTCATTTTACGCAGATATGTCGGGCCAGCCTCTCTTCGTGTATCCAAGATATATTCTTACGGCTGCGAACGTATTCATTGTATCTGATTACAAAACGAACGAAGTCATCTTTCTGGATTATACCAATGGCGCAGTGATTGGCAAATATACGGGGTCTCAAGGTCATCCATTGATCAACCCGTACGGCATCACAGTTGACGGAGAAGGGAACGTGTATGTCATCGACGGTAAGACAGGAAACATACACGTTTTCGACCCGAGATTTCGAATAATTAGCATCATAAAATGTGGTTCCTCTCTGTTGAACCCAAGACTGCTTGTCTTCGACATACCAACAAGACGATTGGCGATAACCCACGGAGCAGGCAACGTTACAATCTACTCGGTAAACTCAGATTACAAAATCGATGAATTCGAAACTGATGAACATCTCGAAAACATGCCTATATAATTCTGACCCCCTCGAACCCCCTTTTTATATAGTAAAACTGGGGTTTACAGAGGTAAACCTTATTTTTCTTATTTCTGCCCTAAAATATAGATTGTCGGTACTCTTTAGAACCGCCTTGATGAGGCGGTTCTAACGTGTACCCACAATCTATATTTTATCAAGGCGGTTATAACGAGTACCGACAATCTATATTTTAGAGCAGAAATAAGAACAATCCTTATTTTTCTTATTTCTGCTCTAAAATATAGATTATGGGTACTCGTTAGAACCACTTCATCGAATCCGTTAGAACCGCCTCGATGAGGCGGTTCTAACGAGTACCCACAATCTCTATTTTAGAGCAGTAAATTTTATTTATCTTTACAGCAAACAAAGGTTGTAGGTACTCGTTAGAACGATCTAAATGAGGCGGTTCTAATGAGTACCCGTGACAAATATTTATGAGCAGAAATAAGAAGGATAAAGTATACCCTCGTGAACCCCAGTTTTCGCTATATAATAATGGGATTTCACCGACTTGTTCACGTGATGACAACCGGCATTGGGCAAACGGCATTGGTTTATTCGATCAACAAAAGAGGGCATACATAAACCATGTATATGAACCCTATTGATTATTGGGTGGCAGGGCTTGAGATGTCATTTCAGCTCAATGTCGGGTAAAAATCCCACAAAAAAATTGGAAGCAACCTAACCAAAATGACTTACAGAGTGTTGATGGGGACGTTAAACACCAGATCAACAAACAAAATATTCGAACAACATAACATTGAACAGAAATTAAGTAAAATGTAATGCTATGCTTTATTGTCATATTATTGGCTAAAGTTAACCCTTAACCCTTGACCTGCTGAATATTCAAATATGCCACACCCACTACTGATTATCAACCAATCAGATTACTTGATGCGAATTATTGCAGCAAATTCATAAACTGGATGGCAAACAATGAAGATCCTGATCAGAAGGCTTCTTCAGAAGCCATCTGATCTGGATCTTCATTGTTTGAAAGATAAGGCATATCCGGGCTCAGCAGGACAAGGGTTAAGACGTCGAGAAAAACTACATCTGAAATGTCGTCTTCTTATGTCGTCTGCTCCTTTTTTTCAAAGTTTTTTAAAAATATTTTTGCATACAGGCAAACAGTGTGGTCCCAGATCAGACTGCTGATCTGTGTGCACACTGTTTGCAAAAATACTTTTAAGGTAACCATAAGGTAACCGGCAGACGGCAAAGCAGACGACAATTATCGTGATTGGCATTTTATGGGTTACTGAATGTTTACAACTGTTGCATATAACGAAGACATAAATTGTATCTTTTTCCCACTCCTCAGTTAAAAGTTATTTTGGAAAAAATGTATATTATTTTAAACCCCACTTTGTCATCTGTGCGTTTGTGAACTTTTTGTTTTTCGTAAAGAGCTTACTTCAGTTTTTATAGGAAATAATGAGTGAGTGTGTGAGTGAGTGTGTTTGCTTCCCACAGACAACAAAGGTCATAAGGAGACGGACCTCGGTTTAGAGACTCTTCCGAAAGCCCGGGATCAAACTCCACGACCTCTGGTTTATGAGGCGAATAGCTTATCTACTACTCCACCAAGGCTTCTCGCTGAAGGAATAAACAGATTTGTTTGTTTGATTTGAGGTTTAACGTCCCCGCCAAAACTGTAAAGGTCATTTTGGAGACGTTGCTTCCAATTTTGTTGGACTTTTACTCGACATTGAGATGAAATGACATATCAAGCCCTGCCTCCCAATGAAACCAATAGGGTTTATAAGCACAGACGGGCTTAGATCCTCTAAGCGGTTTACCAGTACTCGTGTGCGGGTCGGTTTCAGCTCTGCCCGGAAGCATCATGCAGCTCATATATTTCTTCAAGCCACGATGGGCGGGGCCGCTAAATAAACAGATACATGTAATAAAAGTGAGATAAATATAAAATTTGTGACACGCCTATATAAAATTCTGACCCCCTTTGAACTTTTATATAGAAAAACTGGGGTTTACAGGGGTAATCCTTATTTTTCTTATTGCTGCTCTAAAATATAAATTGTGGGTACTCGTTAGAACCGCCTCGATGAGGCGGTTCTAACGTGTACCCACAATCTATATTTTGAGAAGGAATAAGAAAAATATCACAATTTTTCATCTTAAATTTTTCGTTTTTCAGGTGTGTTTTCGTAATGACAGCCCCATTTGGAATCTTATGTGAGCACCCACAATCTTTGTTATTTTAATGTTATTATTTTTTGTTTATTTTTTAACCTGGGAATAAATATCACGGATTTGTTGAAGTAGTGATTAAGTGCTTTTTTCTGCCTCTATTATTATTATTTTTACTGTTGATTGTATAATATAATGTTTTTTTTTGTAGCACTGTACGCAGTGTACAATATGATGAAATGTGTGTCAGCCATTTTCTGCACTCAGTCTATTCCGAATAGTCGTATGAACTGTTAAAACATTTGGTTGTAAAGTGATCCAATTCTCGAATCAAGTTAGGCCTCAGGATCTGACACTGGGAACCTTTGTCATGAAATGGAAGTTTACCCCGTTGTATGATTATATTCTAAGTAGGAAAGGTTTCTGGCCAGTGGTTGCTGAGAAATGAACTTTACTCGAAACAAAAATGGTGGCACAATACTGCGGTATCAGTTGGTCAAGCTGTTTTGACTTTGACATCTCATACCCGGGCCAGCACCATTAATGGTAATAGAGCCCGTAGTTTCTTGGTTGAAGGAAAAAGAGGGTTGACTGAGTACCAGCATGTCTTAGACAGAATGTCAGACCCTCCCCTTTTTGTATTTAATCTTATGGTGGTCAGTCGCTGTTGGGTGAACAAGGAGAGGTTTTCAGTCATTTCTACAAGCCGGACTCCAACCCGTAACGAGCATCACCAGTCGAATACCCAGACCACCAAGACACGACTTCAGCCTTTTCTTTTTTTCCCAATAAGTCAATGGTAGTTTACACGGTCTACTTTAAGAAGAAAGTATTAACTCTTATCATGCTGTTCACGACAACCCCTGTCTTTGGAAACAGTGTAGATCAAGATCAGATGGCTTCTTCAGAATCTACACTGTTTGACATTCAATTTATGAATTTGTAGGAATAACTTACATCAAGTGATCTGATTGGTTCAAAGTCAGAAATGGGTGTGGCTAAATTGAATATTCAGCAGGAGAAGGGTTAAATTTATAGTTTCCTGATTTAAATAAAAAGACACTCAAAAATACAAACAGTTACAATTATGAATATATACAAATAACTTTTTGTTTCTTTCATGAAAGGAACGGATACACTTTAGAGAGGGAGAGAACTTTTGCGTCCTCATGTTTGCTGTTCTGTAATCCGTGTCCCCGAAAAATGGGTCTTAAAGGAAAGAATTTGCTCCAGAGGAGCAAATTCTTTCCCTTTAGCATAGACACATTTTGACAAGCAAGGGAAACATTTTCGAAACAGTTACCTAGCCTGAAAGTGTATCCATTCACCTTAAAGGTTTAAAAACTTAAAAGTTTTTTTTTTTCAAGTTTTTTATTTCGATGGAACAGCGTGTCTCATATTCCTCTGTCGTTGTCGTTAAATCTGGTATTCCAATTGTCTGAGCCATCCTGAAAATATAGTTATTAAGACATGAAAATTAAGAAACATTTTTAACCCTTATCCTGTTGAATATTTTAATAAGCCACACCTATTGCTGATTATCAACCAATCAAATTACTTGATATAATAAACTTGTCCAATTCACAAACTGCATGACAAACAGTGTATATCCTGATCAGATGGCTTCTCCAGAAGCCATCTGATCTGGATGTACACTGTTTGCAAAGGTAGCTGTTGTCGTGAACAGCAGGATAATGGTTAACCATAGATGGAGGTGTAACCAAGACAATAAAGAGTTAATTTTCCTTGGTTTTCATCAAAAACCTATGTTTTGGATACGTGTTTGAATCGCCTCATCGTAAGTACCCACAATAAAGGTTTTATGCCGATTAGGTGATTCTTACAAGTACCCACAATGACGAATTTCAATGCCTTTTATCTACATGGGCATAACGGCCATCTTGGTTATGAGACCCAGATCCAACAAACAAACAAACAAACTTTGATTTCTCGGTCCCATTGAGGCTGTGTATGTAATTTGGTTTCAAGTGCCCCAGCATTTTGGAGTAAAAGTTAAAACTGCTGAATCTGAAAAATCCATGGCCTAGGTCAGTGATTTTGTTTTTGGTTTTACGGCTCTTTCAAGATCGTTTCAGCTATTTCGAGCTGTTGGGCGAAACTGGGGTACCTGGAGAAAAAAAACACACCTCACCTTCAGTTACAGAACTTGCGTCTCACATGTTGTTGAGCGAGGCGAAAATCAGAGCGATGAGAGACCTAATGATTAAGAGTCAGCGCTCTTATCGGCCCATTTAGGTCAGTGAATGATCTTAACCCTTCTCTTGCTGAATATTCATTAAAGCCACACCCATTTCTGTCTCTCAACCAATCAAATTACTTGTTGTAATTTATTGCTACAAATTCATAAACTGAATGCCAAACAGTGTAGATCCTGGTCAGATGGCTTCTTCAGAAGCCATCTGATCTGGATCTACACTGTTTGCAAAGATAGGTGTTGTCGTGAAAAGCAAGATAAGGGTTAAATATGTTCTAGAAAGGGTTAGCCTTTGGAAGCAAGAAATATACTACAGAACTGGAAAATATGGAGTGTACATGTTTTCTGGGCCAGACTAGCTAGTTTCGGCCATTTAGGCTTCATCAGGACCCTAAAATATTTTCAAAAATCCACAATGGAGTCAAGGATCATATAAACTATACTATAATATAATGTTATTAATCAAGTAATTTCGTATTGGCCCAGGTACAGGTCCGAGGTCTGCTGCATTGGCCCGAGGCCGAACAATTAAAAAATCATGATTATTGATATTTTGACCTCACTTATTTATTTACTTATAATCATTTTTTAGCAGGCTCTCTAAATTTCAAGAAACAATGTTAGCTTAGATTTCTATTTGTAGATACTTTCTATGTATATAACGTGATACCATTGTTGCTGTAATTTAAGAATGTGAAATATTTGTTAATAACCTTTTAGTCTCCTGAAATTCTTTAAAAGAATGGTCGTATACATGTTTTTTTTAATGATTGTAAATATTTGTATGTGATTGTATGTATACGAATGAGACTTTAATAAAGTATATATATACGGATGTTTATCTCTTCTTGTATATATCTCAATTCTTTTATTTAACAGTAACTGAAAAGAAGTTACTTAATAGAGGATATTTACTTTTTTGAGGCGAATAGCAGAAATCCAATTGGGCTGCAAAACACCAGAATTTTCACGAGTGCAAAGCACGAGTGAAAACTTAAATGTTTGCAACACACGAGATGAAATAATATAGGTATTTAGCGAAAAAAAAATGTAAATTTTCTTTCTATTTTATACGTGATTTTGCACAAAAAAGTAGTCCGAGTTGCTGCTGTGAAAATAACATGGTCATGCTATATTGTCAAAATGATTGTTTGTTTGATTTGATTTGAGGTTTAACGTTCCCGTCAACACTGTATAGTTCGTTTTGGAGACGTTGTTTCCAATTTTGGGGGAATTTTACCCGACAATGAGATGAAATGTCATCTATGCAGCCCTATGAAACCAATAGGGTTTCTTAGCATGGACAGTCTGACTCGCACCGCTTTGCCTGGGCAGTCTAGATCCTCTAAGCGGTTTACCAGTACTCGTATGCGGTCGGTTTCAGCTCTGCGTGGAAGCATCATGCAGCCCATATATTTCTTCAAGCCCCATGGGCGGGGCCAATTTTCAAAACGTGAAAATATTTAATGTGAAAATGTCATTTCTGTTTGTTTCAGATGCACTGATTTGGTTCAGATGCATTGATTTTACTGCTAAGTATTTATTATTATGATTAGTATGTGCTTTTACGGACCTCTCAAGATTATTTCACTTATATCGAGCCCATTATCAATCAGAGGTGGGCGAAAACCGCAATACCCGGAGAAAAACCAGGCTGACCTTCCGTTGCAGAACTTGACGGCTCACATGTGACCCCAGCCAGTCTTTAACCCACAGCGGTGAGAGATTTGATGGTTTTTGCATGCTTTATTTATTTATTTATTTTTTTTTTGCTCATGTGAGTTGCATACCATACTACGAGAGCACGCCTACAACATATTGAACATTTTTAGATAAAAAATTCTGATATTTTTCATATTTCTACTCAAAACATAGATTGTATGTGCTCACCATGGCGAGGCGGTTCTAACGAGTATTCACAATCTATGTTTTAGGCAGAAATAAGAAAAATAATGTATAGCCCCTTAAACCTCAGTTTACTATAGTTTGGGGTCATAATTACGATAGGCATCACGAAACACGCCTATATAATTTAGACCCCCTTGAACCCCACTTTTATAGTAAAACCGGTGTTTACAGGGGTATATCTTATTTGTCTTATTGCTGCACCAAAATATAGATTGTGGGTACAGTTAGAACCGCCTCGATGAGGCGGTTCTAACTTGTACCCAAAAACAATATTTTGAGCAAAAATAAGAAAGCTATCAAATTTTTCAAAATAAATTCCGCTTTTAAGACCACCTAAAATTAAGACTAATTCTGCTTTAAAAACCTTATTTAGGAAGGTGCAATGATTCTTCTTCGTCTTTTCGGCCCACAGGGTCCTCTTGTTAGAGACCACCTTCGGAACTGTTCAAAAGTGGTCTTGCAGACCACTTTTGAACAGACCCAAAGGTGGTCTTAATAGAGGAATTTTTCTCTATTTGTACAGGCGTGTTTTCGTAATGCATGCTTTCGTGATGTTACTCCGTCAGATCTTCGGAAAGACTTACTGAATATGCGTTCGTATCAAACAGATCGGTCTGTGGCTTCTCTATGAGCGATGCCAATTTATCAAACAAAGAATTTTCGTCATATAGTCTGTTGGGATCGTCGCCAGTCGAAATAGTTGGTTTCTGTCGTTTGGCTTCATCTAAAACCCTGAAATGATAACATATTTTGCTTTATACATCGCAGTGAATTCAATGCATATCTGAAATAAATAAAAGTGAAAATATTTTCACAGTGTGAAAAAATAACATGACCATGTTTTTTCACAGTAGCAGCCCGGACTACTTTTCTCGCCAAAATTCATATGTTATCTATAAAATAATTCTGTAAAACACATTCTTTGAACTGTAAAAATGCTATATTAAAAATGGCGATCTGTTTATTGTTTGCAACTGACAGTTGTGACGTCAAAGCCAAGTCAAAATTGTGACGTAAGATCCGATTTATCAATTACAGTAAGTGTGCTAAATATTATCAAATAGAAAGAAAATTTACAATTTTTTTTTCGATAAATATAAAAAATATTTAATCTCGTGTGTTGAAAACATCAGAATTTTCAACAAACACGATGAAATATTTTTTTGTATTCATCTAAAAAAATATCCTCTATTTATCATATGACGTCGCGTCTGAGGGTGTAATAACGCCATGTAATATTTTCGATAATCCACTAGTGGATTAAATATGCAAATTATGTAGATACGTCCCGCAACGTTACATGTACGACGTCCTTAACGCTGTCGCGTTTACAAATGGCGGAATTTTGACATTTTTGTAAACAATCGTGAATAAAATGCATTTTAAATGTCATGTGATAAATAGAATCTTGCATTCGTGCTCATGTATTATTGAATTTATTAAACTCGTTGAGGAAAAGCCTCGCATTTTATCCCTTTTCCTCAACTCGTTTAATAAATTCAATAATACATGAGCACTCATGTAAGATCCTCTATGAAAGTTTGTGTGTCGTCCTATGACGCCATAATTACATGTAATAGTCCAGTCAAATACGAAAGTGCGCATATTGATAGACAACCATGTACGAAAATCCTTAGTTTAGAACAACGGCATGTAAACAAACACCAGGTTTTTTCCCGAGTGCGAAGCATGTTCGAACAGATGTTCAATTACAGTATATCGCCAAAGTCAAGTACAAAATGAAAAGAAAATTCCTTTTTTTTTTTTGCTAAATACCGAAAAAATTTCATTTCGTGTTTTGAAAACACCAGAATTTTCACTCGTGCTTCGCACTTGTAAAAATTCTGGTGTATTCAACACTCACTGAGAAATTTTTTTGGTATTCATCTCAAAAAAGTAAATATCCTCTATATATTGCAGATAAAGTGTGTTTTTATTTGTTTGTATTGGAGTTAAACGGTCCAGTCAACACTATTTAGGTCATTTTTGAGCCGGTCAGTTTACCTATCCACAATTTCCTGGGCAGACTTTATACGTAAGCGGTTAACCAGTACAGTGCACTGCACATTCTTTCGCCAGAAACTGACAACTGTCCTTCTTGAATCAGCGGAAGGGAGAGAATGACAGTGGAGGATTTCATCATCACGAAAACACGCCTATATAATTTTGACCCCCTCGAACCCCACTTTATATAGAAAAACTGGGGTTTGCAGGGGTAAACCTTATTTTTCTTATTTCTGCTCTAAAATATAGATTGTGGGTACTCGTTAGAACCGCCTCAATGAGGCGGTTCTAACGAATACCCACATTCTATATTATGAGCAGTAATAAAAAAATGATCACGAGTTTTCATCTTAAAATTTTCATTTTTTCGGCGATAAAGGTTACTATGTATTTGTATAGTCGTGTTTTCGTCATGTGATCAGTCTCCACGAAAGAATGTTGCCGGCAGGTATCGAACCCGCATCCTCCTGATCACCAGTCAGACGCGTATCCGACCCAGCTACCGAGGCCGGCCACTCAGATAAATGCGTGAATGATAATAATTCTATGCATATACAGTAAAATTCCAATACAAAGACCACCTTTGGGACTGTTCAAAAGTGGTCTTTAAGACCACTTTTGAACAGTCCCAAAGGTGGTCCTTGACCAGAGGACAGTGTGGGCAGACAACACAAAGAAAGAGTAAGTGCATCCTTCAATATAAGGTTTTTTAAAGCAGAATTAGTCTTAATTTTAGGTGGTCTTAATAGCGGAATTTTACTGTATTTCAATGAAGTGTCATAATCACTCGCATTACGATGACACACCCGTGCGACAGAGTGCATTTTTTCACATCTCCAAAATGGCTACTTTTCTGATGAAAATATGTGATATTTTTCCTAATTATACTGCAAACATAGGTTGTGGGTGCTCTTGAGAACCGCTTCATTGATTTGTTTTGTTTTATTTGAGGTTTAACGTCCCCGTCAAAACTATATAGGTCATTTTGGAGACGTTGCGTCCAATTTTGTGGGACTTTTACCCGACATTGAGATGAAATGACATCTCAAGCCCTGTCGCCCAATGAAACCAAAAGGGTTTATAAGCATGGACGGGGCGACTCACACCGCTTTGCCTGGGCAGGCTTAGATTCTCTAAGCGGTTTACCAGTACTCGTGTGCGGGACGGTGCCAGCTCTGCGTGGAAGCATCATGCAGCCCATATATTTCTTCAAGCCCCGATGGGCGGGGGCCTGAACCGCTCGTTGAAGCGGTTCTATTGAGTACCCATAACTTATGTCTTGGAGCAGAAATAAGAAAAATAATGTATACCCCCGTAAACCCCATGTTTGTTCTATAGAAAGTGGGTTTAGTGAGGTGTTCATTTCACGGACTTGTTCAAAAACCAACAACCACAACAGCCGCAGTAACAACAATAACATCTTAAAAAAAAAAAAAAAAAAAAAAAAAAAAAAACGAACATCCTCTCAAAAATGCAGAAACCCTCCCACACAATAGCTCTATTGGGAAGCTGTAAGAGCTATTTCAGCGTTATCGTGTTAAAAGACAGCAATATCGTCGTTAAAACAGAATGTAATTTGCTGGTAATGATCAATTGTCTTCATAGACAAAAAGTCATTTTTTCTATTTTCTTGGAAAAAGCCTGCGGCAACCTGTGGGACGTAAAAGACACTGATATTACATGAAAATACTTTAAAGGAGATCAAACCCACAGCGGATAAGTAATAGCTTTCATAAAAATCTGGACCGTGACAAGAGAGAATGTGTTTTAAGGCATGTGCGCATTCGCGCAGTCTGATCTGAGTCTACGCTGTACGCCAAATCTTTTGATCCTGGTCGTCTTAATGTATATTCTGATTGATAAGCAACGCAAAACGGTTCGTCCCTGACTCGGTACTCATGTCAGACCTGACGCGACTCATCTTAGCACTAAGCGAAAACTAAAAGATCACAAATTTATTAAGCTTAAGGGGTAAAGATATGGTATCTTCATTTTTATAAGAAAACAAAATTATCATCACTCCAATGTGACGACTGATACGGTTCTACACTATTTGCTTAAAGGTCAATTGAGGTTTTGTGCCCCTGTTAACACTATTTAGGTCGTTTTGGAGACGTCGCTTCCAATTTTGTGGGACTTTTACCCGACATTGAGATGAAATGACATCTCAAGCCTTTCCACACGAATAAATTAATAGGGCTTATATGCACGGACGGTCAGACTCGCACCACTTTGCCTGAGCAAGCTTAGACCTTCTAAACGGTTTACCAGTACTCGTGTGCGGTCGGTTTCAGCTGTGCGTGGAAGCACCATGCAGCCCAATCCATGTCTCCCAGCCCCGGTGGGCGGGACCCAAAGTTCAGAGTTGTTTAGTATAATTGCAAGAAATGAAATTAACCAGACCCCCGCCTTAAATTAACAATGGACCTGTCCCAAGCTTTTTGTTGGACGATTCTATGCATTAAAAAGGGTTGATTTTCAGTTCTGTGGTGTATTCATTGCTTCCAAAGGATAACCCTTTTATAGAACATATTTAACTTCACTACAGCTGGTGTGTGGGAATGTGTGGCGGCGGTAAAACGTCTCCCTGCCCTACATCATAGTGTAGATTATATTTTCTTGTCCTTTGGGATCATTGATTCCATTGTGGAATTTTGAAAATATCTGAGGGTCACTGATGAGGCCTAATTGGCCGAAACTAGCTAGTCTGGCCCAGAAAACATATACACTCCATATTTTCAGTTCTGTGGTGTATTCATTGCTTCCAAAGGATAACCCTTTTATAGAACATATTTAACTTCACTACAGCTGGTGTGTGGGAATGTGTGGCGGCGGTAAAACGTCTCCCAACCCTACATCATAGTGTAGATTATATTTTCTTGTCCTTTGGGATCATTGATTCCATTGTGGAATTTTGAAAATATCTGAAGGTCACTGATGAGGCCTAATTGGCCGAAACTAGCTAGTCTGGCCCAGAAAACATATACACTCCATATTTTCAGTTCTGTGGTGTATTCATTGCTTCCAAAGGATAACCCTTTTATAGAACATATTGACATGCTGTATCTCGAAATGGACTCAGTCCTGTAAGAATATTTCCTTATGAGAAATGACAGCTATTTTGAGGATCATGGAGAGTCTGCATTTTGGCTTCTGTTTGTTTATTTTTGGAGTTTAACGGTCCACTCAATACTATTTATATCATATAAGAGTCGGTCAGAGGACTTCTAGGCGTTATTAATGATCATATACACTTTGTCATGAACTTTCAGCAGTGTGCTCGTGACAAATTATCAGCCTTGGGTGGAAGAAAGACATACACTCAACGAAGTTAACCATGAGCTCAGACTTTCCGGTATGAATTACCATCACAGAAGTGAGTTAAACCATGACAGTAATCCTGAGAGATGATTTAAATGTGGACTGACGAACCATCAAACATACCAGTGCCATCACAAAAAGCAATTGCAGGGTTTTATTTGCAAATTTTATGGTCACAAAGATTCTGTATGTTGGAATATATAGGATAAAAGCCAATATGCCTGTGCTGATTTAGAACTGAGTGTTTTAGCCTTCTCAATGAACAGATACCACTGTCTTTCCAGTATATGTGGCAACTGTAATTGTCATACTTGTGTATGTGATTATTTATCAAACGATTTCCTTAATGAGGCGATTAATTACTCATTTAATACTTCTCATACTTCAGATAATCAGGTGGAATTACCTTCTATTAACCAGAACTCCACTTCAGTTTTGCTGGACAATGAATATGACATAGTAACCTCTTTTTGCTCTAATGCTACTATTGAAGATAATGTGCATGAAATAAATTTGCATGAGATCAATTATTCTTCCACGAGTGCCCATGATATGCTAAATTTAGGACTTAGTAAGAAAGGTTTGAACATTGGGCATTTAAATGTTCAGGGTCTACAAAATAAAATGGAGAAAAATTGATATACTGCTTAATAGTTCAGAAAATGACATTCACCTTTTGGGACTCTGTGAAACCAAACCAAACTGTGAAACTCTGTCTCCCTGCCCTACATCATAGTGTAGATTATATTTTTTTGTCCTTTGGGATCATCGATTCCATTATGGAATTTTGAAAATATCTGAGGGTCACTGTTGAGGCCTAATTGGCCGAAACTAGCTAGATGGCCCAGAAAACATGTACACTCCATATTTATCATTTCTGTGGTGTATTACTTGCTTCCAAAGGATAACCCTTTTATAGAACATATTGAATAAGCACCATAGTAAAAACTACTTTGAACTCAATAATTACCAGCCTTTTCGTAAAGACAGAGTTGTGTCACCTGATCGACCAGAACAAGGGGGTGGAATATCAGTTTTTGTTAAAGAAGAAATCAAGTGTGAAAAAAATGCTCTATTTAGAAGTGACCGTATTGAATGTGTTTGGATTGAAATTTTCCCCCAAAATAGTAAAGCTTTTTAACTGGAATTTTATATCGACATCCTAATGAAACAGTCATTTGGAATGAAGTTTTCGATGCTTCATTTGACAAAATTTTAGGATGTGAGAAAGAAATCTATTTGTTAGGTGATTTAAATCGCGATTTACTGCAAGAAAATACCAAAAAGCATGGCTAGATTATATGGAATCTTTTGGTCTAAAACAAGTGATTGGATCTCCAACTAGTGTAACAAAGACTACCCAAACATTGATATACCATAGTTACTGTAATACGCTGAGCGATTTACTTTCCATAAATATGCCTGTTCTTGGCCTGAGTGATCCCTATCCTATTTTCATAGCAAGAAAAGTTAATGCTTGTTCCATTCCCAAAAATCACATTACACAATTTCATATAGGCCATTCAAAAATTTTAATGAAACAGAATTCATAAATGATTTGACTTCAACTCCTCGGGACATCATAAAAATATTTGATGATGTAAATGATGCAGTGGATGCCTGGTCATCTTTATTTTTACATACTGTTGATAAGCATCTTCCAATAAAACAGCATCGTGTAAAACACAAACAACAACCATAATGGCTGACTGGGGAAATTATAGATGCGATAAAAATAAGAGATACCCTGCTAGCATTCTACATAAATCTACAGCGGGCCGTTAGCGGCCCGTCAGCTACCCTGACGGGCCGCTAACGGCCCACTGTAGATTTATGTAGAATGCTTACTGGGTAGGTATAAATCCATCAACAATAATGAACAGTATAAAATCTGGCGCAATAAAGTGGGTAAGATGATTAAACAGTCTAGAAAGCAGCAGTTTTCAGAAATTTCAGATGAAAATGCATATGATCCTTCCGGTTTCTGGAAATCATTCAAGGAATTAGGAGCAAGTAAGAACAAAGATAACAGTAATATATTTCCATTAAGAATAAATGACAAAAGTCTTTAAAATCCAAAAGAAATAGAAGATAAATTCAACCGATTTTTTTTTTACAGTTGCATCAAAAATAAACGAGCCTGTTTTGACGTCCATTTTCGATAAACTGAAGCAATTCTGTGACAGAAATTCTCCTGACAATTCATATTTTTCAATACCATTAATTTCCTATTAAAGTGTAGAAAAATATCTTAAAAGTATTGGCTATTAAAACTGGCAGCTTCACTAATTTCTGACAGCTTGGCACATAATTACAACCAAAGTAAAATTAACCAAACTTTTCCTGATAAATGGAAAAGCACTGTTTGAAAATGGGCGAATAGATGACACAAATAATTACAGGCCAATTTCAGTTTTGCCCGTTATTTCCAAATTACTAGAAAAAAAAACATGTACATGATTCTTTAATGTCGTTTTTGACTTCTAACAAATTACTTCATTCAACCCAGTCTGGTTTTAGACCAAGCTATTCCTGTGAGACTGCCATGCTGAAAATGATCAATAAATTCCTTTCTGCTATTAATAACAGCCAAATAATTGGAATGGTTGTGGTAGATTTTAGAAAGGCCTTTGATTTGGTCGACCATAAACTCTTGCTTAAAAACAACTGCGACTTTACAAGCTCTCAGATCATCAGATGAGGTACTTAACTGGTTTTCCTCTTATTATTTGAAAGGAAAAAATAGTTTATATTAACAATACCGAATCTAATACCGAGAATATTGAGTGTGGTGTGCCTCAAGGGTCTATTTTGGGCCCTCTTTTATTTTCGATGCTCATAAATGATCTACCGCTTTATACCGAAAATGTTTTCACAGATCTTTATGTCGATGATACCACACTGCATTACACAAGTCAAACTCAAGAATCGCTCGAACAAAATTTGCAGCTAGCTTTGCAAAGCCTTTCTGAATGGTGCAAGATAAATGGCATGTTAGTGAACACTGCAAGAACTAAGGTTATGTTAATGACAACGCACCTTCATCTTCACAATGATATTTTGCATCAAAGCTACAATAATAATTCTTTGAATATAATTGAAAGTGATTAAGTGCTGGGTGTACATAAAGACAACAATCTTACATGGTCAGTTCATATTGATTTTATTTCTAAGACAATTTCTAAAAATCTGTGGCTGTTATCAAGACTAAAAGACTATTTAACAATTGAACACAGGGTGCAATTTTACAAAACATATATTCTACACGATTTGACTACTGTTCAACATTATGGGGAGGTACGCCCCAAAACCAGCCAAACAGGTTATACAGGTTGCAGAAACGAGCTGTAAAAATAACTTTAAACTAGAAATGGTGTTTGTAAAACACAATGCCCCCAACCTTTGCTTGACCTTAGCTGGCAAAATATTCAACAAATATTGTTAAAGACTCAAAAACATACAACAAGAATTCCCCCGAAGGCTATGTCGCGCCTGTGGGGGCGCAAAGTCACCAAACCATGAAATCTAGGTCAAGGTTAAACATGGATGCCTGCATAAAAATTTCACTCCTAGTTGCAAGCATGTACCAAGTAACTCTTAAAAACAGACTCTTACATCAGGGTCAAAGTTAGGGTTGTCACACTATTTTACAAAGTCAGTGAACCATAAAATGTAGGTCAAGGTCAGAAATGGATACTTGCATTGAAGTTTCAATTCCTAAATGCAAGCTTGTACCAAATACAATTAATGAAGCTCTAATAGATCTTGAGAAATGGACTCTTACATTAGATAGAAAGTCAGGGTGGTCGCAATAATTCACAAAGTCAGTGAACCATGAAATATGGGTAAAAGTCAAATATGGATGCTTGCGTTGCAGTTGGAATTCCTAGATGCAAGTTTGTACCAATTATAATTTAAAAAGCTTTAATAGTTTTCGAGAAATGGTGAAAGTCAGGGTGGTCGCAATAATTCACGAAGTCAGTGAACCATGAAATATAGGTCAATGTCAGATATGGATGCTTGCGTTGAAGTTGCAATGCCTGGATGCAAGTTTGTACCAAGAATGATTATTGAAGCTCTAATAGTTCTCAAGATATGGACTTGCTGACAAGATTTTATTAAAAAAAAAACAAGGCATCGCATGCGATACAAATCCCCTCGCACAAGACAACTTCGTGTGTGGAAAACACTGAAATGGCAAAAGTCCAACTTGCTTGAGATATTATCATATGCAACATTTGTGTAAAGTTTGTTTAAAAATCCATCCATAAATGTAGGTTCTAGAGTGATGACAATATTTCTCTAAAAATAGTCATAGGGACCTTGACTTGAGGCCATGGCCGCGAAGTAGATCTTGCTCAAGATATTATCATAAGCATCTTTTGTGTGAAGTTAGATTAAAATCATAAATGTAGGTTTTAGAGCAATGACAAAGTTTTTCTAAAAATAGCCATAGTGACCTTGACCTTGAGGTCATGACCAAGCAACTCGAGATATTACCATAAGAAACATTTGTGTGAAGTTCTATTAACATCCATCAATAAATGTAGGCACTAGAGCGATGACAAAGATTTTCTAAAAATAGCCCCAGTGACCTTGAACTTGAAAGTCGAAATAGTTCGAGATATTGTCATAAGGAACATTTGTGTGAAGTTATACTGAAATCGGTGAAGAAATGTAAGCGCTAGAGCCATGTCAAAGTTTTTCTAAAAATAGCCACAGTGACCTTGACCTTGAAAGTCAAACTCACTCGAGGTATTATCATAAGGAACATTTGTGTGAAGTTATATTGAAATCAGTGAAGAAATGTAGTCGCTAGGGCGATGACAATTTTTTTTTTTCAAAAAATAGCCACAGTGACCTTGACCTTGAAAGTCGAAATCGCTCGAGATATTGTCTTAAGGAACATTTGTGTGAAATTATATTGAAATTGGTGAAGAAATGTAAGCGCTAGAGTATTGACAAAGTTTTTCTAAAAATAGTCACAGTGACCTTGACCTTGAAAATGGAACTCGCTACAGATATTGTCATAAGGAACATTTGTGTGAATCGATTTTGAAATTGGTGAAAAAATGTAAGCGCTAGAGCAATGAAAAAGGTTTTCTAAAAATAGCTATAGTGACCTTGACCTTGAAAGTCGAACTCTTTCCAGGTATTGTCATCAGGATTATTTTTGTGAAGTTATATTAAAATGGGTGAAGAAATGTAGTCGCTTGAGCGATAGCAAAGTTTTTCTAAAAATAGCCATTGTGACCTTGACCTTGAAAGTTGAAATTGCTTGAGATATTGTCATAAGGAACATTTGTGTGAAGTTATATTGAAATCAGTGAAGAAATGTAAGCGCTAGAGCATTGACAAAGTTTTTCTAAAAATAGCCACAGTGACCTTGACCTTGAAAGTGGAACTCGCTAGAGATATTGTCATAAGGAACATTTGTGTGAAGTTATATTGAAATCGGTGAAGAAATGCAGGCGCTAGAGCGATGACAATTTTTTCTAAAAATAGCTACAGTGACCTTGACCTTGAGGTCATGACCCTGAAAGTCGAACACACTTGAGATATTGTCATAAGGAACATTTGTGTGAAGTTATATTGAAATCAGTGAAGAAATGTAGGCGCTAGAACAATGACAAAGTTTTTCTAAAAATAGCCACAGTGACCTTGACCTTGAGGTCATGACCTTGAAAGTCGACCTCGCTCAAGATATTGTCATAAGGCACATTTGTTTGAAGTTATATTGAAATCAGTGAAGAAATGTAGGTGCTAGAGTGATGACAAAGTTTTTCTTAAAATAGCCACAGTGACCTTGACCTTGAGGTCATGACCTTGAAAGTCGAACTCGCTGAGATATTGTCATAAGAAACATTTGTGTGAAGTTATATTGAAATTGGTGAAGAAATGTAGGCCCTAGAGCGATGACAAAGTTTTTCTAAAAATAGCCACAGTGACCTTGACCTTGAGGTCATGACTTTGAAGTCGAACTCGCTCGAGATTTTTTTTATAAGGAACATTTGTGTGAAGTTATATTGAAATTGGTGAAGAAATGTAGGCACTAGAGCGATGACAAAGTTTTTCTAAAAATAGCCACAGTGACCTTGACCTTCAGGTCATGACCTTGAAAGTCGAACTCGCTGAGATATTGTCATAAGAAACATTCCTTTCATAACCACTGCATTAAATGGATAAAATCTAGTCTCTCATCTAACTCACAAATACTGTAAAATGCAAATTAAATCCAAAATATGCCTTTATTTATTACTTCTTTATGTGCCTTTATTCCTTCTATCCTGTGCTTATGTTTGAGTGTAGTGGGTTTAAGGTCATCACTTTGTAATATCTCAATGTTAATTGTGTTAATTGCACGACCCGCAGAAAAAGGGACCGACTGAAGTCGGTTGATTTTCTAAGTGGCTAAAATCACCGTATCATTCTGTCAGTCTGTCAGTCTGTCTGTCCGTCCGTAACCCGTTTGTGAAAATTGGTAATTGTGACTTAACCGCTTGGAATATTTAAACAATTTTTTGCAAACTGATAGATATCAATGAATATCTAATTAATAGACTTGATGGGTGGAGTAAGTTAATTGTATCGATTCCTGATCTTTGTTTTACTTCTACTTTGCGAAATATTACATTCCATTTAGCATATACTCGCCGAGGCGAAAAATGTGAAAATTGTCAAACTGCTTCTCCTCGGAAACCGTTGGGCCGATTGAAGTCAAATTTCATATGGAGTATGGGATGGGGGAAACCAAAATTTGCTCATGGGGTCCAGGTCACATGACCAAAATGGCCGCCAAGCCATATATGGTCTGTCTGTCTGTCTGTCTGTCCGTCCGTAACCCGTTTGTGAAAATTGGTGATAGTGACTTAACCGCTTGGAATATTTAAACAATTTTTTAGCATACTGATAGATATCAATGAGATCTAACCAATGAACTTGCGAAATATTACATTCCATTTAGTATAGCCTCGCCGAGGCGAAAAATGTGAATTTTTTTTAACTGCTTCTCCTCGGAAACCGTTGGGCCGATTGAAGTCAAATTTCATATGGAGCCTCTGTGGAATGGGGGAAACCAAAACTTGCTCATGGGGTCTAGGTCACATGACCAAAATGGTCGCCAAGCCATATATGGTAAAAACCCTTCAAAAATAGTCTTCTCCAGAACCACTGGGCAGATTTCCACGAAACTTGATAAATAGCATCTGGGACGTAGGCCCATCATAAATTGCTAAAATGGTGACCCTGGGTTGACCTTGACCTTCTTTGTGCCTAGGTCAAACTTTGACACATATGCTTTTGTATTGGAAAAGTGAGAATGCATCTTATCCTGCAAACGATTCAGAATTCAGTACTAAAGTATAAGCTATATTTTTGCTCCTTACGATAAGGCGCATTTATTGGGGGAACCGTTTTAGGTCCAGGTCACATGACCAAAATGGCCGCCATACCCATATATGGTAACACTCATAAAGCTAAAAGCATCCGGCGGGTCGTGCACTTCAGCTGAAGCACAGGTTAATTGTTATAGTTTGTTGCTCAATATACTCATTTTGTAATAAGTGTAAATATTAGAGAGGGCCTCATGGAAGATTAGCTGTTTGTTGCTAAATGTGTTACCCTCTGTAAATAGAAGCTATTATTATTATTATTATTGTTTTTTTTTTTAAACGAGCACCAACAACCTATGTTTGAAGTATAAATAAGAAAAATATCATGGATTTTCATCAGCATAGTAGCCATTTTGGAGATGTGAAAATGCACTATGTCGCACGGGTGTGTTATCGTAATGACCAGCCAGACGCGCATCCGACGCGCTACCGAGGCCTTTGATCTTGTGGACATACAATTCTTGTAAGAACATCGAATCGAAAGGAGACATATTCGGGATGAAAGGTTGTCTCGCTTTAAGTTGTATTGACTTACCTCAAGAGATGCGCTGAAAGTGTCATACAACCAGTTCTCAGGGGTTTTGATATGTATTTCAATTTAATTTTCAAAGGAAGACATGGAACTCCCAGCCATGAAGTTTATTTTTATGTCTGGGTCATATTTTTCTTCCAATAAATGTATTCATGAAAGATTTCTTTATGGAGAACAAAAACACCCACACTACGATTTATAATCAGCCATGTCATTACGAAACACGCCTATATAAAAACATTGTAAGCCTAATCGAAAAAAAAAAAAAAAAAATGAAAATTTTAAGATGAAAAATTGTGATATTTTTCTTATTTCTGCTCAAAATATAGATTGTGGTACCCACAATCTATAATTCAGAGCAGAAATAAGAAAAATAAAGTTTACCCCTGTAAACCCCATTTTTGCTATATAAAAGTGGGGTTGGAGGGGTAAAAATTATATATGCGTGTTTTCGTGAAGTCATGACAAAAAAAAATAAATAAATAGATAAATAAATAAATAAATAAAAACAATAATAATAATAAATAAAAAATATAGCTGTTTTTTATGAAACGCCATGCCCCCAACATTGCTTACGCCAATAGTTTTAAATGGTTAAAAAGGTAAAATTTCACATGGTTGAAATGCTATAACTTTCAGAGAGCCATAACTAGAAACAAAAAACAAAACAAAACAACAACAACAAAAAAAAAAAAAGACTTTTTTAAACGTTAATCAGATAATCTACTATTTGGAGGGCTAAAACCAAAAAGAATTTGTTAAAAAGTTATCCCCATCTCGAATCTGTCCACAAAATTCCAAGCCTCTAGCTATAATACTGTTTGGTATTTTATTGACAAGGTAAAAATCCCAAAATTTACAAATTTCCAGAGCTTAATCTAAAGTTAATTTGTTTGTTTTGTTTGATTTGATGTTTAACGTCCCCGTCAACACTGTAAAGGTCATTTTGGAGACGTTGCTTCCAATTTTGTGGGACTTTTACCCGACATTGAGGTAAAACGACATCTCAAGCCTTGCCGCCCCCAATGCGACCAATAGGGTTTATAAGCATTGACGGTCTGACTCGCACCGCTTTGCCTGGGATCCTCTCAGCAGTTTACCAGTGTGTGGGTCAGTTTCAGCTCTGCGTGGAAGCATCATGCAGTCCATCTATTTCTTCAAGCTCCAATGGGCTCTAAAGTTAATTGGGTTACCTACTCATCACTACCTATCCATCCCTCAACCGTTTGCTGACAAGATTCCATCAATATTTTTGAAGGGACATATAGTAGACGCAGATAAGATTGACTAGGCGGAGATATTCAGGTGTTGTCAATGGCCATATTCGACTGGGAAGTTTCGTGAAATTACCGTGAAATTCCACGCAGGAGTGTGGTGTCTTTCTTGTAATAGCCGATCACATGGTCCAATCAAATATTGGTTATTTTTCAAATACATAAGCGATCGTGGAGCACGATTCTATTCGAAGGAAAAGCCGAATCTTTCGTGCACCACGGTCGCTTATTAGCTATACACAAATCAAATATTTTATTGGACCATGTGACCAGCTATTAAATCTAAGCACCACACTCCGACGTGGAATTTCACGGGAATTTCACGAAACCTACCAGTCGAATACCGTCAATATATGTCGAATTCGCCGAGTCCAACAGAAGATTCGGTAAAGTGCCTTTCGTACGTTTTCTACAAGCGGACGAAATGGTCATATACGCCACAGCTATGCTTGTGTTACAGTTGAATTCACACAATTGGATGACTTGGTTTACCTTTATGTTCATGGAATATTCCTAAGGCATGTACACGTAGTTTAGGTCGTAGTACCAAAGCGTTTATCCAAAATCGTTAATCCATAGACCAAATGGCAAATATCAATGTTCGGATCAACAGACATGGACTCCAGAAGAGTGTGATCAGGCGTCCGCGGATATTAAGCATTACTTGGTAAGCAAGCTTCGCCCACCATGCCCATCGAACCGAACGAAGAAAAGGTGTAAATGCCGGGAAGGGTATGTCCGAGATTTTTGAAGTCTTCCTAAGGCTTTTCATTGGCAAACATATCAGAAATAATTCTGGAAATGGCCACATTGTACGGATCAACAGGATCATGGTGCCTCCCATAAAACTTCTTTAGTGTTGATACCAGTTTGGTTTTTTGATATCCCTGGCATAACAACCTGGTAGTGAGCACCTTCCCACGTTCCATAAAGTCCTGATACTTTGAACAGGCTCTAGCATAATGGATTAACTGTGAAACGTAAACTCCATATGCTGGTGCAGACGGGATATTACTGCTCAGGAAGGGAAAGTTAACGATGGGAAAATTGAAGTCATCTCGTTTATCGTACAGCCTAGTAGTAAGCTTCCCGTTGTCAATATAGAGATAACAATCCGAGTATGAGGAGGAGGTTGCAGTCTCTGTTGTTTCCTTAATTTCAAGTTCACGTGGATAGATGAATTCCAAGTACTCTGCAAATTTAGCATTTTTCAGAGACAATAAATCATCTATATATCTGTAGGTGAAATTGAATTGTTGTGCAAGGCGTTTCTTGCCTGCTTTGAGGAGACCTTGTACAAATTCCGCCTCATACGAGTACAAGAACAAGTCGGCAAGCAATGGTGCACAATTAGTACCCATTGGTATGCCAATTGTTTGCTGAAATAATAGGCCACTGAACTACACGAAAATATTGTCAATTGGATATTCCAGCATCCTTTTAACATCTGCATCAGTGTACTTTTGTGGTGCATCAGAGTGATCTCGAACGAAGTATGTGTCTTTGTAGCCAAGGACAACATACTGGTAGCGACGCCTAGTCAATCTTATCTGCGACTACTATAGCTTGGGAACGGGGCATAATCCGATTTAAAAAAAGTATCAGCTATTTGTTCAGGAAGCATCTCTATATTAAACCTTTTTGTACCAGATGGAATCTTCCACCTTATATATAGCAGGAGTCCATTTCAAAATTTAGGGGTGTCAGGTTGTGTTTTCGTCAAAATTGATTTGGAAAATGACTGACCTATTAGCAAATAGTGGAGGCCCTGATCAGACACCGCGTTCTGCGGCGTCTGATGTGGGCATGCACTGTTTGCCACGGTACCCATTTAGGGGTTTCCAGTCTGAACTGGGTTAAATGTCAAAACCTTAGCATACATGACCCTAAAGTAATTCTATGCATCACTATGCACGCAATGTACAAATGCCAAGATTTACAAAGGGTCAAAACTCATGAAGTATTTTTCGGTTAATCTGGTTATCTACTAATCACTACTAATCCATGCGTTAACTTTGAAGGCTCTAGCTTTAATAGTTTTTGAGAAATTTTGCTGACAAGATTTCATCATATTTTTTTTTTCAAACGGCAATAACTGAGGAAAGGGGCAAAATCCTGATGAGAAAACACATATGTTTCAGCAGTTATTTCCACGAGGAATGCATATATGAAATTTCAAAATCCTGGCATACGCATTTCTAAAGTTACGCTATGCATAACAAAACAGGCAATGCATAAATGCCCAAATTTACAAAGAACCATAACTCACGATTTTTCAGAATTTATTCAAAAGTTAAGACGTTAGCTTCGATTTTTTTATATTTTCATGACAAGATTTCATCAATTTTTAAAGGGTCGTAACTCAGGAACGGGGCATAATCCTGATTAAAATATTTTAAAATATATATATCAGCTATGTTTTTCATGACGAATCCATATATGAAATTTCAAACCCCTAGCATACATGGTTCTAAAGTTGTGCAATGCATCACAAAACATGCAATTATACAAATAGCCATAAATTGATCAGGTCTTCTACTAATCAATATTAATCCATTCAACAGGTTTGAAGGATCTAGCTTCAATAATATTTTGGATGTTTAGCTGACAAACTTTCATAAATTTTTTTGCAAAGGGCAATAACACAGGAAAGGGGCCTAATGCTGGCGAGAACAAATATATGTTTCAGCTATTTTTTCATGAGGAATCCATAAATGAAATTTTAAAATCCTAGCATGCATGGTTCAAACGTTATGCTATGCATCACAAAGCATCCAATGTACAAATGCCCAAATTTACAAAGGGTCATAACCCATGAAGAACTTTTCTGTATTTATTCAAAAGTTAAACAGGTAATCGACTCATCAATAGCAATCTATTCACGAGGTTTCAAGGCTCTAGCTTTAACCCTTTTTGTACCAAATAGAATTTTCCTCCTTATATATAGCAGGAGTCCATTTCAAAATTTAGGGGTGTCAGGTTGTGTTTTCATAAAAATTTATTTGGAAAATGACTGAACTTTTAGCAAACAGTGGAAAAGGGCCATAACCCAGAAAAGAGGATAATCCTGACGGGAAAAATACATGTCAGCTATTTTTTCATGGGGAATGCATATATGAAATTTCAAACACTGACATGCACGGTTCAGAAGTTATGCTATGCATCAAAAAGCGTAACGGACGGACGGGCACACGAACAGACACACGCAGAAACCTCCCTGAAGCAAATGCATCCCCAACTTCTTCGTTGTTGGGGGTATAAAAACAATATGATAACACATCCTTGCTTTGGTATGCAGCATAGTGTCTTTATTTCCAAAATTGTGACTTTTCTGACCTCGAACCCCACTTTTATATTGTAAAACTGCGGTTTAACAGTGGTAAACCATGCAAATTTTTTCTTTATTTCCGCTCTAAAATAAACATTACGATAACACACCCATGCAACATAGTGCATTTTTTTTCACATCTCAAAAATGGCTATTTTTCTGATGCAAATCCGTGATATAATTCTTAAAATACTGTAAACATAGGTTGTGGATGCTCGTTAGAACCGCCTCATTGAGGCGCTTCTAACGAGTACCCACTACCTATGTCTTGGAGCAAAATAAGAACAATAATTTATACCCCTGTAAGCCCCAGTTTCCTCTGTATAAAGTGGGGTACAGGTGGGTCTTCATTTCACCGACTTGTTCATGTGATGGATTGCGGGTACTCGTTGTAATAGTCTCGATGAGGCGATTCCAACCTGTACCCACAATCTATATAAGAAATATATCAAAATTTTTCATATAAAAGTTTTCGTTTATTCGGCATGAAATTTACAATGCATTTGTATAGGCGTTTTACCAAAACGTAGATCAGTTTTCCTTTTTTTGATTAAAAGTGCAGTACAATTTGATAAAAAATATCCCGTGTAACACATGAGCTAGTCTTCCTTGTGAACACACTATTATTAATTGACTATCCTGTATTGTTGGAAGTCATCCGTATTCACACTGAGATCCCAAATCAATAATCATGTTTTTGATGGTGTCAATTAAAAAAATTGTCATTAATTAAGGGATTTCGTATTGTCCAAGTTACAGGTCCTCGGTCAGCTGTATTGGCCTCGGCCTTCGGCCTCTGGCCAATACAGCAGACCTCGGACGTGCAACTAGGCCAATACGAAATTACTTGAATAATAACATTATAATATAAAATACATGTATGCATACAAATATTTAAGAAATGAAATTTATTTTTTCTGCAGTTCATGGAAGTATGAACGCAGTGGTTCGCGTGCAAAGTAAATGAACCCCGAAGGGGTTCGTGTAAACTTTGCTAGCGACCCACTGTCGTTCATACTTTCATGAAAAGCAGAAAAATTAAGTTTATTTTTTATATTTACATTATTTGCCCCTCATCACTGGGCGAAAAAATGCTTGTATGGCAAACTTTTAAAGCTGAAAAACATTTGCACGCTGTTTTTTCTACAAAGAGCGGAGCAGCGTTGACGTCATCAACGCCCGTACAGAACAATGGTTTAGAATGACGTCATTTAACGTCACTGAAAATCATGTGATTCGATGCGTTCATTGACGTATGAACGCAATTGTTTTCTATAGGTTTACATTAGACTGTACACTGGAAATGTAAATATTGAAAAATAAAGTTAAAGTATCACGGTTCATTACAGGTCATGAGAAAAGCTCGTGATCCGATGTTTTTCATAATTCAACAATCGCTAAATAAAAATACATTGTAAACCTAACCGCTGAAAACAAAAATAAAATTTTAAGATGAAAAAAATGTAATCTTTGTCTTATTTCTGCTCTAAAATATAGATTGTGGGTAGTCGTTAGTACCCACAATTTATTATATTTTTGAGCAGAAATATAAAGCATAAGGTTTATCCATGTAGATCCCAGTTCGACTATATAAAAGTGGGGTTCAAGGGGGTCAAAATTATATAGACGTGTTTACGTGATGTCTGAAAAAAAATTGATTTGGGTGTTTAACCAATGGCATGTTGCTTTCCTATTAAAAGCGGAACAACTCCGTTGCAATTGTTTATATATTCAATTTCAACACTCTTACCAGAACTTTTCGTCACATAATGTAAATTGAAAATAATGTAATCGGGGCTTGAAGAAATATACTACTCAAAGTTTGATAGGGATCACTTTTTTAATGCAAAATAATTTTTGGATGAATTAATCAGCTGAATCCAAATTTGATACATAATGACAGAACACGTATCCTTCACAAAACCTAGTGAATAATTTTGCCAGCTAGTGCTGCATTCAAGCGTGACAACAGCAACCGTCTTGGCACCCCCAAAATTTGCCGTAACACGAAGGGATTTGGACATCTGATTTTTCACAAATTTCCATATGTGTTTAGACAAACGTGCCAAATAACGTGGATGGCGCCCACGGGCATCAATTACAGTACGGCATCGCCTGCGCATGCTCGTAATCCGAGTCTGTATCCGGTTTTGTTGAATCAGCTTTCATTCAGCGACCAATGCATCTTTGAGCTCCTGTAAAGTCCTCTGATGCACAGGTCGGGCTGACACAGCACGCTAAAGCATGCCCTGCGCATGCTCAATCGGATTTAAGTCCGGTGACCGAGTAGGCCAGTCCATACGAACGATTGTCTAACGTTCCAGATAGGAACCAGTGACGTTGGCACGGTTGGGACGGGCATTATCGTCCATCAGAATAAAGTCCAGGCCGATAGCATCTGCATATGGTCTCACAAACTCATCAAGAATATTATTACAGTACCTCACCGCCATTAACGTTCCGTTTTCAACGACGTACAAGTCAGTGTTACCGTTCACGCTTATCCCAGCCCAAACCATGACTGACCCCTTTCCATAGCGATCATGCTCTGCCACATCCAAGTCATCGAATCGCTCTTTAGATATTCGCCACACTAATTGACGTTTATAAGTGAAGTTTAGACAGAATCTGGACTCCTCAGGAAACAGTATTGGCGTCAAGTCATGAACCGTCCACCTGACGTTAGTTCTGGCAAAGTCCAACCGGTCTAGCACGTGCTGTCTCGTCAACGGAACACGTACAGCAGGCCTCATGGCATTAAGTCCGAACTCGTGGAGCCCGTTTCTGACAGTTTGTGTAGAAATTCGTACTCCAGTTCCGTTCCTAAGCTCGTTATACAAGCACGTAGCGTTCAGGGACCGTTGACGTCGAGACTGAATCAACAAGAAACGGCCCCAACGTTGAGTTGTAGCCCTTTTTCGACCCCTCCGTGTCTGTGTGAAGGATTTCCATGGGTAAGATGCCGACTCCACATTCGAGAAACCACGCTCTGAGACACATTCAGAATCCCAGCAACACGACGTTAAAAGACGCCAGATTCCAACATTCCGACGCCACGATTCATTTCTTCGGGGCTCAGACGGTTTCTTAATTGTCCTCTGGGCATTTTAGTGTTTCACAAACTCAAATGAAGTCCATTTTACGCTTGGTAAAGAAACACTGACAAGTTTGATTGGTCTGTTGGAAAGCAGTGCTACGCAGGATTTTGGGGGTGCATGTGTTCATTTGCGACGTGTGAGAAGTGTGCACTTTTATGAGTACTGAACTGCACATGAGTTTCTGTTTCAGATATTTACCAATATACCGAGTACAAATTCTGTCAAGAAATTTTAAATTTTCAGTGCAAAATTTGGTATATAAAAAGTGATCCCTATCAAACTTTGAGTAGTATATAGATGGGCTGCATGGTGCTTCCACGCAGGGCTGAAACCGACCACACACAAGTACTAGTAAAACGCTTAGAGGATCTAAGCCTGCCCGGGCAAAGCGGTGTGAGTCGGACCGTCCATATGCTTATAAACCCTACTGGTTTTATTGGGCGACAGGGCTTGAGAAGTAATTTCATCTCAATGTCGGGTAAAAGTCCCACAAAATTGAAAAACAACGTCTTCAAATGACATATACAGTGTTGACAGGGACGATAAACCTCAAATCAAACAAAATAAGTATCAAGTAATTTATTTGGCGTAACTCAGTGCTCACGTATACTTTGCTTTTAATACTTCATCGAACATTAAATTACATTCATTTCTTTATTGTTTTTTTTTTTAAATGTTTTTGTTTCATGATCATTCCACCAATTTCGAGCCACTCAGAGGTGGGCTAAAACCTGAACAGCCGGAGAAAAACCACCTGACCTACTGTTGTAGAACATGGCGTCTCAAATGTGCGAGGTACGAACTGATCAATAGAGTCGGTAGGATTTTTTTTCTATTAACAGAGAAAAGGGATTGGGGAATTTAAAGGAAAAAATAAAATTATTGTCGATTATGGTGAATTAGATAGTTACCTTTTAATTAACGTAGAATATATGTCATATGGTGCTGCTCTGTTAATAATATCACTTGATGCCCTGTTGTTAAAATCATACTCTAAACTTCTTTTTGCTGCCACGCCCAAACATCTGGGTGCAAATGGATAATTTCTGAAATAAACAAATGGCTACACGTGTCAAGTAGTGCACAAACTCCTGCACACACATCACGTGAACACGTCCGTGAAATGAAGACCCCACCTATACCCCACTTTATATAGAGAAAACTGGGGTTTAGGGGGAATACATTATTTTTCTTATTTTTGCTCCAAGACACAGGTTGATGAGGGGCTTCATACGAGCACCCACCACCTATGTTTGCAGTATTTGTAAGAAAAATCTCACGGTTTTTCATCAGAAAACTTGCCATTTTGAGGATGTGAAAAATGCCCTATATCACACGTAGTCTAACGGGTGTGTTTTCGTAATGATATGTTATTTGATATCACTTGATGTCCTGTTGTTAAAATCATACTCTAAACTTCTTTTTGCTGCCACGCCCAAACATCTGGGTGCAAATGGATATTTTTTGAAAGAAAGAGATGGTTAAACGCGTCAAGTAGTGCACGTGCACCATTACGACAACACATCCGTGTGATAAAGTGCATTTTTCAAACCTCAAAAAAAGGTAATTTTTCTGATAAAAATTTGCAATATTTTTTTATTTACACTCAAAATATAGGTTTTGGGTGCTCGTTAGAATCGCCTCATTGAGGCGGCTCTAACGAGTACCCACAACCTATGTCTTGAAGCAGAAATAAGGAAAATAATTTATACCCCCATAAACCCCAATTTTCTCTATATAAAGTGGGATTTAAAGGGTCTTTATTTCAAGGACTTGTTCACGTGATGCAACCTCCCGCACACATATCTTATACAGATTGTTACTCACATTACTAAAGTGACTAACGAACTTTATTCTTTACTTAACAGTGAAATCAATGTGTATCTGAAACAAATAATACAGTGAAAAAACTAGAATATAAAGTGAACATAATTCTCACTAATACCTCCGGACGGAGCCATTATCCCATTGCATCTGGAAACACCTAAATGGGTACCTTGGTAAACAGTGCGGGCCCAGATCAGACGCCGCAGAACGCGGCGTCTGATCAGATCCTTCACTATTTGCTAAAAGAATTTTCCGTCAAAAAAAAAAAAAAAAAAATAATAATAAAATAAAATGAAAGAATAAAAATGGAAAATAGGCCCGACACCCCTTATATGGCAAATGGACGTCCAACATACAGCAATGGAAGAGTCCACTAGTATACAATAGGTTATGCATTGCCAAGTGATGTACAAATACATCGGTAAGAAAAACTACATTCAAAACCAGATACCCTCAATGTGTACTGGCACACTAAATAACAACAAATGACACTTCAGGTTTTGTTTGCTTGATTTAAGGTTTAACGTCCCCGTCAACGCTGTAGAGGTCATTTTGGAGGCGTTGCTTCCAATTTTATGGGACTTTTACCCGACATTGAGATGAAATGACATCTCAATCACTGCCACCCAATGTCACCAATAGGGTTTATAAGCATGGACGGTCCGATTCGCACCGCTTTTCCTGGGTAGGCTTAGAGACCCTCTAAGCGGTTTACCAGTACTCGTGTGTGGGTCGGTTTCAGCTCTGCATGGAAGCATCATGCAGCCCATCTATTTCTTCTAGCCCCGATGGGTGGGGGCCGCAATATAACTTCAGGTACTTGTACAACTAAGTTTTTTCTTTCACCTTGTTTGTCTAATCTGCATCTCAGAGGTGGGGATCTATAGAATCAAGAATACATTGTCTTTCCCTCAATGAGGAAACTTTGAGTTGAACATAAGAAAGAGAAAGAAATAATGCATAAGAAAAGAACAGATATGTCAAGAACCACCACCGTCTTACACGCATTTCAAAGTGTCTTGTTTGTATCCTATGCTAAGTTTCAGGCTTCTGTCTTGCATGGTTTCCGAAGAATCTTTGATAAAAAGTTAAAATTACTACGAATCTAGATCGGAATATAAGACACGTTTTAAAGATAAAGATAAGGAAGCATGGACTGGACATGCACTTTCTTTTAATATGTTGTGCGAACAAGTTAATATCTTGTGCGCAGAAGATAATATCTTGCTCGCACAACTTAATACATGTATCTTGTTCGCACAACATATTAAAAAAATGCTTACCATTACGATAACACAATCTTCAAAATGGCTCCTTTTCCTAAGAAAATCCGTGATATTTTTCTTATTTTTACTGCAAACATAGGTTAGGGATGCTCGTTAGAACCGCCTCATTGAGGCGGTTCTAACGAGTACCCACAACCTATGTCTTGAAGCAGAAGTAAGAAAAATAATGTATACCCCGTAAACCCCAGTTTTCTCTATATAAAGTGGGGTTTAGAGGTGTTTATTTCACGGACTTGTTCACGTGACGAAAACTAATATGAAGTATATCAAGTGTTATAATCAACCCCTAAATACATTCTTTTACAGGAATTTGTCGTCATGTAGAGAGAAAGAAAACGCGAAAAAGAAACTAACAAATAAGCCAAGAACCATCACTATCTTTTTACAGCACAGAGAGTC
Organism: Lucinisca nassula; assembly: GCA_963580285.1. NCBI lineage: Eukaryota > Metazoa > Mollusca > Bivalvia > Lucinida > Lucinidae > Lucinisca > Lucinisca nassula. Next base: position 72,895,860 of record OY757021.1, read on the forward strand.
ATCACTGTATCATATACTATAACATTTTTGACGGAAATTGAAATTGATGCTTATCAGGGTGAAAAAAAACAAACACATACACACACAAAAAAACAAACAAAGGAAACACTGCAGAGGGCAACACTTCTATGGCGAAACACGCGCCAAGAGTGGGGTTTTACCCTGATCGTATAGTTTTGCATTTTATTAAAGTTACGGAGTGTCTATTGTCAGACGTCTGGCAATAGCAGAAAGTCGGTAAAAGTGCTATTGCCAGACGTCTGGCAATAGCAGAAACTCGGCAAATATGCTATTGACAGACGTTTTATGCAGTGATCAATGCGGAAATATACGAATACAACCAAAGAAAATGTAAATATCGCTGGTTTATGTTGAGTCTTTCAAAGTGGGTGATTTATTTATTTTTGTTGTGGAGTTGTTGATCGCGTAACCAATGGGTTTCTGATTGTCCTTTCTTTTTTGACAGAAACCGACGATATTAGAGTCTGTTACATATTTTTTTCTCCTATCATATTTCTCTAATTGAGTCTTTATATCTGTTTTCGCCTACGACCCACAGTTTTCAGAAGTCAGATTATGAGAAGCTTTTTTACTGTCTGTAACACACCTGTGCGACATAGTGCATGTTTTACATATCAAAATAAAAGGCTTCGATACCTGCCAGGGTCGGCAACATTCTTTCGTCTAGATTGATAATGAAATCTTTTCTATGGTCATTTCTCTCCCTTCCGCTAATTCAAGAAGGGCAGTTGTCAGTTTCTGGCGAAAGAATGAGTACTGTATATACTGGTTAACCGCTTATGCATAAGCATCCCCAGGAAAAGTGTGGATAGTAAACTGACTGTCTCAAAATTGACCTAAAATGGCCATGAAAATCCGTGATATTTTTCTTATTTTTACTGCAAACATAGGTTGTGGGTGCTTGTAAAAATCGTTCTAAAGAGTACCCACAACCTATGTCTTGGAGCAGAAATAAAACAATAATATATACCCCCATAAACCCCATTTTTTCTCTATATAAAGTGGGGTTAAATGTGTGTGTGTGTGGGGGGGGGGGTCATTTCACTGACTTGTTCACGTGAAGCTTAGATGGAAATATATGGTTGTGGGTGCAAAACACAGTCTGCCCAGTCTTCGCTGGCCAATGGAGAACTTTTGCTATCTATCAAACGCCCACCGAAAACTTTGACCAGAAAGCGCTGATGCGCAGGCTGATCTGGGTGTTGGTTGGATGCCTATATAAATTATAAGCTTATACCGTGCAATTAGATTTGACAATCTCGCAGCCGACAAAAAAATCTTTGGTCCACAAGCAACCGACGGTATTACCGCGTAATAAAGGCACTAACAGAACAGCGCATTTTGACCTATCACGCATTATAGCAGGCCTATGTAATATCATATGAAGAGCAACGACAGGAACTGATACAATCAGATCCCAAACCCGCCCTAAACACCATAGCCCAATTTCATATAGTAAATGTCGTTTTTTCGGAGTACATATTCTATTTTTCTTATTTCTGCATTAAAGAAAAAAAAAAGTCAAAAATTTTCATCTGAAATATTTCGTTTTCACGGGAATAATATTTGTATAGATGAATTGTTCAGGCGTTGTCATATCTTACCAGTTGCATCATATATAAATCAGGATATCATCTGGTATTATAGAAGATTTCCCGTAATTCTGCGTCTGGCAATAGCACATTTCCTGATTTTGTGCTATTGACAGACGTCTGGCAATAGCACATTTCCCGACTTTATGCTATTGACAGACGTCTGGCAATAGACTCTTCCTTAAAGTTAATACTGCACAATGAAGAAAAGGTTTGCTGTTTTTCTTGTTATTCTCTGACCATTTTAATTTGGTCTTTTAAACATCAACAGCGGAGCCCCAATAGGACAGTTACTTTCAACTATCCAAAACGTAAAGATATAAGCGATACACACACTCAAAGACAAAAACCGCGACAAAAGAACCGTCTTGGAACAGTCAGTGAAAAGAATTTCACCGGGGGGCTTAATTCGATTTTATACGTCCGCAATCCTCGCCTTTGCTTCCGTCGCGATTTAGACATAATTCATTGAGTCCGCACGAAGGCTTCCTAACTCATCAGTGCAACATCTCCGAGAACACAAAAATCAGACAACCGCAGAGATGAAACAACGATGAGGACACGACAACAAGAAACCACTGAATGCTGGAGCAAAAGAAAATCAACAGTGAGACTCCGGTTGGCCCGACCAGAGACAGAACATCAGGCACCAACCAACATTACATATGTAAGCCTTTAAGCTGGAACCGTCATAGAATCTGAAGCCTGATCCACCGGCGTGCAAATAAAGAGGGAAGCAAAGTAACCAACTGTGATTGGGTTAACTACGATGCATGCAGTCTGTCATAAAATATTTATGTTGTACCCAATCTTTTTATATCGAAGAATGATTTTACGAAATTGGTTACTAAAATCATTACAAGTATATATTTTTCTGAATTTATATACTAAGTCAACATAAAATTCGGGCTCCGATAGACCTTCATGCAGAAGAGATTTAAGTCCAACCTTGACTTTTGAAATTAAATCGGAATGACGTCTATAAAATTTAGAAAAGGCTTTGCGTAGTTTATTTATACCGATAACCCTGATTAAGAAGCATCACGAAAACACGCCTATATAATTCTAACCCCATTGAAGCCCACTTTTATACAGTAAAACTGGAGTTTACAGGGGTAAACCTTATTTTTCTTATTTCTGCTCTAAAATATAGATTGTGGGCACTCGTTAGAACCGCCTCGATGAGGCGGTTCTAACGTGTACCCACAATCTACATTTTGCAGAATTAAATGAAAATATCACAATTTTTCATGTTAAAATTTTCGTTTTTTTTCTGCGTTAAAATTTACAATATATTTGTATAGGCGTGTTTTCGTAATGGTTAGCAGTTAACAATTTATTACGAGCAATTCTTCTTAAACCTCTAAGATTCCAGTCACAACAACTGACGCCTGCTTTGTTGTCTGCTGGATAAAAGTCATTTTTGCAAACCATGTGAACCTAGATCAGACAGCTCTTGTTGGAGCAGTTTGATCAGAAGCCACACAGTTTGCCTACATGCAAAAATAGGTTTGAAAAATTGGCAAGAATATGAAGCTTACGACATAAACAGACGCCATTCAGGTTCAGATTCAGTTTTATTTGAGCCAGCGCACGACAAAACCTACAATAAGACATGTGCGCCCATCGAAGACTCAGATCAGCGATGAGGCGGTTCTAATGAGCACCCATAATCTATATTTTGAGCAGAAATAAGAAAAATATCACAATTTTTCATCTTTAATTTTTTTTTTCGGCGGTAAAACTTACCATGCATTTGTATAGGTGAGTTTTCGTAATGAGTTTTTGTTAATAATCATACTTGGGTTTCCCCAAATCAGTGATAGTCAGGTGGACACCAAGATTTTGTGTTTTAGTAACTTTGGATCGAATGAAAAACAATCGACCTCGGTTGAAAGACTCATCCGAAAGTCTGGAGAAGCCCGGGGTCGAACCCATGACCCCTGGTTCATGAGGCGAGTAGCTTATCAACTACACCACGGAAGCTTCTATACACACAGTGAATACATTAATACACCCACCTAAATAATGGTTGATTGATTGTTTCTGGGTTTAACGACACGTCAGCCCTTGTGGGTCATTTTGTGTCGTCTCCTAGAGAAAGGGAGAAAAGAGATAGAAGATATTGTAGAGTTGATGAAAGTGAGGGACAGGGGAGAAAAAAGAAAAAGAATGGACGTGTAGACAAAGAAGAAATTACAACATTCCCCTTCTACTCTTACTTGCTGAAAGGACAGCAGGCCTTGCCCAACTGTAAGCCAACATCAGATGGATGCCCCAGTGACGCAAGATACACGTCACCTTTGCCTCACCTAACCACCCTCCAAATAATGGACGGAAAACAATGTAAATATTAGGAAAAGAGATAGAGAAAAATGACTGGAAGTATAGAAACACAAGAACAAGCATCACTCCCCATCTACCTTTACTTGCCGCCAAAATTGCTGGGCTTGTCCAACTGTAATCCGATATCAGTCACGCAACAAAAATGCCACATTCGCCTTACTCAACCACTATGGCGTATTATTAAAACTTTAATAATACATGAATGCTAATAGTTTTGCTGCAAATATGCATTGCTGTTGCATTTGCAATAGCTACTGCCATTTTTGCAACCAAAATGCCGCTGTACAAAATACTGTACTTGCCAGAACAGTTAACCCTTGTCCTGCTGAGCCCGGATATATATGATCTTTCAAACAATGCAGATCCAGATCAGATGGCTTCTGAAGAAGCCATCTGATCAGGATCTTCATTGTTTGTCATTCAGTTTATGAATTTGTTGCAATGATTTGCATCAAGTAATCTGTGGTGGGTGTGGCATATTTAAATATTCGGCAGGTCAAGGGTTAATATTTTGACCACCAACGACCTTGTTAAGACAACAATGCTTTGTGCAACTGGGCCCTGGTTGCAAACTTTCTCGAGGCACGGCTCAGATATAAATGGAAAAATGTGTGTACATTCACATTATTATTTTTTTTTTTCGAAATAACGAGTAACAGATATTGCGTATCCCCAGGAGTGAACGTTTAAATTAGAGTCATTTGTAATAATTGAATTAAGAGAGAAAACATTTTATCACGAGAGATAGAAAACGAAGATATCTCCCAGGACAACAGAAGCATTGAACTCAGATTATAGTAATGAAAAAGCATTCAAGGGAAATTACTCCCGCGGAAAATTAATCGCCTCTCTATAGGTAGCATTACACTAAATACTGGGAGGTGCCGGGTTTTATCACTTTGGGACAGAGCTTTTAGTTGCGTTCCAAATACCAGACTTGCTTCCATGTGGATATATATCCCATGTTTTATTTCAACATGAGAAAATGATTGGTATAAGGCACTAAAATGATGCATGTTTTATAAATATATCTGCAAGCTCAAAGAAATTTTTGCTGATTTGATATGGTCACCCCTCCTTTAAAAATGTTGGTTTTATTTACTCCGTTCTAGCAGGTAAACAAACACGGTTGACTGTAACTTGAAAATGAGCCGTGCAACATGTGGATTTTTTCTCATTAACTTGTTGGGCTAGGATGGCTCTATAAACAAGTAAGGTTTGAAAAATTTTGTATGTGTAGTTTTTGTGGGAGCAGGTAAAAGGTTACTATTGTCGCCTATGGAAAACATTTAGTGGAAAGCGACCTATAGCAAAATTAGACCACTGTCCCGTTTTTAGTCATTACATACTATTTCCACACATTTGTAGGTTCTGTCCAATTCTGTTTCATAAAATGTATCTTCATGGCATGTATTTTGCCATAAATACTGTAAAAAATGTGATGGTAGTGCTAATTTAGGTCTAACTAGGTATATTTGACAAATTTTTGCCTCTGATCTATGCTCTTGGGAGGCGTACTTTAAAGCCATGTAAATCAGTTTTTATTGATGTGTTTGGAAAGGAGACTTGCAGTAATTGTATTTGCACAAACACAAGAAAGAATCTACTCCCTCTGGAATATAAGAGTAAGGTTTCATGGCACAAGGACTATGTCTCAAACCAAAGCAAAACTTCGAAATTGTCTCTCCGAACAGCCCGCTGCAATATCCGGATACGTTTTCTCATCCGTTTTAAGTTCTATTTTATTGTATTTATGTAAAAGGATGTGGGCAGATATATTCAGCTATTCCTCATGGCATTAAGGCATTTATAAACATTTTCTTGGCATTTTTGTCCCCAAAATGTCCTCAAAATGCCAATTTTACTTTAAATAGGTAGTGTAGGTGTGAAAATAGCCATAAAAATGAGTATTGGTGCTATTAAGGCAAAATTATGTGCATTTTAGTATTGGATTGTTCCAAAGACATTGGAGAAGAGCCACTGATGCAAGCCGGTGTCTGGGTTCCATTCCAGGAAGAGATAAACTTTTGCGCTTTTTATAAAAAACTATGGTGTGTTCGGCTTTCATTGTTGAATCTGAAAGCGATATCTTTTTCGCAAACTTGAAAGATTCTTTGTGACTGAACTTTTATTATCCATGACTAAATTATTACATATGCGTAAATTCCTATTTGGCAATTCTTTTGATGCATCATAAAGAAAATAAGGGTTTGGTATAGGTAGCATTACACTAAATACTGGGAGGTGCCGGGTTTTATCACTTTCCCATCACTTTGGGAAATCACTTTCCCATCACTTTGGGAAAGAGCTTTTATTTGCGTTCTAAACACCAGACTTGCTTCCATTGGATATATATCCCATGTTTTATTTCAATATGAGAAAATGATAGGTATACGGGACTAAAATGATGCATGTTTTATAAATATATCTGCAAGCTCAAAGAAATTTTTGCTGATTTTATAGAGTCACCCCTCCTTAAAAAATGTTGGTTTTATTTACTCCGTTCTAGCAGGTAAACAAACATGCTTGACTGTAACTTGAAAATGAGCCGATCGACATGTGGATTTTTTCTCATTTACTTGTTAGACTTTCGGATGAGTCTTTAAACCGAGGTCCCGTCTCCATATGACCTTAGCTGTTGGTGGGACGTAAAACTAAAACTCACTCACTCACTCTCATTTACTTGTTGGGCTAGGATGGCTCTATAAATAAGTAAGGTTTGAAAATTTTTGTATGTGGAGTTTTTGTGGGAGCAGGTAAAAGGTTACTATTGTCGCCTATGGAAAACGTTTAGTGAAAAGCTCCCTATAATTTTGGCGGTACTTCGACTCCATGCAGGCGGGCCCCAACCCCTCAGGGATTGATAGAATTGATTGGGCCGCATGATGCTTCCCCGGAGAGCTGAAACCGACCACACATGATCACTGGTAAAATGGTTAAGAGGTCTAACTAAACATGTCCAGGCAAAGCGGTGAGAGTTGGACCGTCCCAACATATAAACCTTTTTGGTTTGTTTGGGCGGCAGGAATTGAGATGTCATTTCATTTCCATGCAGGGTTAAAGTCCCACAAATGACATACATAGTGTTGACGGGGAAGTAAAACGCCAAACCCCATGCAGGCAAATCTTTAGTTTACATTTACCCTTAAGAGAAGACTCCTGGACCAATTAAAAGGGGCTTAGATATAAAGAAAGCGACAAGACTAGCGCGGCTATAAAAACCGTTACCTGGAATTCGTTCAAACTTGGGCATTAGCAGCGTAAAGCTTCTGTGCTGAATAAGTTTGGGTCGATTGATAAACATTCGACAAAAAAGTTATTTGCCAGTTGACATCTAATTTGAGACGGCGCATGACAAAACCTACAGTTAACATGTGCGCATAGCGAATAATAAGATCAGCCTGCGCATCCGTATAGTATAACCAGAGACTTTTCTTGCTGCATGAAGGGGCATTGGGCCCTTAGCTATCCTTAGAGCGCACAACGAATACTCTGATCAGACTGCGCGGATGCGTAGGCTGATCTGAGTCTTCGTTGGACGCACATGTCGCACTGTAGGTTTTGTCGTGCGCTGGCTCATTTATTAAAGTGTTTCCATTCACATTTACCGCAGAGGCGCCATGGAAGATCGACAGTTATGAACTTTTCGATTTTCATAAATAATAAAAACCAATCAATTTATCCGCCTCTTATAGATTATTCCACAAAATGATTTTTATTTCAACATGTGCGATCCGTCTGTCTCTCGACTCGATGTAATATTAATTCGTCATATATATTTTTTTTGTACAAACTTATACACAATACAATATATACATGGAATACGCGCCCCTGTCCATCGGGGCTTAGAGAAACAGACTGGGCTGCATGATGCTTCCGCGCAGTGCTGAAATCAACCGAACTTGAGTACTGTCAAAATGCTCAGGTCTAAGCCTGCCCTGGAAAAGTGGTGCGAGTCGGACCGTTCCCAAACCTTTTGTGGTTTCTTCGAGATGTAATTTGATCTCAATAAATTTAAAAAAATCAGAAGGAACCTTTCGACTTGAAAATTGCCAAACTAGTGTTGACGGGGACGTAAATCATCAAAACCAATAAACAAACAAACAAACATCATGGAATACAGGCAGGGATTCGGAAAAAAGCAAAACGAATCAGAAAACTTTTAAGGAAACTGTCCTTTGGAAATAAAGTCAAATTCTTATATTAAGAAAACACTCTGGGACTGTCCGAAAGTGGTCTTATTAGTGGGCTGGTTTTATTACCGGATAAAAAGTATAAAAAAAGCCTAACTTGGGACTTGAAAATGTTGTTCTTAATAGTGAAGTGGTCGTAACATCGGCTATTCTTGGTGGAATTATTGCATCACGAAAACACCCCTATATAATTTCGATCCCCTTAAACCCCACTTTTATATAGTGAAACTTGAGTTTACAGGAGTATATATCATTATTTTTCCAATCAGTTCAAAAACATAAATTGTGGGTACCCGTTAGAACAGACACATCGAGGCGGTTCTAACTGGTACCCACAATCTTTTAAGCTATATGTTTTGAGTAGAAATGCGTAAATTATTGGAAGTTTTTGTCTGAAAATTTTCTTTTTTTGTTTATTGGTCGTAAAATTTTCAATATATTTGATTAGGCATGTTTTCGTAATGTGGACAAAAAATAGGAATACGCACACATGAACGCATGCACGAATGCATACACGCACGAACGCACACAAACGCGAAAATAAAAACAATAAGTTGAAAATGCAAAATGTCTTTAACTTTTAATAGACGGAACACTAAAAGCCTAAAAAGTAGCAGTTCTATTATAGACACCCCTTTCAACCCTGTAGACCGGTGAACAGTGTAGATCCAGATGATACAGCTCAATCGAGCTGTATCATCAGGATCTACAGCGTTTGCCATCCTGTAATTGATTTGACCATACCCCCTATTTACGAGATTGGATTTGCCCGAAGTCAAAGACAGAATAGACCACTTCAGAGACTGAGTGGTGGGAAGATTACCAAATGGAATCTTCCACCTTATGTATAGCACAAATCCATTTTTAAATTTAGTGGTGGCTGGATGTGTTTTCTTCAAATTTTATTTGGAAAATGGCTGAACTTTTTGCAAACAGTGTAGACCCTGATCAGACGCCGCGGTCTGCGGCGTCTGATCTGGGCCTGCACTCTTTGTTTTTTACCCCTTTTGGGGTTTCGAGTACCAAATGGGTTAAAGCCTTCTTTCTATGTAATAAACCAAATAACTGTTATTCATAATACAATTATTTAGCGAACAGATTTATTATACATGAAGAGACGCATCGATCTAACAGTTTCAGTTTAATATTCTCATTGGTGTGTTTGTATCCACCACGAAAACACGCCTGCATACTTTTAACCCCCTTGAACCCCACTATTATATAGTAAAACTTGTGTTTACAGGGGGTAAACATTATTTTTCTTATTTCTGCTCTAAAATATAGATTGTGGGTACGCGATAGAACCGCCTCGATCATTTGTGCTGTATATTATTCGGATATCACATCTGTACAGGAATGAGTTTCAGTTTTATTTCAGAAATGACATCACTTTATAACAGCATCAGATGGATCGGCGTGTGTGACGTAATGTTCAATAAATATTAATCGACCATTTTTGGTAGCAGCACGTTAATGTTATTGCTGTCTTTGCCCCCCCCCCCCCCCCACCCCCCCCCCCCACCCCCACCCACCCACACACACATTAGTGATCATACTTGGATTCAAACAATAGCGTAACAATCAACATTGTCTTAGTTTTGTTTTAAGTAACCCATGCATGTACGAGGGCTGATCGAGCCTCATATTGAAGGATTTATATTTTGTCGGACATATTTTTGAACATAATCCCCTTCAGTATCTATACACTTTTGCCAGCGGTGTTTGAAGGCTTAAAAGCCACTTTTATAGACTCCTTTTCTGGGCTGTTCAGAAAGTCGTCCACTGCATATGTGACGTCAACTTCGGACTGAAAGTGGATGCCTGAAATAGCCATTTTCAGTTTTGGAAATAGATGAAAGTCTGATGGAGCGAGATCAGGCGACTAAGGCGGATGCTCAATCAATTTAAAATAGAAGTGAAGGCAATGATCAAGAATCCATACAATTAACCCACAGCTCCCATCAGAGACACCAAAGGGAAAGAAACAGAAACATGAAACAGCAGACCCTAATGGAAACATCAATAGCGGAAAGTCAAAAGGACAGTTACTTTCCCACAAAATGGCCAATTGGCTATTCAAAACAAAATGATATAAGCGATACACACACTCAAAGACAAACCATGTAACAAAAGTAAACCGCGACAGAAGAACCGCCTTGGAACGGTCAGTGAAACGAATTCCACTGGGGGGGGGGGGGGGGGGGGGGGGCCTTAAATCGATTTTTCGTGCCCTTATTTCTTCGCGATTTAGACAAATAATTTGTTCAGTCCGCATGAAAGCCTCATAACTCATCAGTGTCACCCTCGATAGCGCAGTGGTTAACGCGTTCGACTCATGATCGAGAGGTTATGCGTTCGAATCCGGCACCCGGTATTGAGGCGTGTCCTTGGGCAAGACACGTAATGGCACTACCTCACTCAACCCAGGTGTAAATGGGCAGCAGTAGTGTAATAGTCACTGCCTCTCTCTCGCGCGCATGAAAACATCCGAAATGAGTGTTCTAGAGCGATTAAATAAACTTGAAGCTTCCATCGCAATCGAACATAAATAAATTAGTATAAACTAACTCATCAGTGCAACATCACCGTGAACACAAAAAAAATTAACAACCACAGAGATGAAACAAAGGTGAGGACTCGACAGCAAGAAACCAAGGAAATGCTGGAGCAAAAGAAAACCAACAGTTAGTCTCCGATGGGCCCGTCCAGAGACAGAGCATCAGGCACCAACCAACATTACACAGAATAAGATTCTCTCTAATTCTCAGTAAGACTTTACGCTGGAACCGTCATAGAATCTGAGGCTTGACCCACCGGCGTGCAATTAAAAGGTGAAGCAAGGTAATCAACCGTGATTGGGTTAACTACCATGCATGCAGTCTGTCGTATAACATTTATGTTGTACCAAATCTTTTGATATCGAAGAATGATTTTACGAAATTGGGTACCGAAGTTATTGCGGTTATATATTTTTCTTAATTTATATACCAAGTCACCATAAAATTCGGGTTCCAATAGACCTTGTTGCAAAAGAGATTTAAGTCCAATATTGAATTTTGAAACGTCTATAAAATTTTGAAAAGGCTTTGCGTAGTTTATGGTACCGATTACCCTGATTAAGAAAGTTAGCAGTTAACCATTTATAACGAGTGTTGAAGTCAGTTATATGACTACACACTCTGGCAAATCGAATCGACTGCGAATTATAAATGTCATAGGATGGCGCACGAGGAACATCACAATCCAAAAAGGTAAATTTACAATCTCAAAATCATCGCGTTTATCATAAATTTTGCAAGAAACAAAAACATCTACAACAGATAGATGTAAATCCAAAAACGGGGCCTCGGTAGTAGAAGAATTAAAGCCACAATCGTGAATAGAAGCCATAGCAATGACAGACTTGTGATCATGAGCATTGTTCTCATAGGTCAAACACCTGTAGTGAGCTTTCCGCGGTGCTTAAGTTTAATATTTCCCCGGTATTTAACTGCGGAGAAGTGAAGCATAGTATGTGCCATTGGTTGTTTGTCCTATTTGGAGAATTACCTATCAGCAGAATACCATCTGCATCCCAGAAAACTGAGGCCATTACATTCCCAGCTGATGGAACAGTCCTTTCCTTCTTTGGTGGGGTTGAGCCAGGGTGCTTCCAATGTTTCGATTGCTGTTTGGCCTCTTGGGTAAAATAATGGACCCATATTTCCTCTATAGTGACAAATCTCTGAAGAAAGTTGGCAGGATCTTCCTCAAAAAGGTTAAGATTAGCACGCGATAATGTCTGCTTGGTGTGCTTCTGATCAACTGTCAGAAGTCTTGGTACCCATCGGACTGAAAGCTTTCTCATTGCAAGATCTTTTGTCAGAATGGAATGTATTCTTTCCTGTGAAATACCAACTCTACTGGCTAAATATCTTTCTGTGACTCGTCTGTCAGTCATACATGTAACAATATCATGGGACTTTATTGACCATTTCTGGGGGTTCACCATTGACAGGCCTTCCAGGACGGGGGTCATCCTCAAGGTTCTGTCAACCGCGCTTAAATTCCGCTACCCACCTTTTCACTGTAGCATATGAAGGGGGCATATTTACCTAGTGTTGCGGGTATCCTTAGGCGTTAAACCTTATTATGCAAATATTAGATCACTGCTCTTTCACCGATTTTTGTCCATTTTGCAAAAAGCTGCTTGTCTTGTTTACTTTAGAGTGCTACCTCGTCGATATAAACTGACCAAATAAGACGATAATTTATGGTGTCGTTTTATTTTTAAAATGTAATTTCAAATGAGTCTACACAACATTCCTTCATTTTATAAAAAGATCCGAATATTACCCTTAAGAGACATTCCATTTATGTCTCGTGGTCTGGTGCTATGATCACCCTCAGTAGTTTGAACTACCCCTATCTCGAAAAAATATGATTACAAAATCGAAGTACGGAACCAGGGAAGGGACAAGCCATTTTTAATATATTGTGCAAACATGATGTTAAGTTGTGCGAACATGATATTATCTTATGCGCACAAGATAATAAGTTGTGTGCACAAGATATTATCTTGTGCGGACAAGATAATGTATCTTGTGCGGACAGCACAATATCTTTTGCGCACAAGATAGTGTGCGTACAAGATTATATCTTGTTTGCATAACTTAATGTGCGTAAGTGTACAAGATATTATCTGGTTCGCAAAAAAAAATTATCTTGTTTGCACAGCACAGATCTTGTGCTGACAGAGATTATATGTTGTGCGAACAAGATATTAAGTTGTGCGATTAGGATATTATCTTGTGCGCACAAGATAATATGATGTGGGCTCAAGATATTATCGTATGCGGACTACATAATATATTTTTAGCGGACAACATAATATCTTGTGTTCACAAGTTATTGTGCGCACAAGATAATATCTTGTTTGCACAAATTAATATCTTGTGCGCACAATATATTATCTTGTTCGCACAACATATCTTGCTTGCACAACATAGATCTTGTGCGGACAACAGAGTATCTTATGCGTCTGATTAAATTGTGCTAACAAGATATTAAGTTGTGCGAACAATATATACTAGCCCAAACTGCTAACGCAACAAGACTTTTTGTTGTATCTTTTTATTAGAAAAGTTATGATCATGAAACTCCATAATTTTTGTTTCTGCACAATGACGTTTAAGTCAGCATGTGTAAATGTTATGGTTGGTTGCTATTCGTTGAGCAGGGAGTCCAGGGTACAAAACCTTATTTTGGTGCTGCACGTGCAGCATGATTTGAGTTTTTTAAAACCGGTCGCCCGATGAGATAAGACAAACAAACTTGTTTCAATGGCGAGGCTAAGCACAGAAGAGCGCGGACAAGCCATCGGGATGCTCAGAGCTGGTCGCAGCCAAACTACGGTATCCCGTATACTGCGATGCTCGAGGTCGTCAATATCCCGACTCTGGCTGAAATTTCAACAGACCGGTAAGTCATTTTCAGCAATATCATTTAGACCTTCTTGCTTTGTGTTTTTTCGTTTTGATAACCTTTTTGTGCTATATTCGACCCCTACCCCCTCTCCACCCACAACGCTTGACACAACGATTTTTTTCCAGTTCAGGTCATGTCAAAGATCGGCCTAGAGCTCCCAGAAGCCGTGTGACGACTCGAGCCCAAGATAATCGACTAAGAACCCAACACCCAACCAGCGACGAGGACCTCTGCGACAACAATTTGGGAACCATGGTCGACATATCAGTGCTCAGACTGTTATCAATCGGCTGAGAGCTCATGGAATACGCCCACGCCGCCCTTACGTTGGCCAACAGCTGCTGCAAAGACACAAATGAGCCAGGCTAAAGTGGTCCAGAGCACATTTTCGGTGGCAGGCAGGTCAATGGAACCAGGTTATGTTCTCTGATGAGTCCAGGTTCACCCTAGAGAGATCAGATGGACGTGCTCGCGTCTACCGTCGTTCCGGTGAACGCTTCACTGACGCTTGTGTCAAACAGACTGACAGATTCCGTGGAAGATCGATTATGGTGTGGGCTGGCATTAACAACAACATGAAAACAAACTTGGTCATTATCAATCTGAACGCCCAACGTTACAGGGATGAAATACTGGCACCCGTGGTAATTCCTTATGTGAACGCCAATCCAAACGCGATTTTCCAACAGGACAATGCACGGCCACACACAGCGCGACTGACGACGCAGTATATGCAGGCGAACAACGTCGATGTCATGGAATGGCCGTCGAAATCCCCGACCTTTCTCCTATATAGCAGGTATGGGACCTGCTTGACCGACGTGTACGTCAACGTCCTGTTCAGCCACAGATCCTACGCCAGCTCCAGCATGCATTGGTGCAAGAATGGAACAACATCCCAATGTGATTAGGCGGTATATACGGTCAATGAGACGCCGCTGTCGCGCAGTGATTCAGTCTGCTGGAGGACACACGAAATACTGAAATGTGGTAACTTTTGAAAACCAACCCCAGTGACGTGTTTGTGATCATTGTGGCGTTATCTGATGAGTTTACTCATAACCACTCGTGCTGCTCACTGTCAGATTATTTGTCTTTATATGTGTCAATGTTCATGAAATTATCATGATAAATGAATGAGCTATTTGAATTTGAAGTCTTGGTTGCGTTAGTAGTTTGGGCTAGTAGCGCACAAGATATTAAGTTGTGCGAACAAGATAATATTTTGTGCAAAAAAGATATTATTTTGTCTGCACAAGATCTATGTTGTGCAAACAAGATAATATGTTGTGTGATCAAGATTATATGTTGTGCGAGATATTACCTTGTGCGAAAAAGATTGTAACTTATGCGCACAAGATATTATGTTGTTCGCACAAGTGCGCACAAGACATTATCTTGTCAGCAAAACATATTAAAATAAATTGCATGTCCCTTCCAGGGTTCCGTAGATTTGTACTGAATTTCAGAAAATGTTTTCAATCGATATTTTTCTTATTTCGGGTATCGGATTTCTGTAAAGAACATCAAACACGAATGACTAAGTGCAAAAAAGTTGGTTTCTTGTGTTTCCAATTTTTCTCTCTTCTTATTGAATCCTAAGAAATTTATGATGTCCTATAATGCCCCATTACAAATGTCTTTCCTAAGGCAATTGGAAGCTTAAGGCATACAAGGCTAGCACCTACAGGATAACCTGTGCGAGCAGCGAAGACTCAGATCAGCCTGCGCGCATGCACAGGCTGATCTTATTCATCGCTACTCGCATAAGCCTGCAACAGATGCCGATATATCCAGTGATAAGCAAGGGAAAATTCTAAGCAAACTGCCTTTGTGCACAGATTATGCGAGTCATTAGTCGTCATAAGGTTCATTTTGAAGATTTTAACGTGTCCCGGTTCATCATCATACTATAATGTGAACAAAAAGAAGATTACAGACGTCACTACTATTTGAGGCACTACAAGGAGGACTTCATTTCTACATTATCTTACTACAGACCTCACTGCTCTTGAATCTACCGAGTGGGATTACTATGTCACTGACGAGATCTTATTCACCGAAACTAGCTAGTCTGGCAAAGAAAACTTTATTTTTTTGGTTTTAGTTTTTGTTTGTGCGTGTGTTATGTTCTTTGTTTCCACAACCTTGCTTTATTTCACTCCCTGTAGCTGATGTTAAGTGCCACGTGGTGGATCGAATCCCCTTACTTCATCACATTGCAGCATATACCTTTGTTAATGAATGGAAGACGCTTTAAGACGTGCAAGTACAAATGGGTAATCTGTAACAAAATATAGAAATAGATGTCCAGGAAAAAGCCAACTGTAAAGTAAACTATTCTGTTCGAAAATCATGGATATTTGTCCACAACAGTATTGTTTCGTTTACGGTAAATGGATCTTATTCTTTGTCTGTAATATATTCGGCTTTCTAATACTTTCTGTTCGGGTAGATATGATCATTTTTTTCGAATTCATGGGTAAAGTAGAAGTAAAACAAAGATCAGGAATCGATACTCCACCCATCATAGACACCAAGGGGAAAGAAACACAAACATGAAGCGACCAAACCATAATGGAAACCTAAACAAAGGATGGCCATAAGGACAGTTACTTTCCCACAACATGGCCAAATGGCCATCCAAAATAAAAAGACACAAGTGATACACACAGTGAGTAGTAACTAACGACAACATAAATAAACCGCCACAGAAGAACCGCCTTGGAACGGTCAGTGGAAAGAATTCCACTGGGGGTGGGGGGGGGAGGGGCTTAAATCGATTTTACGTGGCCACAATCCTCGCCCTTACTTATAATATAAAGTCTATATTTATTCATTTATTTATTTTATTTTTAGCCCCCCACCTCTCCACACAGGTTATATTTGCTTCGGAGTCAAAGTAGAAGTAAAACAAAGATCAGGAATTGATACAATTAACTTACTCCATCCATAAAAGACACCAAAGGGAAAGAAATACAAACATTAAGCGACCAGACCATAATGGAAACCTAAACAAAGGAAGGCCATATGGACAGTTACTTTCCCACAAAATGGCCATATGGCCATCAAAATTAAGAGACACAAGTGATACACACAGTAAGTAACAAACAACAACATAAATAAATCGCCACAGAAGAGCCGCCTTGGAACGGTCAGTGGAAGATTTCCACTGGGGGGCTTAAATCGATTTTACGTGGCCACAATCCTCGCCCTTACTTCCGTCGCGATTAAGACAAATAATTTGTTCAGTCCGCATGAAGGCCTCCTAACTCATCAGTGCAACATCTCCGTGAACATAAAAAATCAAAGAACCACAGAGGTGAGACAACGGTGAGGACTCGACAGCAAGAAACCACTGAAATGCTGGAGCAAAAGAAAACCAACAGTCAGACTCCGATGGGCCCGACCAGAGACAGAAAGTCTAGCAAATTAATACGAGGCTCATTGATGCGGTCAAATTGTCCGAAACTAGCTAGTCTGGCACAGAAAACTTGAAACTCATTCTCATTCTTTATTGCAATTACAGTTACAATACTTTCATAAAAGTCGCTCTTCCATACATATATACAATACTCTCGTATCTATCGCACATGTCCGCAAATATAAATTATATTGGAACCATTCCGTACAGAATTATGAAAGACTATACATATACTTAAACTGATAATAATTTCAGTTCCTTTTGTGCACTATAAATATTATTTATAAAGTAAATGTCGAAGCCTGACTAAAATGTCAGTGCAGATTCTGCAGAGCTTTTTATCGCATTGGTTTTATTACTTCGTGGGATCACTGGAATCTTTTGGTTTAAACAATATTTATCCATTTTCAATAAATAAGGAAGTTACAACAGTACATGTTCATGTACAAATTGCAATGGCAGGATTTGAAAACAAGCGAAGCGCTTATGTCAGTCATCTCCTGGAATCTTTTCATTCATAATCAAGACATTCAGATTTTATATCGCTCTTCATGACCTACCTTAAGTCTTCATATACTGAACAAAACAACAAACTATATTCTTCAGATTCTCTGCCCCCAGTGAAATTTAAATGAAAAGTAGTTCTTTCTTTCGGTAGGTATATGTAGTTTCCTTTCGTAACATTTAAATTAATTCCTTGCTTAAGTAGCTCAACACAGCACATTTTGCGAGTGTGCACCAGTGCTTAAAAGAGAAAAATAATTTTTACACACGATATTTTAAAACAGATTGTTAATGCCGACGTTCCTCTCTGGGATGTGTTTCTGTTAATATCTTGTAGATATGTCTCTGTTATTACTATAACTCAGTGTCCATGTATAAAATTAGAGTTCCGAAATAAATAAAATGATATATCGGAATAGCCAGAATCAATTATCATAGCTCATCGACTACACAAAGAACAATATTCGGACTCTATTTGAACAATAAATCAACTGGTTTTGGTGTGTTAGGTTTCTGGTAACTTGAAATTCATATCTGATTCTGCAGTTCTGTTGGTCGCTTTTACTGCCAGTAAATCACTGTTCAAAAGACATTTTTTCTAAATATTAACGACGGTTCATATTTGTCTTTCCACGCTACCACAGGCGTTTCCAATTCCTACTCACTTTCACCAGTACTTAAGTGTGTTCGCATAAAACGTGCGACATGCGCTTATTTCTTCGGTATTTGTATATTGTTTAAAACCCCGTTCCTAAATTCTGAATCATCCACATGTTTTGCGATTCTTGCTCATATAGCACCATAGGAAAGTTTTAGAACTAATCGTCCGGCAACTTCTCCAGCAAGTCTCAAGTCTTGCCCAGGAAAGATTCTGAGTATCTGGAGAATAATGCGACCACAAATTTAGTCCATCTGACGATGATTGACAGTCAAAATAATACATATTTAAATCCATATGACACATTTCATAAACAGATAAACAATGAAATCAACACCCTCCATTCGAAAAAGTTATGTCCAGAAAGTTTAAAAGAAAGACCCCGGGAGCGCCACAATAACAAGACGCAACCCACTCTCAACACCAAGAGGAAGAGGACAAGTTCACAAAACAAGAAAAAATACGAGTGTTTATGAAATGGAACAATCAGCCCTCTCAGATCAGATCATTAGAAAACACTAAACAGCAACTCACAGACACACGACAAAAATAACAGCAAAAGACAACACCAAAATTGCTGCCTTCGAATCTTCGCCCTAAGTTAGGGTGTTGTTCCCAACAATAAACACTAAATATTAGGTCGGCCCCGCCCATCGGTGCTTGAAGAAATATATGGGCTGCACGATGCTTCCACGCAGAGCTAAATCCGACCCGCACACGAGTACTGGTAAACCGTTTAGAGGATCTAAGCCTGCCCAGGCAAAGCGGTGTGAATCGGACCGTCCATGCTTATAAACCTTTATGGCTTCATTGGACGACAAGGCTTGGGATGTCATTTCATCTCAACGTCGGGTAAAAGTCCCACAAAATTGGAAGCAGCGTCTCCAAAATGACCGTTACAGTGTTGACGGAGACGTTAAACCTCAAATCAATCAATCAATCAAATTAAATATTAGGTTTGCATAATGATTTCCTAACACAATCAATGCATCATCACAGAGACATAAATCAAATTCAAACACTGAGATGAAGCAAAGATGAGGGCTGCTAGCCGATCGGCCAGAGCTAAAGACAAGAGGCCCATGGGCAACAATGCTCACAAGAGCTCAGGGGGACACTGCCCTGTGACTGGCAGCAATGGATTTTAATTAACAATGGAAGCCCTGTGCCCAAGGATGCTACAGATCAAATTTGGACCCAATCAGCCTAGTGGCTTCGGATTCTGATGTCGCTTGAATGTGTTGATGCAGGACAACAGATGACAATTGACAGTTTCCCATCTGTGGCAACAAGTAGGCCAAAAAGAACATTATTAAAGGAACATTTCTATGAAAGTGTAACAAAATATCTTAAAAGGCATTAATGTCATTTTTCAATTTTCCCAAATATAAGTCAATGGAAACTCTTAATTTGCCATAGCAAACAAACTAAAGAGTCAAATTTCATAAACCAGAGCTCTGGTGGACACTGCCCAATGGCAGCCATGTATTATAACATGATATGATTTTAATCTACCAATTATAAAGTCTCTCAAACAAACCCCAGACGCAAATGAGCACCCATGTGGACAGGTGTTTTATAAAGTAGAGAGGGTGTGGCATGGACCTAATGGAGCCCCGGTTGGTGTCACTAAATGCGTCTTATCAAAAGGAACAGAGACATATATGGTTTAGCAGTGGGGATATGTATGGTTCCTGAGATGTAAGGCTTTTTAAGCAATGGAGGGATTCGGGCATGACAGATCCCAGAAAAGCCAAAGATTGTTGTCACTGAATATGTCTTATCATAAGGACCAAGAGTATATATGGTTAAACGGTGGGGATCGGACTGGTTCCTGAAATATGAGGCCCTTTTATGAAGTGGCAAGGATAAAAATGGCCCCTGCGGACCGCCCCCCCCCCCTCCAAGACGGGGTGGGGTGACTGAATGTGTCTAATAACAATGAACAAGAATATACATGTATGTGATTATAGGATGGGGATTTGAATGGTTTCTGAGATATATGGCCTATTATGAAGACGGGTCTTATCATAAGGAACAAGAATATATTATAGGGTTAAGGGGTGGAGATCTGAACGGTTTCTGAGAAATATGGATTTTAATGAAGTAAAGGGGTGGAGAATGGCCAGTGGCACCCCAGGAGGGGGGCGGGTTAGTGTCACTGAATGTGTCTTATCATAAGGAACAAGAATATATATGGTTTAGGGGTGGGGATCTGTAAGGTTTCTGGAATATTTGGCCTTTTATGGAGTGGAGGGGGTTGGGCATGGCCCCGGCACATCCCGGTGGCCACCAAGTTGGTGTCACTGAATGCAACTTATCATAAGGAATGAGAATATATATGGCTTAGGGGTGGGGATCTCAATGGTTTCTGAAATAAATGGCATTTATGAAGTGGAGGGGGTGGGGCATGTCCCCGGCACATCCAGGGGGACCCAATGGTTGGTATCACTTAATGCGTCTTATCATAAGGAACAAGAATATATATGGTTTAGGGTTGGGGATCTGAAAGGTTTCTGAGATAAATGATCTTTTATGAAGTGGAGGGGTCGGGGCATGTCACCGGCACATCCCAGGGGACCCCCAGGTTGGTGTCACTTAATGCATCTTATCATAAGGAACAAGAATATATATGGTTTAGGGGTGGGGATCTGTATTCTGAGATATAAGGCATTTTATGAAGTGGAGGGGGTAGGACATGGCGCGGCACAACCTAGGGGACCCCCAGGTTGACATAAAAGCATATGGCTAAGAGAAGTTTACGCAAGGGACATTTTTATGTAAATTTTGTCAAAATATCTGCAATGACTTGGCAGTAAATGCCATTTTTCAGTTTTCCACATTATAACTCAACGGAAACTCTAAGTTGCCGTAGCAACAAAACTGAAAGGCCAAATTTCATAAAAAACACAAAACCTGTGAGGGCAAAAAAGGTGAATATTTTCATAAAGTCTCAGCCTCCTAGAGCATATGGTTTCTGAGGAGATGGTTTTTTAAGTATTTTTTTTTTTTGCATTTTGGTTTCCATGGCAACCAATAAATATAAGCAGTAGGCCTAAAATCATATGGCAGATAGTAGATTGCCTATGAAACATTTCTATGCAAGTTTTGTCAAAATATCTGCAATGACTTGGCAGTAAATGCCATTTTTCAATTTTCCCCAATATAAGTCTATGGAAACTCTAAGTTGCCATAGCAACCAAACTAATAAGCAGATTTTCATAAAAACACAAACTTTCAATCCCCTAGCCTAAGGATGCTACAGATAAAATTTGGGCCCAATCGGCCAAGTGGCTTCAGAGGAGATGTTGTTTGAAAGTGTTGTCGGCTCTGGTGAGCTAAAAATCATTAGTTAAACCTCGATGGGCCCAGCGAAAAATACAGGACCGAAAAATACAGGAGTGCTTTTAGCTTCCATGCTCCGTTTTCCGTCATCATCCTCTCTGAAAACCCTGGTCCAACGGAAACCAAATTTCAGATTGAGAGGGTGTGGAATCTGAACCACATCAACAGGATCCCTACCCCGTCAGTAAATGTTTAAAAATAATTGTCTTCTTTTTCGGTTTCGATCCTATTCCTTTTATAAATTAACCTAACTGTATGAAGAGTAAAAGGAGGAACAGCGCAGCTTTCTCGGTCTGTGGGAAGACTTGATCTGATTGTATATAATTTCCTGATCGTTTCTCTTATTAATTTTGTCAACTGTCGGTAGGGAAAAAGGACAAACTAAAAGCTGCTATCAAGTCCGTTGGATGACATTTTACTTCAAGCCTGTCTCTCTTTGTATAGCTGTTGATGGGTCTCATACAATAAAAGAAGTGAAAGCAATGATCAGGTATCGACAAATTACCTCAGACCGGCCATCCAAGGCACAAACGAAAAGAACTTGACCGCAAGCAGAAAGCCAAAATGATAGTTTCATTCCCTCAAAATGGCCAAACGACTCTCCAAAATTAAAACTGTCAGTTAAAATTTGCTGGGTTGAGGGAGAGGATTAAATAGATTTTACGTGGCAAGAATCCTCCCCTGTGATCTGCCGAGGTTTAGACAGATACATGTACCTTGATCAGTCCGCGTGAAGGGTTTCAAACTCATCAGCGCAATATCTCCGAGAACATAAAAATTAAACGGACAAAGAGGTGAAACAACGATGAGGACTCGATAGCATGAGATAAATAAAATGCTGGAGGAAAGATAAAAAATGTTTGACTCCGGTGGGACCGATCAAAGACAGTGCATCGCGCCACACGTGCACGATAAACATTGACCGTACAGAATCATGGTGAGGATAGCATGGAACCTGAACGGGGTTGAATATAATCCCATAAGCAGTAAATGAAAACAAAGTGTTATTTCTGTTTGATAAACAAACAGCATTAAATTGTTTGCTTTCATTTTCCCGATAAACACTAGAATAGAAGTTAACTCCCTTTTTAACTGCTTTCAAAGGGATGACTATTTAAGATACGCTTCCTTTTTAGAGTAACCCAGTTGAGAAGAGATGCCATATAAGAAGCTGATATGGGGTTCTGCTGTAGATAGGCGTTTCCCAACAAAGGGATGTCCGTGCTGAGCGGAACCGATGCTCTCAACACGGTCATCCCGAGGATATGAAACGCACATCTACAAAACAGAATAGATTCGTTTTCTTGCACAACACCACCAAAAATTTTCATTCTACTTTATTTAACATTTTATTTTTCGCGCGCTATACTTTTGTAGTTTGCATCGGTAAGAACACCAGGGTAAGAACAGAATTTCTATCTATCCCAGGCTAAAACCACGCAGTTCCTTATCTGGTATACAAGAAATATCTTTCCTGTCAGAGTCATTGAAAGGTATACAATTACTGAAGGAATGATTTTGTCGTTGTACAGTGTAATCCTGTGAAGTGTTTTCTGCAGTGAACCGCTGTTACAGAACTGCTACCGTACCAGACTACCTACAGTTTCCTAACACAAACGGATGCGGATCATTCCAGATCTTACACAAAGACTGAGAAAATAACACGGTTGTGTCTTATTTGAAAATAGAAATTATAATGATGTCGGGCTTGGTGTCACAGTGACTAGTTTTCTAAGGGCGTTGTCGATTACCACTCTTTATTGTTTACACGAGTTGTAACCGCGTGTAGTATGTGTTTGGCTCACCTGAGCCGAAGGCTCACAAGGTGAGCTTATAGTATACCAATGGTTTGTTGTCCGTCGTCCGTCCACACTTTCAACATCTTCTTCTCAGAAACCACTGAGTTATTGGGAGTCACACTATAAATACAGCATCTATGCCTCATGGAAACTAAAGTTTATATAATTGGCCCAGGTCACATGACCAAGATGGCCGCCATGCCCATGCAAGGTAAAAACCTTTAAAAATATTCTTCTCCAGACCATATATTATATGACCTTGAAACTTGGATACAGCAAAAGGGACTCGAGCCCCACAAAAGTTATAAAAATGAGGGCCATGCGTTGACCTTGACCGATTTTACGGCAAGGTCAAATTTGATCCCTGAGGCATTTGAATGGGAAAATGGTAAAAAGGGTTGTATGCAATACAATAATAGATTATGAGTGAGTGTTTAAGTTTTACGTCTCACCAACAACTAAGGTCATACGGAGACGAGACCTCAGTTTAAAGACTCATGCGAAAGTCTGCAGAAGCCGTGGATCAATCCTGCGACCTCTGGTTTACAAGGCGAGTAGCATAACCACTACACCACGGAGGTTTCTCATGGTTTATGAAATGAAAATAGGACTTATATGGACTTTCATGAATGTCAAAGGTCAAAGTCATCCACTGACCTTTGCTCAAGGTCACAAGGATTGAATGACCTTCAAAACTTCAAACATCTTCTCTGCAGAAACCACAAGGCTAATTGAAATCATATTTTATATAGAACATCTATGCATCATGGGAACTGAAGTTTATATAATTTATCATGGTCACATGACCAAGATGGCCACCATGCCCATATAAGTTAAAACCCATTTAAAAATCTTCTTCTCCAGAACCATAAGTCAGATGACTTTGAAACTAAGTTGACTGACAGCAAAAGGGATTCGAGCCATACAAAAGGTATATAAATGATGACCCTGGGCTGACCTTTACCTATTTTACGGCAAGGTCAAATTTGGTCCCTAAGGCATTTGAATGGGAAAAAGGTAAAATAGTGCTTGCATGCAATTCAATCATAGTTTATGAAATGAAAAAAGGACTTATATGCACCTCTATGAATGTCAAAGGTCAATGTCATTCAATGACATTGGCTCAAGGTCACAAGGATTGAATGGTCATCAGAATGTTAGAATCTTCTCATCAGAAACCACAAGGCCAATTGCAGTCATATTTTATATAAAACACATTTGCATCATGGGAACCAATGTTTTTTATAATTTGTCTTTGTCACATGACTAAGATGGCCGCCATGCCCATATAAGGTAAAATAAAAAACCTTTAAAAATCTTCTTCTCCAGAACCTGAAGTCAGATGACCTTGAAACTTGGTAGACAGCAAAATACTCGAGCCTTACAAAGGTAATATAAATGATGACTCTGTGTTGACATTGACCTATTTTACATCAAGGTCAAATTTGGTCACTAAGGCGTTTGAATGCGAAATAGGTAAATTCAATACAATTTGAGTTTATGAAAAAAAGTAGGTCTTTAATGTACCTCTATTAAAATCAAAGATAAAGGTCATGATCAAGGTCATCTAATGACCTTTGCTCAAGGTCACAAGGATTAAATCACCATCAGAATTTCAACAATCTCCTCAGAAAACACTGAGCCAATTGAAGTCATATTCTATGTAGAACATCTTAAACTCACGGGGATTAAATTTTATATAATTGGTCTTGGTCACATGACCAAGATGCCCGCCATGCCCATATAAGCTAAAAACATTAAAAATCTTCTTCTGTAGAACAATAAGTCAGATGACCTTGAAATTTAGCAGAGAGCAAAATACACTTGAGCCATACACAAGATATTAAAATAAGGATCACTGGTTATCCTTGACTTTTTTATGGAAATATCAAATTATTTGTTTCGTTAGGCTTATGTATGGGGAAAAAGGTGAGACAATGCATTTATCAAAATAATTGTTGTTCATCAATTGAAAATAGGTCTTTTATAAATGTGAATGGTCAAGTTCATTTTTTATT
Organism: Lucinisca nassula; assembly: GCA_963580285.1. Lineage (NCBI taxonomy): Eukaryota > Metazoa > Mollusca > Bivalvia > Lucinida > Lucinidae > Lucinisca > Lucinisca nassula. The sequence goes on from OY757021.1 coordinate 72,921,226, forward strand.
TTGGCCAAGGTCACTAGGTGTGAATGTCTGTCAACGTTAACAGACTTCATCTTCTGAAAATGCTTGGCCAATTTCTATTAAATTTGATGTGCATCTTTCAGGGAAATGGGGAACGAAAGTTTTGTTTAAAAGGTCCAGTTCACATGACCAAGATGGCTGCCACCTACGTATGGTATAAACCGGAAGAGATCTTTTTTCCAGTGCCACTTGGCCAATTGAATCAGTGACTCAGGTGAGCGATCGTTGCCCTAGGGCTACTTGTTTGTTTTGGCTTTACGGCCCTATCAAGATAATTTCACTTATTTCCAACCCATCGGAGGTGGGCGAAACCCGGAGTACCCGGATTACCCGAAGAAAAAACACTGACCTTCCGTTGCAGAACATGGCGTCTCACATGTGACCCGAGCGAGACACCGCGGGTATTTTTGGTATAGAAGGGTTTGTCTAACCTGTCAGAGAGTCTTAGTCTATTGCAGCAAATGTTTTGAAGCAGCAGTACGGACAGTTGTGTCCATCCTCATGTAACCTATTATTCCTTAATAAAGTGTTGTTTTGGAGGATGTATTTTTTCCTCACTGTTTTGTTAATATGACAGGAAAAGATAATAGCTTAATATTAAATCTTTTTTTTTTCCAAATAAATAATAAAAATAAAACAAAAAAAAAAATAAAGATAAAAATAAAAATAAAATAAATGAATAAACAAAGTGTATCTAGTTAGATTTTAGTCGTCATCGATTTAGTCTCTTAGAAAAGAATACAGTTCTGATGATTTCTGTTGTAATTTCCTTTTGTTTAATAATTAATTTTATGTCTTCAAAATAAACTGCAATATGACACGATGCAAAATTAAACAGTATTTGAAGTCTAGAGATTATTTAAGAAGAATTGTGCGGTAAAATAATTCTTCATCTGTTGCCGGTTGCACGGGGATAACACAAATAGTGCAATCCTTTGAGGTAATTTTGTCTAGTCTCTGCTGCATCATAGGTTGGAAGTGCCCGTTAGAACCGCATCATTGAGACGGTTTAGAGAGTATCCATAATCTATGTTTTGGAGCAGAAATAAGCAAAACGATGCATACCCTTGAAAGTTCGTACCTCTTTACCTATCTAATCTGAGGTTTTCCAGCGTGTTTTTTTTACACGAACTTGTTATCATGTTATGCCTGCACATATACTGTCTGCAATGTGATTTTGCTAACTCTGATACTACCCATGTTCGATAAAAACAATAACAAAACACAATAACATATATGAATGAATATTTTTCTTATTAAAAAACAACAGCGCTATCGAGGTCAGCCTCGATAGCGCAGTGGTTAGCGCGTTCGACTTACGATCGAAAGGTTGTGCGTTCGAATCCGCCACCGGTATCGAGGTGTGTCCTTGGGCAAGACAAGTAATGACACTGCCCCACTCCACCCAGGTGTAAATGGGTAGCAGTGGTGTAAAAGCCACTGCCTCTCTCTCGCGCGCGCGTGAAAACACCCGGAATGAGTGTTCGAGAGCGATTCAATAAGCTTGAAGCTTTCATCGCAATCGAACTAAAATAAATTAGTATAAACTAAAAACAACAAAAAAAAAAAAAAAAACAAAAAAGGTTTGACACATGTTAAAATCTGTTATATTTTGTTATTTTTCTGTATTGAACAGATTTTCGTTTCTCTCGTACTTTCATACTAAGCCAAACAACCAAGCAGAACAAAATTGCTGGACTATCGATATGACGTGCAACGACGTGGTCCGACGTTGGTCCGCGCTTTGCAATAGCTTGGAAGGCTATACCATCACATGAGCAAGTCCATGAAATGAAGACCCCACTAAATCCCACTTTATATAGGGTTTACGGATACCAATTAAGGTCTCTATACCGGACAATACTTTGCAAAACTGCACGGGTGTTTGAAATGCTTCCTTGCATATCAGATAAAGGAAAAGGACATTTGCATTCCGCATGGAATAAAATTCTTGCAAACCAGATAAGGAAATCCATGGTTTTAGCCTGGGATAGAAATTCTGTTGTTACCCTGGTGCTCTCGCATCACGCGCGTAACATAAAACCTTAATTTAATATGAAATGAAAATCAAAGCACTGAGAGTGCTGATGGAGCGTAGCTTTGATAATTTGATTTAGCGTCTGATTGGTATTTTAATTCAGGCTCATATTGATCCAATGTTTGAAGCTATTCTGGGCCAGAAGTCGTGTTAAAGCAACAAGACCTATATTGAAATTAACTCACACTGAGGTGTAGACCCCGCAGCAACCATCACGAAAACACGCCTGTACAAATACATTGTCAATTTTTCGGCAAAAAAATGGAAATTTTAAGATATAAAATTGTGATACTTTCTTATTGAACCGCCTTGACGAGGCATTTTTATCAAGTACCCACAATCAATGTTTTTGAGCAATAAAGCAACCATGCAGTTCTACTGTTTACTTGAAGATTCCTGCTGAGCTATAATTCGTGCAATAACTGCGGCTTGAGCAATTGTTTGGCGGCTTTAAAGTTATTTTATGTAGTCAGTTTTTGAAAAATTACCTTGGGGAGGTTATTTATCATGCATTAGACATTCTCCTTGGTTACGTCTTGATGATGTTTATCTTCATGTGAAAAATTATCATAATTTTCCCAGCAGTTTATATGTTATACATCCGTAATCAGTCTTTAAAAATTGCCTCGGCGAGGCTGTTTATAAAGCTATTTGGCATTAGACAATATCATTAGCTTGATCTTGTCAATTTACATCTGCATGCAAAACATTATAAAAATATACACGTCGGTTTGAAAGTTATACGACCGTATCAGTGGCTGAATTTTTTACCTTGCTGAGGCTAAAATACAGAAATTGGGCATTCAGGAATCGCGTTGGTTAGATCTGTACATTATCTATCTGTATGCTAACAGTTGTCAAAAAGATTCCAAGTAGATTAGAAGTTACACTTCGAAATAATTTTTCAGTTTGCCTAGGCGAGGCCGTTTGTAAAGTAATTTGGCATCAGGCAATTTTGCGGGTTATGTATTGCCTATATCAACCTGTATGCCGAAAATGATCAAAGCCTGGTTTAGATGTTATACTCCGTATTCATTTTTTATATTATTTTGCCTCGGCGAGGCCATTCATAAAGTAATCTTGCATAAAACAGCCTCATGGGTTAGGTATTGTCAATATCAATCCGAATGCCGAAAATGGTCGGAATATTCAGATAGGTTTGAATATACAAATGTACTATGTTAACATTTTCTAAATATATATTGCATCGGTGAGGCCATTTATGAAGTGATCTTGCATTCGACAGTTTCTTGGGTTAGTTATTGTCAATATCAATCCATAGGAATATTTGAAGAGGTTAAGACATTATATATACTCCGTTATTATTATATAAAAATAAATTGCCTCGACGAGCCCATTTATGAAATGATCTGGCATTAAGGCAATTTCTTTGGTTAGATATTGTCAATACAGCACAGTGCACAGTCTTTTACCGGAAACCAACAACTGCCCTTCTTGAATCAGCGAAAGGGATAGAATCACCGTGGAACAGATTTCACGATCAATCTCCAGGAAAGAATGTTGCCGAACCCGGCAGGTATCGAACTTGCGTCTGAGCTGATAATTTGCATTATATATGGTCAAATGCCTAGGACGCAGACAGGTCGCTTTAAAAAAAGTAACATTGTCCCCCCAGGCACACAAACATTAACCCATACTCTGACTATATGTCCAGCAGCCTTTTTAGGGACAACATAGCAGACCCAGATCAGACGCTACAACAAGTGGCTGAAGAGAGAGCTATAGTAGATAAACATGTTTGTCTTTCAGCCACCAAGTTTGCTGTGTGTGTTAACGAAGGCCAAGACAAGCTTCCTACGCTATACTGGTTACCAAAACTTCATAAAAAACCTTATAAAGCACGGTTTATTGCAAATTCTAGTTCTTGCACTACCACTGAACTTTCTAAATTATTAACTTCCTGTCTTACTGCTATTAAAACGCATGTAATTAAATATTGTGATAAAGTCTTTGAAAGATCAGGAAGAAATCTGTTTTGGTCTATAAAAAATTCGAATGAGGTTTTAAATAAATTGAAATCTAGACAGTTTCGTGCTTCTAGTCTGTCTACCTACGATTTTTCGACTCTTTACACTACACTTCCTCATAATCTTATAAAAGAAAAGCTTAATGATTTAATTGAATGGGCTTTTCACAGAGAAGATTCTCTCTATCTTGCATGTAATGTCAGAAATGCATTTTTCACTTCTAAAGAGCATAAGAATTATACACTTTGGTCATGTCAGAAAGTGTGTGATGCCCTCACCTTTCTACTTGACAATATTTATATTAGATTCGGTACTAAGTTATTTAGACAAATTGTGGGTATTCCGATGGGTACTAATTGCGCACCTCTTGTGGCTGATCTGTTCTTGTATTGTTATGAAAGAGACTTCATTTTGTCGCTTTCCATTGATAACCAATCTGAAATTATTGAAGCTTTTAGCTCTACTTCTAGATATTTAGATGATTTATTAAATATTGATAATACCTATTTTGATGGTTTGATCAGTCAGATTTACCCCCTAGAACTTCAGTTAAATAAAGCAAATTCTTCTGATACCGAGGCCCCGTTTTTGGATTTACATCTATCTATTGTAAATGGATTTGTTTCGTGCAAAATTTATGATAAACGCGATGACTTTGATTTTGAGATTGTAAATTTTCCTTTTTTGGATGGTGATGTTCCTCGTGCGCCATCCTATGGCGTTTATATTTCGCAATTAATTCGATTTGCTAGAGTGTGTAGTCATGTAACTGACTTCAACACTCGTAATAAATTATTAACGGCTAAACTCCTTAATCAGGGTTATCGGTACCATAAACTACGCAAAGCCTTTTCAAAATTTTATAGACGCCATTCGGATTTAATTTCAAAATTCAATATTGGACTTAAATCTCTTCTGCAACAAGGTCTATCGGAACCCGAATTTTATGGTGACTTAGTATATAAATTCAGAAAAATATATAACCGCAATTACTTCAGCACCCAATTTCGTAAAATCATTCTTCGATATAAAAAGATTGGGTACAACATGGATATTATACGACAGACTGCATGCATGGTAGTTAACCCAATCACGGTTGGCAACTTTGCTTCCCTCTTTAATTGCACGCCGGTGGGTCAGGCCTCAGATTCTATGACGGCTCCAACGTAAAGGCTTATTGAAAATTAAAGAGATAATGTTGGTTGGTGCCTGATGCTCTGTCTCTGGTCGGGCTCATCGGAGTCTAACTGTTGGTTTTCTTTTGCTCCAGCATTTCAGTGGTTTCTTGCTGTCGAGTCCTCACCGTTGTCTCACCTCTGTGGTTCTTTGATTTCTGTGTTCACGGAGATGTTGCACTGATGAGTTAGGAGGCCTTCATGCGGACTGAACTAATTATTTGTCTAAATCGCGACGGAAGTAAGGGCGAGGATTGTGGCCACGTAAAATCGATTTAAGCCCCCCAGTGGAAATCTTCCACTGACCGTTCCAAGGCGGCTCTTCTGTGGCGATTTATTTATGTTGTTGTTTGTTACTTACTGTGTGTATCACTTGTGTCTTTTAATTTTGGATGGCCATATGGCCATTTTGTGGGAAAGTAACTGTCCATATGGCCTTCCTTTGTTTAGGTTTCCATTATGGTCTGGTCGCTTAATGTTTGTATTTCTTTCCCTTTGGTGTCTTTTATGGATGGAGTAAGTTAATTGTATCAATTCCTGATCTTTGTTTTACTTCTACTTTTCTCATCTGTATCTAAACTGCAAAATTCACTGCTTACAATATAAGCCTGTATGTGCACCTGTCCAAACTAATTCCAGCTGTCTTATTTTGGTAATACATTATCAACCCACACTGCGTACTTTTAACCTATTTCAAACGAATGGAATCCTCAACACCTTATATCAGTATGGAATGAGTTCATTTTAAAATCAGGGATGCCAGGTTGTGGCTTCCACGAAATATTTGGCAAAATGGCTGCACCTTTTTGTAAGTATGCATTGAAGTAAAAATCAAAAATGAGTTCCTTTAAGAGCAATGAAAACATTCATAAGAAAGAAGATGGGTCATACTACGTAGTTTCGGCTTATAAAGCCTCATCAGTGACCCTGTAATGATCCGGCAAAGAAAGCCAGAGGAAACATACTGCAATTTTGCGAATTTCGAATAGGCAGTCGATTCAAAGACTGATATAAATCAAAATGGGGCTCAAATAATTAAAAATCTGTCTAGAATATGAGTCTAAACCAATAATTTATTTCCGATTTCTCAGAATATTCACGCCGATCTCAAAGGAACAAAAGTAAAATATAAACTGCACTATGGTTGATGTACGGGGAGACTTTTTACGGCCGCCACACGGCACACCACCAGCTGCAGTGAAGGCAAATAAAAATCAAAAATGAGTTCCTTTAAGAGCAATGAAAACATTCATAAGAAGGAAGATGGGTCATACTACGTAGTTTCGGCTTATAAAGCCTCATAATGAGACTCTGCGCTCTGTGGTATCTGATCTAGGTTTGTCCTGTTTGGAAGTTGCCGGGTTTGGGATTTTATGGTACAAATGGGCTGTAAACCGGGTTATATGAACTGAACTATAAAAAGATTAGACTGCTACACAGATCATCTATTAAAAATATTCATCTATTCCGTTTGAAATAGGTGGTCTGTGAAGCAGTCTATAAGAAGATACCGCATGGCGTAATAATCTACTATGTTAACACGGGGTACTATGTTCTCACTGGTGATTGGGTCATATGCAGTAACACCGAAAGTAGTGCCTAAATCACTTCTCAGTTCACTGGAGCTACGCTGCAACAGCTACGCTCCAAAAATCGGTTGTATTGTGCAAGAAAAAGAATAAAAAAATGGTTTTGTTGTAGATGGGCGTTTCCAACCCTCAGTTCCTCGTAGCCTCGGTTCCGCTCAGCATGGTCATCCCTCGGGTTAGTAACGCCTATCTACAACAGAGCCCCGTATCAGATTCTAATAAATGTATCTTATCCTTTTTAAACAAAGCGTGTCGACATTTGAACTGCAATAAAAAATTCGCATGTTGTAAATAAAAACAAACAACAAACACCAGAAAAATCATCAAAATACTTGCATCGGCTGTCTTTATTTTCAGTGTGTTTCGACTTGCGGTTCGTGCTGATCTTGATATATACTTTATACCACAGGTTCAGAAAAATCTAAGTCACAGTTACTAAAATAGCTAAATGGAATTTTTAGTGCTAGAGAGCTATTTATGCTGACTCATTCTGCTGGTCAAGGAGCCTGTGATATATAGACTATATATAGTAAATCTGATATGAAGCATACAGCCATATCATTGGGAGAGTATGTGTTAAATATGAAATCGCTACCCTGAACAGGTGTTGGTGTACGCGCGTGATTCTGTGTGTGTGTGTGTGTTTGTGTGTTTAACGTCCAACTTACAACTAAGGTCATATAGTAGAGGGTTGTGGTGCAGTGGCAAAACATTGGACTCGAGATCGTGAGGTACCCGGGTTCGATCCCAAATAACATCAAATGTTGTTTCCTTGGGCAAGAGACTTTATCAACATTGCTGGGTACTATTTTACCCAATGAAAAGAGGGGCCACATGGAAGCTAAGTTTTACTTTACTAAATGTGTTACCCTCTACAAACACAGTCAAGTATTATTAGGTTTTTATTATTATAGAGATTGGACGTTGTTTTAAAGACTAATCCGAAAGTATCTGATATAAAGAATACGACCATATCCATTAGGAGAGTATGTATAAGATATTAAAGGGCCATCTTGAACAGTTGTGAGTGTACGTGCGTGCCTGCTCGTGTGTACTTGAGTGTATCAGAATCAGTATTGTTACTGGTGACACGTCAAATTACATTGAACTTTCATACACCACGCTATCCTATGCACATTCAGCAGTGGATATGATCAAATCGGGAAGGGCATCCCAATCTCTAATGGTTCGTTGGGAAGAACGATTCTTTATAGATATCAGTTCTTGCAGTAGGGGTCTGAAACGTCAGTGGATGATGATTTCTACAGTGCCTAGTTGGTGGAACAATTTCAACTTTTGTAATGCTGGCAGCACCCTTTAGACGTTTTATAAAAGCATCAGTCTACTGTCTCTTTTCCTCATGAGGGACTCCCATCTTATTTTTTCTAGTATTCCTGTCATGCTCCCAGATTAAAAGCAGTACTTGCTCGTTACAAATCTAGCAGCTCTATTCTGAACATTTTTCAATTTCTTCAATAAGGGCCACGCCACTGGGGTCCCGGATGAAACTACCATATTCCAAGATTGGACAAACAGGTCCCTTATATGCTGCCCCCTTCACATCCTGGGGACACTGATGAAGATTTCGCTTCAGGAAACGACGCGTTCTAATTGCCTTAGTACACATGTTGCTTATGTATGTATTCTCTCTCACATTGTGTGTGTCACACCAAGGTATTTAATTGAATTCACATTCTCGAAGGTGTAAGAACAGAAGTGAAGGCAGTGATCAGGAATCGATACAATCAAACCATAGCTCCCACCAAAGGGAAAGCAACACAAACATGGAACAACAGACCCTAATGGAAACATCAATAGCGGAAAGCCAAAAGGTCAATTACTTTCCCACAAAATGGCCAATTGGCTATCCAAAACAAAATTATATAAGCGATACAAACACACAAAGACAAACCATAACAACAAAAAAAAAAGCCGCGACCCGCCCCGGTACGGCCAGTGAAACGAATCCCATCGGGGCCCAAATCGACTACACGTGGCCACAATCCTCGCCCTTATTTCCGTCGCGACCTAGACAATATAAAAAGCGAAAAAGGTTGCCTTTGGAAACAAAGAACGCATAAAAGAACAAAAATCGGAGACTCGGTTTTATTGGGTCTCTTCATACACAGCAATGTGGTTTGCTAGGCTGTATACGCCCACTAGCGCCGGCTTGAGCGATATTCGATTTTCAATGTAACAAGAATGCGCCCAGTGATCTCAAAGAAAAAGAAACTATAATCTGCACTATGATGAAGCACGGGGAGACTTTTTACAGCCGCCACACGACCCTTAACACCAGCTGCAGTGAAGTAAAATAAAAAGCTAAAAGGTTGCCTTTGGAAACAAAGAACACATAAAAGAATGAAAATCGGAGACCCGGTTTTATTGAGTCTCAGTCCGCACGAAGGCCTCCCAACCCATCAGTGCAGCATCTCCGTGAACACAAAAATCAAACAACCAAAGAAGGTGAGGACGCAACAGCAAGAAATCACCGAAACGCTGGAGCAAAAGAAGACCAACCGCCAGACCCCGATGGGCCGGACCAGAGACACCAGGCACCAAGACAAGATTTTTCAGCTGATAAATTGTGATATTTTTTCTTATTTTTGCTCAATATATAGATTGTGGGCACTCATCAGAACCGCCTCATCGAGGCGGTTCTGAGGAGTGCCCACAATCTATTTTTAGAGCAGAAATAAGAAAAAAATAAGGTTTACCCCTGTTAACCCCATTTTTACTGAATAAAAGTGGCGTTCAAGGGTTTCAGAATTATATGGACGTGTTTTCGTGATGTTTAAATGCGTTAGACTTTCTCGCACCATAAAACGTTACAAATTGGCTTCAATACGTGTTACAAATCTTGGCGGGATATCCTTTAACAATGGCGCAATGTTGGGAGAATTTGAAGGAAACAACAAAATTATTATCGATTTTAAGTGTATTCGAATCTAAATGGATCAGTTATTATTTGAGAAATATATCATAGTTTGTCCTTCTGTTGAAAGTAGACAAAATACTCTATCTACGCGTTCGTGATTAGATCTACTTTACAACTGACCTCAAAACTGTGATTTGGTTTAAACATACAGTCGAACTTCAATGGCTCGAACACTTTTGGGACAAGGAAAATATGTTCGAGATAGGGGTACGTAGTTCAAGCTGATGAGGATACCGCCAGGAGGCATAACCGGGTTAATTTTGAGATAGAATAAAAATTATGCTTTGTGTACTTATTAGAATCGCCTCATCGAAATGATTCAAATGAATACGCACAGAATACATTTTCAAGCTAATGTCGAAATCTCCTTACTTATCCCACACTACTTCTTTTCTAGAGGAATTCCGTAGGTACTTAAAAACGGGTTCGGCTCATATATATTGTTTTTTTTTTTGTTTTACGGGGACCCTTTAAAGATTATTTCACTTATTTTGAGCCGATCCTTAATCAGAAGAGAACCCGGGAAAAACCACCTGACCTTCCGTTGCCAAATTTGGCGTCTCCATCACGTGAACAAGTCTGTGAAATGAAGACCCCCTAAACCCCACTTTATATAGAGAAAACTGGGGTTTACGGGGGTATTCATTTTTTTTCTTATGTCTGCTCCAAGACATAGGTTGTGGGTACTCGTTAGAACCGCCTCAATGAGGCGGTTCTAACGAGCACCCACATCCTATGTATTGAGCATTTATAAGAAAAATATGAAGGATTTTCATCAGAAAAGTAGCCATTTTGGAAATGTGAAAAATGCACTATGTCGTACGGGTGAGTTATCGTAATGCACATGTTGCCCGTGCCAGACAATAAATGTATAATACAAACATTCAAATACATTACGCAAACACGCCTATTCAAATACATTGCCACCTTCATCGCCGTAAAAATGAAAATTTTATGATGAAAAATTTTGATATTTTTCTTATTTCTGCTCAAAATATAGATTGTGGGCACTCGTTAGAACCGTACCCACAATCAGTATTTTAGAGCAGAAATAAGAAAAAAAAGGTATACCCCCGGAAACCCCAGTTTTACTGTATAAAGATGGGGTTCAAGGGGGTAAAAATTTAAATAGGCGTGTTTTCGTGATGAAGTCTACATTTCAATCACCAGTATAAAAGCAGTCATTTGTTACTACAACAATCACTGCTAGAGATGGTCATATCATGAATACTTGTTCAAGTGTCGGCATAGAAGCCTCAGTGGTGCAGTGGTTACGCTACTCGCCTTGTAAACCAGGGATCGCAGGATCGATCCCGGGCTTCTCCAGACTTTCGGATGAGTCTTTAAACCGAGGTCCCGTCTCCGTATGACCTTAGCTGTTGGTGGGACGTAAAACTAAAACTCACTCACTCACTCACTCAAGTGTCGGCATCTACAATATTCAATCGTTGTATAGCATATTAAAATATATTTCACTCGTAATTTCATTAAATTTATGAGAAAGAGCATTTGGCGTGTTTCTGTTAACTTTCATCGCCAGGAGAGGCCTCAACAGTTCTAACTCCGAGCTATGATCCCATGCGAATTTGCGAGTAGTTTCCAACTTTAGCAAGGACATATTATTATCATCTTAAAACAGGCAGAAATACGGGGGCTGGAACTGTATTTTGTATCAGTGAAACGGCGATTAGGATAATTAATCCCTCACTTCAATTAATTAATCTAATTACACTAATTATTGTCCTTTTAATTTCCGATTACAGCCCTGGGAGATTTGCAATGATTACATTTTTTTATCAATTAATTACTGTTTGTGACTATAGAAAGGGTAATTACACCAATCGTAAGGACTTTCCAAGTTGCAAGTGTAAAGGGTGCACAGCTATATACAGTTGGTATCACGGCCTACTTTATCTCCTTTGAAGTCATCCAGTGGTTATTTTAAATATCGCAGTTTAGAAAGCGGGTTTAGCTTTTCTATTGAGATTGTATGTGAAATTTGAGTGAAACCTCCGATTGGGCCCCAATCCATACTGAAGTGCTCCAGGGCTCTATCCTTGGGCCTCTGTTATTTCGTATTAATATAAATGACATTGTCAAACATATGGAAGCTGCAATTCGGTCAATCGTAGATGATACCAATTTGTACATGGTCGTAGACACTCCTGATATAGCTGCTGGCGTAATAAACACAGATCTTTGAACCAACAGTGAATTGACAGAAGACTGGCTGGTCAAATTCAACGCTGACAAAACCATCTCTGTGCTGATTTCTAGGAAACTTGTTCCGGTTCATCATCTTCCTCTCTACGTGGCTGGTTCGATCTTAACAGAAAGAGACTCTCATATGCATCTCGGTATAACACTCTCGAAAGCAAGTAGGTGGTTTGTTTGTTTGTTTGTATTGAGGTTTAACGGCCCAGTCAACAATATTTAGGTCATGCTTCAGCCGGTCAGTTTACTTATCCTGGGAAGGCTTATACGTAAGCGGTTAACCAGTACAATGCACATTCTTTCGCCAGAAACTGATTTCTGACCTTCTTGAATCAGCGGAAGGGAAAGAATTACCGTAGAAAAGATTTCATGATAAATCACCTAGAAAGAATGTTGCCAACAGGTCTCGAACCCGCATCCTCCTGATCACCAGTCAGACGCGCATCCGACTGAGCTACCGAGGCCGGCTCATGTAGCTGGATGGAACATATTGACAATAGATCTAAAATGCGCGGATAAGTCTTAATCTTCTCAGATCCCTCAAGTTTAGCATTGAGGATCCGTAGAATGGCCCTCGAACGAATGTACATATCTTTTATTCTTCCACAACTAGAAAACGGTGATTCTGTTTGGGACAATGCATCGACTGTGAGTAAGAAAAAATAGATTGTATCTAATTACTGGTGCTACAAGATTATATAGCATACCGAAGTTACTGTTGAGCTTGGTTGGGACACTTTACAAAGCAGACGAAATAAACATAAGGTAGTAAGTTTCTGCAAAATAGTGCACGAATCTATCCGATCTAGTCCCCACTCTTGTACAAGAAGACAACAACTACAACTTATGTAATGCTAATAATTTTCTACTCTTTGCTTCAAAAAACACAAACCTCTTCTATCATTCATTTTTTCTTTCACCTGTTCTGCTCAAACTCCCTAGCCGACCTACTAAAACAGGCCTTATCTATTGCAACTTTCAATGATACCACTTTTTTTCAAAAATATCTATAACAGATATCATATTACAGCGCAGGTACACGAAGTGGACAGATCTTACATGCTACACTGAGAATGGAGTGTAGGTCTTGAAATTCACAATTATATCATATGAACATCTTAGATAGTCCCTCTTGTTGATGCGGAGGGTATGAAAGTGCTAACCACTTTTTGTTCGTTTGTCCGAGACATACATCGGCACGACATACATGATTTCCAAGCAATCTGCATATTAACTTTATACGGGATTCGCGTTTTAGATGTAACAGTAAACCGGACAAGCAAATCGAAGAAATAGTCTTAAAAGTTCAAGATTTTGTTGTTCATTCAGGACGTTTTATAAATCACTCTTATTATGAGGCTCTCAGCGAAAACGCTATTTCTTGGCAGATGGGGTCCCGGTCAACACTTTTCCCTTTCATTTCTTTCTTCACTTATTCATACATTATATATTAAACTTTGTGCCAACATATAATATTAATCGCTTTTTCCGCGTGTACGTAAACTTAACATCTCAACCAAACTTAAAATTTCTTCAAACCCGGGTGGGACGCAGCATCATGCGGCGACGCAAATGGGTTTTCGATGTTGGTTAAAATACATAAATGTTCGATAAAGCAACACTAATCAAAAGTTCTGTCATCTCTTAAATGACAAATGGATTGATAGACAAGGTTAGGAGGGTCCTCTTGACAAAAAGGTAATTAGTGGTAATGTTAAAAGTCAGTTTATAAGTCCAATATGTGCACAAAATTTAAAGACAATATCATACTCTCTCCTCTCTCTCTCTCTCTATTCACATTTATGGTACTTGTTTATATTCTCAGTATATTACCGCCATTTCTATCTTCGTAAATGTTTCCACAAATCACTGGATATGACTTTCATATAAGCGCAATATATGTAAGATCCTGCTAGTTGAGATTATAACTGACTTTACTTGTACATTGTTCTTGATAAAACTAAGAACTGTTTTAACAAAATTTTAGTGTGGCTGTGCAAGTTTTGTTTGATTTGAGGTTAACGTCCCCGTCAACACTGATTAGGTCATTTTGGAGACGTTTCTTCCAATTTTGTGGTACTTTTACCCGGCATTGAGATGAAATGACATCTCAGGCCCTGCCACCCAACGAAACCAATAGGGTTTATATGCATTGGCAGTCAGACTCGCACCCCTCTCCTGGGCAGGCGCAAAGCGATATACCAGTACTCGTGTGCGATCGGTGTTAGCTTTGCGTGGAAGCATCATGCAGTCCAATCTTTTTCTTCAAGCCCCGATGGGCGGGGACCAATGGCTATACAAGTATATTGATGATACACCACTGTTAACGAACTTGTCGAACAGATTCTGCGATGCAATTAATCTTTAACAAGAGACCAAGATGGCCCTGGATCGCTCACCTGATTTGAAGATGTCACATAGCTTCGGAAAAGCATGTGGATAAGTGGCAGCCATTTTGCCATTGGAGCAGAACGGTTTTAGGTCTTTTGAAAGAGTGTCATCTAAGCAACATTCCTACGAAGTTTGAATGAAATTGGCTCAGGGGTATAAAGGTAGACTTGTTGTTTAAACAATTTTCTATTTTTGGCTCTGAAGGCCATCTTACACTTGAGATTTAATCAAATTAAGCTGCTTTGAAAGGAAGCCACCTTGGCAAGATTCCTGTAAACTTTGAATCATCTGATCCAAGACTTCAGGAGGAGTTTGCATTTCAAGCAGATCGCTGATATTATTTCTATTTCTAGCTTTGCCAGCCATTTTTCTCATCGGACTAGATCTATTTTAGCTATTTCGGTAGAGGGTCATCTAAACAGCATTCTTATGAAGTTTGAATGAAATTGTTCCAGGGGTATACGAGGAGTTGTCTTTTAAATATTTGCTACTTTTATATCTGACGGCCATCTCGTTATCGGAGCAGAACCATTTTAGCTATTCCTGTAGGTATTATTCCTGTGAAGTTTTAGCTTAATTTGCCCAAGGGTGTAGGAGTAAGCATTTTATGCAAAATTGTTGACGGTTTTCTTTTTTTTTTTAGCTCTGGCGATCATTTTGCTCATTGGAGCGAAATAATTTTAGCTAATGTGTTACAGGTCACGTTAGCAACATTCATATGAAGCTTAAATGACACTAGGGTTTAGGTGTTGAAAGATTTTTCAATTTTGAGCTCTGGTGGCCATCATGTTCATCGGTATGGAACGATTTTAGCTCTTTTAGTAGCGGGTCACCTAAACAATATTCCTATGAAGTTTGAATAAAATTGGCCCATGGCTATGGAAGGCGTAGTCATTTAAAGATTTGTCTGTTTTAGCTCTGGTGGTCATCATATTCATGAGAGCAGAACGATTTGAGCTATTATGGTAGAGAGCCACCTAGGCAACATTCCTGTAAAGTTTATCTGAAATTGGCCTAAGGGTTTAGGAGGAGTAAACATTTTAGGCAAATTTTTATGCTTTCTATCTTTAGCTCTGGCGGCCATCTTGTTCAACGGAAAGAAATGATTTTAACTATTTGGGTAGAGGGTCATCTAAGCAACATTCCTATGAAGTTTGGATGAAAAAGGCCCATGGGTATGGGAGTAGTCATTTAAAGATTTATCTATTTTTAGCTCTGGTGGCCATCTTGTACATAAAAGCGGAACGATTTTAGCTATTTTGACAGACAGCCACAGAAGCAACATTCCTATGAAGTTTAAGTGAAATTCACCCAAGGGTTTAGGAGGAGTTAGCATTTTAGGCAAATTGTTGATGTTTTTCTATTTTTAGCTCTAGCGGCCATTTTGTTCATCGGAGCGAAAAGATTTTTTGTTGTTTTGGTAGAGGGCCACCTAAGCAACACATCTATAAAATGTGAATGAAATCGGCTCAGGGAAATGATTGGTTCATTCGTTTAAAGACTTTTCTATTTTTAGCTCTGGTGGCCTCCTTGTTCAACAGAGCGGAACGATTTTAGCTATCTGTGTGGGGAGCCGACTAGGCAACATTCCTGTGAAGTTTAACTAAAATTAGCCCACGGGTTTAGGAGGTTTTAGCATTTTAAGCCACTTGTTGACGTTTTTCTATTTTTAGCTCTGGTGATCATCTTGCAACGGAACGATTGTATATATTTTGGTAGAGGGTCACTTAAGCAACATTCATATGAAGTTTAAATGAAGTTAGCCCATGGCTATGGGAGGAGTAGTCATTTAAATATATTTTGGTAGACAGCCACCTAGGCAAAATTCCTATGAAGTTTAACTGAAATTGACTTAATGGTTTAGGAGTTAGCATTTTAAGCAAACTGTTGACGTTTTTCTCTTTTTAGCTCTGGTGGCCATCTTGTTCATCAGAGTCTAACGATTTTAGCTATTTCGGTAGAGGGTCACCTAAGCAACACTCCTATGAAGGTTGAAAGAAATTGCCCAAGAGGTATGGGAAGACTAGTAGTTTAAATATTTTTTTCTATTTTTAGCTCTCTCGGCCAACTTGTTCATGGGAGCAAAACTATTTCAGCAGTTTTCGTAGAGTGTCACCTAAATAAATATCCCTATGAAGTTTGACTGAAATTGGCCAAGGGGTATGGAAGGACCACTCGTTTAAAAATTTTTCTATTTTTAGCTCTGGTTGCCATCTTGTTCAACATAGCGATACGATTTTAGTTTTTTTTTTTGGTAGACAGAAACCTAGGCAACATTCCTGTGAAGTTCAAATGACATTGGCCAAAGGGTTTTGGAGAGTCGTCTTTTGAATAAAATTGTTGACGCGGGACGCAGGACGCGGGACGACGAACGACGGACATTCACTGATCACAATAGCTCACCGTGAGCACTTTGTGCTCAGGTGAGCTAATAAAACAAAGCGAAGCAGACCCACTAAGGTCAGAATGAGACCTTAAATTTCAGAGGTCCAGATAAGCATTCAGAGGTCCAGATAAGCATAGCATGATAAACAGCATTTTTGTCTGCTGTGTTCTTATTATTTCATGATAAAATGTTGTAGGTACTCCTTAGAATGCCAATACCAATGTTATCCTGACGTTTACACACAACACATGCTACAATAGAGAAAGAATAAAGATATATCCTATGACGTCGCGTCTGAGAATTAATAACGTCAAGTAATAAACTCGATAATCCATTGGAGGATTAAATATGCGAATTAGTTAGATACGCCTCGTACGACGTCCTTAACGACGTCGCGTTTACTTATGGCGGACTATTGGTTTGTCATATGATAAATAAAATCTTGCATGCGTGCGCATGTATTACTGAATTTATTAAGTTCCTGGAAGAAAAGGGATAAAGTGCTCGTCAAAGCCTTTATCCTTTCTCCTAAACTCGTTCAATAAATTCAGTTATACATGAACACTCATGCAAGATCCTCTATATCCTTCCTTATCTGAAGCTTTGATTTTGTTTTGCTTTGGTACTGAAAAAATATATATCCACCTCATAAGGAGAACAAAAATTTTTCCAATGTCAGTTTCATACATTGTGTCTTAATAATAGCTCTGAATTTACATTAAAAAAAAAACCAAAGTATATATTATGATCATACTTTGTACCATGAACTACTTTTTTTTTAGGTCGTTTTATGGTTGTTTTCAATACCTTTCTCTCAGAGACCAGCTGTTGAGGCGGGGCTTAGGTCGATTGGTTAAATATGGTGAATTATGGATGCAATCATTGGACAACTAATTACAATAGTCCACGAATATGTCAAATCGGATTATGGATGTAAAGAGAAACGCGATCACTGAGGATACAGGCAATTGATTTATGTTAAGAGGACATGACAAGCCGTGAGCAGGAATAATGAGGGATAGCATTTTTCTTCAAAGTTTCATGTCAAAATGCTGTGGGTATTTCTTAGAATGGCACTGCCTAGTACACTGAGTATCATGTATATGCTTTAACAAACAGAAAAAAAACACATGCAACAAAGTATTCTTATTACTTTTCCTTATCAAAATCCCTGTATTTTTCCTCTGATAAAGGGGAAAAAAGTGTTTTATTTCTCAGTGTATGCACTGGTCTTTGGTCGGGTCCATCGGAGTCAAACTGTTGGTTTTCTTTTGCTACAACATTTCAGTTATTTCTTGCTGTTGAGTACTCACCTATGTTTCATCTCTGTGGTTATATAATATTTGTGTTCTCGGAAACGTTTGCACTGGTGAGTTAGGAAGCTTTGACTGAACAAATTAATTGTCTAAACCGAGACGGCAGTAAGGGCGAGGATTGCAGCCGCGTAAAATCGATTTAAGCACCCCGTCCACACACACCCGCGAACTATTTTGCACTGACCGTTCCAAAATAGAATTGAAGACAATGATCCCAAGTCTGTTCTACCGTCGGTTTATGTTTGCTAGAGGCCGTCTTCGAATATGTGTATCGCTTATATCTTGTTGTTTTGGATAGCCAGTTGGTCATTTCGGCTTTTCGCTATTGATGTTTCCATTAGGATCTACTATTTCACGTTTGTGTTTCTTTCCCTTTGATGTCTCCGATGGGAGATATGGTTTATTGTATGTATTCCTGATCATTGTCTTCACTTCTACCTTGTTTCCTATTCAGAATAAAAATGTTTACTGTAACTATACAAACATATAAAATGTATATCATGAAAGATTTATGAATCCAGGCTTGTTTGCGATTTCAGAAAGCATGGACTGTATCTGCGCAAGCTCATCCCCAGATTTGTTTGCTTGGTTTATCTGTTCATGTATGTGTCTTCATTTCTCCAAAGTTGGATTTTGGTTTAACCTCAAAAGATGCTGAATGGGATTCAGTGCTTAGAGATTAAAATTGATAGATGTGTGACCAACAGATCAATAACTGTGCTGTTGATTTACCATTGCCATATGTACAGCTACATGCAAAATTCTGCTTTGAATTAGAATAAAGAAGCACGATTTGATTACCATGATCAGGAATCGATACAATTATACCACAGCTCCCATCAGAAACACCAAAGGATAAGAAACACAAATATGAAAAAAAAAACACCCTAATGAAAACATCGGACAGCCAAATGGACAGTTACTTCCACATCAAATGACCAATGGGGTATCCAAAACAAAAATATAAGCGATACACACACTCAAAGACAAACAATAACAAAACTAAACCGCGACAGAAGACCAGCACTTGAACGGACAGCGGAAACGAATTCCACTGGGGGGCTTAAATCGATTTTACGCGGCCGCAATCCTCGCACTTACTTCCGTCGCGATTAAGCCAAATAATTTGTCCGTCTGAATGAAGGCCTCCTAACTCATCAGTGCAACATCTCCGAGAACACAAAAAATAATCAACCACAGGGATGAACCAACGGTGGGGACTAGACAGCAAGAAACCACTGAAATGCTGGAGCAAAAAGAAAACCAACAGTTGGACACCGATGGGCCCGACCAGAGACAGAGCATCAGGCACCAACCAACATTACATAAAATTAAATTCTCTCTAATTCTCAGTAAGCCTTTACGTTGGAACCGCCATAGAATCTGATACCTGACCCGCCTGCGTGCAATTAATCTTTGGAAGCAAAGTTGTCAAACGTGATTGGGTTAACTACCATGCATGCAGTCTGTCGTATGACGTTTTATGTTGTACTCAATTCATTTTATACCGAAGAATGATTTTACGTAATCAGTCATTGCAAGTATATATTTTTTCTGAATTCATGTACTGAGTCACCATAAACTTCAGGTTCAGATAAATTTTGTTGCAGTAGTTTAGGTCGTAGTACCAACGCGTTAATCCAAAATCGTTAATCCATAGACAAAATGGCAAACATCAATGCCCTGATCAACAGACATGGACCCCAGAAGAGTGCAATCAGGCGTCCGCGGATAGTAAGCATTACTTGGCAAGCAAGCTTCGCCCACCATGCCCATCGACCCGAACGAAGAAAAGGTGTAAATGCCGGGAAGGGTATGTCGAAGATTTTGAAGTCTTCCTATGGCTTTCCATTGGCAAACATATCAGAAATAATTCTGGAAATGGCCACATTGTACGGATCCACAAGATCATGGTGCCTCCCATAAAACTTCTTTAGTGTTGATACCAGTTTGGTTTTTTGATACCCCTGGCATAACAACCTGGTAGTGAGCACCGTCCCACGTTCCATAAAGTCCTGATACTTTGAACAGGCTCTAGCATAACGGATTAACTGTGAAACGTAAACTCCATATGCTGGTGCAGACGGGATATTACTGCTCAGGAAGGGAAAGTTAACAATGGGAAAATTGAAGTCATCTCGTTTATCGTACAGCCTAGTAGAAAGCTTCCCGTTGTCAATATAGAGATAAAAATCCAAGTATGAGGAGGAGGTTGCAGTCTCTGTTGTTTCCTTAATTTCAAGTTCACGTGGATAGATGAATTCCAAGTACTCTGCAAATTTAGCATTTTTCAGAGACAATAAATCATCTATATATCTGTAGGTGAAATTGAATTGTTGTGCAAGGCGTTTCTTGCCTGCTTTGAGGAGACTTTGTACAAACTCCGCCTCATTCGAGTACAAGAATAAGTCGGCAAGCAACGGTGCACAATTAGTACCCATTGGTATGCCAATTGTTTGCTGAAATAATAGGCCACTGAACTCCACGAAAATATTGTCAATTAGATATTCCAGCATCCTTATGACATCTGCATCAGTGTACTTTTGTGGTGCATCAGAGTGATCTCGAACGAAGTATGTGTCTTTGTAGCCAAGGACAACATACTGGTAGCGACGGTTACCATTCTTGTGGAAAAAACATTGATTTATGATTTCCTTGAGTTTAGATTTCAATTTATCATGAGGAATAGTTGTGTAGAGCGTTGAGAAATCGAAAGATTTTATGCTGTTTACTGACAGAAAAGACTGCGATTGAAGATGTTCTAGAAGCTCTTTGGAGTTTTTCAAGATCCACATCTGATTCACACCACTCCTGGCATATGCAGTGTCACAATATTTCTGAAGGCCATCTTTAACTGCAGTAAGGATTCGTGTTAGAATCTGTGAAAGAGGCTTGGTTGAGCACTTAGCTGAACCCGCGATATATCTCTGCTTGTACGGATTCTTGTGAAGCTTAGGAATCCAGTACAACTTTGGGAGTTCCATATCTTCCTTTGGGAGGGAAATTCCAAACGAAAGCATCACCGATTGGTGGTTTCGCAGAATTTCATCTTTGGACAAAGAAGAAAGATTATATGTTGGGTTGCCTGTCATAGTGCTCAAACCAAGCTCTTCTTTTAAGCAGTTTATATAGTGTGTTTTGCAAACAAACACAATATTGTTAGATGCCTTGTCAGCTGGAACAACGACAAACTTCTGATGGATTTCAGCTAACTCAGCAGCAACATCTGGATTATCAAACACCGAATAATGTCGGCGAGACATGGTTCTGCTGAGTACTGTTATAGGTCTGTTTACCAAGGCCATTACTGATTTTACCCATTCGGAGAGGGTGTCAACCTCCGCATCCTCTTTCCTAGCCCAGCGCCGTGCATACTCTTCAACAGAATCCAAAATTAATTTGGAATTCTGTTTCCAAGTAAAAGACTTTGGTTCTCTATATTTGGGGCCTTTTGAAAGAATGTCTCGAAGTTTGTCATTTCTAACAATATTGAGGTCTCCTGTAATGATATGACTTGCTGGTTTGTAACAAAAATAAAGAGATTTATGTCTAATATTGAATTTTGAAATTAAATCGGTATGACGTCTATAAAATTTTGAAAAAGGCTTCTCGTAGTTAACGATACCGATAACACTGATTAAGAAGTGTTGCAGTAAACAATTTATTGCGTGTGTTGAAGTCAGTTATATGACTAGACACTCTGGCAAATCGAATTAATTGCGAAATATAAACACCATAGGATGCCGCACGAGAAACGTCGCCATCCAAGAAAGGAAAATGTACAATCTCTAACTCAAAATCATCGCGCTGATAAACAAACCCAGCTACAGTAGATATATCGCATTTATCATATTTTTTGCAGGAAACAAACCCAGCTACTGTAGATATATGTTAATAAAAAAACGGGGCCTCGGTATCAGAAGAATTTGCTTTATTTAACTGAAGTTCTGGGGGATACATCTGACTGATCAAACCATCTAAATAGGTATTGTCAATATTTTAATAAATCAACCAAAATATCTAGAAGTCGAGCTAAAAGCTTCAATGATTCCAGATTAGTTTTCAACGGAAAGGGACCTCATGAAGTATATTTCATAACAAAGCAAGAACAGATCAGTCTCAAGGGCTGCGCGATTCGTACCCATCGGAATACCCACAATTTGTCTAAATAACTTAGTACCAAATCTGATGTAAATATTGTCAAGTAGAAAGGTGAGAGCTTCACAGACTTTATGACATGACTATAAAATAGAACTTTTATGCTCTTCAAAAGAAAAAAAAACATTTCTGATATTACATGCAAGATAGAGGAAATATTCCCTATGAAATGTACATTCTATTAAATAATATTTAATAAGATTATAAGGAAGTGTAGTGTAAAGGGTGGAAAGATCATAAGTGGACAGACTTGACTCTCTGGTTAGGCCCATCGGAGTCTAACTGTTGGTTTTCTTTTGCTCCAGCATTTCAGTGGTTTCTTGCTGTCGAGTCCTCACCGTTGTCTCACCTCTGTGGTTCTTTGATTTTTGTGTTCACGGAGATGTTGCTCTGATGAGTTAGGAGGCCTTCATGCGGACTGAACAAATTATTTGTCTAAATCGCGACGGAAATAAGGGCGAGGATTGTGGCCACGTAAAATCGATTTAAGCCCCCCAATGGAAATCTTCCACTGACCGTTCCAAGGCGGCTCTTCTGTGGCGATTTATTTATGTTGTTGTTTGTTACTTACTGTGTGTATCACTTTTGTCTTTTTATTTTGGATGGCCATATGGCCATTTGTGGGAAAGTAACTGTCCTTATGGCCTTCCTCTGTTTAGGTTTCCATTATGGTCTTGTCGCTTAATGTTTGTATTTCTTTCCCTTTGGTGTCTTTTATGGGTGGAGTAAGTTAATTGTATCAATTCCTGATCTTTGTTTTACTTCTACTTTGAAGCACGAAAATGTCTGGATTTCAATTTACGTAAAACTGCATCAGATTTTTTATAGACCAAAACAAATGTTCACCCTGATCTTTCGAAGACTTTGTCGGAATTTAATCACATGTTTTTGATGGCAGTAAAACATGAAGTTAATAATGTTGAAAGTTCAGTGGTGGTAAAAGAGCTTGAATTTGCAATAAACCATGCTTTGTATCGTCTTTTATGAAGTTTAGGTAACCAATATAACATACTTGTCTTGGCCTTCCGTAACACATACAGCAAACTTGGTGGATGAATCACAAATGTGGTCATCAACTACAGCCCTCTCTACAACCAAAGGCTTCAGTGCATAAGCCTCTTGCTGAAGAGTGTTAAACATAATGGAGCCGTCAAAGAAAAGCTTATAAGTGCATCGTGTGACAAATTTTGAATTTTGGGTTATTTGTCTGTTGATTTGAGTTTTTACGTCCCTGTCACTATTTTGGTAATTTATGAGACGTTGCTTCAGACTTTGCGGGACTTTTACGCGACATTGAGATGAATTGTCATCTCAAGGCCCTACCTCCCAAAGCAACTGCTAGGGCTTAAGAAGCGGTCCGACTCGCATCATTTTTTTCAGGGGCAGGCGTACACCTTAGCTGTTTACCAGTACTCAAATTCGGTCGGTTTCTGCTCTGCGGGGAAGCACCAAGCAGCCCAATTAATTTAATTCCAAGTCCCGATGGGCGTGGGCGCGAATTGCGGCTTAACCTTAAGTGCACTGCTAAAATTGTTTGATGTTTGACCTTCCATGCAAAGCATTTAATTGTACTGTCGGTTATGTTACCACATAGATGTCACACTTTATAACCGGTCGTCGAATTGCAGGTTTGGATTCAAACAGAGACACACAAAAGGTCCAGTTAAAGCCCGTATGAGCTGATTTGTAATTCTTGATACAAAACAGATATAGAACTTGTCACTCGAACAGAGGCACACAAATGGTTCAGTATTGTTTGGTCAATTAAAGCCAGTATAAGCTGATTGGTCGGTCATGATACATACAGATATAGAATTTGTCACTCAATGTTTTCGAATACTTCGGTGCTTCGACCCTCGAAGTATATGGCAAATATTTCGTGACACTGTACGATATCTATTATTTACTCACTCCCCAAGTGCTAACGTCACTTCTATAATAGTGATTTTGATTGGTAGAAATCCAGGCTAACACGCGCAATACGTTGTTCCAGTTCATACAAGGCAAAGGTTACGATTTTTTTTTAAACAGAACTCAATCTTGCCTGATATTTGTCCAGCTTTCCTAAATGTTAAAATGCCAATATTTCTAGCGTTTTGATATACAGTAAAATACGCTATTAAGACCACCTACAATTTAGACTAATTCTGCTTTAAAAAGCATATTTAGTTGGTTGCAGTATCTCCTTCTTTGGGTTTTTTGCATACACTGTCCTCTGGTCAGAGATCACCTTTTGGACTGATCAAAAGTGGTCTTGAGAACCACTTCTGCACAGTCCCACAGGTGGTCTTAATATAGGAATTTTATTGTATATGAATAGGACGAATATTTTCTACCGACCCACAAACATTGCCCATTTGGTTGGTATTACAAAATTAATGAATTTGTAAAACTTCATGCACAAAAAGTATTTATAACATTTGGCCCAGGCACTGAATACACAAGTATGATAGTAAACGTGGCTAAAGCATACATTTAATTGGTAAGAATAATACATTCTGTTATACTGTTTTATGTGACATTTTTTGGTGTTTGGAATGGTTGTAAAGATCACCCGTTCAGTTACTTACTTTAAAAATAATTCATTTCTTTTACTAAATTTCAATATACATTAGACTTTTTTTCAGTCAATTGTAGCGGATCAGAGGTCAGAGCACTAACAGCATCACGAAAACACGCCTATATAATTTTGATCCCCTTGAACCCCACTTTTATACAGAAAAACTGGGGTTTAAAGGGGTAAACATTTTTCTTATTTCTGCTCTAAAACATAGATTGTGGGTATTCGTAAGAATCGCCTCGATGAGGCGGTTCTAACGAGTACCCTCAAACTATATTTTGAGCAGAAATAAGAAATATATCGCAATTTTCAGCTTAAAGTTGTCGTATTTTCGGTGGTAAAGATTATCATGTATTTGTATATGCGTGTTTTCGTAATGATATATCAACTTACACCAATTATTTTGAACTGCAGACTTCAAAAACTGCTCCAATTCTGTCGATTTATGATTTTTTCCACCCTTTACAGAAGACTTCCTCATAATCTTATGAAAGAAAAACTTAATGATTTAACTGAAATGACCTTTGATGGAGACGATTGCCTGTGTCTTGTATGCAATGTAAGAAATGCTTTTTTCACTTCTGAAGGGCATAAAAAGTATAGCGAGCAAAGCGAGCAGTCGCGAAGCGACTGCGAGCTAACGTGAGCTCTGTGGTAGAGCATTGGTTTAGGAAGATTTGATTGAGAAATTATATAAATTGTACAAATGGGCCGACATGTTTAACTAAGATACATTGCTTCACTCATTCTGTTAAATGATTTCCCGTCTATGTTCTTTCATTTTTAATTTTATTGTTATTATTTTTTCATGTTATCCGAGTACATTATTTTAGGCGCGTAAATATTTAAATTTGTAGGTTAAAATTAAAATCTGCTTTTCCTTTCGTATGCCGAGTGCTACGGATTCTGCCATATTTGGATATCAAAACAAACCGAGAATAAATCAACGAATCGACGATCATTGTCGTATGCTTGTTTACAACCAATCAACATCACAACCTTGTCAACGCTATTTTCAGGTAAAACCTGTAAATAAAACCAAAATTTATCAACAAAATCAAAATAAATAAATTTTCTACTTTTTATGCAATCATTTCTCATTTTGTTTCGACTGTCTTGGTACATAATTTAAAAGATTATCAATAGAGGGACATGATTAGTTTGTAGAAAATGTGCCTGGGGATGGAAATCTTTTCTTCCATTGCATTTCCATGTCAAAGAAGGGTGATTCGTCAAAATCAAGAGAGTACAGACAAATGGTCTGTAGATATTCAATAACTGGCAAGAGTGCATAAAAAAGCTGCATTGTCTCATAGTCCTCGTTTTACTTAATTACTGTAGTGCGGATCAATGATGAAACACAATGGCTGGGCTACAAGGTGTGAAATAGAGGCAGCAGCTTAGCTACTAGGTTGTACCATTAATGTCTGGCTGCACTGAAATGAAAACTCTCATCATCTCACCACTTTTGGCCCCCTACATTCCAATCAAATCAATCTGATCCTTCAAAATAATCACTTTCAACTGCTACACAATATACAGCCAAATACAGCAGAAACAGACAACAAACTGCCACACCGTTATTGTGGTAATATGAATAAAAATGATCTGATACTGATCACAGCTACACTGCAAACCAACGTCCTTATACCGAACACAGCTACACTGCAACCCAACGCCTGATACTAATCACAGCTATGCTGCAAACGAACGTCCTCATACTGATCACAGCTATACTGCAACCCAGCGCCATGATACTGATTACATCTACCAAACTGCTCTCAATATGTACCAAACATAGTGTGCGATATGAATACCCAGCTGAAAATTAAGCTCCTAACGAAAAAAGGAAACGACATAAAAGAATCAATTATAGGTTTAGAAAACACAAAAATGGCACCAAACACCTGTCACTGTGAATTTTCTTATCATCCTATTCCCAATGAAAGCGAACAAATAAAATAAATCACAGTGAAACTGAACTCTTTTACTATATACCAGGTTTCATTTTGTTATGAACCACCAAGTTCCCAAGAGACCAGAAATGAAAAACTTACAAGACCTAAAAATTAATAAGTAGAATACAGAAAAATAAAATAACAGAACTATCAAAGTCCAGCACATTAAACAGCACTTCCACCTTCCTACATACAACTGGAACCAACAACTCTTCCACTATCTTGTCTGACACTAATTATTTACAAATTAGAAGTGAAGGCAATAATCAGGAATCGATACAATTAACCCACAGCTCTCATCAGAGACACCACAGGAAAAGAAACACAAACATGAAACAACAAACCCTAATGGAAACATCAATAGCGGAAAGCCAAAAGGACAGTTACTTTCCCACAGATTGGCCAATTAGCTATCCAAAACAAAATAATATAAACGATACAAACACTCAAAGACAAACCATTACACAAAATAAACGATGACAGAAGAACCGCCTTGGAACGGTCAGTGAAACGAAATCCACTTGGGGGTGGGGGTGGGCTTGGGGCTTAAATGATTTTAAGCCCTCTGATTTAAATGAACAAGAAAAACATCGCCCTCATTTTAGAAAATTAGGGATTATCTTACGAATTCCCAAATATCAATGAAACCAAACATCAACATACCAACAGGCTTAGGAGAACAAAACGAAGATTAAAAAATACAGGAAAAGCTCTCAATCACTCATTATGATATTCCCGATGCACCTCTAAGTACAGGCAGTGACATTTTAGACAAAACGCTTGACCATATACGAGCATTTGAATTGAAACAAATGTCCTATAAAATTAACCTATGTTCTGCCTGCCAGGAGCCGAGAATTGAAATGTAAATGGGTAGAGATACAATCTGTTACATGTGTTACACTGACAAACACTCTCTTAAAATGTTCTCTTAAAATAACATGGACCCAATGCCCTTCCCCAAACAACTGAATGACCTCTCGCCGACTGAGCAATAATTAATTTCAACTTGCATTAATGTTCATATGCTGAAACATGGTGGCATGGCTTCCAGTGAACATCGTGTCACATTTACCCAAGAAGTAAATAACAGACGTGAAGGCAATGATCAGGAATCGGTACAATTAACCCACAGCTCCCCTCAGAGACACCAAAGGGAAAGAAACACAAACAGACCCTAATGGAAACATCAATAGCGGAAAGCCAAAATGACAGTAAACCATTATTTATATTTTACTTTTGGTCCTTTGAGATCAGCGTGGATATTCTGAGAAATCAGAAATAAATTATTGGTTTAGACTCATATTCTAGACAGGTTTTTAATTATTTGGACCCAATTTTGATTTATATCAGTCTTTGAATCGACTGCTTATTCGAAATTCGCAAAATTGCAGTATGCTTCCTCTGGCTTTCTTTGCCGGATCATTACAGGGTCACTGATGAGGCTTTATTAGCCGAAACTACGTAGTATGACCCAACTTCTTTCTTATGAATGTTTTCATTGCTCTTAATGTAACTCGTTTTTGATTTTTATTTACTTTCCCACAAAATGACTAAAACGGCTATCTAAAATAAAATAAGATAAGCGACACAAAACACCCAAGACAAACCATAACAAAAATAGACCGCGACAGAAGAACCGCATTTGAACGGTCAGCGGAAACGAATTCCACTGGGCGGGGGGGGGGGGGGGGCGCTTAAATCGATTTAAATAAACCTGCACAAAATTTCCCCGCCTTCCACAAGAAATTAAAATAATAAAAGTTCGTAAACAAGGTGAAAATGATACATCTAAAGATTTTAAAGTTTGTCGTCTAAATGTAGAAAAGGCCATTCAGTGGCTTAAACAACATAATCACGCTTATTCTGACATTTTTGTCAGCCAAGAAAGATTAGATTAGTTGCCTGTCGGTGTTGAACTTATGGACATACCTTCTGTCGAGGTTCATGAATATACTACACATACTAACGACAGGGAGCCTGCGTCTCAACAACTTGATCCTGGTGGAAGCACAGGAAAATGCACTAGAAACTGACATATAGAGACATAAATGATCAAATCTCAAAAATCGATTCACAATACAACCAACCAATCATTAAGGCAGAAAATTACCCATGAAAGAAGGGGTGCTCTTGGTCAAAACCGCATCAAAATTAAAAAAAAAATCTATACCCACATGCCAGATGGTGTTTATGCTGATACTATTTTGGCAACGACATGGTTTTATGTGGCATGCAAAACAATTGCAGCTGATCTGAATAAACAAATACTGTGTACCTTTTCAATATGAAGAAGAAGTACTTTTAAAAGAAAACGAAAATGAGGAAGAAGGAGAAGAAGGTCCAAAGTCCTGGGATTTTAAACGTTTCAAGAATAAACTAGCTTTTTTGAATGGCCTTGTATTTCAACATTAAATCACAATAACAGAACAGAAGTGGAGACAATGATCAGGAATCAATACAATTAACCCACAGCTCCCATAAAAGACACCAAAGGGAAAGAAACGCAAACATGAAGCAACAGACCCCAACAGAAACACTAACAGCTGGAAGCCAAAAAGGACAGTTACTTTCCCAAAAAATGGCCAATAGGCTATCCAAAATAAAATAATATAAGCGACACAAACACCCAAAGACAAACCATAACAAAAATAAACCGCGACGGAAGAACCGCCTTGGAACTGTCAACGGAAACGAATTCCACTTGGGGGGGGGGCTTAAATCGATTTTACGTGGCCACAATCCTCCCCCTTACTTCCGTCGCGAACCTGTCACAAGTATGTATTTTATTTATGATAGTCGCTGACCTTGGACCCACTTATATCAAGTTTTCCTCTTCTACTTAACTGGTTTATTCATATTTACACACACTTACAATTAACACAAAATATGAGTATATATTCATACTCCAACTATTCGTCCAAGAGCATTGATAAATTCTTTCGACATGAAAGTCGCTAACCATGCAAATTAAAAACAGTCATGATATGACATAAATGCCTGCTATGATGACCATATAACAAGCGTTGACAGACTCAGAATTGTTTACTGGTGAAGTGTACATGGACATTCCTTCACCGGGACATCCTCTAAGGCGCTTCAAAAACAGCAATTTACATATCTTGCACAGAAATAGAGACAAGTAAGCCTGAATTTTTATAACATACTCAAAGTTTATTTTGAAGACTGTTGCAAATATTTCTGTTATGATTTAAACAGTTTTTTTATTTGCTACATTAGCTATATTGCTGTTATGTTCACCTACAGTTTCATAGGTTTAGAGATTAGAGTTGCATTTTGTAAAGTTATGTTACATTATATTTATATATATAGAAACATTATCGCTGATAAACATTTTGTTATTTCATTTAACGTCAGGAGCAAGGCTCGTCCATAGGCAGTGCCCTACTTTCATATTACATTATGGTCATGTCAGAAAGTTTGTGAAGCTCTCACTTTCCTTCTGGACAATATTTACATAAAATTTGGTACTAAGTTATTGAGACAAATTGTGGGTATTCCAATGGGATAGAATTGTCCACCCCTTGGGGCCGATCTGTTTTTGTTTTGTTCTGAAAGAGCCCGTATCATCCATTCGGACTGCTTATTGTTAAAATACTGAAACACCCATAATTTGCTATAAATACAATAAATCTGTTAGATCTATCATTTGTAATTTCAGTATACTTGTTTCTGATCTTGATATATATCTTGATATACCTAAGATTGTAAAAACACGGGTGTATTGCTATCCTGTTGTTGGTCATATTATAACTGGCAATTTGAAATTTATTACTGATTCTAGGATATGGCATATAATTTCTAAAGGACCGAAATAGCGATTTCTTTCTAGAATTGATTTCAATATGTTTAGAGATGAAATCGCTGCTGCCTTGAATGCATTTGGTAATCGATGGTAGTTGAGCATAAAACATAGAAGTGGAAGCAATGATCAGGGATCGATGCAATTAACCTACCACGGGCCTACGTGGGCTAGTGGTTAAGAGCGCTGACTCTTGATCATTAGGTCTCTCACCGCTGTGGTTCGAGACTCGCTCGAGACATATGTGAGACACCAAGTTCTGCAACGGAAGGTCAGGTGGTTTTTCTCCGGGTACTCCGGTTTCCGTCCACCTCTGGTTAACGATCGGCTCGATATGAGTGAAATAATCTTGAAAGGGCCGTAAAATTAAAACCAAAAAAAAAAAAAAATAAATAAAATAAATAAAATAAAATAAAATATAACCAACAGCTCCCATCAGAGACACCAAAGGGAAATAAACACAACCATGAAACAGCAGACCCTAATGGCAACATCAATAGCGGAAAGCCAAAAGGACAGTTACTTTCCCATAAAATGGCCTATAGGCTATCCAAAATAATATAAGCGACACAAACACCAAAAGACAAACCATAACAAAAATAAACCGCGACAGAAGAACCGCCTTGGAACGGTCAGCGGAAACGAATTCCACGGGGGGGGGGGGGGGCTTAAATCGATTTTACGTGGCCACAATCCTCGCCTTTACTTCCGTCGCGATAAAGAAAAAATAATTTGTTCAGTCCGCATGAAGGCCTCCTAACTCATCAGTGCAACATCTCCGTGAGCACAAAAATCAAACAACCATAGAGATGAAACAACGATGAGGAGTGGTCAGCGAGAAACCACTGAAATGCTGGAGCAAAAGAAACCAGCAGTTAGACGAAAGCCCTTAAAGAATGGAAAATTAGCATTCTGAAGCTAATGAACAAACGCATTTCTTTCTAATCTCAAACTACTAACTTATAACATCCTAAACCTAAGACGGCTTTACTTACCTAAAAGTAGGTTTTCAAGAATTTCATAAGAAGTTTGTTTCTGCTACAGCAGACAAGGCCCAAACAGTGCCGTCGTTGTTTGACACTCTTCTGCACGAGCTTGGTGGTACTAAGGCCTATGAACTGCAGCTTTCGGCTGTAGATAGGGCTGTAGTTGATACCACATTTTTATTCAGTCACCAGGTTTGCTGTATGTGTTATAAAAGGCCAAGGCAAGCTTCCTACGTTATATTGATTATCTAAACTTCGTGAAAGACCACACAAAGCACGGTTTATGGCAAAGTCAAGCTCTTGTACCTCCACTGAACTTTCCAAATAACAGCAGAACCAAGGGAGAGGATTGTGGCCACGTTAAATTATTTAAGCGCCCACAACCACCTCCCACATCTCCAGTAAAAAATTTTTACTGACTGTTCCAAGTCGGTTCTTCTGTTGAGCTTTAATATTATTATATTTAGTCTTTGCATGATTCCTGATTTTTCTATTTTAAGTTTGGAAAAACGTTTTGGCTTTCTGCTTGATAAATTTTCATTATTGTGAAGTTATTTAAGGTTTGTGTTTCTTTCCCTTTGGTGTCTTGGATTAGACACGCTAGTTATTTGTATCGATTCCTGATCATTGCCTCACCTTTTTGTCCCAAAAGCTCGGACATATTTTTACCTGTATTTCATTTGTTCATTCGAAGTTGTGTGCGAAGGCTGCTTACCAAGAAATGCTTACTATTCGCGGACGCCTTATTTCATCGTTCCTTCTGGAGTCATCTCTTTTGGTCTGAACATTCTGATTCCCCATTCGTCTACGGAAATATGAGTTTGGATTGTGGCTTGGGCATGATGATCAGAAGCGCTTTATGCGATAACTTTCTGTTCAGATTAGTCAGAATAGCCGAATATGTAACTACTCAATGAATGAAAAATCATCACGAAAACACGTCTAATTTTGACCCCCTTGAACCCCACTTTTATATAGTAAAACTGGGGTTTCCGGGCGTATACCTTATTTTTCTTATTTCTGCTCTGAAATATAGGTTGTGGTTACTGTTTAGAGGCGGTAATATAGGTTGTGGGTACACGTTAGAACCGCCTCTATGAGGCGGTTCTAACGAGTGCCCACAATCTATATTTTGAGCAGAAATAAGAAAAATATCACAGTTTTTCATCTTAAAATTTTCATTTTTTCGGCGAAAAAGGTGGCAACGTATTTGTATAGGCGTGTTTGCGTAATGTGATGTAAAGGCAATGATCAAATATCGATACAGTTACAGTACACCTCCGCATCCAAGACATCAAAGGAAAAGAAATACAAACACAAAACAACCCGACCATAATGAAAACTTAACAAGCGGAAAGCCAAAAAGACACTCATCCACCCACAAAACGACCAAACGGTCATAAAAAAGACATCAGCAAACACACACACACGCAAAGACGAACTATAACAACTACAAACCACAACAGAAGAACTGCGAAAAACAACTTAAAACATAGACGGAGAAAAGCTAAGGAGATAAGAATGTTTTAAGAATGAGAGAAAGAATGAATTAAAACAAAAAAGTTGGAAAACTGACCCAAAGTTCAACGCCTATATAACAGTTCTGTTGAACCTTCACACCCTGAAAATCTTATTCCTGTCATACATGACGTTGAATATAATAGTTATCATGCATTCCCGTAGCCTGGTCTTTTCTTAGCAAACGATGGTGTAATTTCTGTTTGATGTCAATAAATTGAATAAAGGCATGATACTCGAGATAATAAAATCAAGTTCACTTTACGAACCGTCAGTCACTATTGTTGAAATTTGATATATTGAATATCAAACACTTCAGCGTGACACCATTGAATTATTAATACCATTATGTAATTCTTGGACTATTAAGTAATACGAGAAAACCCTTGAAATGTCAGTACAGATTAGATATCGCTGCCCACCTTCGGCGGTGCGATTTTGAGAGCGTGCAACAAAACAGCATGTCGTTTAGCCAAGTTGATGCTCAAATAACAACCTAAGGGATTCGGTCGCAGCCTCTCATAACAGTTGTAAAGGTCCTTCCCTAAATGTGTCTCGACTAAGAAACCCACCGAAATTTCATTTTCCAGGCCGGCTTAGTCGGATGCTCGTCCGACTTGTGAACAGGATCTCGCGAGACATCGCCGGACCCGTCATTTGTTCCAACATACACTGCCTCTAGCTTCCGTCGCTACATAATTGCTTGTCGCTAAAGAAATAATAAAACAGAAACTCGGATTTTCCATCTTTAGGGCGATCATTGTTTCAAAAGGCCACCGTCAAAACATTCCTGCTGCTTAACTTGCTTTTTGACTTTCAGTGATGTATCTAAAACATTTGGATGAAAAGAGAACGGTAGGTCTATGCCGCTCATCACTTCAACTGGTGCGACTAGGATTGTATGGCGATTTTAAATTCATCGCAAGCAATTAACTTTGCAACTGTTCAACTAAAAGCTAATGTATATCAAGTGTTTCTTCATCTATTAAGGTCGCCATAATTGTTTTCATGCATGACCTTTGTGACCGTTCTTGGGGGTTGAAGGTTGTCGTGAAGATACCGTGGTTTGAGAACATTTTTGGGGCAATGTTTAACTGTATTAACAATTGTTTTAAAAGTGTATGTGTTTATGTGAACATTTTATGTGACGTGTTACGCTTTTTCATAAGTTGTTGAAGAAGTTGACGATGGAAGGAGGATATTTGTTCTGTTTGTGCCGCTAAGATGGAACAGATTTATCCTGTTTGGGCCTCACTGAATTTGTGCTGATTTCACTGCCGATTCTAAGGGGTTTATTCGAAATACGTAGAAAGAATTGGTTGTGTGGTGAAGTTTTATATGTCACCGATGCAAATTACTTTTTAGAAATCGTTTTAAACAATTTGAACGCAAACTGATATTAAAAAACAATGAAATAAACGAATTCCGAAATTCAATTGTTATTTTGTTTATTACCTCCCCTTGTTTCTTTAAAATTTCATTTCGCTTATTTTTTATTTTTATATAGTCAATATATGGTATATCAAAATGTTGCATCTCGCATATTTTACAAATATAAAGAAACAAATTTACCAAATAGAAGTGGAAGCAATGATCAGGAATCGATACACACAGCTCCCATCAGAGACACCAAAGGGAAAGAAAAACAAACATGAAATAACTAGACCCGTATGGAAACACCAGTAGCGGAAAGACAAAAGGGCAGTTATTTTACCACAAAATGGCCAGTTGATTACCCAAAACAAAAAAGATATAAGCGACACTGAAAGACAAACCATAACAAAAATAAAACGCTACAGAAGAAGCGCCTTGGAACGGTCAGTGTAAAGGATTTCACTGGGCTCTTAAATCGATTTTACGCGACCGCAATCCTCGCCCTTACTTCCGTGGCGATTAAAGAATTATACACTTTGGTCATGTCAGAAAGTGTGTGATGCCCTCACCTTTCTACTTGACAATATTTATATTAGATTCGGTACTAAGTTATTTAGACAAATTGTGGGTATTCCGATGGGTACGAATTGCGCACTTCTTGTGGCTGATCTGTCCTTGTATTGTTATGAAGGAGACTCTGCTTCTTCTGTACGGATTTCCCATTCTATTAAGAACTTTAATACTATGTTGCCTTCGGTATTGGTTAGACCCTTAAATTTGTCTTCTGTAACTTCAGTTAATTTCAATGGAGCAGGCAATACCAATGTTTTTGGGAGTAGTCTTCGTATAAGACTATCTCCTCTCAAATCGCCCATCCTTCGAAAATATACTAATCCGTGAAAAAGAAGTGGAATGTATCCTAGTATTTCTAAGTGCAATGCCAAGAGGTGCAGATGTCGTTCGCATTTAAGCACTGCGTCTACCGTTACTTCATCTGTAAACGGTAGACGCTTCTCCGTAGTTAACATGTCTGATTTGACATGGCAGTCTACAGATTCAATTTATCTAACTACATGGCGTGCTGCAAACTGTAATATGCAGTACGTCGGTCAAATTAACCGCATGCTTAAAACTAGATTGAACGAGCATTATCGTACTATGAGTAAGCCTAAGAAAACTGACACTTTCTTGTACAGTCACTTTCGACGTACAGGTCATTCTGTAAATAACATTGTTATACAACCAGTGGAAAAACTTTATTACGATGCAAATTCTACATCTAGATTCAAAATAATCAAAAGACATGAAGCTGAACTGAAATGGATTAAATTTTTACAAACCCCTTTTCCACTGGGATTTAATGACAACATTTATCATGAGGGTAATATTTCCAGAATGCCGGACTTTGATATTTTCTCGCTCCTGGAATGTCGAAAACGCAGAACTAGATCTCACGGCACCAGGAAAAATAGTAATTTTAAACGTAAATCACGTGCGTTTAAACGAAACAATACTAGACTGAAGTGATTGTCAATTATATTATTAAATCATGGACGCCACTCTATGCTTTCATTTTTAAGTTCATTACCCTTTTCTGTTTTACGTCTTCTGGACACCGAGGCGAATAAATTCTACGATAGTTCTCATCAGTTATATGATGCGGCTCTCTTAACTAGAGGCTATACTCAGCATACTCTCCGTCCTTACATTGATTCTGAAATTAATCATAAACGCCATTTCTTCAAAATATCCTTCATTAATAAGGGTATGGATTTTATAGATTTGCCCAGTATCTTCCGTGAGAGATCGGTGCTTTCTTCCATTCCTGCTTATTTTCAAAATACTGAAACACCTATAAATTGCTATAAATATAACAAACCTGTTAGATCTATCATTTTTAACTTCAATAAACTTGTTTCAGATCTTGATATTGATATTAATACTCCTGATTCATGTGATTGTAAAAACTCAAAGTATTGCTATCCTGCTGCTGGTCATGTAATTACTGGCAATTTGAAAATTATTCCTGATTCTAGGATAAGGAATATAATTTCTAAAGGACCGAAATATCGGTTTCCTTCTAAAATTGATTTCAGTAAATGTAGAGATGAAATCGCTGCTTCCTTGAATGAATTCGGTAATCGATGGTGTAAGCGAGAGTATGTTGAGCATAAAGCCCTTAAGGACTGGAAACTTAGCATTTTAAAACTAGTGAATAAACGCATTTCTTTCTATTCTCAAAATACTAACTTATTACCTCCTAAGCCCAAGACGTCTTTACGTCATCTTAAACTAGGTATTCGAGAATTTTATAACAAGTTTGTTTTGGCCCCTGCAGACAAGGCCGCTAACAACGTCGTCGTTGTGTGACGGCTCCACTATATTAACACGCTTAAGCAGGAGCTTGGTGGTACTAAGGCCTATGAACTTCAGCCTTTAGCTGAAGAGAGAGCTATAGTGGATAAACATGTTTGTCATTCAGCCACCAAATTTGCTGTGTGTGTTAACGAAGGCCAAGACAAGCTTCCTACGCTATACTGGTTACCAAAACTTCATAAAAGACCTTACAAAGCACGGTTTATTGCAAATTCTAGCTCTTGCACTACCACTGAACTTTCTAAATTATTAACTTCCTGTCTTACTGCTATTAAAACGCATGTGATTAAATATTGTGATAAAGTCTTTGAAAGATCAGGAAGAAATCTGTTTTGGTCTATTACAAATTCGAATGAGGTTTTAAATAAATTGAAATCCAGACATTTTCGTGCTTCAAGGCTGTCTACTTACGATTTTTCCACTCTTTACATTACACTTCCTCATAATCTTATAAAAGAAAAGCTTAATGATTTAATTGAATGGGCTTTTCACAGAGAAGATTCTCTCTATCTTGCATGTAATGTCAGAAATGCATTTTTAACTTCTAAAGAGCATAAGAATTATACACTTTGGTCATGTCAGAAAGTGTGTGATGCCCTCACCTTTCTACTTGACAATATTTGTATTTGATTCGGTACTAAGTTATTTAGACAAATTGTGGGTATTCCGATGGGTACGAATTGCGCACCTCTTGTGGCTGATCTGTTCTTGTATTGTTATGAAAGAGACTTCATGTTGTCGCTTTCCATTGATAACCAATCTGAAATTATTGAAGCTTTTAGCTCCATTTCTAGATATTTAGATGATTTATTAAATATTGATAATAACTATTTCGATGGTTTGATCAGTCAGATTTACCCCCCAGAACCTCAGTTAAATAAAGCAATTTTATCTGATACCGAGGCCCCGTTTTTGGATTTACATCTATCTATTGTAGATGGATTTGTTTCGTGCAGAATTTATGATAAACGCGATGACTTTGATTTTGAGATTGTAGGTTTTCCTTTTTTGGATGGTGCTGTTCCTCGTGCGCCATCCTATCGCGTTTATGTTTCGCATTTAATTCGATTTGCTAGAGTGTGTAGTCATGTAACTGACTTCAACACTCGTGGTGAATTATTAACGGCTAAACTCCTTAATCAGGGTTATCGGTACCATAGGCTGCGCAAGGCCTTTTCGGGGTTTTATAGACGCCATTCTGATTTAATTTCAAAGTTCAATATTGGACTTAGGTCTCTTCTGCGGCAGGGTCTATCGGGACCCGAGTTTTGTGGTGACTTAGTATATAAGTTCAGAAAAATATATAACCGCAATGACTTCAGCGCCCAGTTTCGTAGAGTCATTCTACGATATAAAAAGATTGGGTGCAGCGTGGATGTTATACGACAGACTGCATGCATGGTGGTTGACCCAGTCGCGGTTGGCAGCTTTGCTTCCCTCTTTGATTGCACGCCGGTGGGTCGGGCCTCGGATTCTGTGACGGCTCCAGCGTAAGGGCTTGTTGAGAGTTGGGGAGATCTGACTCGAGGTAATGTTGGTTGGTGCCTGGTGCTCTGTCTCTGGTCGGGCCCATCGGGGTCTGGCTGTTGGTTTTCTTTTGCTCCGGCGTTTCGATGGTTTCTAGCTGTCGAGTCCTCGCCGTTGTCTCACCTCTGTGGTTCTTTGATTTTTTGTGTTCACAGGGATGTTGCGCTGGTGGGTTGGGGGGCCTTCAAGCGGACTGAACATTATTTGTCTAGATCGAGACGGAGGTAGGGGCGGGGATTGTGGCCACGTGGGGTCGGTTTAGGCCCCCAGTGGAAATCATTTCACTGACCGTTCCGGGGCGGTTATTCTGTGGCGATTTATTTGTGGTGTTGATTGTTACTTACTGTGTGTATCACTTGTGTCTTTTTATTTTGGATGGCCATATGGCCATTTTGTGGGAAAGTAACTATCCTTATGGCCTTCCTTTGTTTAGGTTTCCATTATGGTCTGGTCGCTTAATGTTTGTGTTTCTTTCCCTTTGGTGTCTTTGATGGGTGGAGTAAGTTAATTGTATCGATTCCTGATCTTTGTTTTACTTCTACTTTTCATGTTGTCGCTTTCCATTGATAACCAATCTGAAATTATTGAAGCTTTTAGCTTCACTTCTAGATATTTAGATGATTTATTAAATATTGATAATACCTATTTCGATGGTTTGATCAGTCAGATTTACCCCCCAGAACTTCAGTTAAATAAAGCAAATTCTTCTGATACAGAGGCCCCGTTTTTGGATTTACATCTATCTATTGTAGATGGATTTGTTTCGTGCAGAATTTATGATAAACGCGATGACTTTGATTTTGAGATTGTACTTTTTTTATGGTGCTGTTCCTCGTGCGCCATCCTATGGCGTTTATATTTCGCAATTAATTCGATTTGCTAGGGTGTGTAGTCATGTAACTGACTTCAACACTCGTAATAAATTACTAACGGCTAAACTCCTTAATCAGGGTTATCGGTACCATAAACTACGCAAAGCCTTTTCAAAATTTTATAGACGCCATTCTGATTTAATTTCAACATTCAATATTGGACTTAAATCTCTTCTGCAACAAGGTTTATCGGAACCCGAATTTTATGGTGACTTAGTATATAAATTCAGAAAAATATATAACCGCAATGACTTCAGCACCCAATTTCGTAAAATCATTCTTCGATATAAAAAGATTGGGTACAACATGGAGGTTATACGACAGACTGCGTGCATGGTAGTTAACCCAATCACGGTTGGCAACTTTGCTTCCCTCTTTAATTGCACGCCGGTGGGTCAGGCCTCAAATTCTATGACGGCTCCAACGTAAAGGCTTATTGAGAATTAGAGAGATCTAATTCAAGGTAATGTTGGTTGGTGCCTGATGCTCTGTCTCTGGTCGGGCCCATCGGAGTCTAACTGTTGGTTTTCTTTTGCTCCAGCATTTCAGTGGTTTCTTGCTGTCGAGTCCTCACCGTTGTCTCACTCCTGTGGTTCTTTGATTTTTGTGTTCACGGAGATGTTGCACTGATGAGTTAGGAGGCCTTCATGCGGACTGAACAAAGTATTTGTCTAAATCGCGACGGAAGTGAGGGCGAGGATTGTGGCCACGTAAAATCGATTTAAGCCCCCCAGTGGAAATCATTCCACTGACCGTTCCAAGACGGTTCTTCTGTGGCGGTTTATTTATGGTGTTGTTTGTTACTTACAGTGTGTATCACTTGTGTCTATTTATTTTGGATGGCCATATGGCCATTTTGTGGGAGAGTAACTGTCCTTATGGCCTTCCTTTGTTCAGGTTTCCATTATGGTCTGGTCGCTTAATGTTTGTGTTTCTTTCCCTTTGGTGTCTTTGATGGGTGGAGTAAGTAAATTGTATCGATTCCTGATCTTTGTTTTACTTCTACTTAGAATCGTCATAGAATCTGAGGCCTGACCCACCGGCGTGCGATTAAAGAGGGAAGCAAAGTTGTCATCCGTGATTGGGTTAACTACCATGCATGCAGTCTGTCGTATAACATTTATGTTGTACCCAACCTTTTTATATCGCAGAACGATTTTTCGAAATCGGGTGGTGAAGTCATTGCTAGTATATATTTTGCTGAATTTATATACAAAGTCACCATAAAATTCGGGTTCCGATAGAACTTGATGCAGAAGAGATATACTAAGTCACCATAAAATTTGGGTTCCGATAGACCTTGATGCAGAAGAGATTTGAGTCCAACATTGAATTTCGGAATTAAATCGGAATGACGTTTTTGAAAAGGATTTGCACAGTTCATGATACCGATAACCCTGATTAAGAAGTTTAGCCGTTAACAATTGATTACGAGTGCTGAAGTCAGTTGCACGACTACACATTCTGGCAAACCGAACTAATTGCGAAATATAAACGCCATATGATGCCGCATGATGATCATCATCATCCAAGAAAGGAAAATTTACAATCTCAAAATCCAAATAATCGCGTTTATCATAATTTTGTGCTACGACAGAAAGATGTAAATCCAACAACGAGACCTCGGTATTAAAAGAATTTGCTTTATTTAACTGAAGTTCTGTGTGTGTGGGAGGGGGGGGATAAATTTGACTGATCAAACCATGGAAATAGTTATTGTCAAATCATCCAAACATCAAGAAGTCGAGCGAAAGGCTCCAATGAGTTCAGATTGGTATTCAATGGAATGTGACAGCATGAAGTCTCTTTCATAACAAAACAATAACAGATCAGCCACAAAGGCTGCGCGGGATACTCACAATTTGTCTAAATAGCTTAGTACCAAATCTTATGTAAATATTGTCAAGTAGAAAGGTGAGAGCTTCACACACTTTCTGACATAACCATAAAGTATAATTTTTATGCTCGTTAGAAGTGAAAAAGGCATTTCTTACATTACATGCAAGATAGAGGGAATCTTACCAATGAAATGTCCATTAAATGAAATCATTATTTTTTTTATAAGATTATGAGAAAGTTTAGTGTAAATGGTGAAAAAATCATAAGGAGACAGACTTGAAGCACGGCAACATCTGGATTTCAATTTATTTAAAACTTCATTAGAATGTTATATAGACCAAAACAGATTTCTACGTGATCTTTTGAAGACTTTGTCGCAATATTTAATCATATGTTTTATGATGGCAGTAAAACACGAGGTTAATAATTTGGAAAGTTCAGTTGTGGTACCAGAGCTTTAATTTGCAATAAACCGGTCTTTTAGGAAGCTTAAGTAACCAATATTACGCAGGAAGCCTGTCTTGGCCTTCTGTAACACATACTGCAAACTTGGTGGCTGAATGACAATTGAGGTGATCAAATACAGCCCTCTCTACAGCCAAAGGCTGCAGTTCACCGGTGTAGTACCACCAAGCTCTTCCTGAAGAGTGTTAACATAATGGAGCCGTCAAACAGCGACCACATAATAGTAATGGACAAAAAAGCCCTTTTTGCTTAACAAAAAATCAGTGGTGCAAAAAACAGGCAAACATTAGTCCCGCCTGTATGAATCGCAAAAATGCAACTTGAAATTATGCGGTAAGATTACGCTAAAGCTAGACAACGTGAAGCATACTTTTCTTGTGTGTCAAATAACCGTTTTATATATTGAACTGCCAATGCAAAGCAAATGCTAACTTGCAAACAAAAGCTAATGAAATTTTCATCTCGTAACACACATATCAAAAACGTCACAAGCAGAAAGCCAAAAGGATAGTTTTATTCCATTGAAAGTGGACAGGCGAGTGTCAACCACAACAGAAGCTGTGCTTTGGAACTGTTGGAAAAAGGGAGGTTGTGAGCTTCCATCGATTGTACGTGGCCATAAGTCTTGCCCTGCAGTTTGTTTGTTTGTTTAATTTGAGGTTTAACGTCCCCGTCAACACTGTAATGGTCATTTTGGAGACGTTGCTTCCAATGTTGTGGGACTTTTACCCGACATTGAGATAAAATGACAGCTCAAGCCCTGTCGCCCAATGAAACTGATAGGGTTTATCAGCATGGATGATCCGACTCGTGCGCACCGCTTTGCCTGGGCAGGCTTAGATCCTCAAAGCGGTTTACCAGTACTCATGTGCGGGTCGGATTCAGCTCTGCGTGGAAGCATCATGCAGCCCATATTCAGCACGCCGTGGTTTACACAAAGGGTGCACATAAAGCATTAAACGTAGAAAGCCTAGGATCAGTTTCATTTTCAAAACAAACAAACAAAGAAAGAAAAACAAAGGCATTTATAGAACATTTATGTTGCATTTTTTATAGAACATTAAACTTTACCACAGCTGGTCTTAAGGGAATGTGTGGCGGCCTCCCCTTCATCATTGTGTGCGTTATATATTGTAGACCTTTGGCACTTAGAAGAAATCGATGGTCTCTGATGCTTAATTGGCCGAAACTAGTTAGTCTGGCAAGGGAAAACATGTACACACCATTTTTCTGTCCTTTGTTGAGGTCCTTATTTCCAAGGGATTACTGTTTATACAGATTATTTCAAAATTCAAACTTTAACTACATCATGAAAACACGCCTATATAATTTGACCCAACTTGAACACCACTTATGTATAGTAAAACTTGGGTATACAGGTGTAAAACACATTTTTCGTATTTCTGCTCTAAAACATAGATTGTTGGTACTCGTTAGAACCGCCTCGATGAGGCGGTTCTAACATGTACCCACAATCTATATTTTGACCAGAAGTAAAAAAAAAACAACAACAAAAAAACAGCATTTTTCATCTATAAATTTTCTTTCTTCTTCGACGGTAAAATTGACAATGTATTTGTATAATACATACATACATACATACATACATACATACATACATACATACATACATACATACATACATACATACATACAAAGACATACGATAACAATCATTATGATAACTCACCTGTGCGACAAAGTGCATTTTTCACATCTCCAAAATGGCTACTTTTCTGATGAAAATCCGAGATATTTTTGTGAAAATGCTCAAAACCTAGGTTGTGGGTGCTCGTTAGAACCGCCTCATTCAGGCGGTTCTAACGAGTACCCACAACCTATTTCTTGGAGCTGAAATAAGAAAAATAGTGTATACCCCCGTAAACCCCAGTTTTCTCTATATAAAGTGGGGTTTAGGGGGTCTTCATTTCACGGACTGGTTCACGTGATGGATAAACCGCAACAGAAGCGCCAGCTTGGAACAGTTAGTCAGAAATTATTTAACTGGGTTGCATACATTGATTAAACATGGCTTCAACCCTCGCCCCAGTTCAATCTCGGTCCAAAAAACAGATTTGTCCATCAAACTCATCAGTGCAACTTTGTGCCGGGTTTATTTGCATTTCTTTTTCTAATTTATGTTTATGAAATATATTTCTGATTGCCTTTAAGACATTTTAGTTGATATATATTACATGCAATTTTCACCTAATTTCTTTTAAAGACGTATTTTCTATCTTCAAAAATTGATTAGAAAAGAAAACAAGTTAATTTCCTATAACTGATTCCCCAGTGGTTTGTCAGACAGCTTTTGTTGTTGTTAATGTTGACATCCTTTTTCAGACAGAAAATCAACACTGTCATTAATGTGATTAAGCCGATGATAACTTAAGTTACCAAATAAAACGATGTTTCTTTCAAAAATACATCCTGCGAAGATAGCATCATCGCTTGTGTTGATAGACTGACTTTAACAAAATTGA
This sequence comes from Lucinisca nassula, assembly GCA_963580285.1. Lineage (NCBI taxonomy): Eukaryota > Metazoa > Mollusca > Bivalvia > Lucinida > Lucinidae > Lucinisca > Lucinisca nassula. Next base: position 72,965,218 of record OY757021.1, read on the forward strand.
CGCTTCTGGTGACCGTTTGATTACTGTCAAGTCAATTGCTCATCAAGATAACAAGTTCAACGAAGACCCCCCTCTAAACCCCTCTTTATAAAGAGAAAACTGGGGTTTACGGGAGTATAGATTATTTTTCTTATTTGTGCCCCAAAACATAGACCTGGCGTACTCGTTCGAACCGCCTCAATTCTAACAAGCACTCAAAACGTGTATTTGCAGTATAAATAAAAAATATCATGGATTTTCACCAAAAAAGTAGTCATTTTGGAGCTGTGACAAATGCACTATGTCGCTAGAGAGATATGTTATTTCTTCACGGAAGTGAAACCATTCACGCTGACATGGCAGCACCCAGCGAAAAGGGACTTAAAGCATGTGCGTCCAACGAATACTCATATCCGCAGACAGAAATGGGAAATTCGGTTTACTGAGACTCTTCATATTCAGCAGCTATGCAAAGCTGCACGCCCTCCAGCGTAAATCTTACCAGAAGCCAGTTGTTCAACGCATAGCGAGCTTAACGGTCAAATTTTTAACGGTTCTAGCATGTACAATATTTAACCTTCTGTTATTTTTGCAGGAAAAATGTGAGTAGCACTTGCATTTTCAAAAAACTACTCACATTTTTTAGCAAACATATCAGTGTAAATACCATATTTCATGATTAAAGTTTTAAGGGGGAGGGGTGATTTTATGAAACAAAATAACCAGGACATGGTAAAGCAAGAAAAAAATAGCTAGGATGACCATGCGTCTGAAAAGATAGCCAGGATCGGGCTGACCAAAACATAATTCAACTCGTAGTGGGGAATAAAGTGTGGATTGGAGTACGAGGACTGTTCAAATATGAATGCAAGTAGAACGTTTTCTCATGCACTAATGCGAAAATCACATCACCTGGAAATAAATATCACAGCGTAGAAAAATATTTTACCTATACATTGATACCAAACCTGTTAAAATCCGTGCACTTTAGCCAAGTATATAGTTAGATAAACACTGTCTACTCTTGTATACTAATACAAAACATGGTTGGAAGAAGGTCAGACTACGCCGTTGAAATACGGTCCTATATTAAGAATCGTTGTATTCTTGGTATACGGTGCAAAGACACTTTTGATGAAATATGTTCGGTTTATGGGCATAATGAAATGTCTTTTCCGACAGTTTTTCGTTGGTGTAAGAAATTTAGCTGTGGGCTATGCTCAACAGAAGATGCTACACATGATCGTCGGCCGAAAAGAGCAACATCTGCCAAGATGGTTGCTAGTGTGAAAGAAATAGTTGCTACCGATGCACAATACACCACTAGGCAAATAGCTTATATGGTTGGCAACTCATTAGGAGCAGCTCATACAATTCTGAAATGGGATTTGAAAATGACAAAGATCTGTGCTAGATGGATTCCCCATCTGTTGACAGATGAGCAGAAAGAGACACGCGTTCAGTGCGCCAAGAAGTTGCTTAAAAAGTTTCAAAATTACAATGCACGGTCTTTCGCTAATGTCGTCACAGGTGACGAGACATGGGTTCACTTTTTTGAGCCAAAACGAATTCAGAACAAAATATGGGCAACAAAGTATTGCAAAGACCATGCATTGCAAAGCGGAACATGCGCGTCAAGAAGGCAATGTATGTCATATTCTTTTCAAATCAGGGCCCTGCTATTCAGGTTGCTGTGCCTAAAGGCATATCTGTAAATGCGAAGTTTTACAAGAATAAAGTTCTTCGAAAATTGAAGAAATATTTCAAAGAACCAAGACCCGCAACTGGTTTGGCCAATGTCAGATTGCTACATGACAATGCGTCATCGCACAAGGCGTTCATTGTGCAAGACTATCTGAAGCAGGAAAAGGTTGTTGAACTCCCTCATCCCCCATATTCCCCTGACCTTGCCCCGTGTGACTTTTTTTTGTTCCCGCGGCTGAAAAAAAATACCTTTTTGGTCGAAAATTTGTACAGCGCAAACACATCGGTTCTGCAATATACCAGTGCCTTCATTATGATTGGATCAGAAGACTGAAAGTTTGTATATCTGTTAAAGGGGAATACTTTGAGGGGACAAAATAAATTTTTCATCGAAATCTATCACGGAATCATGTTTATGTTCTTAGTTGCATTCATATTTGAACAGTCCTCGTATTTAAAGGGTAGATACTGTATGTTAAGGCATGCTATGACTCCACTAGTTATTACCCTAAAAAGGGTTAATGCTTTGTGTTCGGCAGACACTGAAGTGTTCAACTTTAATATTGAAGCTCTATCTTACGGTTCTTTTGACATTCTTTTGTGGTGTTTTTTTAAGTTTGATATTTCCTTGTTTGGCAAAGTGGGGGCATGTAAGAAACTAACATAAAATAGTTAATACTGTTTATTTATTGTTTAAGTTTTGCATTGTTTGTGTTGTAACAGTCTGAAAATTGTAATTGCCTATTTAAAAGGCAAAACATTACTAACATTTAATATATAATTATACATGTATATCTGAAAGCTACAGAGAATTAATGCATTATATTTCAAGTATTAAGTGTCTACAAAATGCTTGCTTAAAAGGTACATTGAGCAAACACTATCATTAAAATAAAGGTCCATGTAAGTGCTATTATTTATACATTGCTTGTCATATTTTAAATGCTATCATTTAAAGTACAGATAGAGATACATGACATTTGTTTCTGTATCACGCCATTTGGAAAGAAGCTGTATCGAAAAAAAAAAAAAAAATAAATAAAGGACGGGGGTTTAAAAAAAGGCAGGATCCGTTTCTTGAAGTATAAAAACCCCAGGACCATCTTAATCTCCCCCATAAAAATCAAATGGTCTCTCCCTAATGGCGTCTATCATATAGCCAGAACACAGAACAAGCATTTTGTCGATGAACATTTGTAATATTTTTTCTTGTTACCACTCAAAACATAGGGTGTGAGTGCCCGTTAGAACCGCCTCTTTGAGGCGGTTCTAACGGGTACCCACAACCCATGTCTTGGAGCAGAAATAAGAAAAATAATGAATACCCACCTAAATCCAAGTTTTCTCTGTACAAAATGGGGTTTAAGGGGGTATTCATTTCACGGACTTGTTCACGTGATGTAACTAACGATGTCGTTAGTCTTGAACAAATGGCCCTAAAACTACATTTCCACAGATACTTAAATGGGATGAATGATCTCAAAAGAAACGAAAACGTCAAAAAGTATAACCGAACCTATGATGAAGTATGAACCTGAAGAGACGTAGCTATGACTGGCTAAGTTGCTAAGTTAACCACCCATTCCACACGTACATTGTTATATTTTGTATTACGCACTAGGATTTTTTTTATTATATTTTGAAAGTATACAGACACGTGAACTGTATCTCAGACATTAATGTAAACCGCAACTGCCTTCATTTCCAAAATACATTAACCCTTAAACAATATTCAATTACTCAATCTCGTGGTCTTCACTGAAAGGAAGAATTTGCTACGTAGGAGCAAGCACCATTTTAGGTGTTTTGATTCAAGACAAAATCACCAGCGGCCAGTTGTTCACAACTAATAACGTCGTTAGTTAACGTATCGTTAAATTTTGATCATTTAATATGGCAAATATACTTATATTTTGTTGAAAAAAAATGCGAGCAGCTTTTGCAGATGCGCTCATTTTTCAGCAACAATTACACCATATTAGATATTGTACTTGCTAGAACAGTTACCAATGTGACCACTAACGAGCTCGTTAAGCTAGCGATGCATTGATCAACCGGCCCCTGGTTAACACGTCCGTGTAGTGACGACCCCTCTAAGTCCAGCTTTATATAGAGAAAACTGGAGTTTACGCGGGCATTCATTATTTCCTTATATTTTGCCCAAACAGGTAGATTGTGGGTACTCGTTAGAACCCGCCTCATTTAGGCAGTTCTAACGAGCACCATCAAGCTATATTAGACCTGGAAATAAGAAAAATACCAAACAATTTCACCTAAAAAGATAGGAGAGGCGCCATTGTAGCAAACGGGTGTGTTATCGTATTGGCCCGTGTCCAGTAATTCAAAGCATCGTTAGTTTAACCGGCTCGTTAGTGGTCAAAGGTCATAGGTTTAATGGGTATCTAGATAAGACCACTAATACCGTGTGTTTCCGCTAACCCGAACGACCCTGATTATTTGTGCCGACCCGGCAGTTTTTAAAGCCATCCAAAAAAAAATATAAAATAAATAAATGAAAATAAAAATAAATAAATAAAATTAAATAAAAAAATATTTTCTTACCTACCGACCTTAATATTCTGCATCACTTTTAATAGAAATTCATAAATGCGGCATGGTTAACTAACATTCAGTATCAATTTGATTGCCATGCACCAGTAAAAACAAAACGGGTCAAGTCTAAGCGCCTTCCAGAATGGTTTACGCCAGAAACTACTTCTGTCCAACAGCAGAGAGATCATAACAAGCGCCTGAAAAACTGGCCTCATTATAAAAAATACCGAAATAAAACGAAGGATTTAATACAAAAAGCTAAAAAGCAGCATTTTGCAGAAGCTGTAACAAATTTTAAATACAGAAAATCTATATTGAACAGTTAAGATCAGAAGTAAACCAATCGAACACAACTAAAATGTATTGTTTGATACACTTATAATTGGTGAGCAGCAGTTTTCAAATTCGGAAGACATTGCCTTCAAGCTTAATGGGTACTTTACGTCCATTAGTGATACTTAATCAACATGTTATTACCCCATCCACATTAGATTTTTTCTAAACTGCAAACATATATAAACTCTAAAGTTGCAGATAACGTCTATTTTATAATTCCTAAGAAAAGAACGCGTCAAGGTTTAGAAATCATGCAAAGACTTGACCCTAGTAAAGCTCTGGTCTTGACAGCATCGGCCCAAGAGTGCTTAAAATGGCTGCAGATATATTAGCGCCTTCAATTACAGCTCTAATTAACAAAATAATTGAAACAGCTACCGTTCCGAACCAATTAAAGTTGGCAAATGTTCATCCTATTCATAAAGGCGGTAACAAATCTGATCCACCAAATTTTAGACCAATTTCGATTCTTCCAACTATTTCCAAAAAGTTTGAAAAACATATTAAAATATTTAATGGGATTTTTAAATAAGAATAAACTTATTCATGCAAACCAATCTGATTTCAGAGAAAAACATAGTTGTCAAACTGCATTAGTTAAGTTGATTGACCAATGGATGGCGTACATAGACAAATGTAACATTATTGGGTCAGTGTTTCTGGACTTCAAGAGAGCGTTTGATCTTGTTGATCACACAGCATTACTAAGTAAACTTTCACTTTATAAATACAGTGATGCTGTCCTCACCCTGTTAGCATCCTACCTGCATAATCGCCAACAAAGAAGAAGTGGAGGCAATGGTCACAAAAGTAGTAGATAGCGGGAATGCTTTGTCAAGTCCAGCGAAATAAAATCAGGGGTTACTCAGGGGTCCATATTAGTTTTAATCTTCATAAATGACTTCCCACTTCATATAGAACTAAATCTCACAATTTTCGTTTTATAATTTACAATTTTTGGCGGTCAAATTTAGAGTGTATTTTTTACATAGATCAGAAAGTTCGCTCTTTGCGCTTTAAACGTCTAGAAACTAAAGAATACACACTCTACTAGCAAATGCTCAGACCAGACAGCAGTGATGTGCAGGTAGATCTTACAGTTCTTAGGATGCCTGGTCTTGTCGCTAGAATACAGAGAGCAGACAGTGTATCTGTGACAAATTTAACATATCAGACAGGACATAATTAAAGCATTAATTGACACTTAACATATAAATTGTTTCTGAAGAGCTCAATTAATGCGTACATATAAGGCACATTTCATTAATTGTGGTCTAGTCTATCTTGGGAGGTCCAAAAAATGATTAAAGAACGTACGAGGGTCGTTCCGTCAGCATCTGGCATTACCTACTTAGTGTCACGCTTGACCTCTTCTTTTTCCACGTAGTTTTTCTGCAATAATAAGCACTTCCTCCATTGATGTTCCAAGGCTGAACGTCCATTTTTGTAGAAGTAATGGTCTTTAGAGTCAATCCACTCTCGAACCGCTGCCTTAAGTTCTTCATCTGACCGGAAGTGACGGCCACGCAATTCTTCAAGTTTGGAAACAAAACGTAATCACTGGGTGCCAGATCAGGCGAATATGATGGCTGGGGTAAGGGTTTGGAACCGTTTCGCTTCACTGAGTCCACAGAAACTTTGCAAGTACGGACTCTAGCATTGTCATGCTGCAATAGCGAATAATACCATAATAATCTCCGTGCAGCTGTTCCAAAATATTACCATACTAGACTATCAAGTGAGCATATGCTCACTAATACCCCCGGCCAAAGCCATCGGTAACTTTCTGGCAATTCAAAGCCATCAAGTTTGACAAAAACCTATTATGAACACAGAATTAATCTTGCAAAAGTAAGGAGAATACCATTACATCTAAATAACTCACCTGATAACTAATGAGATCTTGAACAGATGTTTTTCAAAGGGCAATAACTCTTGAAAGGAGCATAATCCGGACGAGAAAAAAAATACGTGTCGGCTAATTTTCCATGAGGAATCCATATATGAAATTTCAAAACCCTAGCATACACGGTTCTAAAGTTATGCTATGCATCACTTTTACCATACAGTACAATGGCACAAATTACCAAAATGACAAAGGGCCATAACTCACAAAGTATTTTTCGGAATTTTGTCAAAAGTTAATCAGTTCATCTACTCATCACCACCAATCTATTCACCAACTTTCAAGGTTCTAGCTCCAATAGTTTTTGAGATATCTTGCTGACAAAATTTTATAAAAAAAATATAACAAAGGGGAATAACTCTAAAGAACCTGGCCCCACAGCCCCAATTTTCTTTCCCACAATACAACTAGTTATGCATGTTGTTTGTACCAAATTTCAAGTTTCTAGGTACAGTAGTTCCTGAGAAATCTTTGACACAAAATTTAAGGTAACTCACAAAATACACATCTCAGTAGCAAATATAACAAAGGGGAATAACTCTAAAGAACCTGGCCCCACAGCCCCAATTTTCTTTCCCACAATACAACTAGTTATGCATGTTGCTTGTACCAAATTTCAAGTTTCTAGGTACAGTAGATCTTGAGAAATCTTTGACACAAAATTTAAGGTAAGTCACAAAATGCACATCTCAGTAGCAAATATAACAAAGGGGAATAACTCTAAAGAACCTGGCCCCACAGCCCCAATTTTCTTTCCCACAATACAACTAGTTATGCATGTTGTTTGTACCAAATTTCAAGTTTCTAGGTATAGTAGTTCCTGAGAAATCTTTGACACAAAAAAAAGTTTACACACACACACACACACAGAAAAGACGAAAACTATATACCCCCATGGCATACTCCGTATGCCGGGGGTATAAATAGTCTCCATTAATAGTATGACCACGAGGTAAATAGTCCACCAACAGAATCCCCTTGCTATCCCAAATCACAGTTGCTAACACTGTGCCAAATGAAGCCCGAGTCTTGAATTCCTTTAGACGAGGTGAACCGTAACCAGTCCGTTGTTTACTCTGCTGTTTAGTCTCAGGATCACAGTGATGGATCCAAGTCTTGTCCCCGGTAACAATTCTTTCAAGAAAGTCTTCCGGATCAGAACTATATCTTTCCAAAAGTGAGACATGGACACTCCGATAGCTCTTGGTTCACTACTAAGGCAGGGCACCAAACGCACTGAAAGCTTCCTCATTCACAGCCGTTCATGTAAAATGGTAAAAACGCTACCACGAGAAATCACCAATCTTCTAGCCATTTCTGAAACTTTCGTCCACCTGACCTGCTAGTTTTTCCACTAGTGACGTCATCAGTAGCGTTCCAAGGTGTAGGGTAGCCTTAAATGCATGTGATACTGTCAGGAATTTGGCCGGATTTCTTCTTGCAAGGGCCAAAGGTTGCAAGAATTTGAAGAAAAACACAGTTATTGTCGATTTTAGCGTCTTAGAATCGAAATATGCCAGATATAGTGTGTGAATAGCTGAGTAATAATTCACAGGTGGTCGGTTATTTGTAAGTAGACAAATCATTTGCGCTACGCGCGCGTGATTTTATATACTTTACAACTGACCTCTAAACTGTGATTTGTAACTCAACAACTCTATTTTTTTTTTAAATAACAAGGAATAGTTTACATTATAATATCACAACCGTGCGATAAAGTGCATTCTATCCATTCTATCGTATCTCCGAAAAGCTTATTTTTCTGATGAAAATTTGTGATATTTTACTTATTTTTATTCCAAACATAGGTTATGGGTGCTCGTTAGAACCGCCTCATTGAGGCGGTTCTAACGAGTACCCACAACCTATGTCTTTGAGAAGAAATAAGGAAAATAATATATACCCCGTAAACCCTAGTTTTCTCTATATAAAGTGCGGTTTAGGGGGTTGTTCAAGACACGGACTTGTTAACATGGAGAGATTTTTACTTACTCGCAAAATCGTCTTCTAGGCCGTCCGTATGACGAACCGTAGGGCAGTAACGTCAGCATAAATACCAAGATGAGTGTTTGTATTCTTGCGCCTGTTAACATATCCTAGGAAACAAGAAAAAATATAATAAAAAATAAATTAAAAATAAATAGCTACCTACCTGCAATGGTGCCCAAAACCAAATCCACGTGCAAGTATAACTGGAATTACCAGAAGAAGAAATAAACAGGCACAAAAACTTGTATTCATGCTTCGTTTGAGTATTTTTAATCGCCAAGTTTGAAAAGAACTCGCAGAGGCTTTTGGGCAAGTTTTTATTCTCACAGGAAAGTCAATGATGTGTTAATTTCGTATCATTTATGCAATAGTTTCGGAACGGGCAATTCAATTTAGCGGGACAATCCGTATCCGCCGATTGGCGAAAATCGCATTATCCTTTTTGAGCCATTTCACGTGGAAATATACATATTTAAATGTGGGCCCAGCGACGACTGAGATCAGACTGCGCAAACGCGCAGTCTGATCACAGTAGTCGCTGGGCGCTATATGGGTAGCTATTGACCAAGTGCTTCTCTAGGTACAGGAGGAAACATGCTCTCAAACTGCGCGGATATCCACGCTGATTTGCGTCGAAATTGCGCGCGCTTGTCCGAAAGCCACGTTTTTGTTTGACAAAGCACTTTTGTCTCCAAACTGAAGAAAGAGCTGGGCATGAACAAAATAAAACTGGCATACGGACTATCAAATTTCTAATCAAACTGTGTTGCTGCACAGTCTAACATATGTCTTCAATGTTCGGTGTAAACCCAGCTTCAGATATTGACAAATTGATGTGCAAAATGAAGTCAAAGGTAGCTAAAGGTTCGATTTTCTTTTTTCGCATGAACCAGGTTGTTGGTTTTCTGATGTTCCCTTCCAAGCGATTGTTTTATGGAACCTGCCAGAAGCTATTTATAACGAACCAATTAAATTGGTTGTGATAGCTATTCCTAACATGCCCCAAAAACTATTATTTGTTGATAGCTATTAGTTGTTAGAAACTTCATAGCGCCTCTCGAGCGAGACAACTTTAATTTACATCTTCTTTAATTGAGATATACAGAGACCATGTTTCATCCATTAAAGGGAAAGAAACAAACATTTAACCCACACATTCTTTAAGGCGAAAAGGTACGTTGAACACATTTCAAGACACACAAAAACACGCCTATATAATTTTGATCCTCTTGAACCCCACTTTTATATAGTAAAACTGGGGTTTACAGGGAAATATCACGTGTTTTTCTTATTTCTGCTCTAAAATATAGATTGTTGGTACAGTACTCGTTCTAACGAGCACCCACAATCTATATTTTGAGCAGAAATAAGGAAATTTTTCATCTTAAAAAAAAAAAATCTTTTTTTCGGCGGTAAAGTTTATAATGCATTTGTATAGGCGTGCTTTCGTAATGTTTTGCAAGAGAAACACATTTTGCGACTTTTTCTAAGCTTTCTGAAATTTATGTTTTTCTTAAAGGAAAGAATTTGTTCCAAATCGCCTCTTTTAGCCCATTCTGTACCAAATGGAATCTTCCTCCTTATATACAGCAGGAGCCCATTTCGAAATCTAGGGGCGACAGGTTGAGTTATCTTTAAATAGCTAACATTTTGCAAGCAGTGTTGGCCCTGATCAGACACCCTGTTCTGCGGTGTCTGATCCTGGCTTGCACTGTTTGCCGGTATCCCATCTTGGGTGTCCCTTTCCGGTACAAAATGGGTTTAGGGTAGACCTCTAGTTTTAAGGAAAAGAAATATAGTTTAAAGAGTTGTCTTCCCTAAATGTCTAACATACAAAGACAATCTCTCAAGCCCTTCTGCCCAATGAAACCAGACGGCTCATATGCATTGGACGGTCTTACTCACACCACTTTGCCTTGAGAGACTTAATCCTTCTAAGCGGTTTATCAGTACTCATGTGTTGTCAGCTTCAGCTTTGCGTGGAAGCCCCATGCAGCCCAATCTATTTCCCCAAGCCCTGACGGGCGCGGGCGACACATGGCACTCTTACGCATCACGTTGACACGTCCCTGTTATGAAGCCCGATTTTATATAGGGACAAGTAGGGTGTACAGGGGTATTCATTAGTTTTTCTGCTCCAAGATATATGTTGTGATTACTCGTTAGAGGCGGTTCTAACGAGCATCGACAACCTGTCTTTGGGACATTTATTAGAAAAATATATCATTTTTATCAGAAAAAATATCGTTTTTTTAGACATGAAAGAATGTACTATGCCACCCGGCCCCCGCCCATAGGGGCTTGAAGAAATATATGGGTGCTTCCACGCAGAGCTGAATCCGGCCCGCACACTAGTACTGGCGGACCTTCCATGCTATTAAACCCTATTGGTTTCATTGGGCGACAGGGCTTGAGATGTCATTTTATCTCAGTGTCGGGTAAAAGTCCCACAAAATTGGAAGTAACGTCTCCAAAATGACCTTTACAGTGTTGACGGGGACCAACCCGCCCATAGGGGCTTGAAGAAATATATGGGCTGCATGATGCTTCCACGCAGAGCTGAATCCGGCCCGCACACTAGTACTGGTAAACCGCATAGAGGATCTAAGCCTGTCCAGGAACCGCGGTGCGAGGCGGACCGTCCATGCTAATAAACCCTATTGGTTTCATTGGGCGACAGGGCTTGAGATGTCATTTCATCTCAATGTCGGGTAAAAGTCCCAAAAAATTGGAAGCAACGTCTCCAAAATGACCTTTACAGTGTTGACGGGGACGTTAAACCTCAAATCAAACAAACAAAAACAAAACCAACCAACCAACCACACCAACCACACGGACGTGTCATCGTATTGTCAGTAATGTCACAGGAACAAGGCAGCGGAACTATAAATAACCATTACCTGGATAACGTTCAAACAGATAACTTTAAAGGTCACATGACCTATCGTAGGTCAATTTTGATATCACGTTGTAACTCTGGATCGAATCGACCCAAAAAAGATTGTTCTGCAAAGAAGGCAATCTTTTTGCATTGCGACAACACGCCTATACAAATACATACTAAATTGTATCACCGGAAAAAGGAGATTTTAAGATGAAATATTGTGATATTTTTCTTATTTCTGCTCAAAATATAGAATGTGGGTACATGTTAGAACCGCCTCATCGAGGCGGTTCTAACGAGTACCCACAATCTATATTTTCGAGCAGAAATAAGATACACATTCGGAAGCGAGTATATCATCACAGAACTGAAAATCGCACGGAAAACGACACATAACTGAAAACCGTAGAGTGTTCAAGTTATTTTTCTGTTCCAGACTAGCAAGTTTCGGCCAGTTAGGCCTCATCAATGACTCTGCTAATCTACTCAGTCAGAGCAAAACCTTCCCCCGTCGCATTTAAACCAATGGGCTAACGCGCAGGTTGATCTTTGCTGTACGCATGTGTCAGAAGACACATTTGACTATGTCGCAGCTCAAGTGAACGACGGATATGTATTTTAATAGGAATTGGGGGTTAAACGGCCAATGTAAGTCCCCTTTCAGGACCATTTTCCAGGCTACTGACCCACCAGTTCTTCAACGAACCTCGTTCTGAAATGAACCTACAGAACTGGAAATGAGTTCTGTCAAAGGAAAAGGGAGTTATATCTCCGACTACTGACACGAGAAAGCAGAATTTTGTGAAAGTTTTGAAACTTTGCAATATAACTATCAATGGCAAAAAAGGAAAGAATACTTGAGCTTTTAGCTTTTCTTGACACTCACCAACCACATACTGTGTCTATTCAGGAAACAAATACTACGGAGCTTTTCCATGAAACTTGTGGGTACAGTGTCTACTGAAAGATAGAAACCCTCACTGCGGTAGGGTGATGTTGCTCGTTCACGGAGACATCTCTCATATGCCATTCATGGAACTGGAAAACGACCCAGCATCCGTTTGGGTTAAGGTTTTTGAGAACAAAACTTCTCACTTTATAGCAAGCTGGTACATGTATTGACCACAAAATGACACGGTCGCGAACTCCCAGTTATTTAAAGATCGGCTTGATCACATTAAGTCTCAGAAGAAGCGTCAAAACTTCCCGCAATACATGTTTCATGTGTCTTCAACTTCAGAGACATCATATGGCCCGATAGGTTCAACAAACAAGGGACGATACTGAGTCCGTCTGAAGGACTATAGCGGGTTGACAATGATAATGGCTTAGAACAAATTGTTAACTTCCCTACTCGTGATAGTTCTTACAGCTTTACCAGCACAATTTGAAGATTTTCAGTCATGATCAAGTAATCATGATATTTTTTCCGGATTTTTAAAACTCTTCATACCAGCTATAAGGAAACATTGTAGGAAGGTCTACTTATATCAGAAAGGTGACTGTGAAACTATGAGGAAGGATGCCCTAAAATTTTCAAAGGAGAACTACTTAATGGTCATGCATATGCTCGGTCTATCTAGGAGAACTTTGATTTGATATCCTCTTTCATTCAAGATTATATCCCCTCCAAAACTAGCAGGTCTGTATCTTCGATTCCTTGTATCACACCAGAGATAACAAAAACGATTCGGAGATGAAGACAAAAAAGTTGTGTACTGGTAGACTCTGGGCAAAATTGAAAACTGGGGACGAGAAATTAAGAATGACATCAAAATCAACATGATATGTATGTAAATAACATAGTTCGTGATGTAAAGGAAAATCCTAGAGACTTCTACACATATATCAATAGCCAGAAGAAAGACAGGCAAGGTATCCCAGCCCTTAATAAAAGCGGAGGGAACGGGGTTGCTGAATCTTACTCTGAAAGGACAGAGGAACTAGTTGGTCAATTCAATGATGCGTTTAATAAAACTGAGTTCGAGGAGATTCCACTGACTGAAAGATCGGCCCTTTTATGGATAATATTGTTGTGTCGTCGACGGAGTGATCAAATTACTATATTGAACCCGTCTAAAGCTTTAAGACCTGATGAGCTTATCCTAGAGTCCTGAAAGAACTAGCAAATGTGTTAGGTCCAGTTTTTGCAAATCTGTTCCAACAATCTCCTGATACGGATGAAATCCCCAAAGAATGGCTCCTAGCGAAGATTTGCCCTATCTTCAAAAAATGGAGACAGGGCTCTTGCTCGTAATAATTATCGCCCGGTGTCCCTGACCTGTGTTCTGTGTAAACTGCTTGAACACATAATCTGCTCAAACATCATGGCCCACTTGGATGAACATAGACTTTTGTCAAACAGACAACATGCATTTTGAAAAAGGCATCGTTGCGAAAGTCAGTTGAGCACAGTTATTAATGATTGGGTGAAAATCTTGGACAAAGGGAACAGGTGAACACATTTATTCTGGACTTCGAGAAGGCTTTTTACACCCTACCTCATGAACAACTTAAATCCAAATTAAATAGTTATGCAATTGGGGGAGGGGGGGGGGGGGCTAAGATGGATAGATTCTTTTCTTTGCTACAGGATTGTTGTTAATGGTGAATCTTCAGTATGGTCTCCATTTTTTTCTGGGGTCCCACAAGGGACTGTTCGTGGCCCACTGTTATTCTTCCTGTACATTGATGTTATATCGACTGACATTGACTCAGAAATAATACTGTTCGCAGACGACTGTGTTTGCTATCGGGAAATAAGAGATACACAGGATTCATTGGAACTTCAGAATTATATAGATAGATTAGGATGTTGGGCACGAAAATGGCGCATAAGATTTCAGCCCGTTAAATGCAATATTATACAGATAACTAGGAAGAGAACCAATGAAATTGAGGCTTCTTACACCTTAGAGGGAACGGTCCTCGTAAATGTGAACTCCATTAAATATCTAAACACGATCATAGATGGAATACACACATTAGCAACATATGTACTGCTTGGTTTCCTGAGGCGAAATTTTTAATTAGTGTCCTCAGGATGTGAAGGGGGCAGCGCAGCATATAAGGGACTTGTTCGCCCAATCATTGTTTGTTTGTTTGTTTGATTTGTGGTTTAACGTCCCCATCAACACAGGATAGGTCATTTTGGAGACGATGCTTCCAATTTTGTGGGACTTTTACCCGACATTGAGATGAAATGACATTTCAAGCCCTGTCGCCCAATGAAACCAATAGGGTTTATAAGCATGGACGGTCCGCCTCGCACCGCGGTTCCTGGACAGGCTTAGATCCTCTAAGCGGTTTACCAGTACTAGTGTGTCGACAGTTTCAGCTCTGCGTGGAAGCATCATGCAGCCCATCTATTTTTTTAAGCCCCGATGGGCGGGGGCGGGTTCGCCCAATCATGGAATATGGTAGTTGCATCTGGGACCTCAGCGGAGTGGCCCGAAATGAAGAAATTGAAAAAGTTCAGAATAGAGCTGCCAGATTTGTAACAAGCAATTACCAATCTGAAACTGGGAGCATGACTGGAATACTAGGAAATTTGAGATTGGAGTCTTTCAAGAAACAGTAGGCTCATAATACTGTTATACAAAGGTCTAAAGGGTGCTGCCAGCATCCCAACAGTTGAACTTGTTCCCCCAACTAGGCATATCATTTACTGGCGTTTCAGACCCCTTCTACAAGAACAGACATCTATCAAGAAAGAATCGTTCTTCCCTCGAACCATTAGAGATTGTAATGCCCTTCCCGATTCGATCATATTCACTGCTGAAGGTGCAGAGGATAGAGTAGCTAAGTTTATCTCTGGTGAGAGCTAGGGACTAACGCCCATATTGCAGGTTTTGGTGTATGAATGTCATTTGACGTGTCTCCAGTAACAATTCGGATTCTGACTAGTGCTTGAGCAAGTAGACGACTGTTCGTTCCTCATACTCAATATGCTTTCCATGAGACGAAATCTCTGTTTATGAAACGCTTTCAAGACCAGTAAAATGCTGTCATGTATTTTAGACATCAAGAAAGATGCGTTGGAAGCTTAAGCATCAATTGGTTACATGGCGCATGTGGAAAGTGATGCATTAATACCTATTAGATGCGTAGCACCCTTCTCACAAAAGCGCCATTGCATACACTAAGAAGAAGAAGAAGAAGAAGAAGAAATTTATGCCTGAGTCACAACAACATTACATTATGCATGAACAGCAGAGCATCTAAAACACACTCTTTTTCCTTAATCACAGGGACTACAATTAAAATGACTACGATAACTCACCAGTGCGACATAGTGCATTTTTGCACATCTCCAAAATGGCTACTTTTCTGATGAAAATCCTTGATTGTTTTGTTATAAATGTTCAAACCATAGGCTGAGGGTGCTCGTTAGAACCGCCTCAGCGAGGCGGTCTTAACGAGTACCCACAACCTATGTATTTGAGCAGAAATTCGAAAAACAGTGTGTACCCCCGTAAACCCCAGTTTTCTCTATATAAAGTGGGGTTCAGGGGGATCTTCAAATCACGGACTTGTTCACGTGATGAGATTCTTACCGAAAGTCGTAAGCCATACTGTGGAGCGAAATTTGCAGAAATGTCTTTGATTTGCGTACACTTTATTTTCCCCTTGCTTCGCTACCATCAACCACATCTTCATAGCGTTCCTTCTTTCCATTACGATAAAAAGCCCGTAGCCCCGCGCCCATCGGGGCTTGGAGAAATAGATTGGGCTGCATGATGCTTCCACGCAGAGCTGAAACCGACCTCACATGAGTACTGGTAAACCACTTAGAGGGTCTAAGCCTGCCCAGGCAAAGTGGTGGGAGTCGGACCGTCCCTACATATATATTTTAACCATTTTGGTTTATTTGGGCGGCAGGGCTGGAGAAGTCATTTTATCTCAATGTCGGGTAAAAGACCCACAAAATTGGAAGCAACGTCACGAAAATGACCTAAATATTGTTGACTGGGACGTAAAACCTCCAACAAACAAACATGCCCGTGCCCTAACATCTCTAGAACAAACATATACTTTTCCTGCGTTCAGTCAAAGATAGTTTGACGGTTATCGTTAGAACCACCTCATTGAGGCAGTTCTAACGACTACCAACAATGTAAGTTTTTGAGAAAAAATAAAAAAAGTAACTAATACTCTGTAAACCCCATTTTTCTCATAGAGCGGACCGGTTCCAATACAAAGCAAAGAAAGACAACCTGCTTCTTTAACACAGAATCGAATCACTCGAGTAGTCAGTCGTTGTTTATATGAAATTTTGTTTGGGATTCATATGGGTATAAGTATAAAAGACCTAGCTCCCATTTGCACATGACGCATGTGCTCCAGGTAATTATCCGGAATATTGGGACACACAGGCCTAAGCAAACAATGCAGACCCAGATCAGACTGCAGTAGGATCAGGTCTACACTGTTTGCCACCCCGTCTGCACCATTTGGACTCCGAGCTGACTGGTTTGGACTCCTAGTGAAACAATTTGTTAAAATTTTAGGAGAATAACAGCAAGTCCTCAAAATGTCCAATTAAATTATGATTTTAACGGATATTGTAGAATACTAGTGGCGCGAACACCTTTGGGGCTTTGGAAACTCGTGATAAGTGGGCTGTGAGTAATCATAGCCCCAATTACAAAGACACCTTTTAGTGAATATATGAGCCGGCGCATGGCAAAACCTACAATAAGACCTGTGCTACGGACGAAGACTCAGTTCAGCCGGCTCATCCGTTCAGCCTGGTCGGACCATTATTTTGTTGCCCTATGAACAGCCCAGAGGCTAAAGAATGCTAATGCGAACAGCAAAGAATCTGATCAGACTGCGCGGATGCGCAGTCTGATCTGAGTCTTAGCTGGTCGCACAGGTATCATTGTAGATTTTGTCGTCGCTGGCTTATATGTTTTGTTTCTCATTGGAATTGGCTCGCCGAGGCAAAAAACCTTTTCAAAATAAAGTAAGGAACGTCTCTTTAACCCATACTCAGAGTATATGCCCAGCGTCCTCGTTTTTGGACATTTACAAGCACTGAAGACCCAGGTCAGACCCCGCACGATAACACATTCCTGTCAAAAATGGCGTCTTTCATATCTCTACGACTAGATTTTTTTTCAGCTGATTTTTTTTATGTTTTTCTTATCTTCATACCCAACATAAATTATGCGTACTCGTTAGAACCGCCACACGGAGGCGGTTCTTACGACTACCTGCAATCTATGTTGTTAGCAATAATGGGGCAAACCCTTATACCTTTGTAAGCCCCTCGGGGCTTGAAGAAATATATGGGCTGCATGAAGCTTCCACGTAGAGCTGAAACCAACCGCACACGAGTACTGGTAAACCGCTTAGAGGATCTAAGCCTGCTCAGGCAAAGATGTGCGTGTCGGGTCGACCATGCTTATAAACACTATTGGTTTCATTGGGCAACAGGTTCATCTCAATGTCGGGTACAAGTTCCACGAAACTGGAAGCAACGTCTCCAAGATGACCTATACAGTGTTGACGGGGCCGTTAAACCTCAATTTAAACAGACAAATACCTTTGTAAACCCCACGTCTCTCTATATGAAGTGGAGTTTAAAGGGTTACTCATTACACGGACGCCTAACCTGATAAATGTGTGAGCTCGCCTACTCTTGAAAATATCAATATTAAGAATCAAATGCCAAGAAAAAAAACCACACTCCAAATTCACAACCAGTAAATGACTCTGAAGGGAAAAGCAATATTTAATTTACAAATACTTAAGCATTATAATTTCAAAATCACGGAAAACAAATTCGCAGCTCTTCCATATTAGGTGTTAACAGTCACCGTTCATCAACAGAAACTGAATAAGATGTGTTTGTGAAACACGACTGACACCGGAAAACGGGTGTTAGAGAGAAAAAGTAGACCAAATGTCACATTCAAGGACACATGGTCACAAGCATTGGTACCACTATGCAACAATATTATCGCCGCATGAATCTTAAGTCGGATTGAGCTGAGAAGCGGCAACATTCAGATTAAAATTGCTACAGGCAGTTAAGATGGCCGCACAATTACCGCCCTTCCCCCACCGCCTCTGTATTTTTTTTCCATTGGCCACCCCTAGTGGGTACTGAAATCTTTGCCTAGGAACAGACATTATGTAGTTTCAAGTTTCAACACAATCCGAGTTTTAGTTACAGAGCAGGTATCGTCTGAAGAAGTTCCAGATGACTGCCATGGGAAATCGACACGCGACACAGGTTAACAATTCTGAAACTCCATCTCGCACTGATGCTGGCTCAATTCGACTTTCATTTCGGGAGAAGATGCCGTTTGAAGAAATTCAAGATAGCCACTATGGTGGCAATATGGGAAAACAGAATGGAAACGATTTCAGCAATTCTGAAGATGCCTCTCGCCAAGTTTCGATAGGGGAGGAGATGCCGCTATAAGATTTTCAAGATGACCACCAATGCGACCATTGCGACCACCTTGGATATCAGAATGGAACAATTTAATCAATTACCTCGATGCATCCCATCAAGTTTTAGCTCCATTTACGCTTTCGGTTCTTTTTGCAAATTCCAAGTATCAAGAAAACACGCCTATATAATTTTGACCCCCTTGAACCCCACTTTTATATAGTAAAACTGGGGTTTAGAGGGATAATCCTTAGTGTTTTTATTTCTGCTCTTAAATATAGGTTGTGGGTACTCGTTAGAACCGCCTTGATGAGGCGGTTCTAACGAGTACCAACACTATATTTTGAGCAGAAATAAGAAACATATTACAAATTTTCATCTTAAAATTTTCATTTGTTGCGGCGATAAAGGTTACAATGTATTTGTATAGCCGTGTTTTTGTAATTATTGCCGTCTTGCATATCGGGATTATTTATCTCCTTGTCGCCCCACTGCTTCTCATCAATACCCTCAATTCTCCTTACCATTCTGGAGCAGATATGGTTTGAGAAGTTTTAAATTGGTCGCCATCTTGGGTATCGGAACGCAATGATTTTAGCAGTTCTAAATCTCCATATAACTCGAAGGCCTCTCATTAAGTTTCTACGGAACCCGGGAAAGGACATTTCTGTTCCAGTATCTAGCAGAACAGAACATCTACGACATCTTTATTGTTTTAAATTCCACGCTACTTTTTCAAAGTGGAATAAAAAACGACATATTTTTGTTTTTTGTTCCATTCTAATTTTATTGTTTTAAATTGCACGCTCCTCTTTCAGCGTGGAACAGAAAACAAGAAATATGTCGTTTAAACGACATATTTCTGTTTTCTGTTCCATTCTAATTTTATTTTTTTAAATTCCACCCTACTTTTTCAGAGTGGAAAAGAAAACAAGAAATATCGTTGAAACGACATATTTTTTGTTTTCCACTCCACGCTAATTTTATAGTTTTAAATTCTGTTCTGCTAGATACTGGAACAGAAATGTCCCTCCTGGGTTCCGTAAATATCCGCCATGATTACCGTGTGATATGACCAACCAATGAAAGGCTAGGATTATACCGTTTTAACGACATATCATGTTGATAAAACGACATCTTTAACCAATGAAAAGGCCAAGATTATGTCATTGAAACGACATCTTTATTGTTTTAAATTCCACGCTACTTTTTCAGAGTGGAATTGAAAACAAGAAATATGTCGTTTAAATGACATATTTTCGTTTTCTGTTCCATTCTAATTTTATTGTTTTAAGTCCCACGCTACTTTTCCAGAGTGGAACAGAAAACAACAAATATGTCGTTTAAACGACATATTTTTGTTTTTTGTTCCATTCTAATTTTATTGTTTTAAATTCCACGCTACTTTTTCAGAGTTGAACAGAAAACAAGAAATATGCCATATAATATCGTTTAAACGACATATTTTTTTTTTGTTTTCCACTCCACGCTAATTTTATAGTTTTAAATTCTGTTCTGCTAGATACTGGAACAGAAATGTCCCTTCCCGGGTTCCGTAAATATCCGCCATGATTACCGTGTGATATGACCAACCAATGAAAGGCTAGGATTATATCGTTTTAACGACATATCATGCTGCTAAAACGACATCTTTAACCAATGAAAAGGCCAAGATTATGTCATTGAAACGACATCTTTATTGTTTTAAATTCCACGCTACTTTTTCAGAGTGGAATGGAAAACATGAAATATGTCGTTTAAACGACATATTTTCGTTTTCTGTTCCATTCTAATTTTATTGTTTTAAGTCCCACGCTACTTTTCCAGAGTGGAACAGAAAACAACAAATATGTCGTTTAAACGACATATTTTTGTTTTTTGTTCCATTCTAATTTTATTGTTTTAAATTCCACGCTACTTTTTCAGAGTGGAACAGAAAACAAGAAATATGCCATATTATATCGTTTAAACGACATATTTTTTTTGTTTTCCACTCCAAGCTAATTTAATTGTTTTAAATTCTGTTCTGCTAGATACTGGGACAGTATTGTCCCTTCCCGGGTTCCGTAATAACTTTTTCAGAGTGGAATGGAAAACAAGAAATATGTCGTTTAAACGACATATTTTCGTTTTCTGTTCCATTCTAATTTTATTGTTTTAAGTCCCACGCTACTTTTCCAGACTGGAACAGAAAACAACAAATATGTTGTTTAAACGACATATTTTTGTTTTTTGTTCCATTCTAATTTTATTGTTTTAAATTCCACGCTACTTTTTCAGAGTGGAACAGAAAACAAGAAATATGCCATATTATATCGTTTAAACGACATATTTTTTTTTGTTTTGCACTCCACGCTAATTTTATTGCTTTAAATTCTGTTCTGCTAGATACTGGGACAGAAATGTCCTTCCCGGGTTCCGTAAGTTTCAGCTCAATCCAGCCAACGGTTTAGGTGATGTCATTGAAAGATTTTCAAGATGGCCAGCCCAAAGTTGACTTTCGGTTCGGGAAGAGATCTCGGATGCCGTTTGAAGATGACCCCATGACAGCCATCTTGGATATTGTAATGCGACGATTTTACCAGTCCACCCGATGCGTCAAATCAATTTTCATCTCAATCCGACTTTCGGGCTGGCATAAGATCTTTCGAAGTTTACCGCAATGATTGTCAGCTTGGATATTCGGGCGGAGCGATCTTGAATCTCCTTGCTTCCATAAAGCCACCGTCTAAGTTTCAGCTGAATCCGACTTTTGGTTCGGGGGAAAATGTCGTTTAAAGAATTTAAAGATGTTTGCCATACCGAGCATCTTTGATACCGGAACGGAACGATTTTAGCAATTCTGAATTTTCTAGTTCTTCCGATGATGCCTCTCATCAAGTTCATCACGAAAACACGCCTATATAATTTTGACCCCATTGAACCCCACTTTTACAAAGTAAAACTCGGGTTTACAGCGGTAAACCTTATTTTTCTTATTTCTGCTCTAAAATATAGATTGTGGGTACCCGTTAGAACCGCCTCATTGAGGCGGTTCTAACGAGTGCCCACAATCTATACTTTGAGCAGAAATAAGAAAAATATAACAATTTTTCATCATAAAATTTTCATTTTTTCGGTGATAAAGGTGGAAATGTATTTTTATAGGCGTGTTTGCGTAATGTTCACTGCCGCCATGGATATCGTAACAGGGTGGTTTTAGTAATTCTGAATTTCTATGTCCCTCAGATACTCCCACCAAATTTAGTTCAGTCCGACTTCTGGTTCGGGAGGGAGTAGATGTCGTTTAAATGATTTTCGATGGCTCCAATGGATATCGGAATACAATGATTTTAGCAGTTCTGTATCTCTATGTCACCCCGATGACCCCATCAAGTTTCATCTCAATCCGACTTTCGTTTTGAGAAGAGATGTCGTTGGAGGAATTTCAATATGGCTGCCATAGGACATCGGCACGGAAAGAGTTTAGCAATCCTAAATCTCAATGTTGCTTCTCTCGATAAAGTTTCAAACCGATCCGATTTTCGTCTAGTCTGGGGAGGAAAGGCCGATAAGGGGATTTCAAGATGGCCACCATTCTTTGATATCGAAACGGAGCGATTTTAGCAATTCTGAATCTCCTTTTTGCCTCGATGTCACCCCCAACGCTCACGCACTCCCATCCCATCAAGTGTGTGCCTTATCCGGGAGCAGATGGCGTTACAACTATTTACAGATGGCCGCCATTGCAATCATCCTGGATATCAGAACGTAACGATTTTTACATTCTGATACTCCACGTTGGTTCCATGCATCCCAGCATGTTGCATCTCAAATCAACTTCAGATTTGGAATGAAATGTTGTTTGAAGAATTTGAAGCTAGCCATCATGAATATCGCAACAACACGATTGTAACCTGTTGCCCCTAATCGTCTATCAAATGTCACCTCAATCCGAGAATTGGTTCGGGAGGATGTCGTTTAAGGAATTTCAAGGTAGCACTGGCGGCCATTATGGTTATCAGAACGCAACGATTTTAGCGATGCCAGCTTAATCCGACTTACGATTCTGGAGGAGATGTAAATGTGGAAAAATAACGACAAACGCAGGGGAAGGGGCGGGACCAGTTCTAACATATAAATCGCATATGACATATGCTCTTAATAAAATTTCACCGTCGGAAAACGAAAGTCGATCATCCAAAAAAAAACAACAAAACAACAACAACAAAAAAAAACATTTGATCGTAAAATTTCGATGAAACACTACTATTATACTTAGTCAAAAGTTAAAACAAACTTGGGCTTCGGAATCATAAAAATTTCGGGCTCAGAATAAGCCTGATTTACCATTAATTTATACAGATAAATTTTGTCAACCATTTGTTCAAAAAGATATTGACGCTATTGAAAAGTCAACCAACTATCGAGAAACAGAATTGAAAGCTTCAGTTAGTTTGGGTGTCACTTTGGTTAGTTGTCCACTGTGAGATGGTCGACAATCCGACACACTATCTGTCGGTTATATTGCCTTTTTGTACCGGACACTAAACTGGAAAATAAATGTTATCCAAAGTTTTTTTCTCGGTTGTACAAAGTAAACACCATACCCTGTGATTTTCCTGTCCGGTATAGCCTCAAAACGCAGGTAAGGCTTCCAGCAGGCCAAGTAGTAATCGACCGATATTCAAGCATTTGAACATACATTACGATAACACATTCGTCTGACATAGTGCATTTTTCACATCTCCAAAATATCTACTTTTCTTATGAAAATCCGTGATATTTTTCTTATTTATACTGCAAACATAGGTTGTGGGTGCTCGTTAGAACCGCCTCATTGAGGCGGTTCTAACGAGTACCCACAACCTATGTCTTAGAGCAGAAAAAAGAAAAATAATGTATACCCCGTGAACCCCAGTTTTCTCTATATAAAGTTGGGTTTAGAGGGGTTCTTTATTTCACGGACTTGTTCACGTGATGTGTGTGGAGACACTGGTAGGTTGTCAGCAGGTTAGCGTGCTGGATATGTTTTAGAATGTATGGCGTGGGCCGCTAAATATTTTCATTATGCTGAGCACAGTATTTTGAATTGTTGTTTTTTATTAGTGGTTTAGCGCTATAGGTCACCGTGGCTGCTATGGCTCGAGCACCTTTGGGACCATGGCAATGTATTCGAGAAAGGGATGAGGGTTATTTTTACCACCAAATCGGGAGGCATGAAGGGAATATAAGAATCTGATATGGGGTTCTGCTGTAGATGAGCGTTTCCAATCCGAGGGATGACCGTGCTGAGCGGAACCGAGGCTACGCCGAGGTTCCGCTCAGCACGGTCATCCCGAGGGTTGGAAACACCCATCTACAACAGAACACCATATTGGATTCTTTTTCTTGCACAACACCCCCGGTTAGTTTTGTAAGCTCGCATATGTATATTGTTTACAAAATAAAAGTAGTGCGGAAGTAGTTCCGGCAGTTGAATAGAATTGAAGTGCATTTATGTTAGTTGCCTGGGTCGGAACACCAGGGTCAGAACATAAATTTCTATCCCAGGGTAAAATCGCGGATTTCCTTGTCTTGCGTGCAAGAATAATACTTTCCTCTTCAATGATAAAGGCATTGCTGTGTGTTTTTTGTTTGTTTGTTTGATTTGAGGTTTAACGTCCCCGTCAACACTGTAAAGGTCATTTTGGAGACGTTGCTTCCAATTTTGTGGGACTTTTACCCAACATTGAGATGAAATGACATATCAAGCCCTGTCGCCCAATGAAACCAAAAGGGGTTTATTAGCAAGGACGGCCCGCCTCGCACCGCGGTTCCTGGACAGGCTTAGATCCTCTAAGCGGTTTTCCAGTACTAGTGTGCGGCCGGATTCAGCTCTGCGTGAAAGCATTATGCAGCCCATATATTTCTTCAAGCCCCTAAGGGCGGGGGCCGGCATTGCTGTGTGTATTCACTAGGATCGTCTCACTGAGACACTTCTAATGAGTACACACAACTTGTCAAGATAGAACAAGAAAAACTTCATAAACTATTTTAAATATATGGATAACCGGGGATAATTGTCTGGGGGCTCAAGAAGTAGTCATAATGAACGAACGGTCGACGTTTGAGCTGTTGAGGTTTGGAGTGCAGTTGTTTTATATTGACTGATAATTATTACGATTACGAACGAAAGTATTCGAATCGAATCGGCTTTCGTGGCAATCGAGAACACAGTTCAAAGCCTTTGCAGAGGAACTTTTTTTCTGTCCCAGCAGTTTGTCGTTATAAAGAATGTATCGGTTTAAAATTCCAGAAGGAGTAGTACATGCCTAATAGGTAATAACGGCCCTTTTCCCTTAATAACCCTAAGAAATAACTGCAGCGGAGAGATAAAAAAAATGCCGCTGGTGTGTTGCATAGACTCCACCCATGTCGGCAAGAACTAGAATGGTTGTAGTACACTGCGATGCCAGTGCACAAACAGGGATCTTATAACGTGTTACATTACGAAAACACGCCTATACAAATACATTGAAACCATTATCGCCGAAAAAATGAAACTTTATGATGAAAAATTGTGATATTTTTCTTATTTCTGCTCAAAATATAGATTGTGTGTACTCGTTAGAACCGCATCGATGAGGCGGTTCTAACGAGTACCAACAATCTATATTTTAGAGCAGAAATAAGAAAAATATCACAATTTTTCCATCGAGGCGGTTCTAACGAGTACACACAGTCTATATTTTGAGCAGAAATAAGAAAAATAATGTATCGAGGCGGTTCTAACGAGTACCCACAATCTATATTTTAGAGCAGAAATAAGAAAAATAAAGTTTACCCCTGCAAATATAAAAGTTGGGTTCGAGGTGGTCAAAATTATATAGGCGTGTTTTTGTGTTGAGCTTCTATATAGGTACGCGTTGTGACTGTCGAGTCCTCATCTGTGCTTCATCACAGCCTGTAGGAAACCTCCATGCGAGTCGAACAGCCATTCGCGGTGGAAGATGAAGGTGAAGGTCGGGACCCCGCTTCAAACTGGTTTAATCCCCGGTAATTATTACTGTATGTCCAAGGACGGTACTTTTGTTAGGGCCCCGCAAATTTATTTGCGGGTGCCCTATAGTAATCACCCTGTCTCTCTATCTGTCCGTCCTTCCGTCTGTCCGTCTTCATTTTTATGTTTTTTCTTAATAACTTACAAATCATCAGACGCATCACTTTCAAACTTTAAATATAAGGTCACAGTATCATTACACAATTTCATGGCGAGTAACGTAACTCTAGCTGCGGTACTCTCAGAGTTATGGCCCTTTGAAAAACTTAAACATGTCCACATCTTCATGTTTTTTTTTCTTAATAACGTACAAACCGAAAAACCTATCAACTTCAATTTTTAAATATATGGTCTCATTATCATTACACAATTTCATGGCAAGTTACGTAACTGTAACTTCAATACCTCAGAGTTATGGTCCTTTGAAAAACTGAAAAAATCAACTTTTTTCGTCGTTTTTTCATTTGTATTTCAAAACTGCTATAGATATTGAAATGAAATTCCCTATAGTTAGACAGTTGCCCTATAGTAATGCCCTGTCTGTCCGTCCATCCGTCCATTTGTCTGTCCGTCTGACCATCTGTCCATCAACATTTTCCATGTTTTTTTTTCTTTGTAACTTACAAACCTTCAAACGCATCAATTTCAACCTTTAAACGTAAGATCACAACAACATTACACAATTTCATGGCAAGTTTCTTAACTCTAGCTATAATACTCTGAGAGTTATGGCATATTGAAAAAAAAATCAGCTTTTTTCGTCTTTTGTTTTCATGATCTTAATTTCAAAACCAATATAGATATCCAAATGAAAATGAAGCTGAAGTTATTGACTGTTGCCGTATAGTAATGCCCTTTCATTGTTTTTATTCATAACTTACAAACAGTCAAATGCATCAACTTCAAACTTTAGATATAAGGTCACAATACCATTACACAATTATATGGCAAGTTACGTAACTCTAGCTACAATAAGCTAAGAGTTAGGGAGGGGAACAAGACAAGTCATCGACAAGACAATTCATCGACACGGTTTTTGGAGACAATTCATCGACACAAATGAAGACAACTCATCGACACTTTTTGAAGACAATTCATCGACACATTATTATGTTGAAATTATACACAAGTTGATAAAATGAAGACACTGTTTTGAAAATAAAATGATCTTTTATCACGTTTATGATCAAAATAACGAATTTAGACACATTTAATTCAATATTTTGGCTTATTGACCCTCTTAACCGCATAAAAGAAAATGTATACGAAACTTGGTCAAATATTATTCAAAACTTTCATAATCAAAATAAAAAAGATGGCAAGTGAAGCTTGATTGTGAGTTACATATATGTTTGCATTTTTTCCCTAAATTTTCAGCATTAAATAAGATTCTGCTCAAATCAAAACGATTCTAACGATAACGCCTAACGTTTATAGGCAGAAATATGAAACGTAAACATAATCCCATTTAACCCATTTAGTACCATATACCCCAAAACAGGTACCCTGGCAAACAGTGTAGGCTCAGCTCAGACGCCACAGAACGCGGCGTCTGATCAGGGCCTACACTGTTTGCAAAATGTTCAGCTATTTTCCAAAACAAATTTAGTTGAAAACACAACCTGACAACCCTACATTTTTAAATGGACTCATGCTATATATAAGGAGGAGGATTCCATTTGGTACAAAAATGGTTAAACTGAACTTTTACCCCTAAAGTGGGATTAATCAAGGTCCATCGCATGGGCTTATTATCTAGATGATAATTCACCAACACGGTTTATATCTCATGACCAGAATTCGGTATCTAAATGCGAATTGTACAAATCTTGAGGCTAAATTATCCTTCAACTCCAGAGGTCGCACTATCAATACTGCCACTACATAGCAATCAGCATCCTAAAAACTACATGCTATCCTCAGTTACTTTGAGACAGCTCCCCGACAGTCACTGTTTTGCGACATCAAATCAGACGAGACAAACTATTGCGGTTAAAATGGTCAATAAGCCAAAATATTGAATTATTTTTTTTAAATTCGTAATTTTGATCATAAACGTGATAATAGATAATTTAATTTTCAAAACATTGTCTTCATTTTATCAGCTTGTGTATAATTTCAACATAATAATTTGTCGATGAATTGTCTTCAAAAAGTGTCGATAAGTTGTCTTCAATTGTGTCGATGAATTGTCTCCAAAAACCGTGTCGATGAATTGTCTTGTCGATGAATTGTCTCGATTCCAATTTTCTTCACTGAACTAAATAATTTGGATGAAAACATTTAAAAAATGAACGGAACTGAACATAAAACAAATGCAACTAGAGCTATCAGTGCCCTCAGAGGAGTCGGATTTTTTCTCAAAGGGCCATAACTCTCGGAATCGAGACAATTCATCGACAAGACAATACAGCTGCCAACTCATATTGTCGCCTGTGATTGTTTGTTAGGATTTTGGGATAGGTTTTGGGTTCTGTTTGATCAGTTCCTGAAGTATTTTAACTAATTTAATTGACACTCTGAAATTTATGTTAAAATTTTACATTATAGTGCAGAGCGGTTTTCGCCCACTTCTATATATAATTACTTATTGGGTTGATATAAGTTAAATAGTATCGAAAGCATCGTTAAATGCAAACCGAAAAGAAAGAAATGCAGAGAATGGGAAAGATCCCAATAGTTATGACACATTGACGAGCTACCTATAAGAAATCTCCATGCGAGTGGATTAATTGTATCGATTCCTGATCATTGCCTTTACTCCTATTTTCTATATTGTATCTGATTGGATACCTGCCCACTTGATCATTTTAATACTTTTCTATCCTTGTCAATTTGTGACATTATAACCTAAAGTTCAAAGGATGCAGCAGCAGCTTTGAAATGATAGTTATTGAGTACCATGGCTGCACCAAAGTCTAATGAATATTGAAATCGGTAGTTAAAGTGCAGGACGGTTTTCGCCCTCCTCTAAATACCTTTTTGGTCGATAAAAGTTTAATAATATTGAAAGAAATCAAAAAGAAAATTAAATACTACAGAGAATGTGAAAGGAACCAATAGTTAAATGTTTTACTCATATTTTAATTCCATAGTGGCCAGCTCTTGTAACAGTAAAGCCGATTGCATTAAACTCACTTGAATAAAGCAAAACCCTGTCCGTAGCAAGCATACTTATTCTGATAACTCCTTCGGTGCTTCTCTAGTACTGATTGGACTGAATGAGGGACATTTCAGACATATTGCAAATGTTTTATTGTATGAGTCACTATCACGCATTACTGACAGGTTATTAAAATCCCATGAAATTACCATGCATAACACATTAAAAACAGTAAACCTATTAAAGATGTTCATTATTTCTTGTCTTAGTTATTCATGTTGTTGATTGTTTGCAAGACTCCCCCCCCCCCCCCCCCCAAAAAAAAAAAAAAAAAAAAATTGGAAATAATATGATAATCTACCAAGAAAATCTAATTAAAACAGTTTAAAACTAATGGCTGGGCATGAATGTTATGGCACCCAATATTTCACGGTACTATTACTTCTTGTTTCTGTTTTCCCTGTCCGTTATCTCGGCATAGTTTCATATTAAAAGGCCATCACAGACTGAACAGGAAAAAAATAATGGCAATTGAAAACCATTGTCCATTTAAGCTTGGCACTTCAAGTTCATGGCCATAAAACTAGATTCCTCATGCAATAACCTTTTAAGGCTTCGCCCATCACCGTTTAATCAGCCCTGTCTGTCCCAAAACATAAGGTATTGGCAGAAAACCCCTACCTTTCCAATAGTGTAGTTCCAGATCGGAAGCCAACTGATCATGATCCATACTATTTTTTAAATAAATTGCACCAGTAATTAGATTTGTTGACAGTCAGAAATGGTTTGATTGATTGATTCAGCGTCATAAGGGTTAAGATTACACAACCATGTGACCAAGAGAAGTCTTTTCTTGGATTAGAAAATGGCACCTTTCTTATTATGTAAAATATTTCGGAACAATTTGATTCCGGATATATGTATATTGCCTCTGGGCTATCCGAAGATCGATATCCGAGGATGGGGATCTCTACAAAATCACAAATATCATACCGTGACCGTGTTTTAACAAGAGCTCCGCAAGCGGGTCATTATAGGCCCGTGACAATAAGTAAGTATACTGACTGTTGTACAAGTTTGAGTTAGTGGAATGTAACCAAGGAACAATATGTGCTCCATATATTCTTACCTGGCACACTGGCTCAAACTACCTGTCTCCAACAAATTTTCACGGTCGGTAATATTTGGTGGTCCATAACCTCAAAATAATATAGGTATACCTCTGGCAATAAGTTGTGGACTGTAACCTTGAAATAATATGTGCTGCTCCACATCAAAGTCTAACTATACGTAAAGTTTCAGCTTCATCAGATGTAAACTGTGGGAGGCATTATCCGAAAAAAAAAACATGTTTAGAAAAATATGTGAAAGGTGAATAGCTCTGGAAATATTTGACGGACTGTAACCTCAAAATAATATGCACTCTTCCACATCATGGTCTTACTCTATGTAAAGTTTCAGCTTCATCAGATGTAAAATGTAAGAGGAGTTATCCGGAAACGGAATGTTTAGAAAAATCTGTGAAAGGGGTAATATCTGGCAGACCATAACCTCAAAATAATATGCACTGTTCCATATCATGGTCTTACTGTATGTAAAGTTTCAATATCATCAGATCTAAAATGCAGGAGGAGTTATCCGGAAAATAAATGTTTACATAATTTTTCAAAGGGTCATAAGTCTATTATTATTTGGTGGTCCATAACCTCGAAACAATATGCACTACCCCACATCATGGTCTAATTATATATGAAGTTTCAGCTAAATCGGATATCAAATGCAGGAGGAGTCATCCGGAAACGAAAAGGTTACAAAAATATCAAAGGGACATAACTCTAGTATTATTTGGTGGACTCTAACCTCGAAACAATATGCGCTGCCCCACATCGTGGTCTAACTGTGTATGAGTTTCAGCTTGATCGGATGTAAACTGTAGGAGTTATCCGGAAATGAAAAGTTTACAAAAAAAATCAAAGGGGCATAACTCTATTATTTATTTGGTGGACCATAACCTCAAAACAATATGCGCTGCCCCACATCATGGTCTAACTATTAACGAAGTTTCAGCTTGATCGGATATAACGTGTAGGAGGAGTTCTCCGAAAACGAAAAGTTTACAAAAAATTTCAAAGGGCCTAACTGTATTAATATTTGGTGGACCATTACCTCAAAATAATATGCGCTGCCCCACATTATGGTCTAACTATGTATGAAGTTTCAGCTTGATCGGATGTAAACTGTAGGAGGAGTTATCCGGAAACGAAACGGCTACATAAATTCCAAAGGGGCATAACTCCATTATTATTTGATGGACGTAATCTCGAAACAATATGCGCTGCCCTACATCTTGGTCTAACTATGTATGAAGTTTCAGCTTGATCGGATGAAAACTGCAGGAGGAGTAATCCGGAAACGAAAAGTTTAAAAAAAATCAAAGGGGCATAACTCTATTAATATTTGGTGGACCGTAACCTCGAAACAATATGCGCTGCCCCACATCATGGTCTAACTATGTATGAAGTTTCAGCCTGATCGGATGTAAACTGTAGGAGGAGTTATCCGAAACGAAAAGTTTACAGACGGACGGACGGACGGACAGACGAACGGATGCCCGGGGGCATAACATAATACGACCGTTTTTCAAACGGGCGTATAAAAAAGAGGCGACCCGTGTTACAAAAAAGCGCGGATTATACTTTGCCGAAAAGAACAAGTAAGTGGATTGCGATTGAATGCGTGAAAGGCTTTTATCATTTCCTGTGTGACTGTTTCAAGCGTGCTCAACTCTTCGGATATGTCTGAGAAATGTACGAACAAACAATGCAAAACAAAGTTCACTGACAGTAAGATGAATGCTATTATTCCTGCTATCATGCAACACAGTCACGAGATGAAAAGGAAAACCATCATGCGAACACATCTATATAATTTTCACCCCCTTGAACCCCACTTTTATCCAGTAAAACTGGGGTTTACAGAGGTAAACCTTATTTGTTTTAATTTCTGCTCTTAAATATAGAGTGTGTGCACTCGTTAGAACCGCCTCGATGAGGCGGTTCTAACGAGTACCCACAATCTATATTTTGAGCATAAATAAGAAAAATATCACAATTTTTCGTCTAAAATTTACAATGTATTTGTATAGGCGTCTTTTTGTAATGTGGCATGAAAGTTACGTTCAAAAATAAGGCGACACCCACCGCCGACACTCAAACACCATGATTGCCATATGGCTAAAGGAAATAGTGTAAGATTACTTAGTTGTCATTGGTTACTTGTTGACGCCCTTCTGTATGACATAAATAAAATAACGCTGTGAGGAAGAGCGTGGCGCTATGTCACTATAGTAATGGTTATAACTAATCGTCCGCCGACTTCCTAAGCAAGTTGCATTCCTAGGCGATATCCAGAAAAAGGTCTGATCATTTAGAGAAATTGTTATATGCAACTAAGTTCATTTGACCACGTAATAAATATTCGAATCCACGACGCGAAGTTTATAAAAAGAGAAATAACAGTAACACGTCCTTTATTCGACATACTTCTCTCTGTTCTTATCAAATCACCGGAATCCAAGGCTACCGGAGAGCGTATACCTGCAGTTTTTATGCTCCGTTGTCTGTTGTTGTTGCTCGCGTCCTTCCATCTCGTCTTCTACACTTAAGTCGCTGAGTCGACTGAAGCCAAATTACAGCTGGATGGGGAACGACCTTCTGGGCCACATGATCAAGATCGTCAGTAAGACGATATATTGTTAAAACGAAAGAATCTGAGTTGAATTCTTGTTTTTCTCTCATATTTATCAAACAACAGAAAGGGCACAAGAAGGAACTGCGAAGTCCTTACGATCTCGTATACATTACGAAAACAGGCGTTCCCAAATATATTGGAAAAATTTACTACCAAAAACGAAAATTTTCAGATGAAAAATTCTGATATTTTTCATATTTCTGCTCGCAACATAGATTGTGGAACTAGTTAGAACCCCCTCGACGAGGCGGTTCTAACGAGTACCCACAGTCTATGGTTTTGAGTAGAAATAAAAAAAAATGATGTTTAACCATGTAAACCCCAGTTTTATTGTGTAAAAGTGGGGTTTCAGGGGTCAAAATTAGAAAGGCGTGTTTTCCTGATGCCACCGGACGGATAAAAGAACACCAAGCTACGAGCTCGTACGTTCCGGCTTCTCTATTCTTTAGAATGACAGTCTATCTATGACCATTTTGACCACTAGGTCGTCTTTCTATGACCATTTTGACCACTAGATCGTCTATCTCTGACCATTTTGTCCACTAGGTCGTCTATCTATGACCATTTTGACCACTAGATCGTCTATCTATGACCATAGTGTTGGTGGCTCTACAAAACACTGGTCATAAACACCAGTGCCTGCAGAACGGGGTTTAGTGCCAGATGTCCAAGACTACAACAGTTCTCATATGCACTACATGTGACTAATTTTCATCAGTTAAACTGTCAATTTAGAGCAAAACAAGACCGCTTTATTTTGTGTTATCCTATAAACATCCGTCCCGAGGGTCACAGTCCGGACTGTGGTCCCGAGGGGTGGATTTTCTATCCACCCCTCACGCCCATGTTAGATTCTTTTTCGTGCATACCTTTCATTTCTGAGCGTGGATTTTTGATACTGCAGTCAGTTCGGTTGCCGCCGTCCGTCATATTGTGATGACAATTGTGTTATTTTTGTGACATCAGGTAACGTGCTGTGACGTCAATCCTAACGTCGGCGCATATGAGGTCGTTTTGGACCAGTGCATATATGAGAATATTCGATTTTACTTTGTCCCTGGGCAAGAACACCAGGGTAAGAACAGAGTTTCTATCCCAGACGAAAACTACGGATTTTCTTATCTGGTGTGCAGAAATAGTAATGTTGTTGAAGCTTAGTCTTACCTTTCCCTAGACTAAAGATTTCGTACCAAAAGTGTCTCGGGGTCTGAATGTAAAATTGGTGTTCAGCAGGACAGATGCTGATATTTATTATAAGTATGCATACCTAGCAGAAACGAGCTGAAAAGAGCAAGCTGAAAAGAGCTCGCTCTCCTTTTCCAAAAAAAAAAAAAAAAAAAAAAAAAAAAACATGCCGCTTCCTTTAATTTTAACTGCCTTCAAAATGATGATGGCAAACGTTTTCCTTGGAGTGTAACTCTTTTGAGAAGGAATGCAGTCAGACAGGGCTACATTCTTGAAATAAGCGGATCTTGTCATCACGTGAACAAGTCCGTGAAATGATCACCCCTCTAAACACCACTTTATATAGAGAAAACTGGCGCTAGATGGCGTGGCCGGTGTTGCACATTTCAGTACTGGTCATGAACAGACTCAATAAAACCGAGTCTGCTATTTTCGTTCACTTGGTGTATTCTTTGCTTCCAAAGGATCTAACCTCAGAACTTATTTAAGGGAGTATACATTATTTTTCTTATTTCTGCTCCAAGACATAGGTTGTGGGTACTCGTTAGCCTCAATGAGGCGGTTCTAACGAGCACCCTCGACCTATGTTTGCAGTGTTTATAAGAAAAATATCAGGGATTTTCATCAGAAAAGTAGCCATTTTGGAGATGTGAAATATGTACTATATCGTACGGGTGTGTTGTCGTAATGTCAACAGTCAAATGTTGTCTCAAAAAGCTGTCGATGCTCACGTGTTCCTCATGCACAATATAGAGGGGAAGCATCGTCAGTAATTCAAAAACTGACAAAATTGCACGTACACCGAAATTATAATTATGTCTGTCAATTTCTTTCGAAAGTTTGCACTGTACTGGTTATCCGCCTAGGTATGTGCCTGTCCAGGACATTATGATGACATACTGCATTCGAGGTTTAACGTCCCCGTCAACACTGTATATGTCATTTTAGAGACGTTGCTTCCAATTAAGTGGGTTTTTATACCCGACATTGAGATGAAATGACCTCTCAAGCCCAGCTGTCCAATTAAACCAATATAGTTTATATGCATGGAATTGGGCATGCTTAGAACCTCTAAGCGGTTTACCAGTACTCGTGTGCGGTTACTTTCAGCTCTGCGTGGAAGCATCGTGCGGCCCAATCTATTTCTTCAAGACCCGATGGGCGGGGGCCGCAAAGGGAAATACGAGTATCATTTACAAAATCAAATTTCTCGCGATGGTCGAAATGTTATCGACCTTAACATATTGGACCAAAAGTATGACGATTCGGATTGATAAAAAAAGAGGCTAAACCGAATGAACGCACTTTTTTGGTCGTTTCTTGGCTTGGAACATTGTTTTGAATTTTTTGCTGAGATTTCAATAGAATGTTTGTTTCTCGATAATTTTTAGATATTACATTTGATTATGTTCTTACTTTTGACTCATTACGTATACGCAAAACATTGTAGTGATAGTACGATTACATGTACAAAGTTTGTGAAAATTGCACTTTTTAACATTTCCTCCAACACTTTTATATTGAACACCAGATCGTCTTTAAATTGTTACAGGATTCGCCAAATCCTTAATTTGTAATTTTTACTGAATGCCAGGAGAGACGGTTGATTTAGAAGTAGATTTAGATTCTATTTCCGGTCAGTATATGTATGTATTTGACGAGTCCCACAAGTCATGTTTTTAGAAACAAAGAAGGAAAAGGTAAACACCACTTTTCCCAATATAAAGTGAGGTTTACAGGGTTATTCATTTCACAGACTTGTTAGCGTGATATTCCTGCATGGTCTTTGATCCACAATTTGAAAGTGTTTGTTCTTACGAGTACCCGCAATCTTGCTATATGTATTTGGGCGGCTAATTCGGAACCCCTACCAAATTATACCCCACCGAAGCTAGGTAGAGTTAGCTGAAGTAGACGGGTGTGCGTGCGTATGCGGAAGCGCGCGCGGGTAAGAAACATGTACATGTATGTAATTAGTTTTAATTTTGTGTCAGCAGCACGGTGACGCCAGCTGAGCTGTAATGATTGGTACATGTAGCTCTGTGGTTAATACATCTGCCTAATATGCTAGAGCCCTACCTCCCCTCCCCTCCCCCCACCGGCTCAATGCCCAGGAGCGGAAATACAATTTCGGTGTCCGAACATGCTCCACTGGCATCATTTGCAGCGATGAATGCCACATAGCGCACCGTCCTTCGGATTAGGACGTTGACTGGAAGCCTACTGCGCATTGAGAACAATTCCCTGTGCAGGTTTAACACTTAAAGATTTCTACCGTAATTACATGATTACTGTGTAGGCTTTCATCCTGCAAAATAGAACTGAAGGCAATGATCAGGAATCGATACAATTAACCCACAGCTCCCATCAGAGACACCAAAGGAAAAGGAACACAAACATGATTCAACTTGACCTTTATGGAAACATCAATAACGGATAGCAAAAGGACAGTAAATTTCCCACAGAATGGCCAATTGGCTATCCAAAACAAAAGCATATAAACACCTACAGACAAGCCATAACAAAAAAAAAAAAAAAAAAAAAAAAAAAAACAAGAGGAGCTTGGTCCTGTATCGCTCACCTGAGCTAACAGATTCAAAGTTTAAGGAAGTGCCAACCTTTACTGAAGGCTTTATAGGAAGACATGGTGATGACAGGGTAAGCATTTTCTGAAAATCAAGTAGAATGTAACTCTATGATAAACAGGCTGACCTCACCGGTTTTCAAACTCATTCAAGCTTTTATTCCTGACTTGCTAAGAAGATCCGATTTAAACTGAAGTGGCTATGGTGATGACAAGTTCAAAAACAAGTTTTCAAACTCCTCCAAGCTTTCTGCCTGACTTCCTTGTTTGTAAGTTTCATCAAGATCCGTTCAAAACTGAAGGGGCAGCAGTGATGACAATGTCGAAAATAGGCATTTTCAGCAATCAAAGGCACGTCACTCTATGATAAATGTGCCGACTTGGCCGGTATTCGAACTCACCTGAGGTTTTATTCCCAGCCACCTTACATGTAAGTTTCAGAAAGATCCGATCAGACTTGGCCAGTATTCAAACTCATCCAAGATTTTATTCCCAGCCACCTCACATATAAGTTTCAGAAAAATCTGATCAAAACTGAAGGGGCTACGGTGATGACAAGGTCAAAATTTGGCATTTTTAGCAATCAAAGGGATGTTACTCTAAAATAAATGAGCCGACCTGGCCAGTTTTCGAACTGATCCGAGGTTTCATCCCCGGCCACCTTACATATAAGTTTCAGAAAAATCTGATCAAAACTGAAGGGGCTACGGTAATGACAAGGTCAAAAATCAACATTTTCAGCCATCAAAGGGACATAACTCTACGATAAATGGGCTGACTTAGCCTGTTTTCTCACTCAAGATTTTATCACCAGCCACCTTACATATAAGTTTCAGAAAGATCCGATCAAAGCTGAAGGGGCTACCGTGATGACAAGGTCAAAAATCGGCATTTTCCGCAATCAAAGGGACGTAACGCCAACTTGGCCGGTATTCCAACTCATCCTAGGTTTTATCTCCATTCACCTTTCATATAGGTTTCAGAAAGATTACATCAAAACTGCAGGGGCTACGGTGATGAAAAGGTAAAAAATCGACATTTTCAGCCATCAAAGGGACAAAACTATATAGTAAATGGGGCAACTTGGCCGGTTTTCGAACTCATCCGAGGTTTTATCCCCAGCCACCTTACATATAAGTTTCAAAAAGATCCGATCAAAACTGAAGGGGCTACTGTGATGACAAGGTCAAAAATCAACATTTTCAGCAATCAAAGGGACCTTACTCTATGATAAATAGGCTACCTTTGCTGGTATGCGAACTCATCCGAGGTTTTATCCCCAGCCACCTTGCATATAAGTTTCAGAAAGATCCGATCCAAACTGAAAGGGCTACGGTGATGACAAGGTCAAAAATCGGCATTTTCAGCAATCAAAGGGACGTTACTCTGTGATAAGTGGACCAACTTTGCTGGTTTTCGAACTCATCCGAGATTTTATCCTCAGCCACTTTACATATAAGTTTCAGAAAGATTCGATCAAAACTGAAAGGGCTACAGTGATGACAAGGTCAAAAATCAGCATTTTCAGCAATCAAAGGGACGTTACTCTACGATAAATGGGCCGATTTGTTCAGTTTTCGAACTCATCCGAGATTTTATCCCCAGCCACCTTACATATAAGTTTCAGAAAGATCCGATCAAAACTGAAGGGGCTACGGTGATGACAAGGTCGAAAATCGGTATTTTCAGCAATCAAAGGGACGTAACTCTATGATTAATCGGCGGACTTGGCCGGTTTTCGAACTCATCCGAGGTTTTATCCCCAGCCACATTACATATACGTTTCAGAAAGATCCGATCAAAACTGAAGGCGCTACGGTGATGACAAGCATTTTCCCATAGTAAGTCTATGGGACCTTGTGGTTACCACAGGAACCAAAGTTTTAGAGCGATTTCGAAAAAAAGTTTATGTCATCAATGCCCCACCAGAGGTATGCTACAGATGAGAAATGATTGAGATCAGCCTGCAGGATACAGAGATATAGCTGCTCAAAAGTGTGGACGGACGACGGACGGACGACGGACGACCCACTATACTATAAGCTCCCCTGGAGCCTTCGGCCCAGGTGAGCTAAAAAGCGCAACAGAAGGACCTGGTGTGTATGTAATGTACACCTGTGAGTAATTGTCAAATGTGACCGATCGCAGTACTAGAAGAAAGAAAGAAAAGAGAGATATTGAACAACCCTCGTATCGTATGTCAAAATTCATGAATTACAGATATTATTTGAACCAAAAATGATCTGCTGTAGCTATTATCTATAAAGAGATAAAAGAAACAGAAACAAGTGTTATCACAAACCAGTTAATGATTATAAAACAAAGAGGAAATGCGATGGAAAACAAATGTTTTTAATGCACCGAATATCATTCAGATTTCTGTTATTATTATTATTACGATGATTATTTAAGGGGAATAGGAACACCTGGCAGATTTTCCAGCCATTTTTTCAAAGGGAGAGAAATTTCGGGACTTCCGTGTCGCTATTCTATAAGCCCTTTCCCACTGAAAAAGGAGTCTACTCTTAAAGGAAAGAATTTGCTCAGCAGGAGCAAGTTCTGTCTTTTACGAGTTGACTCCTGTTGACATGGGAGACAAAAATACTTTTGCAGGAGTTGCCTCCCCTGAAGGCGTATCCATTCCCATTAAAATGGTCGGTCGATTTTCTCGGAGTGTAGGCTTAAAAATGACTGTTGTCCTTAAATTTCCGTTATTTAAACAATCAGTGTAGACCCTGATCAGACGCCGCACACTGTGGCGTCTGATCTCGGTCTTCACTGTCGGCCAATGTATACGCTGTAAAAGTGGCTTGAATCTGGAATTATACCCTAAAATTCCTGTACTTTAGGCATACCGTGTAAACCCTGTTCAGACTGATCTGGGTCTGCAATGTCGGCCAATGTCCCATTCTGGGCGCGGCGCAAATGAGCATTGTCAGGAGAAAAGTGTAGAAACTGGAGAAATAGCAACATTCACCCTTCTACCCTTTTTTGCTGCAAGGACAGCAGGTCTTGCACAACTGTAGGACGCCCGTCGACGCAAGATACACGTCACCTTCGCCTCATCCAAGCACTTCATTCACGCATAACAAGTGTCCCATGACACATGTGACAAGCGTCCCATGACACATGTGACAATCGCCTCATGACGGGGCATACGTGCAGGCAAACTGTGTAGCCATGGATCAGACGCGGTGTCTGATCTATGGCTACATTGCTTGCTTGATGTACAGGCTTGTTCATAATAATGACACCTAAAAGAACAATTTTGACTTCCATTCAATCGGAAATGGACTCGTCCAAGGCTTTTAAGTGGAAAATCGTATATATGAGTGAAATACTTTCGTTGGGACAAGCAATAATTTTCTTTGACTAGACAACACGTTTTTGGGTCGATCGTTTACTAAATGGCAAAACGGAATTCCTGCAGTTGTCCACGTGACCATCACTGATTTGGGAAAACCAATATTAATAGAACTTGAAACGTTGCGCTATTTTTATCGATGCAACAAATAGGTCAGAGCTGTCTGAGCTATCAACAGTCTTGATAGGAATCGTGTAAACACTGAATACACAGATCTGACGCCGCGGAATGTGGCTTCTGCTCAGCTGGTTGCACAGGGACTACACTGTTTGCTTAAATAGTGGCATTTGAGGGTTAAACGAAAGAGTATAAAAACGTCAGGTTGCTCACGTAATGAAAGAAAAACAATACACGCTGTCACGTGACGTCTTCGGAACAAGCCACTCATAAAACTATGCCAAGTCGAGTAAAAATAGACTTTTCGCACTTCTGTTTAGAACCTTGGAATGTTAAAGAGCAAAAACTGAGCAGCCCAGTCTTTATAGGTGGTACATGTACCGTTATTAGGCATACAGCGTAGGCCCAGATCGGATAGACACTACATTCCTTCTGATCAGGGCCAGCACTGGTCGCCATATGTATGTAGCAACAGTTTTGAACATGATTCAGGCCCGTACGCAGACTCTGAAAAGGGGCGGGTTGAGGGTGAGAATTTCGGGTGAAAAACTGCATGAATCTGAGTTAATTTCCAAAAGTGGGAAGGGGCTCCGTTTGCACCCTCCCAACTGTGTGCGGGCCTCCACCAACAGGTAAAATTAACTTTTTCGTTTGAGCATATCGCTGAAGAGACTCTGTTACAGATCACTGTTATTCAGGAGCTGGGACGCAGTCGTTGGAATGAGCGAGGAGAAAAAGAGAGAAGAGGAACAACGACAAACATTGTAGATGCTGATCAGAAGCCATCGATAGATCTAGACTGTTTGCATCTGGATAAAATGTTAAACATGTAATGTTTTTTCGGCACATATTGTTTTGCATAATCAATGAAATACTCTAAATTCAGAAAGATGAAGCAATATACTCGTATATAGAAGGGCAACAATTAAACATATTAACAAATGATAAGTACATGTAAATTATTTGACGGAAATGCTACCATATTTTTTCAGACAAAAAATTTGAACACTTTTCTTATAATGAAGAGTTTTGACGGGTACCCGCAGTCTAAGTTATAAAGCAGAGAATCTTTTGCTTGCTATTGTCCGCGTGACTATCACTGACCATCTGACCTTAAACAAAATCCAAGTACTGGTTGTTTATGGCATCCCTAAGACGTCAGAGCGAAGCGTAAGAAGGAAATTTTGGGCTGTGCTCGTTTGTTTGTTTGACTTGAGGTTTAACGTCCACGTCAACACTGTATAGGTCATTTGGAGACGTTACTACCAATCTTATGGGACTTTTATCCGACACTGAGATGAAATGACTTCTCGAGCCCTGTCGCGCATTGAAACCAATAGGGTTTATGAGCATGGACGGTCCGACTCGCACCGCTTTGCCTGGGCAGGCTTAGATCCTCTAAGCGGTTCACCAGTACTCGTGTGCGGTCGGTTTCAGGTCTGCGTGGAAGCATCATGCAGCCCATCTATTATTCAAGTCCCGACGGGCGGGGCGGTTGGACTGTGCTCGTGCACTTTGGCATTGGCAAACAGAATCTACATAATCAGACGCCACATAACGCGATATCTGATCAGATCTACTGTGCTTGCTTAAATTTAAATGAACAATTCGATTCTCAGTTCATAACTATTTTCCAACCTAAACTCAGAGACGATCGACCCACCAGTACTCTCAGTGCTTTGAGTTTTGTACGGAATACTTTATAACAAACTGATGATTCTCATAACAGGCCCGGCCCCCACGTCCAAATGGATAAATGCGCTGACTCTTATCATAAGGTCTCGCACCGCTGTAGGGGGTCACATATGAGACGCCTAGATTTACCACGGATGAGGCACTCCGATTTTAGCCCACCTCTGATAAACATTCTGTCCGGAATATGTGAAATGATCTAATCTTTAAAGGGCCGTAAAACCAAGTTCAAACCACAGCATATCACATTTATTAAACGAATCGACACTCGTTTCATGAAACTACTCGACCGGATCCTTAACACTTGGAACTCAATGATAAACCCCTTTCAGACAAGAAAACCCAAAATGGTTATACTGGCAGACAGTAAAGGTCCTGACCAGACGCCGCAGAAAGCGGCGTCTGCTCAGGACCTTTACTATCTACAAAACGTTCAAACAATTTCTA
The DNA here is from genome assembly GCA_963580285.1 of Lucinisca nassula. Lineage (NCBI taxonomy): Eukaryota > Metazoa > Mollusca > Bivalvia > Lucinida > Lucinidae > Lucinisca > Lucinisca nassula. Next base: position 73,007,237 of record OY757021.1, read on the forward strand.
GAACAAAGTCTAACTCAATCTGACACAAAAATTCGAAAATGAATTTTTGCTACATATTTTGAGGACGATTCTAGTTTGCTTAACATGGGTTAAATTTGATTGAAATTCTCTCCTTGTTTGTCTTGCGTAAAATTATTAGTGCTAAAGGCATCGATGTCAAGTTGTTAACAAGAAGATGTCTCGTTTTCAGTTAAATGTGTTTCTGTAGAATTTGTCAAGAAAACTTCTCTCTATTAAACATTTTTGCACTTTGCTCTTTTTGATCCAGATATTGTTTGCACAAGTCGGGTTACGATTTCAGTCAAAAGTTAAGTGCCGCGAACAGCACAGCGATTTGAGGTTAAACGTCACTTTCAACACTATTTAGGTAATTTTGAAGACGTTGCTTCCAATTATGTGGGGCTTTTACCCGGTACTAAGATTAAATGACATCTCAATCCCTGCCGCACAGTGAAACAAATAGGGTTTATATGCAGGGACGGTCCGACTCGATCCGCTTTGCCTGGGCAGGCAAAGGATTTTGCTTGGGCAGGCAAAGGATAACCTTTCTTGCTTCCAAAGGAAAACCCTTTCTAGAACATATTAGGCCTTCTAAGCGGTTTACCAGTTTGCAATTGAAATTTTACGCATGCGCAGTCGGTTTTAGCTCTGCGTGCAACCCAGTCTATTGCTACAAGCCCCGGGGGCCATCAGCACAACGATAATTCGATCACCATAGCTCAGTCGAACTCGTCGAATTTCTTCCGATAACTCAAGATAATAAATAATAACCCATATATGACAATTTGTTTGTTTGTTTGATTTGAGGTTTAACGTCCCCATCAACACTGTAAAGGTCATTTTAAAGACGTCGCTTCCAATTTTGTGGGACTTTTACCCGATATTGAGATGAAATGACATCTCAAGCCCTGTCGCCCAATGAAACCAATAGGGTTTATTAGCATGGACGTTCCACCCCGCACCGCGGTTCCTGGACAGGCTTAGATCCTCTAAGCGGTTTACCAGTACTAGTGTGCGGGCCGGATTCAGCTCTGCGTGGAAGCATCATGCAGCCCATATATTTCTCCAAGCCCCTATCTGCCATATATGACAAGGGAATCTTCCACCTAATAAGATTCCAAGTATAGGGGGGGGGGGGTATTTTTTTATTATGCTAATCTTTACACAAAAAAGGTTGTTCTTACAGCAAATATTGTAGAACCAGATCAGATACCGCATCTTGCGGCATCTAATCTGTGTCTACACTGTTTGCCAATGTCCCCCAAAAAGGGTCGCAAGGCATATATTGTTTAAGGACTATGTAATAAAGGTTTTTCTTCTTTTATTATAACATGTATGTTGCGTGTAGTCATAAGAAGTTATATAACTCACATTTTCTTTCAGCAAAAATACCACTGTAGATATTGTGTACAAAATATGTATACGAGATTTACAAGAATAGTTAATATGAATGGGAACACCTTCAGGGGAGGCAACTCCTGCAAAAATATTTTCGTCTCCCATATCAATAGGGGTCAACTCTTTAAGGAAAGAATTTGCTCCTGGGGAGCAAATTCTTTCCTTCAAGAATAGACCCCCTTTTCAGTGGGACAGGACGTATAGAAAAGGGAACAGGAATTCCCGAAAGTTGTCTCCCTTTGAAAAAAGGCGGAAAATCTGCCAGGTGTTCCCATTCCCCTTAACATGTACGAGCTTCTTAAGGTTACAATGCTTTTAAGTCTTGGGCCCAAATATGGAACACAGAGGAAAAGTTGGGGCTGTTTTTCATTTCTCCATTGAAACATATGTTGTGGCTACTTGTTGGAAGCGATTTTAACAAGTACCAACAGCATATATTTTAAACAAAATATCAGAAAAATATTTCCCAATTATCCTCAAAAATTATAATTATAACGAATTCGTGAAATTCACACCCATGTAATCCCACGCTATAAAGAGAAAACTGGGGTTCACAGGGTATACATTAATGATTTTATTTTGCTTCAACGCACAATGTGTATGCAACGTCGTATCAGCGTCGATGCAACGTCATGACGTTGGCGTTGCATCGATTGGTGCGACGTTGCTTAAACGTCATGTGTGTGTGAATTCGGGTTTAACGTCGCTTTCAACAATTTTTCAGTCATATCACGACGGTGTCTGGTTGCGACAGGGAGCTCAATGCTCACTTTTATAGTGCTGCCTCACTGAAGTATCATGTCCCAGACACATTACATGATACCACAACCAGTCACATTATCCTGACACTGGGTCGACCAGTCCTAGCTCTACCCCGTAAATCTGAGTGCCAATAGGGGAGCAGCTAGTATCATTTTTAACGACTTTGGTATGTCGCGGCCCGTGATCGAACCCGTGACCTCCCGTTCCCCGAAGCGGACACTCTACCAACTGAGCTATCGGGGCCGGTTTAAACGTCATCTACTCGCTTAGAAAGGTTTTAGATAATTGTAAGAGCCGTCTCAATGAGGTTGTTCCAAAGAGCACCTGGAGTACAAACAAAAATTCACCAAGAAAACTAAAGGTTTACGTGGTATGAAAAAGAGCACTATGTCACTTATGTTTGCTATCGTATCGTCCGCCTTATATGGAACTATATTCTTCTATGCTTGGCCAAGTTCTACAGGGCACTCAGGCGAGCCATCCTGTCTGTCGTTTTCAGGGGCCAGTTGTTCAAACCCCCTTTAGATTAACGAGCTCGTTAGTGGTCAGATTGTTAGTACATACCTAAAATTGCGTTATTTTTGTTAAAAAAAAATGTTAGTAGTTTTTGCAAATGCAAAAGCTACTCACATCTTTTCAGAAAAAATATTAGTATATTTGCCATGATATTGAATGATTAAAGTTTTAACGATTCGTTAACTAACGACGTCGTTAGTTTTGAACAACTAGTCACAAGTGTTTATAACAATTAACCCTTCTTCACATAAATGGAGTTTTTGTTTGTTTGTATTGTAGTTTAACGGACCAGTCAACACTGCTTATGTCATATCGAGCCAGTCGGTTTACCCAACCACACATCCATGGCAGGCTTATTCATAAGCGGGTTACCAGTACAGTGCACATTCTTTCACCAGAACCTGACAACTGCCCTCCTTAAATCGGCGGAAGGGAGAGATTGACAGTAATAAGGATGTAAGGATCAACGTCTACTTCAAGAGTATGGCACTTATCACGCCAGCCTTAATCAGAAATGGGCGAAAACCGGACTGCCCGGAGAAAAAAATGCAGAACTTGGCAGCAGGTCTACACGCCCATGTAATTATCCCCTGAGGAAAATGGGGTTACATGTATTTCCTAAATTCTTGTTTAAATCATCTCCAGGACTAAATTTTAACTTTTCAGATGAAAAACTGATATTTTTCATATTTGTAGACGAAATGTTAAATGCAGATGCTCGTTAGAACCGCCTCATTAGAATCGCTTCATTAAGACCATTCTTGCGAGAATTCACAATCTATGTTTTGACAAAAAAAAAAAAAATCTCCGAAAATATGTTCTAAGAGGTACATGTAATCTCTTGGAAGAACGGAATACACAACAGAACTGAAAATTGTGGAGTGTACACGTTTTTGAGAATCAGACTACATGTATCTGGTTTCGGCTAATTAGGCTTCATCAGTGGCCCTCAATTATTTTTAAAATTCCAAAGGGAAGCAATGATCTCAGAGGACTAGAAAATATAATATACACTATGATGAACGGCAGAGAGATTTTTACGGTCGCTACACATTCCCTTAATACCAGCAGCGACGTTAAATATGTCCCTTGGAAGCAGAACTGAAAATTGTATAGTGTAGAAGTTATTTCTTCGGTTAGACTAGCTTTTCTCTATATAAAGAGGGGTTTCGACAACTGTTCATTACGCGGATTTATAAATCTGATGCATCTCAATGAGGCGGTTCGGATGAGGAAAATTGAATGAGGGAAACTATAAATTTGCAGAAGACATCGTTTTCACACATGGACGGGTTATCCTTATGACGTCCGGCGAGGCTCGAACCCAAAGCCGTCGAAGCCCCTCCCCCTAACACTAGGACACGTAGGCCCGTACAACCAAAATTACATGATGTTTACATGATATAAAGATTTACACTAAATCTCGTATACATGGGGCCCAGGTCGTGTGACCAGGATGGCCGCAATGGCCATAAAATGTAAAAACCTTCAAAAACTGAAAGCGAATCTTCAGTGGCTCATATCTCGATGCCTCGTTAACCACGGTTGTTTCGATTCTAACTCGTTCTTGAGTGCTCAGGAAAAAATTTCCATAGCTACAGATATAGATATATTTGCGATAAATGTCTTCTATGATGTTGAAACTGTATGTTGTGCACTCATTAGAATCGCCTCGATGAGGCAATTCTAATGAGCACACACACCATACATTTTTGATGTAATCTAATGAGAACACACAGCATACATTTATGTATATTTTGAGCCGGCATACATTTATGTATATTTTGAGCCGGCATACATTTATGCATATTTTGAGCCGGCATACATTTATGTATATTTTGAGCCGGCCTTCGATAACTGTTGGATGCGCGTCTGACAAGTGATCAGGAGGGCGCGGGTTCGATACCCACCGAGGTCGGCAACATTCTTTCGTGGAGATTGATCATGAAATCTTTTTACGGTCATTCTCTCTCTTCCGCTGATTCAAGAAGGACAGTTGTCAGTTTCTGGCGAAAGAATTTGCACTGTACTGGGTAATCGCTTACGTATAAGCCTGTCCAGGAAAGTGTGGACAGGTAAACTGACCGGCTCAATAATGACCTAAATACTGTTGACTGGGCCGTGAAACTCCCATAAAAACAAACAAACAAACAATGTATATTTTTAAGAAAATCGAAAAGATCATCAGGCAAACACGACTATATAATTTTCACACCCTTAAACCCCACTTTTACATTGTCAAACTGGTGTTTACAGGGTATACATTATTTGTTTTCTTATTTCTGCGCAAAAATAGATTGTGGGTATTCGTTAGAACCGCCTCGCCGAGGCGGTTCTAACGAGTACCCACAATCTATGTTTTGAGCAGAAATATAAAAAGCAGGATTTTTATGAGAACATTTTCATTTTTTTTTTTGTAGTTAAATTTTACTAAGTATTTGAATAGGCGTGTTTTTCGTAATGTGTCCATATTATGCCTCCTAACTTGGCTGTAAGATCAACCCTTGATGGCTCGAACTACCCCTGTCTCGAACAAATTTTCACGTTCCAAAAAGCGTGCGCATTACGAAAACACGCCTAAACAAATAAATTGTAACCTTTATCACCGAAAAAATGAAAATTTTAAGATGAAAAATTGTGATATTTTTCTTATTTCTGCTCAAAATATAGATTGTGGGCACTCGTTAGAACCGCCTCATCGAGGCGGTTCTTACGAGTACCCACAAGCTATTTAGAGCAGAAATAAGAAAAATAGGGTTTACCCCTGTAAACCCCAGTTTTACTATATAAAAGTGGGGTTCAAGGGGGTCAAAATTATATAGGTGTGTTTTCGTGATTGGGCCATTAAAGTTCGCCTGTATTCTCATTCGAATGCTAGCTGCCAACCAGATAGCACTGACATACGTGTTACAAAGAAAAGCACTTTCCTGATGCGAAGAAACTATCGCTCCTTGTTTTCAAACATTCTAGAGGAAAATTAAATTAATGAAGTAAATTTGAAACTGTCTGTTAATCTTACCTGATTATTTCGCTCCGGTGAACTCCTATTAACGAAAATTCGTTTAACCCTTAGTCCGAAAATAATAGAAAGAGTCAAGTTCGGTTATATAGTTCCGTATAACGCCTCTGAGTGTTCCAATCTTGAATAATTAGATTTATTAGGGGGCGACAATTTTACTCCTTAATTGGCTGAAAGCTTGGAGAGCGTTCGCAATTTGTTGTATGAGATGTTTACAAACGAAGCCCTGTAACCCCAGCTGCGTACCAAATGCGAGGGTTTTCCACTGTTTGAGAGAGACTTTTGTGAGTTTTCCACTAATTTGGCTTCATTAAGCTTATTGTTATTCCATTGTTGTTTTTTTAAACATTTGTTAGTCCGTTTCTGATGTTTTACTTCCAGATCTTCTATAGTTCCTATTGCTGCTTATGAAAAGTTATCTTCAGCTTTTGTCTTCCACTAAATAGGCCAGGCCTTGGAAAAAAGTCCCCCTTTGGCATCTCATTTAAAGCAGTCTGGTTAAAGAGCTCATCTAAAGTCATAAATAGCGAAAGAACCATTGTCTTTGTAGACAGTGTAGACATTGATCAGACACCATAGAAAGCGGCGTCTGATCAGGCGTCTGATCAGGGTCAACACTGATTTAATAGAAATTTCTCATTTTGCACCGCAATTAATAGACCCACCTTAACTGTATCAAATTGCAGAAGATGAGCAAAGAGGATTGAAAGCATTTTAAAAGGACTTCCATTCCCGACTTCAACTCGCAAGGCTGCTATTTTGCACGACCATCAAGTAGTTGCGGCTTTGACTGACATGAACCGCGAAAGCGTAGCTAAGACTGTGCAGTATTGTGATTTGACATGAGATAAAAAAGGTCCTACCTCGCAAACCGTTTTTGCTGTACATTGACTAAAGTTTGATTCCAGTCATAGGCTGCTAACGGAGTCAAAGTTATCACAGAAATGCGATTATACATAAATTTTACACGGATTTCTATGTCCCATCTGAGGGCTCAATTTCATTTAAACTTATATTCTCAACAAAGCCACTGCATAAGAAATTCTGTTGTGTTTTTTTTTGCGATCAACAAAGTTGCAGATCAGACTGCGCATGCGCGCAGTCTGGCATGCGCAGTCTGGTCTGCAACTTTGTGATCGCTGTTTAGATAATACAACACCTAACATTTCGCGGTTCTTCCTAGTCCGTCAAGCTAAGCAGAAAGAGAGATTCTTACCAGGACCTGAACCACGAAGGCAGGTTTCCTTGATGAAGCGGTTAAACTATCCCGGGAGTAGGATTTTAAACCGTCTCAGCCTTTCCTATCAGCCTATTGTTACCTGCAGCACAAGTATTATTGAATTTACATGGAAACAATGGTTTAATAATCATATAAAAGCCTAGAATGGATTTTGAATATGGAAAAGAAAGTACAGAGTCTTCTACTACACAAAGCTATGAATACTCATGTAAACACAACTTTACATCATAGTGTAGATTATATTTTCTTTTCCTTTGTGATCATTGATTCCATTGTGGAATTTTGAAAATATCTGAGGGTCACTGATGAGGCCTAATTGACCGAAACTAGCTAGTCTGGCCAAGAAAACATGTACACTCCATATTTTTTCAGTTCTGTGGTGTATTCCTTGCTTCCAAATGATAACCCTTTTATAGAACATATTATATAGAGAAAGTGGCGTTTAAAAAGGAATACATTTTTCATAATTCTTATAGAAAGCATATCTTGAGGCGGTTTCTTTGTCCACCTACAATCCATGTTTGGAGAAGCACCAATTCATCAGAAAATGTACATTTTTGTCGCATCTGCTATTAGGAGTCCAATTATCCGTCTGTCTGTCAAACTGTCAACATTTGTGTCCACCCTAGTGTTCACCCCAATGGTCAAGTTTATTTTTAAAAACTATAAAGGCATTATAATGATACTTGGTACTTTAATGCTAGCATCCATATTTGACCTTGGCCTCTACTGCATTTAACCTAGCGTCCACCCTAACATTCGGGCTCATTTTTCAACTACTAAAGCTAAACTGTACATCCTGATCGCCCGCCGCGTTCCCACCTAACAGGTATCGAACACATCAGACCGAGCTACCGAGGCTGGCATGGCCTATGTGTCCTAGTGGGTAAGAGCGCTGTCTCTTAATCAATAAGGTCTCTTTCCGCTGTGGGTTCGAACCTCGCTCGGGTCACATGTGAAACGAAACGAGTTTTGCAAGGGAACTTTCTTCGAGAACACCGGTCTTCGCCAAGCTCGGATTAACGACCGGCTCAAAATAAGTGAAATACACTTTAAAGGACCGTAAAACAAAAGAAAACAACAATAAAAAATATGTAAATGGTTTGCGTAAATCATTACGATAACAAATTCGTGTGAAATATTACAATGCACCAAAACGGTTATATTCTGACGAACAATTGTGATATTTTCCCTATTTAAGTTATTTATACTCCAAACATCAGGGGCCAGTTGTTTAAAAATAACGACGTCGTTAGTTAACATATCGTTTAAACTTTAATCATTAAATATTGCAAATATGCTAATACTTTTGCTGAAAAAATGTGAGCAGCTTTTGCAAATGCAAAATCTGCTCACATTTTTTCAGCCAAAATACCAAACTTTTCAATATTGAACTTGCTAGAAAAGTTAACAATATGACCACTAACGAACTCGTTAAGCTAACGATGCTTTGAACAACTGGTCCCAGATCAATGCGCTCGTTAGCACCGTTCTAGCGAGTTTCTGCAACCTATGTACTGGAAAAGAAATAGGCAAATTAATGTATAGCCGTGTAAACCCCAGTTTTCACTGAATTAGTGGGGTTTACAGGGGTATTTATAACACGGACTTGTGAACGTGATGAAAGCCGCGTTGTAAATTATGCAATCGAACTTCAATCGTTCAAACGCTTTTGGCACCACGAATAAGTGTTCGAGATAGGGGTAGTTCGAGCCACTGAGGGTTAGCTATAGTGCATAACGGGGATAATATTTCCGTCTTGTATAACATTAACCCATACATGACAATGGAATCTTCCACATTAAGAGTTTGGAGTGGTCCATTTCCAATTATAGGGGTGTCAGGTTTGTTTTTACACGCCTTTATAATTTTGACCCCCTGAACACCACTTTTATGCAGTAAAACTCGGGTTTACAGGGGTAAACCTCATTTGTCTTACTTCTGCTCTAAAATACAGATTAAGAAATAAGAAAAAAAATCACAATTTTTCATCTTAAATTGTTTGTTTGATTTTAGGTTTAACGTCCCCGTCAACATTGTAAAGGTCATTTTGGAGACGTTGCTTCCAATTTTGTGGGACTTTTACCCGACATGGAGATGAAATGACTTCTCAAGCCCTGCCGCCCAATGAAAGCAATAGGGTTTATAAGCACTGACGGGCCGACTGGCACCGCTTTTCCTGGACAGGCTTAGATCCTCTAAGCTGTTAACCAGTACTTGTGTGCAGGGCGGTTTCAGCTCTGCGTGGAAGCATCATGCAGCCCATCTAATTCTTCAAGCCCCGATCGGCGGGGCCGGTTTTTCATCTTAAAACATTCTTTTTTGGCGATAAAGGTTACACTGTATTTGTATTGGCGTTTTTCGTAATGCAGCGGCTGAAACACCTTCGTGACCATTATTCGAGAGCCACTGAAGGTTAGTTTCAGCTCCAGGTAAGGAGGCATAATGGGGATAGTACAAGTAGTTCCATCAGAAAACAAGCCTGTTAACACGCCTAAACAAATACATTGTAAACTTTACCGCCGAAAAACTAAAATTTTCAGATGAAAAATTGTGATATTTTTTTTTATTTCTGCCCAAAATATAGATTGTGGGTACTCGTTAGAACCGCCGGAGGAAGTTCGAATTAACCAAGGTAACAAAATAAGTCATCAATGTTAGAACCATAGAAGTTTCAGTGTGTATCCAGATATTAATCATCAATGTTTTTTTTCAAGTACTGCCTTAAATCTACATGGTTAGTGTCTTTAATAATAAAATATAATCGGTGAGCCATAGACAATTTTATAGTGAGTTTTTTAGTTTTACGTCCCATCAACAGCTAAGGTCATACGGAGACGGGACCTCGGTTTAAAGACACTAATCGTGTATTTAGTTTATACCGCAATTCAAAACAATCAAGGGAGTTTACAATAATTTAGCAAATTTAAGCAAAAAAAGGAAACAGGCAGTGTGGCGTGCTAAACGACATTTCAGTGCCATGGCGCACACACGTAGTATAACGTGAAGCCAAGGAGTGCAAAGTTTCTGAAACAACATGGAGGCTCGAATAAAAGTTGCTCAGCGCTTTACATTCTGTATGAAAATCTGCGAATAAATTGTTTATTTTAACTTTAGAAATTATTTTCGAGGTTGAGACGCAACCGCAGTAGCAGTTGCATTATTTCAACGGGCCATTCAAACCAGGAAACCCGAGAATGTAAGAATTTAGCTAAAAAATTATGTAAATCTGTTGAAATAAATATTGCAAAGATTTTAACTTGCAGATTCGTTGTTTTCCCCGAGTTCAAAAGGTTGCGTGTTATTGTTAACACTTGTAAATTATGGACCTGAAAAGTAGGTCCGGTCTGTAAACGATCACTAGACGTATTATAGGTCAGTAGAAAGTATTATAGGTCACTGCCTATTATAGCGTGCAGTTATTTGACCCCCTTTATTAGGTTACTAGAATGGCTGATTGCGGTTTAAATATATATTGTATAATCAAAATATTCGTAGCGCTGTATTATTTTAAATACAAAAGACTGTACATATGTGCAAGGTCCGCCATTTAGTTGTTTTCTTACTTTGAAGCTGCAAATAAGTTTGCTGTTGTCTTGTCCATAAGAAAATCATAAAGATATCGTCCTCATTTGGGCTGAATTGGTACAAGCGTTCGTGGGTCACGCGGTGGCCCATAGGTTGCCATTACCTTAACATCTTCGTGCAGTTAACACCCGTTTAAGCCTCACTTTATATAGAGAAAACTGGGGTTTACAGTAGTATATTCCTTTTTTTCTTATTTCTGCTTCAAGACATAGGTTGTGGATACTTGTTAGATTCACCTCAATGATTCTGTTTTAACGAGCACCGTCAACCTACGTTTCGAGTATAAATAGTACAATGTCACAAATTTTCATCAGAAAATTAATTGTTGAACGTACTCATTACGCAAACACGCCTATACAAATACATTGCCACCTTTATCGCCGAAAAAATGAATATTTTATTTTAAAAAATTGTGATATTTTTCTTATTTCTGCTCAAAATACAGATTGTGGGTACTCGTTAGAACCGCCTCATCGAGGCGGTTCTAACGTGTACCTACAATCTATACTTTAGAGCAGAAATAAGAAAATGATATTTTTCTTATTTCTGCTCAAAATACAGATTGTGGGTACTTGTTAGAACCGCCTCATCGAGGCGGTTCTAACGAGTACCCTTAATCTATACTTTAGATCGAGGCGGTTCTAACGAGTACCCACAATCTATACTTTAGAGCAGAAATAAGAAAAATAAGGTTTACCCCTGTAAACTCCAGTTTTACTGTATAAAAGTGGGGTTCAAGGGGGTTAAAACTATATGGGCGTGTTTTCGTGATGACAATTTTTCACCAGAAAATTAATTGTTGAACGTACTGTGCCGCACGGATAAGGTATAGTAATGACTAGGCGGAAAGCAGCATATTTGACATACAGATAGCGTCAGGGATCGAAACTTTAGCAATAGAACCTTGTAACCTCCCTACATTATGGTGCAGTATGACAGCGTAACTGATGCTGAAAAAAAATGATACAGGAAAACACGTGCTGGGGCGGAGTGAGTGAGTTTTAGTTTTACGTCCCACCAATAGCTAAGGTCATACGGAGACGGGACCTCGGTTTAAAAACTCATCCGAAAGTCTGGAGAAGCCCGGGATCGATCCTGCGATCCCTGGTTTACAAGGCGAGTAGCGTAACCACTGCACCACGTAGGCTTCTATGCTGGGGCGGAGATAAGAAACGTATTGCAAAATGCGGGAGCCAAAAAAGTAAAAGCCTACTTTGGAAGTAATTGTACCCCTTTCAAAACGAAAATGAGAAAGTTCGCCTGTGTCCCCTTTGACATAAGAACGTGTAAACAACGCGCTTTCCCAGCATTATGGTAACAAATTTACTTTCTTAATTACATGATGACTTTTTTAAGGTGAACTCACACATCATTTCAGCATAATTAGTTTTTTTTATCGCTTAGATACATCACAAAAACACGCCTATATAATTTCGACCCCCTTGAACCCCACTTTTATATAGTAAAACTGGGGTTTACAGGGGTAAACCTTATTTTTCTTATTCTGCTCTAAAATATATAGATTGTTGTTATTCGTTAGAACCACCTCGATGAGGCGGTTCTAACGAGTACCGACAATCTATATTTTGAGCAGAAATGAGAAAAATATCACACTTTTTTTCAGAAAAAAAAAAAACAAATCGATTTTTCGAAGGTAAAGTTTGTAGTGTATTTGTATAGGCGTGTTTTCGTAATGACGACTTTCTGTTTGTTCCTGTATACATCAACCCAGCGCTAAAACGAGGTCTACTCTCAAAGAAAAGAAATTGACCCTCAGGCGCAAATTCTTATAATATCCTTAAATCATAGTTTCGGGTAACGTAATGAAATATAGTAAGCTGACCTCTACACAGCGGTCGGTTTTGAAAGTCGCCAACTTTTAGGGGATAGTTCTACTACCAGATTACTGAACATTTCAACTCGTTTAATGTGAACAACGCTCGGTAGATTCCGCCTACTTGGCATTGTAAATAACATTAGGCTAGTTGATACCAACCATCACCGCGGCCCCCCGCCCATAGGGGCTTGAAGAAATATATGGGCTGCATGATGCTTCCACGCAGAGCTGAATCCGGCCCGCACACTAGTACTGGTAAACCACTTAGAGGATCTAAGCCTGTCCAGGGACCGCGGTGCAAGGCGGACCGTCCATGCTAATAAACCCTATTGTTTTCATTGGGCGACAGGGCTTGAGATGTCATTTCATCTCAATGTCGGGTAAAAGTCCCACAAAATTGGAAGTAACGTCTCCAAAATGACCTGTACAGTGTTGACGGGGACGTTAAACCTCAAATCAAACAAACAAACAAAACCTACCCTCACCATAGAGCCCCGCTCATCGGGGCTTTGCTGCATGATGCTTCCACGCAGAGCACAAGGGAAATGAGTACTGGTACACCGCTTAGAATATCTAAGTTTGCCCAGGCAAAGTGGTGGGAGTCGGACCATCCCTACATATAAACCCTGTTGGTTTGTTTGGACGACTGGGCACGAATTGTCGTTCAGCTCAGTGCCGGGTAAAAGTCCCACAAAATGAACTAAATGGTGATGACGGGCCGTAAAACATCAATTGAAACAAATACAGTAGAACTTCGATGGCTCGAATACCGATGGCTCGTTTACCTTGGATGAGTCGAACCCGTTCTTGAGTCCCCTGCGAAATCCTCTACATAAGAAATAGTGGCGGATAATTAAGGAGATTTTAATCTTTTATCTTGCAAATGTATGTTGTGTGTACTCATTAGAATCGCCTCGATGAGGCGATTCTAATGAGTACACACAGCATGCATTTTGATTAAAGAACACCGAAGGATGTTTAAAAGTATCACGTATGCCTCCCAGCAGTAATCCTCAGTGGTTCGAACTATCCCTGTCTCGAACAGATTTTCGAGGTCCAAAAGGTGTTCGAGCCATAGAAGTTTGACTGTAAACAAAACCATCACTATAACTTAATGCACTGACTTCAACATCATTTACCAGCCACAGTTACGGCCAGTCGCTGTATAATTATACCATAGACAGTTTGTAACCGAGTAAACTGTAGGCCAGTACGTGTTCATTGGGGTATTCAACTGCTATTGGCTTACAGTTAGGCAAGGTCTGCTGTCATTGCAGTAGGTATGTGCAGACGGGAAGTGATACTATTTCTTCCATTACGAAAACACGCCTATACAAATACAGTGTCAATTTTACCGCCGAAAATACGAACATTTTAAGATGAAAAATTGTGATATTTTTCTTATTTCTGCTCATAATATAGATTGTTGGTACTCGTTAGAACCGCCTCATCGAGGCGGTTCTAACGAGTACCCACAATCTATATTTTTGAGCAGAGATAAGAAAAATAAGGAATACCCCTGTAAACCCTAGTTTTAGTATAATAAAAGTGGGGTTAGAAGGGTCAAAATTATATAGGCGTGTTTTCGTGATGATTTTCTGAATTTCAGCTCATTTTCCTCTTCCTCTCCTGTCTTTCACTTTCATCCCTGCTGTCTCGTCTATCTCGTTTCTCCCTTTCCCTGAGAGACGACACAAAAGGACACAAGGGCTGGTGTGTCGTTAAACCCAAAAACAATCAATAAAAACTCCTATACTCTTTTTTACTTGCACACCGTATTGTTCCGGGTACGGCTAAATCTATAGGTTCAACCCCAGCCAAACAGATGGTCGGGAAACGGTATACCGCAGGAGGGGAGAACGGTTGGCTGAACCCTGTTTGGCGGGAGCGGGCTGACGGCATGGGGTAGTATCACTGGTGGTTTGAATACACGTCTTGGTTGTTCATAGCAGTTTATATTCTTGCACCCGAAGTTGTATCATTTATTTAAAGCCAAAGTGCCTGGCGGTCATCCTGCAGCATACGAGTACAGCGCGATTAACGCGATAATTCCTTAAAGTGTGTTCCCGTGTCAAATGAGAACCATAGCACGCATTTGGGATGAAACGTTTACCATCCCTTCACAGCCGTAATTTACCCACAGTGCTGCCTTGAACACTTTTATCACGTGAACAAGTCGTGAAATGAAGACCCTCCCCCTAAATCCAATTTTATATAGTGAAAACTGCGGTGTATCGGGTTATACATTAATTCTATTATTTCTGCTACAATACCTAGTTTGTTGGTACTCGTTAGAACCGCCTCAATGAGGCGGTTCTACCGAGCACCGACAACACATTAAGAAACCTATAACGGATTTCCATCAGAAAGTACACATGTAGCCATTTTGGAGATGTGAAAGTAGCTAATTTATGCACTATGTCGCACGAGTGTGTTAACATGGTAGTCATCTAGCTTCATTAGGCGTTACGTTTACAGCAGGCGTACGGAATCTTTGCCATTCTTGCTTGTCAGGGCAATCATACATGGTACTATGAAAGTAATAGAGGAACTTGCATGAGTGATTATGTATTATTGATGTTTTAAAGGGATAAAATGCGAGGCTATGCCGGGCATTTTATCCTTTTTCCTCAACGAGTTTAACATAAGCACGAACGCAAGAATGTATTTATCATATGGCATTTAAAACGCATTTTATTCACGATTTGTTTACAAATATGTCAATATTCTGCCGTCGGTAAACGCGACGACGTTAAGGGCGTTGTACGCGTAAAGTTTTTTTTTTTTGGTTTTGTTTTTACGGCCCTTTCAAGATTATTTCACTCATATCGAGCCGATCGGTAATCAGAGGTGGGCGAAAACCAGAGTACCCGTTGAAAAACCACCTGACCTTCCGTTGCAGGACTTGGTGTCTCACATATGATCCAAGCGAGGCTCGAACCACAGCGGTGATAGACCTTATGATCAAGAGTCAGCGCTCTGTACCACTAGGCCACGCGTGTAAAGTTGTATCTAAATAATTTGCATATGTAATCCTCCAGCGGATTACCGAATTTTCCGATTTATTATACGACGTTATCACATTCTTAGTCGCGACGTCATATGAACAATTCCAGAATTGCCAGGCTGTTTTCTTGCTCAGCAAAAAAAAATAAAAATAAAAAAAATAGATAAATAAATAAACAATAAAAAATAAACAAAATAAAACAAAATGAATACATGGATAAAAGAATTAAAGATGACAAACTGTTAACTGTCTTTACAGACTAATCAATCAGGCCTGGCATTTGACTCAGCAGGCACTGAATCAATTTTAAGTCAAATATGTTCTATGAAAGGGTAACGACACAAAACTGTAATGTTCTAGAACGGAGACTTTGACCGTCGTTTAATACGTAAATTTCTGTATTTTTAGCAAACAATGTCGACCCTGATCATTCTGTTTCCTCTGTGCCTAAGTTTGCCAATGTCCCAGCACAGGTTTCATAGATAACCCTTGTTACAACGCATAATGTAGTAATGTAGTAATTTCTTCATTTTGAAATTTTTACTACATTATGCGTTGGCATAGTCGACGCGAAATGAAATAAAATGTCGTTTTTACTTCATTATGCGTCGATACTAAGAGGTTTGAGCAAAATGAAAGAATTATTTCATTTTGCGGCGATGGGTGGCATACTTAATTTTACTTCATTATGCGTCAACAGTTTGTTTGTTTGATTTGAGGTTTAACGTTCCCGTCAAGACTATTTAGGTCATTTTGGAGACATTGCTTCAAATTTTATGGGACTTTTACCCGATATTGAGATGAAATGACATCTCAATCGCTGCCGTCCAATTAAAAGCAATAGGGTTTATATGCATGGATGGGCCGACTCGCAGCAGTTTTCCTGGACAGGCTTAGACCTTCTAAGCAGATTACGAGGACTCATGTACGGGCGGTATCAGCTCTGCGTGGAAGCATCGTGCAGCCCATCTATTTATACCCCCGGCATACGAAGTATGCAAGGGGGTATATAGTTTTTGTCCATTCTGTCTGTCTGTCTGTCTGTCTGTCTGTCTGTCTGTCTGCCTGTCTGCCTTTTGTTTGATTTGTTTGATTTGAGGTTTAACGCCCCCGTCAACACTATTTAGGTCATTTTGGAGACGTTGCTTCCAATTTAAAACACAAATGGGGGAAAGACATCAGGCATGAGACCAAAATAGCGCAAGGCGTACGATTTTAATTCTACTGGCTTAATCAAATACAATGAAATTCCACTATTAAGACCACCTAAAATTAATACAAATTTTGTTTTTAAAGCATATTTGGAAGGTTAAAGCTACATTTTCTTTGTGATTTTGACCTTCAGTGTGCTTTTGTGGAAGACCGTCTTTTGGACTGTTCAACTGTGGTCTTAAAGACCACTTTTGAACCGTCTCAAATGTGGTCTAAATTGTAGGAATTTAACTGTATTGCTTCCTAAGTCTTTTCGAAGACAGCTATGTTCTACCATCATTACTTCATTATGCGTCGATATGGTGCATATCAACGCGAAATGAAATATTTTTTTTACTTCATTTCGCGTCGACTATGCCAACGCATAATGTAGTAAAAAAAATCAAAATGAAGAAATTACTACATTACTGCATTATGCGTTGTAACAAACCCTCTTGTTACATTACACAACGTTTGACGTCATAATGGCCGGTCTCGGTAGCTCAGTCGGATGCGCGTCTGACTGGTGATCTGGAGGACGCGGGTTCGACACCATGCCTGGATCGGCAACATTCTTACGTGGCAATTGACCATGAACTCTTTTATACTGTTATTCTTTCTATGTGTGTGTGTGAATTTGGGTTTAACGTCGCTTTCAACAATTTTTGAGTCATATCACGACGGTGTCTGGTTGCGACAAGGAGCTCAATGCTCACTTTTATAGTGCTGCCTCACTGAAGTATCATGTCCCAGTCACATTACATGATGCCACACCCAGTCACATTATCCTGACACTGGGTCGACCAGTCCTAGCTCTACCCCGTAAATCTGAGTGCCAAGCGAGGAGCAGCTGGTACCATTCTTAACGACTTTGGTATGTTGTTGTTTTGAAAAAAGACATAAAACCTCTAATGTGCATTAAAAATCTTATTCTTGAATGTATCTATATAGACCATCGGCTTCGTTCACTCATTCATACATTTCACCTTATCATCATCATCATTGTTTTTTGTTGTTTTTTTAAATCAAATAATATGTTTTAACATTTTTTATCTACCCGAAAGGGTCCTTGATTGGAAATAAAAGAAATTGTTGTATGTCGCGGCCCGGGATCGAACCCGTGACCTCCCGTTCCCCGGAGCGGACATTCTACCAACTGAGATATCGGGGACGGTCTTTCTATTCCGCAGATTTAAGAAGGGCAGTTGTCAGTTTCTGGCGAAAGAAAGTGCACTGTACTGGTTAACCGCTTACACATAGGCTTTCCCAGGAAAAGTGTGGATAGGTAAACGGACCGGCTCAAAATGACCTATATAGTGTTGAATAGGGTGTTAAACTCCAATACAAACAAACAAACAATTGACGTCTCAATGTCATGAATGGTGCGACTATAAATAACCAATACCTGAATTTGATACAAACTTTATTGAACAATCGGAGGAAAACTTCAACTCATTCTTTTTTCGAAAACATAATATGTACTTTAATGCGCTTCCAGTATCGAACAGTAACACGTGATGTATCTTCAGAGATTTTACACAATGCAGAGACGCAATTTGGCCAAGTCTGATAAGAGCATTGGCTATGTGCAGAGTAGATGCAAACTTGCAGGTAGGTAAGGCTGTAGTTTGACTGGGTGGCTGCGCAAATCGCTTATTCTTGCACACCAGACAAGGAAATCCTGGACTCAACTCGGGGATAGAAATGTAAGAATATTATATGGGTGTGTGGGGTGGATGGAAAAATCCGTCCCGAGGGTCACTGTCTGGTATCACAAGGCTTGCCGAGTGATGCCGGACAGTGATCCCGAGGGACGGATTTTTCTATCCACCCCTCACGCACATATGGGATTCTTTTTCTTGCATACCTTCAATTTCTTGGCGCGGATTTTTAAAACTGCAGTAACTTCGGTTACCAGCGTCCGCCATATTGTGATGACACTAGAGGAATGTTTAGTGACGTCATGTAACGTGCTCTGACATCAACCTTAACGACGGCCAAATTGACGTCGTATTCAACCAGTGCATTTATCAAAAACGCAAGAATATTCGATGTAGGGTTAGAACAGAATTTCTATCCCAAGGTAAAAGTATGGATTTCCTTATCTGTCATGCAAGAATTTCTTATGGTTCCGAGGTTATCCTATCCAGGGGTAGAACGAAACAGGACAATTTTCACGTGTTTGATGTGCACTGGCTGAAATGGACGTCACGTACGCCGTCGTTTAGTTCAACATCACTGAACGCACAGTAACGTCAAAATCGCCGCATTGTCTCCAACATCACGAAAACATGCCTATATAATTTTGACCCCCTTGAACCCCACTTTTATATTGTAAAACTTGGGTTTACAGGGGTAAACCTTATTTTTCTTATTTATCGCGATTTTTCATCTTATAATTTTCAGGGTTTTTTTCCGCGGTAAAATTTACACTGTATTTATATAGGCGTGCTTTCGTAATGAAAATATGGCGGACGTCGGCAATCGAAGTGACTGCATTATAAAAATCCACTCTCAGAATTGAAAAGTATGCAAGAGAAAGAATCTTATATGGGTGTGAAGAATAGAAAGAAATGTCCGTCTCTCGACAAGCCTCGTGATGTCGAACAGTGAACCAAATCCGTCACTCGGTATCCTGTCCGGCATCACTAGGCAAGCCTCGTGATGCCGAACAGTGAACATCTATCCACCCCTCACACTCATGTAAGGTTATGTAGTATCTCCCCTGTGCGCAAATGTCAATACACATCGATGTTTGGGGTTCAACTACATTAAAACCTGCGTACGGCAAAATCTGCGATCAGCGAAGACTCAAATCAGATCAGAGTATTTGCTGATTGCATGAAAGGGCCATCCAAAAAGGGGTGAAAGAAACCACTTGATATGCAGGCGTATCTGCGTCTTTGCAGGTTGCACGGCTTATTGTATGTATAATCGCGCACTGGCAGAAATTTTGTGTTTGTAAAAAATAGGGTTAACAGAGAACAGAGCAGCACTAGTGATAATTTCTGTGCATATGTTGCTTATATCGTCTCCCAGCTGTCAATTTATCATAGAAAATATTCGATTATCATTACCCCTAGACTGTTTGAGATTATCACAATCGTAGATGCCTATTGGCATATCTAATTGCAAAACAAACACTGGGCGTTCACACACAACTGCCTTCGTACGTTCATTAATAACTTTGAGCCATGTTATAAGATAACTTGTTCTCACCATTTGCGATCAATAAAGAAGCTGATATATACCTACCATTTCTATGTCTAAAATTTCAAGACTTTTGCTCAGTTTTTCTTGATTGGGCTCTTTGAGGAAAACCAAAACAAACGTATTTTTGTGTACTAAACGGTATGTACTATAAAAGGGGAAACATTCTCATAGCTTTTCATATCCTAGTGGTAAAGAACTATATTTGCTCATGTTACAATTAAGGAGTCAAATCATGCTTCGAAGTAATTTTCCATCCACCTGCAGGAAGTTCGGGTGCTTGACTACCCACAAAGTGCCAGGTGAAATATTATACGCATGGTCCATGTCTTTGCTATGCACAAAATATATCGTTTTGCACATGCTATGTCCCGCTGAAAAAGTCTTTTTTTTAACAAGAAGTACATGTATAGTTTTAGTCATTTGGAAGCATGTGATCACATGCTCTTCGTTAAGAATCAAAATAACGAATTTGTTATTCTGCAAAATAGAAGTGAAGGCAATGATCAGGAACCGATTCAATTAGCCCTCAGCTCCTATCAGAGACACCAAAGGGACAGAAGCACAAACATGAAACGACTAGACCCTTATGGAAACATCAATAGCGGAAAGCCAAAAGGACAATTACTTTCCCTCAAAATGGCCCATTGGCTATCAAAAACAAAATGATATAAGCGATGCATAGACACTCAAAGACAAACCATAACAAAAATAAACCGCAACGGAAGAACCGCATTGAAACAATCAGTGAAACGAATTCCACTGTGGGGCTTAAATCGAATTTACGTGGCCACAATCCTCGCTCTTATTTCCGTCGCGATTTAGACAAATAATTTGTTCAGTCCACATGAATGCCTCCTAACACATCAGTGCAACATCTCCGTGAACACAACCACAGAGAGAAAACTACGGTGAGGACTCGACAACAATCAACTACTAAAATGCTGGAGCAAAAGAAGACGAATAGTTAGACTCCGATAGGGCCCAACCAGAGACAGAGGATTAGGCACCAAACAACATGACATAACTTAGATACTCTCTAATTCTCAGTAAGCCTTAACGATGGAACCGTCATAGAATCTAAGACCTGACCCACCGGCGTGCAATTAAAGAGGGAAGCAATGTTGTCGACCGTGATTGGGTTAACTACCATTGCATGCAGTCTGTCGTATTTTGTTTGTTTGATTTGAGGTTTAACGTCCCCGTCAACACTGTATAGGCCATTTTGGAGACGTTGCTTCCAATTTTGTGAGACTTTTATTCGACGTTTAGATGAAATGACTTCTCAAGCCCTGTCGCCCAATGAAAGATAGAAGTGAAGGCAATGATCAGAAATCGATACAATTAACCCACAGCTCCAATCAGAGGCACCAAAGGAAAAGAGGGGTGGGGGGGGGGGCTTAAATGGATTTTACATGGCCACCAACAATCATCGCCCTTACTTCCATCGCGTTTTAGACAAATATGTTTTTTTCAGTCCGCATGAAGGCTTCTTTTTTCATCAGTGCAACATCTCCGTGAAATGATTTATAAGCATGGACGGTCCGACTCACACCGCTTTGCCTGGGCAGGCTTAGATCCTCTAGGCGGTTTACCAGTACTCGTGTGCAGTCGGTTTCAGCTCTGCGTGGAAGCATCATGCAGGCCATCTATTTTTCCAAGCACCGATGAGCGGAGGGGGTGGGGGCGGGGGCGAAACAGTCTGTGTATATTATTTATGTTGAACCTTATCGTTTTATATCGAAGAATGATTTTACGAAGTCGTTGCATATATATATTTCCTGAATTTATGCGCTATGTCTCCATAAATCGCGGGATTCCGATATACCTGATTTAAATCTAACACTGGATTTTGAAATTAAATCGGAATGACGTCTATAAAATTTTGAAAATGCTTTGCGTAGTTTATGTTACCGTTAACCCTGGTTAAGAAGTTTAGCAGTTAACAATTTATTACGAGTGTTGAAGTTACATGACAAGACACTCTGGCAAATCGAATAAATTGCGAAATAGAAACGCCGTAGACTGCCACACGAGAAACATCACCATCCCAGAAAGGAAAATTTACAATCTTAAAATCAAAATCAGCGCGTTTATCATAACTTTTGCAAGAAACAAACCCATCTACAATAGATAGATGTAAATCCAAAAACGGGGCCTCGGTATCAGAAGAATTTGCTTTATTCAACTGAAGTTCTGGGGGTAAATTTGACTGATCAAACCATCGAAATAGGTATTGTCAATATTTAATAAATCATCCAAATTTCTAGAAGTCGAGCTAAAGGCTTCAATGATAGCCCCCGCCCATAGGGGCTTGAAGAAATATATGGGCTGCATGATGCTTCCACGCAGAGCTGAATCCGGCCCGCACACTAGTACTGGTAAACCGTTTAGAGGATCTAAACCTGTCCAGGAACCGCGGTGCGAGGCGGACCGTTCATGCTAATAAAAAACCCTATTGGTTTCATTGGGCGACAGGGCTTGAGATGTCATTTCATCTCAATGTTGGGTAAAAGTCCCACAAAATTGGAAGCAACGTCTCCAAAATGACCTTTAAAGTGTTGACGGGGACGTTAAACCTCAAATCAAACAAACAAACAAACAATGATTTCAGATTGATTTGCAAGGGAAAGGGACATCATGAAGTCTCTTTCATTACAAAATAAGAACAGATCAGCCACAAGGGGTGCGCAATTGGTACCCATCGGATTACCCAAAACTTGTCTAAATAAAGCTTTTTCACCACTTTTTTTGTCCAATTTTACCATATTCCAATCTTTTCTGAAGAGTTTTTTATAGCGGACGTCGTGAGAAGCACGTTTACATCTAACGTCATCAAATGCGCACTTTTGTACGCACAACGTTGCTCGCGGTGCTCGGTGGGAAAACGTTGGCGTAATGTTACAGTGAGAGTTTTATGATGGAAAACAAGAAAAAACTCAGAATAAATAAAAACAATCAAACGTATTTGTTTATTTATTTAGAAGCTGAAAATTATTTGGGTGCAGGAAATTATTCTGCTTGCATTTCTCATCTATGCAGTAAATAAAAGATCGCGGATATCGCATAGTGCCAGGGGGTATTATTGTTTGCTCACGGGTAGTATGGAAAATAATTGTTCTCAAAAGCCTGCATATTTCTTGCAGTGAAACAACGTACACTAAAGATAACCGAGACATAAAGAAAGTCAATAACTTACTTGTTATCCGTCATATTTTAAAATTGCTTGAATAAATAGACCAGCTTTTAGTCAATTACAGAGTCATATTTCTTAGGCATATGGAAAGACCGATCGTCGCTACAGATTAACCGGAAGGAGTCGGATATTCCCATGAGGCGAGAAAAACGGATAATGTGGGACAACTCATGTGCTAAAAATGTTGAAGAAAAAACAAAAACAAAAAAAAAAAAAAAAAAAACAGAAAAAAAAAACGAATCGAATCGAATGATCGTTTGAAAATGGACGAAGGTGTATCGGAGATAATTTGCATAAGATGTCAAATGCAGTTTACTTGGAAAATAAGAAAAAAATATTTCAAAACCGAAGGAGTCGGATATTCCCATGAGGCGAGAAAAACGGATAATGTGGGACAACTCATGTGCTAAAAATGTTGAAGAAAAAAAAACAAAAAAAAAAAAAAAACGAAAAACAAACAACAGAAAAAAAAAACGAATCGAATGATTGTTTGAAAATGGACGAAGGTGTATCGGAGATAATTTGCATAAGATGTCAAATGCAGTTTACTTGGAAAATAAGAAAAAAATATTTCAAAACGTCGTCTGCTAAAAATATACCCAGCTTACAGATTAATACCAAGTCTATGGCAATCAATTAACCTTATAAATAACTTAGGATCGGTATGGGATGGGTACAATTCCAAATAATGGGGCCTCAAGTCTTTTGGTTGTAATTCCGATCAAAATAGAAGTGCAGGCAATGGTGATAATATAGTTACCTCACACCTGCCATCCAAGACACCAATGCGAAAGAAAGAAATATCAACATACAGAGGACCCGCGTTATACCGACATTCGTTGAAGGTGAAATTCGTTAAAACGACAATTCCAATGGAATGAATTCTTAGCTCAAGGTTTAGCCTCGATTCCGAGCGGCCTGGGCTTCCCTCGGGACGGAAACACCCAAATCGAATCCATAGTCATGAAAGATTCTTGTAATTTAATACTCCAAGAAACAAATCTTATAGACATTTGTTAGAATCGCCTCATCGAGCTGTCAGTTGACCCAAAAAGTAAGCAAAATATGATTTTATATATTGGAGACGTTAGACAACGTTAGTGGAAATCTTAGTGGAAAGGGTCAAAGTAGATGTAAAACAAAGATCAGGAATCGATACAATTAACTTACTCCACCCAACAAAGACACCAAAGGGAAAGAAACACAAACATTAAGCGACCAGACCATAATGGAAACCTAAACAAAGGAAGGCCATAAGGACAGTTACTTTCCCACAAAATGGCCATACGGCCATCCAAAATAAAACGACACAAGTGATACACACAGTAAGTAACAAACAACAACATAAATAAACCGCCACAGAAGAACCGCATTGGAACGGTCAGTGGAAAGATTTCCACTGGGGGGCTTAAATCGATTTTACGTGGCAACAATCCTCGCCCTTACTTCCGTCGCGATTTAGACAAATAATTTGTTCAGTCCGCATGAAGGCCTCCTAACTCATCAGTGCAACATCTCCGTGAACACAAAAAATCAAAGAACCACAGAGGTGAAACAATGGTGAGGACTCGACAGCAAGAAACCACTGAAATGCTGGAGCAAAAGAAAACCAACAGTTAGACTCCGATTCATACACTAAGCCTGATTCATTCAACCCTTAAATTCCTTTGCTGTAAGCAAACAGCATAGACCGTGATCAGAAGCCGCGTTCTGATCCGTCTGATCTGGATCTTATATTGTTAGCAAAGCCCAACACACGATTCCAGTCTGATTCTATAAATATTTTCTTTCTCAATCAATAAGACGAATAATATAATTTAATCCTATAAAAAGTGTTAAAACGCTTGATGTCATTTCTTCAAGTGTTTATATAAATTATTACCTATGCTCAGACAAGTGATTGGGTTGACAGATAGTCGAAGATCAAATCTGTTTAATGGTATTTTGTTTCAAGTCATGAGTTTATAACAACTTCCCAGTCGAGGGATAAAAACATTTTGGGCCTAGATGTGATGAGCCCTGTCTCTTTTAGAATCTAGCTCGGCTGATATGTGAGACACAGAGTTTCGCCCTACTCTGATTATCGATTGGTTCATTATAAGAGAAGAAAAGGCTCGTTCATCCCCGTAAACCCCCACGCGAAACAAAGCCCGTCGGATGTCCATATGTGGGATTAATAGTTTTTACAGTGTATTTTGTATAGTAAATATAGTCTAATACATTGTAGTATTACGCTAAGACACGAAGTTTGCACATACTTGCCGTAACGTCTTAGTGTATGAAATGGTGCAAGAATAAAACATATATAGAAAAACAGATGCCAAGGAAAAGCCACAATCAAAGGTTCCAACCTGCCCTTTCTACTAAGAAGAAGAGTAACTAACAATGAAGAAAACAAAGAAAAAAAGCAAAGAACGAATCACAATTAGCACAGCAACCAGTTTCCTCTTCTCCACAAGGGGCGCATTACGAAACCACGCCTATACAAATACATTGCCTAATTTTTGGCCAAAAATTAGAAATTTTAAGATGAAAAATTGTCATATTTTTCTTATTTCTGCTCAAAACATACACTGTAGGGACTCGATAGAACCGCCTCGACGAGGCGGTTCTATCGAGTACCCACAATCTATGTTTTTGAGCATGTCACAGGGTACTATTTTTTATATGTACGCTGTCTGACAACATTCCTGGCCTTCCCATAAAATGCCCTTTTGAGCCCAGTGTGTCAGTAGTCTCCTGTAGTGTAGGTAGTCCGTTTCAGTAGTCTCCTGTAGTGTAGGTAGTCCGTTTCAGTAGTCGCCTGAAGTGTAGGTAGTCCGTTTGCCCAGGTAGGTCGCGTTAGCCAGGTATTTCTTCCAAGTTAGGTACCGGAGATTACTACATTCAATAAAAACACACCTTCATGTCATTGTATTTTACAATGGCGGTATTCGACTGGTGATTTCGTGGTCCACGAACTGAAGCGTGGAGCACGTTTTGTGTTCGACTGGGAGATTCGTGAAATTTCGAACAATTTCGTGGAGCACAACGACCACGTTTGAAAAAGAGCGTGAAATCAGTCACGTGACTCAATTAATATGACTGAACATAGAAAAGTATATGGCGTGCCGTTTTACTATTTAATACAATTTCGAGATATCTATAATTTTACGAGATATCTATAATTTTATAATAGATATCTATAAATCAAATTATATATATCTATAATAAACATTGGAGGTCATAAAAATATAAGTAACTGGCTTATAATATAATGTCATTGATCTCGTAATTTCGCATTGACCTTCGGATCGGGACGTTAACTGGAGGCCCCCTGTGCAGAGAGAACCATCCCCTGTGCAGGTTAAAGAACCCTGCCGTAATTACATGATTACTGTGTAGGCTTTCATCCTGCAAAACTGGAGTGTATGCAATGTAGTCTGTGTCCCCTCCTGGGGTAAAGGTGAAACCGGAAGAAAGAAAGGTCCGAGGTCTGCTGCATTGGCCCGAGGCCTCGAGGCAATTTTAGAAAGTAACCATAATACAAGTTTTATAAACAAATACGAAACTTAAACTATTTATTGTGCTTGTCATTTGCAGTTAATATGGAGCTAGGACACAGCTCGGATCTATCTGATTATAAATGATTGGCTTTGAGGTGCCTCTTTGCCTTATGACTGTTAATCATAGCTCTCTCACGGGTGTGTTTCGAAACTGGCTAGGGTCACATGTGAGACGCCAACCGGAGGTCGGGTGGTTTTTCTCCGGGGATGCCAGCTTCGATTTTCGCCAACCTGTGATTAACGATCGGTTAGATATAAGTGAAATAATCTCGAGAGAACAAACAAGGCAACGCAAGCGTAGCATCCCCTCGCAACAGCACACCATTCATCGACATGAAGGTTTGAAGCTTCTACGATGATAGCTGTATATTCTGTCCTGTTCATAAGATTTTTAAGGTCAAGTCCATTGTGACCTTGACCTCTGACCACTGACCTTGAAAGTCAATACGGTTTGTAGAAGGTTTGAAGCTTCTACGATGATAACTGTATTCCATCCTGTTCATAAGATTTTAAGGTCAAGTCCATTGTGACCTTGATCTCCGACCCTTGACCTTGAAAATCAATAGGGTTCATCGTCTTTCCATGGGGAAAATTTGTGGAAGGTTTGAAGCTTCTACGCTGATAACTGTGTCTTCTATACTATTCATAAGGTTTTTAAGGTCAAGTTCATTGTGACCTTTACATTTGAACCTTGACCTTGAAAATCAATAGCGTTCATCGTCTTTCCATGGGGAATATTTATGGAGGGTTTGAAGCTTCTATGATGATAAATGTGTCGTCTATCGTGTTCACAAGGTTTTTAAGGTCAAATTCATTGTGACCTTGACCTTTGACCTTGAAATGAAATAGGGTTCATTGTCTTTCAATGGGGAACATTTGTGGAAGGTTTGAAGATTCTAGGATGATCTATTTGTCTTCTATCCTGTTCACAAGGTTCTTAATGTCAAGGCCATTGTAGCCTTGACCTTTTACCCTTGACCTTGAAAATCAATAGGAGGTTTTAGAGATTCCGTTTATGACGTCATTATTGCGCATGCGCAAAGCACTGTCCGCCAATTGAAACGGCCATCGCTATTCAAATGAATTGGCGGAACTTAAAATGCTAACAATATTCAGACATTTTGAGAGAAAATATACCCGTTTACATTGAAATAATGCCTCGAGAAGGAAAGAATGATATTTTGCTTTTATTACTGAAATTCATTTATCCTGGATCCGTTTGTTATTGACGAAAATCTCTTCGTGAATGACCCATGTCAATGGCTTACAAAATCTTACTTGAATGACCCATGTCAATGGCTTACAAAAGCTTACTTGAATGACCCATGTCAATGGCTTACAAAAGCTTACTTGAATGACCCATGTCAATGGCTTACAAAAACTTACTTGAATGACCCATGTCAATGGCTTACAAAAGCTTACTTGAATGACCCATGTCAATGGCTTACAAAAGCTTACTTACAAAATAGGTTTTACGTAACTTTTCGTTATTCGCTATCCAAGTATAGCTATGACATACGGACAGAACTTCTATCTATCTATCTATCTATCTATCTATCTATCTATCTATCTATCTATCTATCTATCTATCTATCTATCTATCTATCTATCTATCTATCTATCTATCTATCTATCTATCTATCTATCTATCTATCTATCTATCTATCTATCTATCTATCTATCTATCTATCTATCTATCTATCTATCTATCTATCTATCTATCTATCTATCTATCTATCTATCTATCTATCTATCTATCTATCTATCTATCTATCTATCTATCTATCTATCTATCTATCTATCTATCTATCTATCTATCTATCTATCTATCTATCTATCTATCTATCTATTGAAAAAACTGTCCAACGATCTGTCTACATGTGCAATTAAAAAAAATGTCCAACGATCTCTCTAGAAGAGCAGTTTTAATAAATTGAAGATTCCTATGGACAGACAACGTTTGTTTTGGTTTAAACAATATTTTATTTCGATCAAACATCATGTAGAGAGAGAGAGAGAGAGAGAGAGACAGAGACAGAGACAGAGACAGAGAGAGAGAGGTTTGAGTGAAAAACTGACAGTCGACAGACAGACGACAGACAGACCGACTGACTGAATGACTGACTAACAGATGAACGGACGGACAGTTAGACAGAAAAATAAACTGATACTGACAGTAGAAAACAACTAATGAGTGGACTTACAGACGGACGTCGAGTCAACGTTGGTTCGACGTCATGCCGTCGACACCAACTCCAACTCACTTCAACGTCACATGGCCGTTGAGAGAGAGAGAGAGAGGATTGACTGACAAACTGACAGACGACAGACCGACCGACTGAATGAATGAATGACTAACAGACGTACGGACGAACAGACAGAAAAATAAACATACTGACAGTCGAGAAAAAAGCTAATGAGTGGACTGAAAGACGGTCGTCGAGTCAACGTTGAATCAACGTCATGCCGTCGACACCCACTCCAACCCACGTCAATGTCACGTGACCGTTGAGATGAGAGAGGTTTGACTGATCTTTGTATCCAAGAAGATATTGTGGAGCTAAGCTAATAATCCTTTAACCCTTTTTGTACCAAATAATGGAATCTTCCTCCTTATATATAGCAGGAGTCCATTTCAAAATTTAGGCGTGTCAGGTTGTGTTTTCTTCAAAATTTATTTGGAAATTGGCTTGACTTTTGCAAACAGTATAGGCCCTGATCAGACGCCGCGTTCTGTGGCGTCTGATCTGGGCGTAATCTGTTTGCCAGGGTACCCGTTTTGGGGTTCCTGGTAATGTAAGGGCTGGGCAGGTTGATCTACCTATTTTTACTGTAAAATCTTGCACTTGCGAAGGAGTGTTTCATTCTCATGCACTGAAAGGGTGTTCTACGTTTGTTTTGAATTTAATGTTCGAAACCCACTGAGTCCTGATTGATCCGAGCACTGGGCAAATGACATCTTATTAAGCAACGCCGTATTATCGCCAACGCAACGTTCTGACGTTTCATCGACGTTGCAAAGTCAAATTCCGTGCATCGCGTTGGATGTTTGTTTGATGTAGACACGACGTTGATGACACGTTACAGGTCGGTTGATGTGGAAACTGTAATTTATCTACGCTCGCTAAGTGTTGGTACGCTAAGAGAGAGAGAGAGAGAGAGAGAGAGAGAGAGAGAGAGAGAGAGAGAGTGAGAGGACCCTATTGGGTCGTTTGTACAATATATCTTGAAGAGCAGTTAATTAAAACATAAGACTAGGGATTTTGCCATCATGAAAAACACGCCTTTGCGATTTTTACCCCTCAAACCCCACTTTTATATAGTAAAACTGGGGTTTACAGGGTAAACATTATTTTTCTTATTCCTATTTGTGGGTACTCGATAGAACCGCCTCAAAACATAGATTGTGGGTACTCGATAGAACCGCCTGTACTTAATGCACAAAATGATAAATGATTAAATGTTAAAAAAACAAAAACGGGCAAATAAATAAAAATCTTTATCTCGTAGAGGCGGTTCTATCGAGTCCCCGCAATCTATGTTTCGAGCTGAAATAAAAAAATATCACATTTTTTCATCTTAAAATTTACATCCCCCCCCCCCCCCCCCCGAAAAATTGATAATATAGTTGTATAGGCATGTTTTCGTAATGCGAAATTTCACACCTGGTAGCAAATCGGTGTTTGTCCCATTATCTTACATTATAATTCGTCAAAAGTTAAATTTACGCTGTAATTAACACTTTATCTGTCCCACTGCCTTGAAGTATATACGACGTTGACGGCAAGGGCTTTTCCCGTTCTGTTTTAAGAAGCGGAAGTGCGTCACGAAAAAAGCTCCTATAGGGGTCGTCGTCTTTCCATGGGAAACATTTGTGGAAGGCTGGAAGCTTCTACGATGAAAACTGTGTCTGCTATCGTGTTCACAAGGTTCCGGACGGACACACACACACGCACACTAACACACACACACACACACACAAACACACACATGGACGCAAGGTACCGATGCTATATCCCCGTCACAACGTTGTTGCGAGGGGATAAAATGGGGTTGTCAGAAGACAACATAGCTCGCCTATGGTGTCCTAAGTTGAATGAAGGCAAGTTATCAAAAAAGAAATTTTAATAACACACTTTTGTTTGATTTGAGGTTTAACGTCCCCGTCAACACTGTAAAGGTCTTTTTGGAGACGTTGCTTCCAATTTTGTGGGACTTTTACCCGACATTGAGTTGAAATGACTTCTCAAGCCCTGTCGCCCAATTAAGCCAATAGGGTTTATTAGCATGGACCTCGCACCGCGGTTCCTGGACAGGCTTAGGTCCTCTAAGCGGTTTACCAGTACTAGTGTGTGGGCCGGATTCAGCTCTGCGTGGAAGCATCATGCAGCCCATATATTTCTTCAAGCCCCTATGGGCGGGGGCCGAAAAAAATAACACATTTTTTTTATTGGTTTTGGTTTTACCGCCCTTTCAAGATTATTTCACTCATATCGGGCCGATCGTTAATCAGAGGTGGGCGAAAACCGGAGTACCCGGAGAAAAACCACCTGACCTTCCGTTGCAGAACTTGGCGTCTCACATGTGACCAGAGCGAGGCTCGAACCACAGCGGTGAGAGACCTAATGATCATGAGTCAGTTAACCACTAGGCCACGGAGAACACACTATTTGACCCAAAATGTCGATTTCTTTTCAAAAGAGCCCAAAAGATTACAACAATTAAAAGACAACCAGAAAGTGTCCCTATGAACCACTAAACAAGAAATCTCATTTTGTGCTTCTGTTTCACAAAACAATACAATTTAAGCTTGCTGTTTTTGCCCCTAAAAAGAGCTAAAAAGACGGCGAACTAATCAGAATGAATTAAATATTATTTTAAAACACATTTATTATTATTATTATTATTATTATTATTATTATTATTATTTTTCAGTTTTTGACAAAAAATCTACAAACGTGCAAGTGATAATAGCAGTAAATATGTTTAAATATAAAAAAAGAAAGAAAGAAATAAACATCCACTGTGATTTGAACTCACGACCCTTGTGGTGCAAAATTGAACTTTATGACCGTAGTCCAGTAGTTTATCCACTGCGCCATGAGATATGAATCATCGAATTCAAGCAATATAGAGCATATATACGAATATATTTGATAATTTGTTTTCTCTTTGTTTGTTTGTTTGTGTGATTCGAGGTTTAACGTCCCCGTCAACACTGTATAGGTTATTGCTTTCTGTGCAACCGAGGGACATTCAAGAATGCTAAAATATAAAACAGTCACATTAGTTTTTCATTTTCTTGCTTTAGGCATCAAACTGGAAGCACGGATCACATTTGACTGGTACAAAAACGTGGAGCACAATTTTCCACTGCGCATCATGGGCGGAGCTCAGTCGTGCTCCACGAAATGTCTCCAGTCGAATACCGTCAATGACTTTCCATAACCGCTCATTAATATATGCATTTTTTCATTATCATTAAATGTGATATGGTATTACATTTGTTGGAGAGTTGTTCTTCCCAGTTCATGTAGACCTCAGAATGAGAACTCACGCAGAAATAAGCTACTTTACACACATTTAGTATGGGAAAGCGGTAGCGGCGTCGACATTGGTGGCCAGTTTTGGACATTCTGATCAGGATCTACAGTGTGGGATATCCCTTTTCATTGGTGTATTGTGCCTCGGACGTAGGTGCTTCTACGACGTGACGTCAAAACAGTGATTCCTGTCAAGCGCGTACGCACTGGGGACATTTATTGGAATTCCATCATTGTTTATATTCATTGTGTCGCATATAATTTTCTGGGCCCAGACACGGATCTTACTGGATGCATCCGATGATTGATAACTCAACGGTGATTCAGGGTGGATTCTTCGCGTGGTGAATATTACATTGGAGTATCAAGATCATCTTTAGTGATCAGGAACTTGTGAATATAGAATTATGTGACTTTTAGTGTATTTATTATGGATGGACGGATTTTAGCAATAAGGTACATTTTCTTTTGACCTTGCAACTGTCATGTGTTTTGAGTATCAGCTGACTGTCATTATTTGTACACTTGATTGACCAAACATACGTCACTTGTGTGTACACATTACGACACTTTCTAATTGTAAACAACTGGGTATCGGAATTTCCGTCGATCCAATATTGGAGTTTACATTTCCATCGCTG
Source organism: Lucinisca nassula (assembly GCA_963580285.1). Taxonomy (NCBI): domain Eukaryota; kingdom Metazoa; phylum Mollusca; class Bivalvia; order Lucinida; family Lucinidae; genus Lucinisca; species Lucinisca nassula. The sequence goes on from OY757021.1 coordinate 73,039,930, forward strand.
TAATACATTCAGTAATTAGCTTTAAATAACTCAGATCACCGAGTCAGCAATCACTCCTGTAGTCTGTGCAATTTGAACTCTGAATTTCGTTGTGAATTTCTCGGTTGAAAATGGCATAGCCCAAACGTCGGCATCCGCCAGGCGTGTCTCCGAAGCACATGACACAGGATTGTTTGTTTACAACGTGCATGTAAAACTGACTTGCAATTCTTGAAATGTAAAATAATTATCTCATTGTATCATGTCTCATCGATTTCACTTTTTGTTCATCGCATCAACATTCATCCTTGTTTGTAGTGCTAGGATTCTGTAGATTTTCTTAGAAAGTCCTTAGTTAAGATTTCCTCCTCCTTCCCAGCCCTGTCCTGAAACCCGGCCTATACTTCACGTGTCCCCATAGTAACCTGCGGTCTCAGTCCTATATTTTGCAACTATTCTGAAAATATTTACCCAATATTA